>JANRMT010049829.1:25292666-25323925 GCA_026402145.1 Polypterus bichir lapradei | reverse complement strand
AGAAAGAAAGAAAGAAAGAAAGAAAGAAAGAAAGAAAGAAAGAAAGATTTTAATATAGAATTTATTATTTAGTAACAATCATTTCAAATGCAAAAAACTAAAATCAAAAATCAAAATGTTTTAAATCACAAATACTTGAAAGAAAGAAAGAAAGAAAGAAAGAAAGAAAGAAAGAAAGAAAGAAAGAGTTGAGTTGTTATAAAATTAACTTTACTAATCAGAATACAATCAACCATATTCCAGTACCAACAATACCAGACAAAACCCAAATCAGACAACCATAAATACAAATTCAATTTCATATCTTAAATACAAAAAACAGATTTTCCTTCATTAATTGTGCAAATTCACTTATTGATGCACCACCCAGCTACAAAAGTTTTTCAAATTACAGGCCATCTTCTAAAAACTGTAATGTAGATAAACTCAGGCCTTCACCAGGCAAGCAGACATCTTATTTAAATTACAGATCTTATTTCATTTGAAAAGGTGGAGTAAAGGATACAAAGAAGAAGATGAAAAAAATGAATATGTGTTGAAAGAAAGAACAGGAAGCCAAGTGAAGACGGGTGGCCAAAATAAATCCGGTGTGCTGACCAGTACAAAAAGAAAAACAAAAGGTTTGGATTAATATGTATTGTGTATTAACCTTATGAGAAAGAAAGAAAGAAAGAAAGAAAGAAAGAAAGAAAGAAAAAGATTTTAATATGGACTTTATTATTTAGTCACAATCATTGCAAACGCAAAAAACTAAAAGCAAAAATCAAAATGTTTTAAATCACAAATATTTGAAAGAAAGAAAGAAAGAAAGAAAGAAAGAAAGAAAGATTTTTAATATAAACTATTATTTAGTAACAATCATTAAAAACCCAAAAAACTAAAATCAAAAGTCAAAATCTTTTAAATCACAAACACTTGAAAGAAAGAAAGAAAGAAAGAAAGAAAGAAAGAAAGAAAGAAAGAAAGAAAGAAAGAAAGAGGGATGTTTAATATAAACTCTATTATTTAAAAAACAATCGTTACAAACCCAAAAAACTAAAAGCAAAAGCCACAATCTTTACAATCACCAACACTCAAAAGAAAGAAAGTAAGAAAGAAAAAAAGTTATATATTTGTTGCACTTTAACAGACTATTACTCCATTTTGGCCGATTTTCTGCCTTGCACCCAGTGATGGGCTTTGCCACCCACACCAGTATGACCCTAAATTAGATTATGTTATGTTCATTTATGACATATTGATTTTTTCCTTTTTTTACATTAGGTTTTTGTGACCATAAGGGGGCTCCACTGAGACCCAAACCACAGACACAATAACGCCCAAACAAAATTCCAGGTCAAATAAAATATTTTTATTCACTTCCAGCACCGTCTTTACAAAAACACCAGCCACAATACACAAATACAAATCATCTTCTTCCACCACCAAGAGAGTGTTACCCACTGCCTCTTGATTCTGACTCAAATAAATGAGCCTCCAGGCTTTGTTTTAAATCTGACCCGGGATCTTTTCTGATGTCCCACCCAAGTCACCTGGAGCATTTCAGGGTCCTGCGGAAGCCAAGGCAGTGCCGACATCCATGCCACCCTAACTGGGTTTAGCTCTGATGAACTCTGCCACCTGTTGTGTGGGAGGGATGAACTGCCCCCAGTATGCCTGTTCACCCAATTCATTCTTTATTGCCTCCTGTCCAGCCAAGTATCCTTCCTTTATCTTGGATAGAAAGGCATGATAAAAAACGATAAAGAGAACTGAAGCAAATATCTGTGAAAAATTCTGTGAAAAAAGGAAAAGAGAAAGTAAGAAAGAAAAAAAGTTATATATTTCTGGCACTGTAATGGACTATTGCTTCATTTTGGCCAATTTCCTGCCTTGTACCCAGTGCTGCCAGAACGTCATCAAAATCAACTTAAAATGAAAATGATTATTGAAAATCAAATATTCTTTTTCATAAGAGAATATGAACTATAAACAGAAAAGAAATCAAACATAAAGAAATAGAAACCAAAAACAGTTGAACACACACATATATATCTGCTCTCTATATATAAAGTCCTAAGCCTAAAAGTGTGCGTCGATTTTATGTGACTTTTTTGTCACGCTTTAAATCTGGCTTATTTTAAAACCTACATATATATGTTTGGTATCATTCTGTTCAGAATTTATCAAACTTTAATGTGATGTTGTTAGATTTTCAGATTCTTATTCCATTTTTAAATTATAAATTAAAATATCAAGAAATCACGTCCAGCAAGACGAGATTTTGTGCCAACAGATTTAACCATGCCTGGGGCCGGAAATAAAAGACAAAGAGTAGATGACAAAGGCAGCTGCTCTACAGGCTTTTAAATGTTTGAAGCGCCACGCGAGATGCAGATCATGCAGCATGGCAGCAGCAGCAAACCAGCAGCTGATCGACCTTTGGATACATTCAGCCCCACTCTTCACAATGCGACTGGCAGGGACACGAAGTTGTTGATGAGGCCAAGGGGGTTGGTGAGCGAAGTGAGCAGGGGGAAAGCCCCCTAGTATATATATATATATATATATATATATGTATATACATATATATATATATATATAGTCTCGAGGGTGCCAGGGGCCACGACCCGGCCGGGACGCCTTGGAGGACCGGAAGTGGGCGTGTGCCCATCTGGGATCACGTGGGGGCCGCCTTCCTGGTTGCTTTGGAAGCCACGGGTTCAGGGCGTGGAAGCCCCACCCTGTAGGGGCCCTTGGTCACCGCCAGGAGGCGCCCCAATGCCTTGGGGACCCTGGACCACAGCACTTCAGCCACACCAGGAACTGCTGGGGGGAAGAGAAGCAGGGACACCTGGAGAGCTTCCGGGAGAACAGCTGGCATTTCCGCCACACTGGGGCGTGTCAGCAGGAGATTGCTGGGGAGCACCTGGAGCTCATCCGGGTGTGGATAAAAGGGACCGCCTCCCTTCATTCGGAGCGAGAGTCGGGAGCAGAGAGGACTGAGCTGGAGAAGGCAAGGAGGAGGCCTGAAGAGAGTGAGAGGAAGGCATTGTGTGGCCAGGACTTTGGGGACTTTTGGGGTTTTGTGGTGCACTCGTGTGACTTTATTAGTGTAAATAATACACGTGTTGTGGGTGAAATGAACGTGTCCGCCTGTCTGTGTCCGGGTCAACCTCCACAATATATATATATATATATATATATATATATATATATATATATATATACTCACCTAAAGGATTATTAGGAACACCTGTTCAATTTCTCATTAATGCAATTATCTAATCAACCAATCACATGGCAGTTGCTTCAATGCATTTAGGGGTGTGGTCCTGGTCAAGACAATCTCCTGAACTCCAAACTGAATGTCAGAATGGGAAAGAAAGGTGATTTAAGCAATTTTGAGCGTGGCATGGTTGTTGGTGCCAGACGGGCCGGTCTGAGTATTTCACAATCTGCTCAGTTACTGGGATTTTCACGCGCAACCTTTTCTAGGGTTTACAAAGAATGGTGTGAAAAGGGAAAAACATCCAGTATGAGGCAGTCCTGTGGGCGAAAATGCCTTGTTGATGCTAGAGGTCAGAGGAGAATGGGCCGACTGATTCAAGCTGATAGAAGAGCAACTTTGACTGAAATAACCACTCGTTACAACCGAGGTATGCAGCAAAGCATTTGTGAAGCCACAACACGCACAACCTTGAGGCGGATGGGCTACAACAGCAGAAGACCCCACCGGTTACCACTCATCTCCACTACAAATCGGAAAAAGAGGCTACAATTTGCACGAGCTCACCAAAATTGGACAGTTGAAGAATAGAAAAATGTTGCCTGGTCTGATGAGTCTCGATTTCTGTTGAGACATTCAAATGGTAGAGTCAGAATTTGGCGTAAACAGAATGAGAACATGGATCCATCATGCCTTGTTACCACTGTGCAGGCTGGTGGTGGTGGTGTAATGATGTGGGGGATGTTTTCTTGGCACACTTTAGGCCCCTTAGTGCCAATTGGGCATCGTTTAAATGCCACGGGCTACCTGAGCATTGTTTCTGACCATGTCCATCCCTTCATGACCACCATGTACCCATCCTCTGATGGCTACTTCCAGCAGGATAATGCACCATGTCACAAAGCTCGAATCATTTCAAATTGGTTTCTTGAACATGACAATGAGTTCACTGTACTAAAATGGCCCCCACAGTCACCAGAGATCAACCCAATAGAGCATCTTTGGGATGTGGTGGAACGGGAGCTTTGTGCCCTGGATGTGCATCCCACAAATCTCCATCAACTGCAAGATGCTATCCTATCAATATGGGCCAACATTTCTAAAGAATGCTTTCAGCACCTTGTTGAATCAATGCCACGTAGAATTAAGGCAGTTCTGATGGCAAAAGGGGGTCAAACACCGTATTAGTATGGTGTTCCTAATAATCCTTTAGGTGAGTGTATATGTGTACCGTATATGCTCCAATAAACGCCGAGTCTCTTATTGTCGCCGGTCTCTAATAAGCGCCGGGCTTCAGAGGGGATGTGGCCAAATAGCTGGTCTCTAACAGTAGCCAGGTCTTTGATATTTGCCTACTAGCGTACATTGTAAGCGTCTGTATCTTTGCTTGTGTAATACATGTGCATGTCAGCACATTGCATATATAAGAAATATGGATATACCGGTTTCTAAAACTGCTTCATTTTCGTGCCGGGTTGACCAAAATACGGACAAACCTGGAAGAAGAGGAAGACGGTAATGAACTGGACGGTAATGAACTGGACAACAACATTGCGGATTTGGACGATGAATAGCAGCGAAAGGTACAGAAAGACATTGCCATTTATCTTTAACAGTCTTATGCAGCATGTGAAATTCAAATAAAGTAGCTGTTTGTAATATTAGCCAATATTTTTGTGTACCTGCATGTACTGACACGCGCAAAAAAAATATTGCGTTCTGAAGGTTTTTTTTTAATAATGGCCGGTCTCTAATAGAAGCCGGTCTCTATTAAGCGCCGGGAGCCGAGGCTAGTTTTGCAAATAAACGCCGGGGACCACTATTGGAGCATATACGATATATATATATATATATATATATACTATCTGAAATACCCGCCAATGCCTGGGAGGAAAATATTTTTTTTTTAATTGTTTGATAAAAATATAATTTAAAAAAACACAACTTGACAGATTAATTTTTGTTTTGTGGTGTAGTAATAAGTTTTTACATGCAAAATGAAAATATAATTAACAAAAACAAATATTAAATGACAAACATATAATACTACAGAATTTTCATGACAAAACTGCCAATTGCTTTTACGGAGCACACCAAAGATGTTCCAAGCGTCCACTGGATGGTAACATACATACAAGACCGCAAAATTGTTACAGTTTGCTTTATATTTAAGGTATATGTATCTATATTTTTTTTTCACATGGGTACACATAGGGGACAGATAAAGTGCCCTTGTGACTGAAATTCTACCACCGCTCCAGAGGTTGGCGCTGTGTCCTAATGCCTCTCTCTCTTTCTGCCTCTGCAGGCCAGTTGATTGATGGCCAGGACACCTCTGGACGGTGAGTGGTAACCCAAGATGGACAATTAAATGCAGAGATAACCCACAGAGTGCAATGTGGATGGAACAATTAGAAAAAGTCATCAGGAGTATGGTATGATTGAAGAAGTAAAGCGAAGGCTAAAGGTCAGGTGTTTAAGAGCAGCAATGATGTATGGAACTGAGACATGGACAGTAAAGGAGAAGAAGTTAGATATGGCAGAAATGAGAATGCTGAGATGGATATGTGGCATTACAAAAAAAGACAGAATAAGAAATGAGAGAATGAGAGGTACAACAAAAGTGGGAGAGATAGCTAAGAAGTACAAAGAAGTAGACTGAAGTGGTATGAACGTGTGATGAGGAGAGACAATAACCATGTGGGCTAAAGAATGATAGAAATGGAAGTACTGGCCAAGAGAAAGCAAGGTAGGCCAAAGCAGAGGTGGAGGGATAAAGTAAAAGAAATACTGAAGGAAAAGAGTCTGAATGGTGAGGAGGTGCAGGGCCGAGCTGTATTCATAGGAATGATCAAGAACATCAACCCCACATAGAAATAGGAAAAGATAAAGAAGAAGACGAAGCAGAAGAAGAAGATGAAGCATTCATTGTGTTGAGAACACCTGTCTGGTCTGCTCTACTCTAAGCTAGTGAGCCCCTGATGGGAACACTGGAGGAGCGGGAGGTTCTGCAGGCACCGCTTATAATGAAGTATTTGGATTAATGAATTTGGATATGCAGGAGTAGGCCATCCCATCATGAATCTGCTAAGCCCCACTCACCCCACAATAATAAATGGGGCAAGTCAACAGTGAAATCTGAACCCACAACCTTACTCAGATGTTCAGCCCCCTAAGAACCAGCCTGAATGTTTCATGTACAAAAAGCAAGAGAGACGGATACCAGTGAGTAAGGCTCGGCACCCACAGACTGCAATATTGTGGTCAAGAACAGGAGCTTGTGTTGTTTCCGCTTGTTTGCCTCTGTGAACTTAACCCCTAAGATGCCAGCACTTTCCATCATGGCCTGCAAACTTATAGTACACCACAAGCAGACACTTGTGTGTAAAATGTCAGTGGTCTACCGCAGCACAGATCAGGACCCAAAGATCAAGCTGTTAAAGTGGCTTATCAATGGTGCACTGAGGCCTAACAGTTAAATCGATCACTGGGGGACACTGAGTGAGGGCCAGCACTGCTGCCTTGTTTGTGGAACGCAATGGAAGGAGCCTTTACTGTCATCATTTTTAATGTGAGATCACACAACTATCTGTTTAGACCTATCAGATAACTAAGATCCGTAGAATTTTACCAAAAGCTTACTTTTGCAGATGAAAGGAAAGGATGATGAATTTTAAATGGCTGTTCTTCAACCTTGAGCCCACCCGCCCAGTGAATGTCGGACTTCTGCAGTGAGAATCCCTTCATGATCACCCAGAGGCACACTCATTAAATCCAGAAAGAGTTACCTGTGGGCCATGGTTGCACATCTTTTTTTTGGGGGGTCAAACATTCTCTTCTGCAATGCAACCTTTACTATATATGGTGGCATCAATACAGCGCCTTCATCCAGAGTTACTTCTAAAAGTTCACACGAGGCCTTCATGACCTCATTACTGATTTGACACGTTGCTTCAGATCCTGTATTAGAGACAATGCAGTAATTCCAGCTAATACACGCTTTCAGCTCACTGTGTGGTCATGTTAGAGCTCAGCTAGCCTGCCCAAAACTCTGTCAGACATTAAGTCTTGAAACGCATAAAAGAATGAGGAAGAAGAAAGAAAAAGGATGCTGAATAATGCCTCAATTGACCCATGAAATTATATGAGTATTTGTCATTTTAGTGAATTTCTGGTTAGATATGGGGTGGTCCAAAGTACAGACCCTAAAACTGAGCACGGTGAGAACCTCTGATGCGGTGTCATCCATCATGACCATGGGGAGCAAGTCCTGATATAACACTACATCCTTTTTAGGCAAGGCCACATCAAGACCCATTATAGACCCTTGGTTGTTGAAACTCGAAAGGCCCCCTCCCTAATCTCACCGCACTGCTCCCACTAGACCCTCATATATAATCACAAAGTATGAAAATCACACACAGTGGGTTCGGAAAGTATCCTGACCACTTCACTTTCTGTACACATTATTGTGATGTCGATTTCATGTTTTTGGCCATCAATCTGCAGTCAATAACCCATAACGACAAAGTGAAAACTTGTTTTCAGAATGTTTGTTATAACAACAAACTGAAATCTCCCATTCATATAAGTTTGCTTTGTAAAAGCCCCTTTGGCACTAATTACGGTTTCAAGTCTTCAAGCTTTGCACACCTGGATCTGGGCACTGTATCCGATTCTCAAGTTCCAATATTAAATGCAATTTTAAATCTCATATTAATCAGATCTCCCGTGACCCTGTAGTTAGGATATAGCGGGATGGATAATGGATGGATGGATATTAATCAGATCACTAGGACAGCATTTTTTCACTTAAGAAATATAGCAAAAATTAGATCCCTTATAACTTTGCAAAATGCTGAAAAATGAGTTCACACTTTTGTTTGTAGTCGACTAGATTACTGTAACCACCCAAAAAAGACATCAATCGATTGCAACAAGTGCAGAATGCAGCTGCTAGAATCTTAAATAGGAAAAGAAAATCAGTTTTGATGTCACTACACTGGTTACCTGTGTCATTTAGAATTGACTTTAAAATACTGCTTATGGTTTACAAAGCCTTAAGTCATCTCGCTCCATCCTATATTTCAGAATGCCTCTCACGTTACAATCCAAATCTTAACCTTAGATCTTCAAATGTGTGTCTGCATATAATTCCAAGAGCTAAACTTAAAAGAAATGGTGAGGTGGCCTTCTGCTGTTATGCACTTAACATCTGGAATAGATGACCGATAGAAACTCACCACGCTAATATGGTGGAGCACTTTAAAAAAAACTGCTAAAAAAACGTTATTGTAACATGGTCTTCTTAGAGCTTCATTTTAGTGTAACCCTGATTTTCTGTATATGCATTTAATTATCATTATTATCATATCTCCGCAGTCTGTACTAACCCCTACTTTCTCTGCTGTTCTTTATCTGTTTTTCTGTGTTGGCGGTCTGCACCACCAACACCTGATCAAAGCACCATGAAGTCCCTACATTGAAGGATTGAAGGCCAGAGGTCCACATGACCATCATCATCGAGTTCTTCTATGTGAAGCCTGAAAATCATGAGGACTCTTTGAGATCATTGATGTTAGGTAGAATGACCAATTGGGGGCCTGGTGGTCCTGTGGCCTTGGAACCCCTGCAGATTTTTTTTTTCTCCAGACCTCTGGAGCAGGGGTCACAATGTCTATTCCTGGAGGACCACCGTGGCTGCAGGTTTTCATTCTAACCCTTTTCTTAATGAGTGACCTATTTTTGCTGTTAATTAACTTCTTTTGAACTAATTTGAATTGACTTGCTCTTGAAGACTCAGACCCCTTAATTGTTTTTTTCCTTAATTAGTAGCCAAGCAATAATGAGAAACAAAATGAGCCAAAACAACTGGTGTCCACCATGCAATATCTGAAAATAAAGAAAGATGAAGGTCTCAGGAATGGCAATCTGCCCAGGTCCCCAAAACATTTTACCAGTGCTCTTAGAAAGAGAAAATGAACAATTTCTAAAATGTCTACTATTGCACCACGAGAGCAGCAACAAACCACAGAATTAAAGAACGGGTTTAATTAACAACAAGAATTGGCACCTCATTAAGCAGATGATTGGAGTGAAATTGGTTGGAGTTTAAGGCCCTGACTTAGTTGGTCTTCTGTTTGCTCCCTCACTTCACATTCCTTTCTGTTTGGGTGCCATTTAAGGAAAGAAATGAAGCAATTCAGTGGAACGATGAAGAAATTCAGGGAAACAAATCTTTAAAAAGCAACTTAATTAAAATGAATTCACAAGAAGTTAATTACCAGCACAAACAGGGCACTCATTAAAAAAAGGTTTAGAATAAAAACCTGCAGCCACAGTGGTCCTCCAGGACCGGACTTGGCGACCCCTGCTCTGGAGTTTTTTTTTTTTGTTTGTTTGTTTGTTTTTTCTGTCCTCCTGGCCATCGCACCTTACTTTATTCTTTGTTGCTTAGTCTTGCCTAATCTTATTTTTATATTTTTCTTTTTTCTTTCTTCATCATGTAAAACACTTTGAGCTCCATCATTTGTATGAATATGTGCTATAGAAATAAATGTTGTTGTAGATTGGATGGGAAACATCTGTGAACTGCCATCTTCAGGTCTCTCCACTGATGTTCTATGGATTTTAGGTCTGATCTTGGGCTGGGCCACCCAAAGACAGTCAGACCTGTGCTGAAGCCATTCCTTTGGCTCTATCATTTGGGTCATTGTTGTGCTGAATGATGAAGCGTCACCCCAGTCAGAGGTTGTGTGCACTCTGGAGCAGGTTTTCTTCAAGGACCTCCCTCTATTTGGCTGTATTCATCCTTCCTTCCCCTCAGTTCTGACCAATCTCCCTATCCCTGCCACTGAGAAGCACCCCATAGTATGATGCTGCCACCACCATGTCACACCATAGGGATTGTATTAGGCAGGTGATGAGGGTCTTCGCCAGACATGGTGCTTGTAGTTCTGCCCAAAGAGTTCAATTTCTATCTAAATGAACCAGAGACTGTTTTTCCTCATGTTCTCAGAATTTTATACTCTAAGTGGGCTGTCATATGTACTCGGAACTGGCTTCTGTCTAACCGCTCAGTCATAAACACCTGATTAATGGAGTGCTGCTGAGATGGACAGCCTTCCAACAGAGTCTTGTGACGGTGCGGGTCGGTTCGTTGCTCCCACTTCATTTTTGGGAGCCTCTTGAACCCGACACCATCAGCACCGTAACCAAGATGAGCTTGGTGGATGAGGACCAAGAGATATGAAGTAAGGGGATGGTGAAAAGTGCTCAAGTGCTTTCATTAAAACAGTCAAACAACAGTATTCAAAAAGTACAGTGCCCTAAATGTTCCAAAAATAAATCTCTCTATTATATAAAAAAATCTTTCGACGCGACAAGACTTTTTAGTAGACGAGACTTTTTGGAACAGATTTTTCAAGTCCTGCAAGACGAGAATATTGCCATGAGTCACGCCCTCCTATCGACCATTTTCAAACAAGATCACGGTCCTCTCACCTCGCAGTCTTGTGAATGCTTTTGTCAGACACACTGCCTGCGTTCTCAGCTCTTAAAAACTTTAACGTTTTCCTCACTTTAAGTTCCCAATTAAAGAAGACATATAATGTCCAAATCTTATTGAAGAATTTCATCACGAAGGGTTACCAACAGAAAAAATGTGCACATGGGCAATCCTAGTGAAGTCAAATGAATTAACACAAAAATTGTCAATCGGTTACACGGCAAAATGGTTGAATGCGTATCAATAGACTATGCTGAAACAGTTAGTGGTGATCGTTCGGAAGATAAAAACAACAACTTACAATATCACAAAGAATATCTACATCCGTTAATACCGTCCAGTCTTCCTCCGTACGAATTACTGTAGAAAGAAGGATGTATCCAAGAAAGGTAATGTAGTATATCTTCCGCAGATAACATTAGACAACAAAGGAGATCTTGATATGCCATTCATATTAAAATGATAACAATTTCCCGCTAGAATAGCTTTTGCAAAGACAATTAACAAATCTCAGAGCCAAACATTCAAAAATGTCAATTTATTTAATAGAGAAATAGAAACGAAATTCAATCACAGGCATTTATATATCACATTGATGCAAATGTAACACTTCAAATGAAAATTAAAATCTGTTTAAATTGTACATCCGCATCCCCATACATAAGCAGCAGAACCATAAAGAGGCTAACGTGTAGCGCTGGCCAAGGGGTTGGCGAGCGAAGTGAGCAGGGGGTGAAGCCCCCTAGTAATCCATAAAAACAAAGGTGAGGTGGAGGTTAAAATTCAAATAGATAAATTCATTAAAATCAGAGGATAAAACACAGGCAGGAAACTTCTTTAAAAACACAAGTCTCAGTGCCCCTTTAAAACCGACTCCTTCTTGTCTAACCCCTTCTCAGATATTGCAGATCAAGGAGAAGTCCACCAGCAGATGCAGACAACCTTTTGTCTTAGCTTGTGTCCTCTTCACCATTTCCTATGTGTTCCACGGGGGGATACCAAGCCCTGTTTCAGCTCATACCGTTGCCAGTCCGTTGACTCCTCCCGGCGAGAGCACATTCCTGAGCCCAATGGTCAATCCTGCTACTTGGTTGCCATTCAGCCCCCTCTGGAGTGCTGGCCATGTATGCTCCTTCCTGGAGCTCCATTCCTGTCCATCTGCTTCCTTTCCATGCACCATCTCTCTCTCCCACTCCTGCCTCTCTTCTGCTCCATTTAACCTCCGCTCTTTTTTTAGTTTGTTCCTTCCACTCGCACTCATGCTTCCCTTTTTGCTTTCTCATATACAAAGTATAGGGAAAGTATTGTAATTGTCCAAAAATTCAATGTCAAGATTTTGATGAATCTCGATGTTTCAGACTTGCCTGACTTTTCGTATACAAAGTATAGGGAAAGTATTGGAATCCTACAGAAATTTCATTTCGAGATTTTGTTGAATCTTGACGTTTAAGGTCAGGTTAATACTTCACGCGACGCATGCTCCGGCAGACGCTCCTGCTATGCAAGCGTTTTACTGTTTATACTTGCATGCATACTTTACGGAAATCTGGAAGAATCCACCAGGTGGCAGTGCGAGATATTATCACGGTGAGAACATGTTCGGTGTTGTGAATGGCCTGAAACATCCATTAAATTCAGATGAAACCTTACCACAATATCTCTGAAAAGGATGTTTAATGATTAAATCCATCAATCCAGGGGTGCGTCCATTCCAGCAAGCATTGGGCACAAGGCTGAAACAATCCCTAGATGGGGTATCCACTTGTTGCAAAGTGAATACAAGCACTCACATACACTGGCGTCATTTAAGTGTCATGAAATCTGCATGTCTTTGGAAGGAAACCGGAGCACACTGAGGAAAACCAGCAGGAAAAGATGAAAACTCCAGGCAGGGAATACCAGTGACGTGACTCCCTGCGAGACAGCAGTGCTACCGCTCTGCCACCGTGTCACCTCCATGTGTGTAATTATTAACAGTATTCATTATTTAAATTAAATTAACGATTTATCTGTAAAATGTAACATACATACTGTACTTTAATGCATTTCATCATGAAAGTGATATTAAGTATAAATCTAACGATTCTAAATGTGCAGAGAGTTGGAATATCATACATTTAATGTGTTCTGTGTGGTGATCAATTGCTGTTTGCCGCTGCTGTAAAGTCAGGAGGAAGCCACAGGAAAAAAAAAAGATGGCACAAAAAATGGTATGTGAGACTTTTAAAATGTATCGTGTCATTACGGTTGGGAATATGCGACACTTAAATATAAAAGCACCATGAATACATCTATATGTCAGCATTTTGCTTCACCACATCGAACTATTCATCAAATATCAAAGCGGACACATCGATCCTGTAGGATCCGCATAGCAGCTTTCTGTCACATGAAGACAGTAAACAGAGACTCTGACATCACATTCCAACTTTTATCACACTGCGCCCCCCGATTTTTTGCTGGTACTGCAACTCGTGCACACGTCACTTTAATTTCTGAGGACCTGCTCAGAGGACGTGTCAAATGAACGCTGGGAACGTGTGGCAGCCATGATGCGGGCGCATACGCTGTGGTCTATGGCCGGCTTGTCATCCCGGCCAATACCCCCAGGCCGCCAGATGGAGCTCTCCCTGCAGCATGGAGGTGCCCCAAATACCAGCAGGGATTCATGGACAATGGAGTTTTCCTTTATAGCCCTGCTGGATACCACAGACGCCAACGGAGGACGCTGCAGGGAGGCCCAGAGAGTCATACAATATGTGCCCTATAACCCGGAAGTACGTCATAGGCAAAGCGACAGGGGAAATGACATACTTCCGGGATGAAGAAGAGAACTTTTTATCTGACCCGGAAGTGATAAGAAGTCACATGGACTGAAGGATTGGAAACACTTCCGGGTCAGGCAATATAAAGGACTGTGGGAAATCCCCAGACGGCGAGCTGAGCTGAGAGTGGTGGATTGTTTATTGATTATTGTTATTGATTTATGAGTATTGTGCAGGGTGCTTTGTGCACTGTGCAGTTCAAATCTATACTAATAAAAGGCAAAGCCCTCACTGACTGACTCATCACTAATTCTCCAACTTCCCGTGTAGGTAGAAGGCTGAAATTTGGCAGGCTCATTCCTTACAGCTTACTTACAAAAGTTAAGCAGGTTTAATTTCGAAATTCTACGTGAAACGGTCATAACTGAATCCTACTTATGTACATATATACGGCCATATCCTGCTGCTCCCATGTAGTTGGCTGCCTGCCTATATTGCATCCCCCATACGCACGCCTCCTACGTAATTGAGTGCCTGCCCATATAAGGCCATCCGTCAGCAGCAATCCAATAGACACGCTGCCGCTACGAGGTGTTTGTCATGCCTAAGACGAATACAATGTTCGCGAGATACTAGTTTAGTGAGAAGACGCAAGGTACAAACGAGACTTTTGATCACTTTGTAACGGAGTTAAAATTGCTGGTGAAGGACTGTGCTTATGCAAACGAAGATGAGATGGTCAGGGATAGAATAGTGTTTGGCACAAACTCAGCAAAAGTGCGAAAGAAACTTTTAAGTGCCGGGGCTGAGATAACATTAAATTAAGCTGTGGACATCACAAGATCGCACGAGATAGCACAAGCACAGCTGAGAACCTTTGATGCATGTACTCCGAGCGGCTCACGTGAACTGACTGAATGCAGTAAGCAGACAAAAAGCAAAACCTCCAAAGAGCGCTGAACAAAAAATGCATTACACAATTGAGAAGGCAGCAAAAGAATATGAAGCGAGTGACGCAAAAAGCATATTCATAAGTGCAGCTACTGCGGAAACAAAGCACACGGTGGAAAAAGTCAATGTCCAGCTAAAGGAAGACAGTGCAAACGAAGATGAGATGGTCAGGGATAGAATATAGAATAGTGCCAGGTCTGAGCTAACATTAAATAAAGCTGTGGACATCACAACATCACACGAGATAGCACAAGCACAGCTGAGAACCTTCGATGCATGTACTCCGAGCAGCTGAACAAGCCTTTGTAGACATATCAATAGGAAAGCAAGGTGTAAAGCTTAAGTTTAAATTAAGTTCATAGACACGCTGCTGCTAAATATTCACAGGCAAATCCACAACTTAATACCGGGAATGCCTGTTAAACATCTTAGATTCACGAGTACCGATTTGGGCAGTGATCACTTCGATGAATGAAACCTGTTATCTTTACAACGGTTGACAAACACGGAATGTAACTTCAACACAATACATCCTCCAAATACGAACCTGATTGAAATAAATAATGATAATCAAATCCTTGATGACAGCAACACTCATAACAGTCACAAAACAATTGCATTGACAATCATGTTACTTTATTTTTAAAATGTTTCCTTTTCTTTATCATAACTTCTTTAACACACTACTTCTCCACTGCGAAGCGCAGGTGTTTTGCTAATAAAATAATAATTTAGACTTTTATCTGGTGTGTGGCGTATAGTCTGAGGGTTCAAGAGAACGATAGCACCCTCTATCTGTCACAACGCGTTCTGAGCGTGAAGTATAAACGAGCCCTTAGACCTCCTTGAGTCTGAAAATACCATTTTTGGAATTATGTCAGTGTGTCTGTGTGTGTGTGTGTGTGTGTGTGCGTGTGTGTGCGTGTGTGTGCGTGTGTGTGCGTGCGTGTGTGTGTGTGTGTATAAACACGATAACTTGAGGACGCCTTCACTTAGGTCAAACAAAGTTTGCATACAAAAGTTATATTATATTATATTATATTATATAAAAAATCTGACCTCTGTCTGTCTGTCTGTTCACTTTTCACAAGAAAACTAGTTAATGGATTTTTCTATAATTTGCTTGAACATTCCGGTTGATTTTGCGACTTCTCTCATCTCACTAAGAATCATGCTTCACTTGCAGGAGTGATATATTCACGCTAATCTGAGACAGAGGCTGCAGGCCAAGGGGAGGTGGAAGTGTGACGTCAGGAATGGGGGTCCTCCTCACTGTCCTGTTTCACTACTACGCGAGTGGAGCCGCAGGGGAAAGCTAGTTATATCATATTATATTATAAGCAGAGATAAACGTGCTGTCACCATTATCCTGAGTTTATGTAGTAAGTCTATCTATCTATCTATCTATCTATCTATCTATCTATCTATCTATCTATCTATCTATCTATCTATCTATCTATCTATCATGTCTGTCTGTCTGTCTGCCCTTCAGTAATGCTGTATATACAGTCATATGAAAAAGTTTGTGAACCCCTCTCAGCCTGCATAATAATTTACTCTCCTTTCAACAAAAAAGATAACAGTGGTATGTCTTTCATTTCCTAGGAACATCGGAGTGCTGGGATGTTTTCTGAAGATTTTTAGTGAAGCAGTATTTAGTTGTATGAAATTAAATCAAATGTGAAAAACTGGCTGTGCAAAAATGTGGGTCCCCTTGTAATGTTACTGATTTGAATGCATGTAACTGCTCAATACTGATTACTTGGTTGGATTAGTTCGTTAAGCCTTGAACATCATAGACAGGTGTGTCCAATCATGAGTGATAAAAAGTATTTAAGGTGGTCAATTGCAAGTTGTGCTTCCCTTTGACTCTCCTCTGAAGAGTTACAGACAGCATGGGATCCTCAAAGCAACTCTCAAAAGATCTGAAAACAAAGATTGTTCAGTATCATGGTTTAGGGGAAGGCTACAAAAAGCTATCTGAGAGGTTTAAACTGTCAGTTTCAACTGTAAGGAATGTAACCAGGAAATGGAAGGCCACAGGCACAGTTGCTGTTAAACCCAGCAGGTCTGACAGACCGAGATAAATACAGGAGCGGCACATGCACAGGATTGTGAGAATGGTTACAGACAACCCACAGATCACCTCCAAAGACCCGCAAGAACATCTTGCTGCAGATGGTGTATCTGTACATCGTTCTACAATTCAGCGCAATTTGCACAAAGAACATCTGTATGGCAGGGTGTTGAGAAAGAAGCCCTTTCTCCACTCACACCACAAGCAGAGTTGCTTGTTGTATGCAAATGCTCATTTAGACAAGCCAGATTCATTTTGGAACAAAGTACTTTGGACTGATGAGACAAAAATTGAGTTATTTGGCCATAACAAAAAGTGCTTTGCATGGCGGAAGAAGAACACCGCATTCCAAGAAAAACACCAGCTACCTACTGTCAAATTTGGTGGAGGTTCCATCATGCTGTGGGGCTGTGTGGCTAGTTCAGGGACTGGGGCCTTTGTTAAAGTCGAGGGTCGGAATGAATTCAACTCAATATCAACAAAGTCTTCAGGATAATGTTCAAGCATCAGTCACAAAGCTGAAGTTACGCAGGGGCTGGATATTCCAACAAGACAATGACTCAAAACACAGTTTGAAATCTACAAAGGCATTCATGCAGAGGGAGAAGTACAATGTTCTGGAATGGCCGTCACAGTCCCCTGACTTGAATATCATCAAAAATCTATGAGATGATTTGAAGCAGGCTGTCCATGCTCGGCAGCCATCAAATTGAACTGAACTGGAAAGATTTTGTATGGAAGAATGGTCAGAAAAACCTCCACCCAGAATCCAGACACTCATTAAAGGCTATAGGAGGCGTCTAGAGGCTCAAAGGAGCAAAAGGAGGCTCAACTAAGTATTGATGTCATATCTCTGATGGGGTGCCCAAATTTATGCACCTGTGTAATTTTATTATGATGCATATTGCATATTTTCTGTTAATCCAATAAACTTAATGTCACTGCTGACATACTACTGTTTCCATAAGGCAGGTCGTATATTAAAAGGAAGTTGCTACTTTGAAAGCTCAGCCAATGATAAACAAAAATCCAAAAAATTAAGAGGGGTTCCCAGACTTTTTCATATGACTGTACAGTCATCAAAACCAATTGTCACTGTAACAGAGCTTTAGAAGTTCTCTTCTGAGGTGGAAGAACCTGTTGGATGGACTACCACCTCAACAAATCTCCATCAATCAGGCATTTATGGAAGAGTGGCTACATGGAAGCCACTTTTGAGTAAAAGGCAGACAACAAAATTTAAAGGATTCGGAAGCATGAGGAAAATGATTTTCTGGTTTGATGAGAGAAAAACTGAACTCTTTAGGTGGGGCTTCAAGTATTATGACTGGAAAAGTCCAGGTACTGCTCACCACCCCTGCCGAATGCCATCTGTATGTTGAAGCATGGTATCGGCAGTAGGAGGATCATGCCAAGTAGGGGCTCCTCAGTGCCAGGGACAGAATTTAGGGAAGGATGAATGCAGCCAACTACAGAGAGGTCCTTCAGAATGCAAGCAATGGTTAAGCTTTCAGCACAGCATTGATCTGAGGCATACAGCCATGACAGCTCTGGAGTGGCTTTGTGACAAGTCTCTAACTGTCTTTAAGTGGCCCAACCAACGCTCAGACTTAATCCCTATAGAACACCTGTGGAGAGACCAGAAGATTGCATTGCACAGACACTTCCCATCCATCCTTAAAGGAACTTCACAGGATCTGCCACGAAGAATGGGATAAACTGCCCAAAGACAAGTGTGCAAAGCTTAAAGAGACTTACCCAAGAGGACATGACGCTGTAATGCTGCCAGGTATTGAATTAAGGGACTGAATACCTACATGAATGAGAGATTTCAGATTTTGGTTTTTAATACATTTGCAAACCTTTCATGAACACACTTTGTCATTATGAGTTATCAAGTGTAGATTGATGGTCAAAAATGGCAAGTTTATCATTTAAAATTAAATCTACAATACAATGAAGCGTGCAGAAGGTGGAGGAGTCTGAATGCTTTCAGATTCCACCGTAGGGCTGAGAGTAGGCTCACAATTCAGTTTCAGATAAACTTCAATTATCCATCTCACCATTTTTGATCCTGACTGACTCCGTTTAGTGTCACGCCATTAAACTAAGTGCAGTCTGGACATATTGCATGGTTCAGTAGATGTCGTCTTGAGTCTTGATCCTGACTGATGGGAATTCTGCTGATTGCAATGTAGAGTCACTGGTTAAGGTGGAATGGTGGCACTGTGGTTAAGGATCTGCGTTGCTATCTGGAAGGTTGCCCATTTCAAATCCCAGAGGTCCTACTCTGTTGGGCACTTGAACAAGACCCTTCACCTAAAAATTGCTTGAGAGGTGCTGTACAGTGGCTGACTATGTGCTGTGACCCCCAAAGGTCATGTGAAAAGACAATTTCCACTCAGGGATTAACAAAGTTCCTCAAACCAAAAAAAAAGTCAAATATATAAATATGTTAGCTGTGAAAGATTAACTCTTAGCATTTTGTCTTTTGTATGACGATCATTTTGACTAGAAAAGGACATCCAGTGGACCAGTGCTCAAGTCACTTGGCCTAACTTATCTAAAATGGTTTATAAAGTAATTCTGAGAGATGACTAAGGCATCTCCATCCAAACACCTCTTCATCTAAGCGGTTTGCCACAGGTTAACTGCGTATGGCTGAGTCATTTAAGAATTTCACATTCAGTTTGGATGCCTAACATTGATCATGCTAGTTTTCTTTATGTAGGCTATGTTACAATGACAGAATATATGTTTTTAGAAGGTTCTGATTTTGTAAAGCTTCCCTTTATTACGAGCAGTTTATAAATTCAACTCTTTGAGTCAAGCCTCAAACACTTGAAAGTCACACTTCAAATGGCTCAACTCAAGACATCACACTGTAAAAAACAAAAAGAAAAAGAAAACGTTAAATTTACGGTAAAAACTTGGCAGGTGTGGTTGCCAGAATTTTACTGTAAAAGATAAGGTGACCATATTTTTGGATCTACAGTATAACTTTTTGAAGACGTCTGTTATAAAGAACTGTTATGTGTTTGCAGCACATTACAATAGAAATGAAGCTGTTACCATAAACTGAAATGTGCACTGTAAAAATTTACCATTCATCAAACCAAGAAAAACTTGTCAGGAGCACCGACCAGTATATGGTTTGCATCAGTAATATAATAACAATTATATTACAAAAATTGTGTTTTATTTAATATTAAACTAGGTTCGACTTTAATTGATAGATCAGTTATATAAAATGGTGTTTATTAGCTTACCAGTAATAGTAACAGACAGTCATTTTCTCACCCACTTGGTCCAGACCAGGGTTGGTGGGGGCATTGGCATGGGGGTGCTGGAGCCTAACCCACCTAGCACAGGGCGTAAGGCAGTAACAAACCCCGGACAGGGTGCCAGTCCTTTGCAAGGTGAACACACACAAAAACATACACTGGTTCCAATTTAATGTCACCAATCCACCTCACCTGCATGACTTTGGACTGTGGGAGGAGACCAGAGTTACGTTGGAGGAAACCCACAAAGACACGGGGAGAACATGCAAACACCACATAGGGACGACCCGGGACACGAACACGATGTCATATTGCATTCATAACCCTCAAGAGCACATCAATGCATTGGCTCAGTCCTCCTCTCTTTAGCGGCAGCAAAACCCCACTTTTCCAAAGTTTTTTGGAACCCTTCCTGTTATTTCCTTCGGCACCCAGAATTTTCATGCTTTCTTTTTTCCTTATTTGACACACCATCTGACACGTATTTCAGTTTGAGGACTTTGCAAATATTAAAATGAGTGGGCGGGTTGGTTTCCCAACACATTCTGCGTGACCAGGGTGTTTCCTCAGTTGACCACCATATGAATAAAAATAAAAATATTTCGTTATAACGTAAATTTTGTTATTTTAAACAATAAAATAAAATTAATTCTCGTGGATAGGCCTCTTCATTGGGAAGAAACACTACTTTTCCCTGATGGCAACATGAATTAGACGATCTACAAGTCTCCGATTTTTGAGACTTTTGAATTTTAGTACCTTTATAATCTCTAACCTGCTCTGCATGTCTATTGCAGCAATGTTTTTGAACCTCTTTACAACGTTTTACTTTGTCTTCTACTCTTTGGCTTTTATTTCTGACCCCACTTGGAGCTGAGAGCGCAGGAACTGTGTCTGACAATACCATTCACACGAATTAGAAGTGATTGGACCATGGGCATGGTTTTAAATGTTTGAGAGGAGGGTGGAACTTGTCAAAATCTCTTGGCAAAAAGTCTTGTCTCACGGGACCTAAAATTATCTCTCGCGGGAGTTGAAATTATCTCTGAGAAAGTCTTGTCCCAGGATTTCCTTTTATAATAGAGATATATTGGGAAAATACGGAAACTATTGTGACTTGCCATTTGTAACGGCAATGGCACAAAGACAGCTCCATAGCTGCTCTGCTGCATCTGGTAAACAGCAAACCAACGGCAGTAAAGCGTACCGCATAACATGCCCATTGCACAATGTTTAGAACATTTAACACCGGGCTTTGACCTGTTCTTCCTCACATTCTCCTGACCCCTCTTCTTCATGTCTGCCACAGTGGTGATTTCAAGCTGCTGGTGGTCTTCTAATCTGAAGATGGGAGCTAAAGCAGTACGATTGCCTGTGTCGGTGCTCCTAATTTGAATGAAGTCTTGAGACTGTGCCTGCCTTCTCTATAAAGTCATCCTGTATTTTTCTTTGAAACATGGATTCATCTTCCTGTCTCTCGTGCAACTCTGTGACCCAAGCTTGACAATACCTGTATAAAAAAGAACACTTCTTAAACTGCAAAAAATTTTTTATTTGAAAATGACACGCTAGATGTACTTTTTTAGAAATACAAGTATGAATACAAAATGAAAATGAGATATTAGATCTAACTTTTTATTACAGCATAATCTAACACCATTTATTACTTTTTTTGTTCATTGCAAAGACATTCGAACAATATGGTATCCACTCACAACACAACTACCCATGTGGACAATCAGTGGAGCACCGACTCAGCATTCACCTAACCTGACTGTCGCTCCTACGCTCTCGCCAAGGCTGCCCAATACCGGACTGTCACATTCTTTTGGTCTAACAAGACAGAGACAGACTGTTGCAGGGTACATGAGACTCAGCATGGAAAATGTAGGCATAACATTAAAACTTTTCAGCATCGCATTATTATCTTAGCTGAGAATTTTTGGTTGTAAAATCGTTTTGTTATACTGAAAGTTACATTTCGTTTAAACGAAATCCATTAAACATAATGTTGTATGAAAATTTGTCCGGGCCAGCAAAAAGTATTCGCTATACTGAAAATTTTCTTACTTCGGTATTTGCTAAAATAGGATTTGACCTGTATTAATTTTTTATTTTTTTACAGAGCAGATAAATCCAGAGGGGCACTCAAGTCGTGCCAGTTCACCAGGTTCTGCCCCAGAACCTTCAGGGATATCTTGACTGAATAAAGTAATATTGATGGGTTCACAAGAAGTAAAGCCATTTATGCTTTCATATTGCATATTGTTCATTGTTTTTTATTGTACTAAAGGAATTCAATTCAATTCAATAGAAAAGAGCACATATTTACAGATGATAATGACCGGCTCCTAAGTCGATTTAGATTTCCAAGAGCTATCCTCTTGGAGCTGTAAGCTGTTAGAATACTAAGAAGTATGCTTGATATCATGTTTATGACGAAATGCATTAAAGTAAGTATATTACATTTTACAGATAAATTGTTAACTTCATTTAAATAATTCATACTAATAATAATGAAACATGTGGGGGTGAGGTGAATAAATACTGCAACATGCCGACAGGAGCATGCAGGCAATGATTGCCACATAGAATACATTGCATCCATGATTGTTTCATCTTGGTAGAGTTCTATATTACTCTGCTTTCCCCTTTTGTATTATTAATATGTAGCCTTTGTCAGAATGCCTCAAATCTCACAAACGTACTACTGTTTATAAAGTATTGTACCATATCACTTCTCTCCACCTTCCCTTCTACATGTATAACCTCAGGCAATTAGGTGTAGTAAAAGACAAGCAGGATTTAAGGCAGTTAGGCAGCCAGGCTTTCTTGACGGGGTTGACTGGGAGTCCTGCAGAGAAATTTTAGCCAAACTTGTTTGAGGCTCTTTCCCCAACAATGTCGTAAAATTACAAAAAGACACATTCCTAAAGGGGGGAAGGGGTTCTTAAACCATCAAACCATTGCTGTTATCATCTATAATGTAACATTAATATTACATTGCTTTGTCTAAGTTACAAATAAAGACATACAAAATATTTATCAACTTGTATGCAAATTTCACATCACAACAAGTGATATTACAGGCCTCGGAACATTTTACTACACTAAGATCTATACATGATTTCATTTTCATGAAATACACATGTGAATACACAATGGGAGGTCAGAAAATTAAAGGTCTACCTTATGTGAAAGATTTAGGAGTCATTGTGGACTCAACACTATCAACTACTAGGCAGTGTTCAGAAGCCATTAAGAACGCAAACAGAATTTCAGGTTATGTAGCACAATGTGCAAAGTATGAATCCAAGGAGGTTCTGCTCAAGCTTTATAACACACTGGTGAGGCCTCATCTGGAGTACTGGGTGCAGTTGTGGTCTCCAGTCTACAAAAAGGACATAGCAGAGCTAGAAAAAGTCCAGAGAAGAGCGACTAGGCTGATTCCAGGGCTACAAGGGGATGAATTGTGAGGAAAGATTAAAAGAGCTGGACCTTTACAGTTTAAGCAATAGAAGACTTAGCACAAGTAATAGGAAGTTGTTCTTAACATAGAGAGCCATAAACACATGCAATAAGCTACCAAGTAGTGTGGTCGACAGCAGGACTTCAGGGACTTTCAAAACTAGAGCTGATGATATTTTGGAAGAAATAGGTGGATAGACTGATGAGCTAAGTTGGGCCTAATGGCCATTGTTCTAGTGTTCTTTAGGCAGATGAAGTGAAACCTGCTGAAATTCATCAAAGGATGCTGCAGGATAGTTGGAGCCTATTGCAGCAGTCATCACGAGCAAGGCAGGATCTCCGAACTGCACATACACACATCAGGAGCTTTGGACTATAGAAGGAAACTGGAGCACCCAGAGGAGACCAACGAAGACAAAGGGATAACATGCACAATCCATGTATGGGGCATTCAAGAAGTTCTAATATTCTAGAAGATCCAGGGCCAGCCTATAGTCAATTGTCCAGGCCGACGTCAATTAAACAGGTGGGGCTCTCAAAGATTAAGGGCCTGCAAGCCTGACATCAGGGGCTTAAGCCCCCATTAATCCCCCCTGCCACTGATTAGGAGATGGTCTTGGTAAAATAAACTAGCTGAGGCCTAAGCCATGAGGATGAGAATCAAGTAACAGAGCCCGGAATGTCTGACAAAAATCATAGTCAATATCTGAAAGAAAAGAGAAAGTCAAAACAAACAATTCACAACTAATGTGAGCCAAAATGTAAGGCAAAGATTGTGGAGAAAAGGTCAGAAAACAGTTTACCACCAGAATTCAAACTATGATGTAAATAAAATTAAAATAGGCTTTTTAGGTTGTGTCCACAAACTTGGACAAACTAGGAAGTTTCCCGTGCCAGCCTTTAAATGTGCAACCCCATAACGTCATGCATTGTACATTTCTGTTTACCCTTGACTAGTTACTTCCTAGCAACAGAGGCAACAAAGGGGTCATCTTCAGGCACATGGAATTTGGGACCCTCTGTTCAGGTCTATGTAACAACAAGTCTGAAAGTGAGACCCTTCCATGATAAAATAGCGATCATCATCTCATACAAGTTCAGGTACAGGCTTGATTAATCTGACTCTCTGGCCCCCAAAGCACCTTTAAATAAAATCAAAAATATCACAAATTAGGAAGTCTAAAGATATAACAGGTCAAAAAGGGAGAAAGAAATATTTCACAAGTGATTGCATATACTTTTAGGGTGGTATAGCTTACAAAACATCAACAGGACCACCGTTTATGCAAGAAAGAGCTAAGTTGCAGATTTAGTGCTGTAAGACCTACTTTTGTGGAGTACGATGTTCAAAGTAGATTTGAACGTGGTTTAACACCACAATCCAGCAACTCCTGTCGTAACTGCGCTGTGCAATTTCCCTGAAAGACGACACAATTCTGATCATATGGCTGCACAACCGCCAAAGGCTTCAGACGGTATGACGCAGGTACAAAAAATAGAGTATCAAAGAAGCTGTCGCCACCAAAAGCGTGATGGTGTCTGGTCTAAATTATATTCTACAACAAAGACATAA
The DNA here is from genome assembly GCA_026402145.1 of Polypterus bichir lapradei. Lineage (NCBI taxonomy): Eukaryota > Metazoa > Chordata > Cladistia > Polypteriformes > Polypteridae > Polypterus > Polypterus bichir. The sequence goes on along the minus strand of JANRMT010049829.1, from coordinate 25,299,092 downwards.
ATGGAGAGCCTAATGAACTTGTAATGGGTTTAACTTCTACTTAGTGTTGCTGGGATAACAAGCAACACTGCAATAAAAAAAAAATTTAAATGGGTATCTTTGGAGCAAATCAAACAAGTGTCTAAACACACATTTTGGACCCTCTTCCATTCTGAAGTGGACCTGAGATCCTGCTGGTTTATTATTACCCAGCATGCACTGACTGGTTCACATTTAATTGAGGGCAGGTAAAGTAATCTCTCTTTGAGATGCACTGGACATCAGTGGCCAAGCTGGGGATTGATCCTTGGGACTCACTCTCACAGTTTCTTCATCGTCCTATAACTGACACGCACACACACACACACACACACACAAACACACACGCACACGGTAAGGAGGTTCTAATGGCTATGGCCCCTCTTGTTGGTGCAGAGTTTGCAGAAAAGAGCAAACACTTAAATATCAAGATGTGAAAATGAACTTCTTTGTCAATGTGGTTTGAATCTGCTGGACGTCCATCCAGGATGAAGTCCCATGTTGCACAAAAAAAGCTCAAGCTTCCTATTATTACAGAACTGCTTTAAGGGAATAATATTTCATTTATATATTACTTACCCCATTTAGTTTGTCGTGATGGCTGAGCAAACTTTTAAAGTCATGTTTCCAACTTTCTGATAGAATGGGAGCCTATGGAGACCAATGATGGGCCATAGCAAACAATATTAAAACATCCATGAACGATTTTAAAGTCACATTCACATAGGCAGTTCAGGATGAAAAAAAAATGCTTTTATATGGCACGCTCGTTGAGTCACCCAGTACCATGAAAGAGATGACAGACTTGACGACTTGTTAAATACACTGTGTGATGGATGGTCACGGACCTTTCCTGGTCCGGAGGCTGATATATGGGAAGGACCGGGGCAGCAGATGTGCACAGGATAATGCCTCGCCCAGAGCACTAGTGAGCAGCCCTCCTAGGTTGCTGTGGATCCACAGATTCTCACAGGGCACGCTACAGCCCTGTTGGGTTCTGTAGGGGCCACCAGGGGGAGCTTTTGGTTTCCACCACAACTAGGAGAACTTCCAGGTAACGCTGATGAGTCACCTGAAATGCGCCTAGGTGCAGTGTAAAGGGAGCCGCCTCACTTTGCTCAGGGAGCCAGAGTCGAGAGGAAGAGGGCCGAAGCTTAGCAGTGGAGGAGTGGAGGAGGAAAGGAGAGGGAGAAGAAAGAGAAAAGAATAGAAAAGAAAGTGCTGTGTGCTGTTTATGATACTGTGCTGTACGGGGAATGAAAGAAAAGTGTTTTCTCTTGAAAATAAATAATGTTCATGTTACAAAGATCTATGCCTAGAGGCTGTCTGTGTTGGGGTTGGGTGGCTGGAGCACCGCCTGGTGGCCACAACTGTTAATTACAGTTGTTCTTGATTACCTTTATTTTTCATGCCCTTGCAAGTTACTAATAAAAAGACCCTTGGAGTGAAAAATCTGATACAGTTATATATTATACAGTTTCTCTTATTAATAATGAACCTTGCAGAGACATAGCAGTGAGACTGGGTCACAGATCAAGAAGCTTTAATTACAATGCCTTTTGTGAGTGCTAAAGGCAAACGCTAATAGATAACAGTTATATCTAACAATAATATAAGTCTTTTGATGTATAATCTATATGCTGTATATTCAGACAGTGAAAACCATATTTAAGAGTAAAATTCAACTCTCACAATGACCACCTCATTCATTAGTCCTTTCTTTAACTCAGAAGCCTGCTTCAGCGTCAATATGTTTCTTCTGCATGCATTGCTCGCAGTATTTACTTCAGAATGTTTTAGCAAGAAATGCCTGTTTTGCCCATTTAGAAACTAGAAAACGTATGAATTGTGCAACATGAGTAGCATGACATTTTTTCCTGGACGTTCTTATATTGTTTGCTGTGGTCTAGTGTTGGTCCCCGTGTTTCAGAATGTTGGTCATCTCCGTTCTCCACGAAAACATGAGATTTAAAATTTGTCTCCGTCTCTACTACAAACTACAGGGGGTTGGTAGCATATTAAAAAAATGTCTTCTTTGGGTCAAATATTTACCTAAACAGATTTAGTGTAGGGCGGCATGGTGGCACAGTGTTAGCGCTGCTGCCTCGCAGTATGGAGACCTGTGTCCGCTTCCCGGGCCGTCACTGCGTGGAGTTTGCATGTTCTCCCCGTGTTTGCGAGGGTTTCCTCCAGGTGCTCCGGGTTCCTCCTACAGTCCAAAGACATGCAGTTTAGACATGCATTGGCGATCTTAAATTGTCCCTAATGTGTGCTTGTTGTGTGGGTGTGGATGTGTGCCCCGCAGTGGGTTGGCGCCCTGCCCAGGATTTTTCCTGCCTTGCATCCTGTGTTGGCTGGGATTGACTCCAGCAGACCCCCGTGACCCTGTGTTAGGATATAGCAGGTTGGAAAATGGATGGATGGATGGATTTAGTATATAAATGGATGGATACAGTGCCAGCTGAAGCCCATTTGGAGCCCCATTAAGGAGAGCATAAGCAGCATCCAGTGGGTGACAGAGCCCGCTCATTATCATCAGAGTTTGATGACCATGCTCTTCAGTAGTACAAACAGCAAATGTATATACTGTGGATACCAAGGAGCCCCTTATAGTACAGAGCATGCACACTTTTACTTTCAAAAAAGGCACCCAATATATAACAGCAAACACTCACTATCACCAAACTTCCACAACATTGGTGGTCACCCCTCCGTGTCTGAAACACGGGGTCCCTTCAGCAGCACAAATGGACAAACGGGGCCCCTTTGTCTATGGAGACACAGACTTTATGGAGCGTGCAACCCTTGGTGTATGGAGCGTGCGCGCTTTGTTGTGGCAGAAACATGCTGTTCAAAGAAGGCACTCGGAGACCTCAGAATTAAAAAAACTTTTTCAGAGAGACACTTTCAAGTCCCGTGAGACGAGACTTTGTGCCAAGAGATATAACCACGCCCGGAGCCGGAAATAAAATACAAAGAGTAGATGACAAAGTAGAGCATCGTAAAGAATCCAAAACCTTTGACGTGGTACACATGCAGAGCAGGTTAGAGATAATAAAATTACTAAAATTCGAAAGTCTTAAAAAAATGATATTAAAGATCGCATTAGCGCAAACAAATGGAAATTATTACTCGGTGAAATAACTGAACAGCGAAAAGAGATCGAATATATTGTTCAGATTTAAACTCTAAGTCAGAGACTTGCAGATCGTCTAATTCATGTTGCCATCAGGGAAAAGTAGTGTTTCTTCCTAATGAAGAGGCGTATCTGCGAGAATTAAAAGATTTGCTGTTTGGTGAAAGTGAAATCCAGCAAAAGAAAATTTCAAGCCCCGCGAGACAAGAGCTTATGCAAAGAGATTTGTAAAAGTCCTGCCCACATCTAAAACATTTACAGCCACGCACACGGTTCAATCATTTCTCATTTGTGTGAATGCTATTGTCAGACACAGTTCATGTAGAGAGAAAGAAACGATGTAGCCGCAAAAGTATAAGGCAGGATCAAGCACGGGTAAAACACGTGCCGAAAGAAATCTCTCAGTCCAAAAGTTTGTTTTAAAAATATTTAGTGAAAGTTAAAAGCAAATAATCCACACAAGAATAAAGAAAAAAGTAGTTACACACGTAGAATAAAAGGCAAAAAAAGTAAAAATGTATCTTCTCTAAACTTAGCTTTTCTTGAGAAACTTTAGTTATTTCTGTACTTAAAAGTTCTTTACTTCTTCTTCTGTACTTAAAGATTCTTAGCTTCTTCTTCTGTATGCTTTAAACGATAACTAAGCGCTGTTTTCTTAGAGTTACTTCACACACTCAAAAGGTCCGTAGGCCCATAGGCACAGGCACAGTTTAAAACCTTGTGCCCTCTACCCCTTACACATGGCAAGGCTGGTCACTAACTGAAGAATAATGTTTAGTCAAAGCAGAAAATAGCTAAAATATACCAATTTTACTCAACTTATGGGGGTTTTAGGAACCTCCCATAGATTATGCATTGTCATCTAGTAAAATATTTATGAATCTTATCCATCCATCCATTTTCCAATCCGTTGAATCCGAACACAGGGTCACGGGGGTCTGCTGGAGCCAATCCCAGCCAACACAGGGCGCAAGGCAGGAACCAATCCTGGGCAGGGCACCAACCCACCGCAGGACACACTCACCAAGCACAATTTTAGAATCGCCAGTCCACCTAACCTGCATGTCTTTGGACTGTGGGAGGAAACCGGAGTACCCGGAGGAAACCCACGCAGACACGGGGAGAACATGCAAACTCCACCCAGGGAGGACCCGCGAAGTGAACCTGGGTTTCCTAACTGCGAGGCAGCAGCGCTACCACTGTGCCACCGTGCCGCCCTTTATGAATCTTATGTAACTAGGAAATGGCGCTTACAAATGATATTCACTCACTGGCAGTTATATGTTGCATCATCAAGATGTAATTCCAAACACGGAATCAAAATTCAATGCGATATTGACAAAAAGGTAAAAGCGAAAAGAGATCGAATATATGGACATTGGTGATATGACAGAAGTATGTAGATATTCTTTGGCTTTAAACTTTAAGTCAGAGACTTGTATATCGTCTAATTCATGTTGCCATCAGGGTAAAATAGTGTTTCTCCCCAATGAAGAGACGTATTTGCGACAATTAAAAGATTTGTTGTTTAGTGAAAGTGAAATCCACATACGTGAGCGGCAGAGATGCAAAGTGGCCGGTGTGTAGCGCAGGCCGGGGGAGTTGGCAAGCGAAGCGAGCAGGGGGAGAAGCCCCCTAGTATTGCAAAAAATACAGAACTGTCTCAACTCAGTGAAATGAGCCATTAGCAACGGGGCTACCTTACCTTTATTACAGTTCTTATCAAGAGTTTACCTCACTTAGCTCATTTATCTCCCTTATCTGACTCCCAACATCCTATTAGCTCCATCAATATTTCCCACTGTTTGTTACAAATAAGGCCAAGTTAAATGACTGCAGCAAAATGGCTCAGTCAGGCTGGGTACTGAAGAAGCAAAGAAAGTGCAGTTAGGTCTGCCCGACAGAGTGAAGAGCTGTGCACCCTGGAGGTTAACTCATTTCTCTATAAAGCTGTTGTGATCGAGATTTCACTTCATTTTGCTCCTGTTCTTCAATTTTTTATTTTCCTTACAGGACTGGCCCTAAGGGATTATCAAACAGAGTCGTCTTATGGAGCCCCTCCCTAATTGGCCCCCACCTCAAAACCCAATGTTGGTTAAAATAAGAAGAGACCCATTTTTATGTTAAAACACAAAACTCCAATTAAAAAAAAAGAAAAATTAAAGTTTAGAAGAAATCGAGAAAGAAAAAACTTTCTGTGGCTTCTTTTTGACTCAACCGCAGATAAAAAAAAGTGTGGTATTTGTAAGTACAAGGTATTATTTCTTTCAACTAAGAAAAACTTGTAAACGAGAAGTGGAAACCCCCTGTTTAAATGTTTTATTTTCTTTATCAGGTAGGACGTCTTTAAATGAGGGCTCACGTCATCACGGGACAAATGGACAGTTTTAGTAGCCTTAAATAATTCAAGTTGTTAGAAGCATCATATAATGAAAGGTTCTTTTAAGTCATGGGGTTTCATTTTTTAATAATTTTTTAGTCTTCTTTTAAAGCTAAGGTCTTTTATTTCCCGTGTTTATAATCCTTGCTAGTCAGCTTACAAGAAAGAAATGACGACAAAGCACTCAAGTGCTGAATATGCAATTACCAGTATATACATTGAGTCTCCCCGTCTACCATCTTTCCAAAAATTGTTCTTAATAATCAGCCCTTAAATTTTTGTGACACTGCTATCTATTAAGATTTTACAGAATCTTAGGTACACTTTAGTTTAGGTACTCCAGAAATGGATCTATTACTCATTTACTGTTAAGTAACAAGACCTTCATAAAGGCTTCTTTCAGTCTTCATAACACTTACAAAGCATCAGTGAGATGGATCATTCACCTCTGTGCAGTGTGGCATCCTGATGTGAAGGTAAAATGACTTGTTAGTATGAAGGATTCACAGATCTTATACTGTATTAAATATGACATGCCATTAGAAATGCGCCTCAGTTAAGGCACTTCAGACCACCCCAAAAAGTGACGTTTTGTTAGTAGGTCTCACTGCAGAGATGAAAAAACACTTCGCTGATGTGTTGTAAATGTTAAGAAGACCTTAAGAAGTGTTTGTTGAGGTCTTGTTATATAGCAGTAAATGTGTGACAGGTGCATTTTTGCAGTACCTAAACTAAAAAGTTACCAAATATTAAATCAATACAGATAAAAAACTCTGTAAAATTAAAAAATGCAGGGAAAATCAGAAATGAATGAATTATAGAATGCTGGCAATTGCAACCTTTGGGATAGATAGATAGATAGATAGATAGATAGATAGATAGATAGATAGAT
>JANRMT010049829.1:25256416-25291726 GCA_026402145.1 Polypterus bichir lapradei | reverse complement strand
ATAGATAGATAGATAGATAGATAGATAGATAGATAGATAGATAGATAACGTTACCAATGCTTTTATTCCGGTAAATGGCACGTGGCGTAGATGGAGTGATCACTTAACAAGTGTGTCCTCCTACCTTATCACATCTCAATGCTCCTTCTGCCTCTGGCAAACCATTGCAATCTGGGCAATCAGCCACAAACTGACATGCAGGATCACAAGTCTGGTTGCTGTCCTGCTTCATAAAATTAAACAAGCAATAGATATAAAAATAAGACTACTCTACGTATTTTTACAAAGTGTATGACCTCACAGATACAGCATATACTGTATAAAAATGAAGCTTTGCTTGTGGGAAGTTCCCAGCTGAATGTCGCTTCCTCTTCGCTTTCTAATCCTAAAATCTACTTAAAACTCTGCGCCAGATGAAGGTTAAAATCAAATATGACGTTTTTTATTTTTGTAATTTTTTTAAAAGCAATGGACATGTTTTTAACTATTTTATTACACTTTAAGGGTTTTTGTAAAAACCTCTGTATTTATGTTCAAGTTCTAGATAAAATGTGTGAAGGACTGACACAAGAAAGTGATAGTGAATCCAGAAAATATTACTGTTGGAATATCCATTAAAAAATGGTCTCTGAATTCATTAGTTAATCAGTTCATTTAAAAGAAATCAAAAATGAAGTTCAAAAAAACTAACATCCATACAATATTTATACATAAATGACTTGTAAGAGAACAAGATAAAGATTTGGGGCACCACATTGGTGACCCCATATAACTGGAATGCAGAAAAACAAGAAAATGAGCTAAACTTTTCAGACATGCGTTCCAAAGTGAACTGTTTTCAAAATGGCTGAATGTTCAGTTATAAAGAGGCCGGTCCACCGGAAGTGATGTCAGAGCTGTTGCAGGTGTCAATCATCTGGCCTGCAGAGGGAGGAAAAGAAAAGGCATTAGAACACAGCGCCATCTCCTGGAGCAGCAATCACCAGAGCCCTTCAGCTGTCCCCGAAGCGCATGCACCCGACTGTCATGTTTCAGCCAGCATTTTCCCCCTTGCTATCATCCACAATTGCATTTCTTTAATTTTGTATCATTTAGGTGTTTTTTTTTAATTGTTTGAGAAAAATATAATTTAAAAAAAACACAACTTTAAAAATTAAAATAAATTAACAATGAAGACTCACTAATGTGTTTATCTTGTGGTCTTGTATGTATGTTATCATCCAGTTGTGAAACCATTGCTTTGTGTGCTTTTCAGAAAACTAGGAGTAGGAGTGATGGATGCATTCAGGGATCAACTCTGAGCCCTTTCTTATTTGTAATGGTGATAGACAGGTTGACAGACGAGCTTAGACAGGACTCCCTGTGGACTATGATGTTTGCTGATGACATTGTGATCTTTAGCGATAGTAGGGTGCAGGTTTAGGAGACCCTGGAGAGGTGGAGATATGCTCTAGAGAGGAGAGGAATGAAGGTCAGTAGGAACAAGACAGAATACATGTGTGTAAATGAGAGGGAGGTCAGGGAGACGGTGAGGATGCAAGGACTAGAGTTGGTGACGGTGGATGAGTTTAAATACTTGGGGGAACAGTACAAAGTAATGGGGATTGTGGAAGAGAGGTGAAAAAGACAGTGCAGGCAGGGTGGAATGGGTGGAGAAGAGTGTCAGGAGTAATTTGTGACAGACGGATATCACCAAGAGTGAAAGGGAAGGTCTACAGCAGGAACGTTCTTAGGTATACGCGAACTATGCATCCGCGTATGGCCCCGACCGTGAGAGGGGCCCCTGGCCCGGCCCCAATTTACAATTTTTTTTTTTTTTTGTCGGGCTGTGGGCCTGGGACCTCTGTCATGCTCCTGGCACTGCAGCCGTCTGTGCCAGTCCCTCAGGTCGTATGTCACGCATGACCCAAAAGCGACTGAATGGTTTGGCATTAATATCAGTTGAGCAAGGTGTTGACCAAACCCTTGATTATTCGGAACAGATAAAGGATTTCACCAGGATGAAAGTGCGGAAAGTAGATTTCTTACATTAATTAAAGTCTACAGGAAATTCAGTTCAGTGCATCTCTTAGTCTTATTAACAATTAAATTTGTTATCCAAATTGCAATCTTCACCTAAATCCCTAATATTATCACACTGTCGTAACTTTGTCAAATGCACTATAGCATACATTAATATTAGAGATTCATTTCGGATTTATTCAGAGAGATCCCCATAAAATCATGAAATATCCCTATATTATCGGCCTTTACCAGATCCAGAACAAAATCAATATTTTACCACTCTGCATTCACACAAGCGTACATGTAGGCCTACTGGTCATCTAAGGCCTTTTCCGGACGTTTTATTAAAACACCTTCCTGAGTTCCCCACCCATCCGGGGCCTGCACATTTCTGAACCGGGTAGGGCCCCCAAACTGCTAAGAATGGCCCTGTCTACAGGACGGTAGTGAGACCAGCTATGTTATATGGGTAGGAGACGATGACACTGACCAGAAAGCAGGAGACAGAGCTGGAGGTGGCAGAGTTAAAGATGTTAAGATATGCATTGGGTGTGACGGGGATGGACAGGATTAGAAATGAGGACATTAGAGGATCAGCTCAGGTTGGACGGTTTGGAGACAAAGTCAACAGAGGTGAGATTGTGTTGGTTTGGACATATGCACAGGAGAGATGCTGGGTGTATTGGGAAAAGGATGTTAAAGATAGAGCTGCCAGGTAAGAGAAAAAGAGGAAGGTTTATGGATGTGGTGAGAGAGGACATGCAGGTGATGGGTGTAACAGAACAAGATACACAGGACAGGAAGATATGGAAGAAGATGATCCGCTGTGACAACCCCTAATGGGAGCAGCCAAAAGAAGAAGAAGAAGCATGAAGACTCTTGAGACGATAACAAGCCATACTCCTTACAGATTGTCCTATTTTTCCCGACACGACAAAATAAGCAAACAGTAGAAAGATATGTAAAATCAAATACGGATATATTGACAGTGAAAATATACATACACACGAGGACAGACGAATATTCAGTAATATATATGTGCACACAAACCACCACTATCCCAATGACACCAGTGAATTCTTATTAATTACAGTATACTAAAACATGAATACACAATATTTACAAAAACCCTCTCTTGCCCCCAGATAATAAATGAATAAACACGAAACACAAGCACAGATGAATGATAAATAGCAATTGAAATGAAAGTGATAAATGAGTCCAAAAGCTAATAAATTCCGGTAATAGTTGAATATTGACTGTTGTGATATGTTGCTTCCTCCCAACAATACATAAAACGAGCTCACCGTAAGTGTCCTCAGCAATAGTTGATAAGTATCCAAACCCCGGGGTTTCTCGATGCTGGCAGTCGTGATAATGATCCAGATCCTTAAGAAGCAAGTAATGGACTTGTACGATGAACGGAAATGAGATGAAATATGGATGCGTAAATGATTCTTTTAATTCTCTCTCTCTCTCTCCTCTCCTCCCTCCTTTTGTTTAAATACAGAATGTCCCGGATGTAACTGGTTGATTCAACAGGTAATTTCCGTCTTGGTGTTGCGGTCTCCCTTCATTATCCTTCCCCTTTTAACTTATGGGGACAACATTTACTGATACACACATAATAGTATAGCAAACGGGACAATGAAAACAAAACGCACTCAGCACAGACAAAAACAAATACTTATTATTATGTAGCCCCACTACATGTTAGCTTGACAGATTCTTACATCTTCCTCTAAATTAAAAAAATATCGTCATCCTCCAGATCCATAATCCTTGCTTGGAAAACTGAGGCTTCAATCAGTTTGTCCACAGTGTCTTTTAGATGGCGAACACTCAGAGACAAACCTTCTTCAAGGGCATCACAATAGATATGAAATCCGAGAGAGGTTTTCAAATAAACTACTGTACAGCTTCACTTACATGGAGCTTCCGCAAAGTTCATTTTGTTATGAACTAAAGAGTTCCCAACCACACAGAGTCCCAAAAATACTCTAAATGTCCATTAGATGGGGAGAAACTGTCAAGAAATGGGCAAAAATATAATTATTCATTTTAACAAAAATTTCTTTTAATCAAAAATAAGCTCCGACGAGCACAAAGGCACAAAAAGGAATGCCTTCAAAATAGTCAGGACGCACTTATTTACGCAAAGAGTTGTGGGACTCTGGAACAAACTACCAAGATCAGGAGTTGAAGCAGTAACCTTGACAAACTTTACAAAGTATCTGGATGAGACGTTGGGACAACTTAGCTATTAGTTAAACAAACAGACTTGATGGATGAACAGCCTCCACTCATTTGTCAAATTTCTTAATGTTTTTACGTTCTAGGGGATGAAACAAGCGACCCCTTATTTTTATTATGGTGTAGCAGCGCTACTTAAAAATGCACAACATCTCCCAGTACAATGCTGTTGGACAGCTTCAGGGGGTGCAGGGGATGCTGGGAAGAAGATCAAGCAGATGGGCCCTTTAAAAAGGGAACCGGCAAGACATCAAGGGGATCGCAATTGTCCATCTGTTTATTCATATGCTGTTCACTCCCATTTGGATTACCCGTTGATTATCTTGGGTTGCCGTTCCTCTCTGGATGTTCGGTCCGTCTTGTGCCTGCCTGTTCGTGTGAGTCTTCGTCAGAGGGAGCGCTCCCAAACACCTCATCTCATACCGCATCAGGAATCCTTATAGTGCTTATAGTGAACCGTTTACAGGACTTTTCACTCACTCATCCAACATTAACTGCCTGGGCTACGTTGGACTGGTTCGGACATCATTTATTGTTTGTTGTGTTTGTTGTGTATGATTGTTCAATAATGCTTTTGTCGATTACTTTATGTTCAGGTATTGATTGCTATGGTCTGCGTCTTTTGGGACGCATGACATCCTGAGGGAAGGGTGTGGTTTAAAAAACACGCTGTATGGAGAGTTGGTTAAATGAGGTTCAAGATAAACAGCATTCGAAACGTTAGTCTGAGTGTATCGCTACTTCAACCTAAAGAACGTTACAGTGTTGTCTTTTCATTTGGGGAACTAAGCTGGGTTGTTTGTTATATTGCATGTTCTTTTATTCTTCATTTGATTTATTTCATTATTATTTATCGATTCAATAGGCCAATCACTCTGTCTCTGTGAGAGAGCGTGTGAATGCCGGGTCAAGGTTGGCTGGCTGGAGTCCCCACCATAAAATAAATAAATCACTGACTACGGTCGGTGTGAATCTTAGCGATAGCTACAATGGGGTTTATCTGAAAATAAATAATGACACAGTAACCAAGCTGTGCCAAACTCAGCTGTATAGGCCACGGTTCACCGACAAAAGCACGATAGACATATGCTCCGAGACAAAACCAAGACGGACAAATGAGCGCCGACAAACCCGCTAACTGGTTTTCGACAAATGCGCGCCGACAAAATCACGAGAGAGGCCAAGAGAGTGGGACGCGTACGTGCACATTATGTACACATTATGTGCTAGGTTATAACTGTTATAACTGCTGATGGCATGCCACGAACAAATAACTCAGTCGAGGGTTAGCATAACGCGTCGTATACAAAGCGGAATTACCAGCAGTCAGGCAGCCAGCAAGTCTAAATACGCTCAACTATCAAGACGTCTTGCTGCAATTCTTCCTACATATGCAGGGCGTAATCTTAAGGACTATCTGCGTGCCGTGCTGATGGCATGCCGCATCTCATAATATTGACTTCTAAAATAAACATTATTATATGTGCTTTAAACTAGTAATTCATATTTAATGAAACTTTTGCGATTTTGTCGGCGCGATTTTGACGCCGCGTTTTAATCGGCGAGATTTTGACGGCGCGTTTTAATCGGTGCTATTTTGACGGCGCTCATATGTCTATCACGCAAATGTCGGGTCACATAGGCCACGATTAAGGTCTTTAAGCAGGCCAAGAAGACTTATGAGATCGCTAAGCAGTGAGGGCACAAGGTGAGGGTGCCTTCTCCCTGCTCTATTTGTTAGTTCCAGACACCTCTGATAGAGATAGACACCAAGGTCCACTTTCTTTTGTTCACAAAGTCAGCTGTTGCGTCTTCAAAGCTTTGCTACAGTATTTCAAGCCTGGAGGCTTCATAACAAGATGATACCAATAACCATTGTGGCGGACCCACGCCCGGCCAGGACTCCCCTTTGACACTGGGACCGGGGGGTCAGCCATGGGATGCACACTATGTTCCCCGGAACGCGTGGTGGCAGCCCTCCTGGGTGACATCGGGGCCACAGGCGTGGGACTTCAGGGCTCAGTCCTGTTGTGCTCCGTGGCCACCACCGGGAGGAGCTGCATGGCCTAACAAGCCCGTGTGGGCTAGAATGCAGCCACACCCGGAAGTGCAGCCTGAATTAGGTTAATTATCACCTCAAGCACTTCCGGGTGGACTATAAGAATAGCCTGCAGTCACTACTCAGGGCGCCAGAGTCGGGAGCAGGAGGACAAAGCTGCCTTGGAGGAGTAGAGGAGAAAGAAGAGAGTGATTTTTGTGGGTGTTTTTCTTTGGTTGTGTGTTTTGGGACTGTGTAGGGCCTGTGGGACACGGGGAGGATGTGCCCCATGGCTGAAGAACAAGTAAATCTTTCATTTTCATTTTAATACGTGCCTTCAGTGTCAGTCTGTGTCAGGTCGGCACCAACCAAGCGCTTCTGCCACACCATGTTTTCTTTTAACGGGGATCCTTTTGAGTCATTGAATTGTTTTCTCTTGCTTGCAAAGAAGGGAGCATGAAACGTCCGCCTTTCATTGGTTTTTAGTACAGTTTTTGGCTGCGAGGTTGCAGCGTTGGCTCTGACAATGTGCCTCTTATCACTTTTTGTTAACTTTTAAATTGTGTCTTGTAGGCGTTTTCCGCAGCTGCTCAACAATACTGGGCGATCCCCTTAGATTTTATTTTTTATTTTTTTTCTAATTTTGGCTCTGATTCCTGTTTTGCTTCCTGAGCAGCAACACGTTAAAAAAAGGTCATGTCTAGTCAGCTTGTGTCAAAGAAAGAACGAAAAAAAGAACCTCAAGACAAGATATTAAAGATTAGACTCGAGGTACCTTGGCCTTATCTCACCAGAGCGTGGCCACTTCTGAGGCTCCAATGGCGGAGAGAGCCAAGTAAAGAACCTTTCATGAAATTTCCATTCAGCGTTATTTAGTATAAACCGAGTCATAATGAGAGCTACCACCAAAGCCGTGAGAGGCTGAAGAGCACAATGCAGAATGCTTCACAAATACACTGCATTCCTGTTCCCTAACGAATAGTTTCTATTTTTTTCCTCATTGATTTGCCTAACGAAAAGGGAGCGCGCATACGAGAAGCTCATGCAGCAGCACCCTTCTCCTGCCGTTTGAGGTAAGACAACCATAAATGTTCAAAAACTTCTCTGGAAATCAATGGAAGAGGAAGACATTTCTGTGAGCATACGTAAGACTGAATTGACTTAACTCATTTTATCTGCAGCTTATTATTGTTATCAACCTGCAGCTAAACGGTGTTTGAACTAATTAGTTACGACATGAAACTGCAGCTCCCCTAAGAGATATTTCATAATGTCTTACACCTTACACTATAAATTGTAACCTTAGATCTTCAATAATTCTTTGCATTTATATAGCGCTTTTCTCACTATGCAAAGCGCTCAGCAATTGCAGGTTAAGGGCCTTGCTCAAGGGCCTAACAGAGCAGAGTCCCTTTTTAGCATTTACGGGATTCGAACCGGCAACCTTCTGCTGTTGTGCACCTAAAATCTGGAATAGCTGACTGGCTAACACATTGGAACACTTTAAAAAACTGCTGAAAACTCATTACTTTAACATGGCTTTCTCTTAGCTTCATCTTAATTGAATATACAGAGCATCAGGATTAAACTAATTATCATTATCATTCCTGGTGGCTCTGTAATCCGTTACTAACCCCTACTTTCGCTGCTGTTCTTTTTCCGGTTTTCTGTGTTGCCGATCTGCACCACCACCACCTGATCAAAGCACCTTGATGTCCCTACATTGATGGATTGAAGGCCAGAAGTCCACATCACCATCATCATCAAGTTCTTCCATGAGAACCCTGAATACAATGAGGACTGATTGAGGTAATTTATGTTAGGTAGAATGTCTAGAGGGGTCTGGGTGGTCTCGTGACCTCGGAACCCTTGCAGATTTTTTTTTTGTTTTTTCTGTCCTCCCTGGCCATCTGACCTTACTTTTATTCTATGTTAATTAGTATTCCCTAATTTTAATTCTTATTTATTTTGTTGTTTTTCTCTTTCTTCATCATGTAAAGCACTTTGAGCTATATTATTTGTATGAAAATGTGCCATAGAAATAAATGTTGTTGTTGTTTGGAAAGGGAACTCTAGCAGATCTACCAGCAGAACATCAGAGCTGCGGAGCTCCCCACGAAGAGGCTGATTGTGCTGAAAATAACAGGACAGGATTAAAGGTAACGTGTGCCGAAAGAGTTTCTTAGAACGTGCAAACGACTGACTGTGCCTTGCGGTTTAACCGTGTCATATCGTTTCTTTTTTCCCTCCGCAGTACTGAGGAGACGCCCAAAGAAGGTAGCTGAGCTCCTCCCACATCGTCCCAGGAAGTCCCGCCTCTTCTGGTAGGGACCTTGTAAGACCAGAACTCCGGAGAAGGCGTCTCATTTGGGATTTGACCCACCGTATGACGGAGCTCGCTGACGCTGACCCTGTCGAGAGAGTCTGTTGTCAAGAAAAGCCAAACTGGCTCAGAAAGGCACCGGAATCGTGACTTTTCTGTCGTGCCACCGACTGCTTATTTCTTTTGTGACGAAACCGGGCTGTCAACGAGTCCCAAACCCCAAAACACGAACACACAAAAAGTCCCGGGTTCAGATAATGGAAGGTTTATTCCACATAATACCTTAAAGCTGCATAAACACAAACATAGGTTTTTCCTTCTCAGTCTGTCTCTGTTTCTCTGTTCGCACCACCGCATTGCTCTCCTCCAGTCGAGTGTAGCTCCACGTTCTCCCAGCCCTGACCCACCTGGATAAGGGAGTGCAGTCCCTTTTATTGGGGACCTGGGAGTACTTCTGGTGCCAGGGCTGCTGCCCAATGGTGATACAGAAGTCTCGTTTATTAGTGAGCCCTGCAGTGCTCCCTTATGGCACCCACAGAACCCACCAGAGCTGTGTTGCCGGACGGCATCTCCCAGCATTCCCTGCTGATTCCCAAATGAAGGCTGCTGCCATCTCATTCTCTTGGGTAATAACTTATCCCTAGCGACATCTGGCTCATTCCCCTGTCCTGGCCAGGATGCCCATCTGCTTGCTCAGAGTCTCCTGTCTGGGTAAGGAACCATCCTCTTTTCTGCCTGTCCATCCCCTGTGGTATTTACATTGTTCTTTATCTTTGTGTATTGCATTAAACAGATTGGCCTGGATGGCACCCCAGCTATTTTTGAAACCTTCATGCCTTCAATTTCTAGTTACTTGGCGTCAAGTCTGAATTATCCGGCTTAGCTGGCATGTCTGAATTATCCATCTCCACCAATCCCCATTGGTCTACACTAGGGGTCTCCAGCTCCAGTCCTGGAGAGCTACTGTGGCTGCAGGTTTTCATTCTAACCCTTTTCTTAATTAGTGACCAGATTGTGCTGCTAATTTTAATTGATGCACAACTTAAGTCTCAGGCCCCTTAATTATTTCTTTTTCATTAATTAGCAACCAAACAATATTAAGACACAAAATGAACCAACACATAAAATAACAACCTGCATCCATTAAATAATAACTGAAAATAAAGAAAGTTGAAGGCCTCAGTAATGTTGATCTGCTTAGGTCCACAAAACATTTTGTCAGTGAGCTTAAAAAAGAAAATGAACAGTTTTGGAAATGTCTGCCATGGCAAAACAAGCGCCATGGAATTAAATAACGGGTTTAATTAGCAACGAGAATTGGCTTCAAATTAAGAAACTGAATGAAGTGAAGTTGGTTGGAGTTTGAGGCCATCTGTTGGCTCACTTCACATCAAATTTATGTTTAGGTGCCGTTTAAGCAAAAAAGAATCAATTCAGCGGTCAACGCCTCAAGAAAAGTAAATTAAAATAGGGAAATAGTTAATTAGCACTAAAATCTGGTCACTAATTAAGAAAAGGGTTAGAATGAAGACCTGCAGCCACTGCGGCCCTCCAGGACTGGAGTTGGAGACCCCTGATGGAGACCAATGGGGATTGGTGGAGATGGATAATTCAGGATTAAATCAGACTTGCCAACTGAGCCGGATAATTCAGACTTGACGCAAAGTAACTAGAAATTGAAGGCGTGAAGGTTTCAAAAATAGCTGGGGTGCCATCCAGGCCAATCTGTTTAATGCAATACACAAAGATAAAGAACAATGTAAATACCACAGGGAATGAACAGGCATTCCGACCAGAAAAATGGATGGTTCCTTACCCAGACAGGAGACCCCTGGTCTACATACAGGAATACTCATATTTATGAATTAATTAATTTCAATCAGTAGTTCATAAAGTATGAATCAAAAACTGGCCTATTATTACCTACCAAAAACAGTTCCCTTGCACCTGTTCATGTTGCTGTTGTTGTGTGCTTTTGCGCAGTTTTGATTTATTTCTTTCATTTCTCCTTATCGCATTTGGAGGTGTATTTCGAACAAAATATAATAAACTAGGGGGGTTCGCCCCCTGCTCGCTTTGCTTGCCAAACCAACCTGTGCTACGCTCCAGCCACTTCTCATCTCTGCCGCTCGTGTCATGAAGAGTGGGGCTGAACGCACCCCAAGGACACACGGTCACTCCTCCCAAACCCCTTCTTAAATGGTGATACAATGGGAAACAAGTACAGTTGTTTTTTTTTACCTCCTCTTTGCTCAATCAGCTGCTGCTATGCCACGTGATCTGCATCTCGTGTGGTACTTTGAACATTTAAAAGCCTGTACAGCAGCTTTCCTACTCTTTGTCTTTTATTTCCGGCGTGGTTAAATCTCTCGCAAGACATGAGTTCTTGATATTTGTAAGTTTATAATTTAAAAACGGAATAAGAATCTGAAAATCTAACAATATAGCATTAAAGTTCGATAAATTCTGAAAAGAATGATACCTAACATATATATGTTAACATATAACATATATATGTTGTTGTTGTTGTTGTTGTAACATATATATGTAGGTTTTAAAATAAGCCCAATTTAAAGCATGACAAAAAAGTGACATAAAACATCACATAAAATCGTCGCACAAAATCGTTGCACTTTTAGCCTTAGGATTTTATATATATATATATATATATATATATATAAAGAGAGAGAGAGAGAGAGAGTTAGGGTTAGGCTTAGGGTTAGGGTTAGGGTAGAGTAGAGTAGATGAATAAATGCGCACATAAATAAACGTATTGTGAAATATGACAATGTGATCTGTGGACATTAATGACCAAAGTTTCATGAAATACATGCTTTTGCTTCTTATTTCTTTATGTATTTACTTCATTGGTTTATTTTAGTGGTACCGCCCAAAACATGACATTCACCTGGGAACCCATCAAAAGTTGAGCGGGTGGGCCCTAACCCAACCCATGCTATTTTTTGATTGGTGAATCGTCGGTGGAGGGGAGTCACGACTTTGCACCTGCCTGTGAGCGTGGGCATCGTAGTAGCGGGGTAAAAGGGTAATGATTACCCAGGTCCCACTGAGGGAAGAGGGGCCCTCAGATCTTGGAATGAAAAGTTTGTTTTTGAGAGGAAGGGACCCACAGAGACTGCTTATGTATAAGGACCCCAGAGTTCTGTGGTACAGCCCTGCTGTGAGCCACAGAGAATGAGCGATTTTTGCGGCCACGTCCTGAGTTTGTGTGGTCTACCACTTTGTGGCTGAACTGTTGTTGCCCCCACTTCACAGTCATACCGCCTAAAGCTCACCTAGGAAGATCTAACAGAGCAGAAATCTCACATTCGGACTTGTGGCGAAAGGAGGTGCCCGACGACAGTGCCACCTTTAAAGTCACTGAGCTCTTCTGTACGATCCATTCTACTGCCAGTGGAGACTGTGTTTGAGTTTAGTCACCTGTTAACAATGAAACACCCGAACTCTATAACCTGAAGTGGCATCCACATGGCCCTTAAAGCACTCATATAGTGACTGACATGGATGGTCTCATCTTCAGAGGTGGCCAGATTTTTAGGCCCCTTGCCACAGTATGCTTTAATTGTGCTGTAAGGTGAGGATAACTAACATGAGAATTGAATTGGGGGGAGCATTCAACTACATTATAACCGTACAAGGAAATGTCAGTGGTTTTACGCTCTCTGAGCTACTCATCTTGGAGAGGTGAACCAGAAAAAAAACAGAATGTTCATGTTAGAAAAGACTAATTTAAAGGATGAATTTACTTTTAATCAGAAATATTTTCACTTTATATAGAGCTTTAGTGTGTGTTCATTTTGAGTTCCCTGTGGTAGAGAGGTTAAGGCTTTGGACTTCAGATCCTGAGGTTGTGGGTTCAAATCCCACTACTGACACCATTTGTCCAAGAGCAAACACCTTCACCTGACTCTACTCCAGCAGGAAACACAAAAGAAATGTAATCAATTGAATTGCAAATGTTGTAAGAGTAAATAATAAGTCACTTTAGGAAAAGAACAGTGCAGCTAATTCTGAAGGTTGAAGCCATGTAATCCCATTCCAGGATTTTGCCTCCTTTTTTGAAGTCATTTCTTTATTTTTCTCAAATCAGATGCTGCTGTTAAAGAAATAATGCAGACATGTTATCAGATTCTGCACTGCAATGTAAGCATGCCATGCCATAAACTGTATAGGCTTGAAGGATAAACATATTTTGATCATTTTTGTTTCCCAACCAAGAGCCCCATCTTACACACCCTTGTTGAATAAGCTCAGCACCAGTTGTTGACAAAGGCTGAGCTTTGAAAAGGGCAACGCTTGTGATGTCACCCTGCTTAAATGTACTCCACCTCTTAACCGCTTTACTGCAAGCTTTGGTTATCAAAAAATAAGAATATCTTAAAATACACCATCACAAATTCTGATTCGGTTTCCAACAATTCATGACTTTCAGTGCAGAGTCCCCCCATCACCAGCACTGGCCACCTATCACAAGCTTTAACCCCCCAATATTGAGTGGTCCTTTACAAGCCATGGCTGCCATCCTTCCATCTAGCATGCCTGATCCAGTTCATAGCAACATCTGGTGCAAGGCAGGAACCAAAACTGGATGGGAGGCCAGCCAATCAAAATTTGTGCGTGTTCATCCATACAGAGCCGATTCAGAAGCACTAATTAACATAAAGTGCATGTTTTGGGGATTTGGGAGGAAATCCAGAAAGCTTGGACTCCCACCTCAGATCCTGACTCGAAGTACAGTCTCGATTATAGACCCAGACGTCCTACAGCAGACTGTAGCTCCTCACAGCATTTACATTATCCTCTGTATATACACTGAATATTTATTTCAGGAAGAAAATAGCCAGACTTGCACAGTGCTATTTTCTAGATCCTTTTACATATTTCTATATTAAGGCCTACAAAAAATAAGTTAAAAATGACATTCCGTTACCAAGAAATCTGACTCAAACAGAAAGAAGCAATGTGTCCAGAATTTGTAGCATTTACGATATGAATCAGTTATGTCTTCCAGGAGGCTTATCAGGCTGTAAGGCCATCTGCGTCAATCATGTTGTCATAATTGTACATCAGGAACAGACACAGGCGGACGGATCAGACCTGGAATGAAGTGTCTGCTGCTGCCCCCTAGTGTTCATAATGCACAGGTTCAGCCGACAGCCATGAGAGAAATGTGAACACAAAGTAGAGCTTCATGTGCTGCACGCTGCAGGTATAGAATTGTGACTGGGCGGGAAGGCTCATTGGTGCGGTGAGGATCAATAGTCAGCTCCTGGGCTTTTCTGATGCTAAGTTACAGACAATTCTCAAAGTTCTCCACTTGACTCCTATAGTCAGTCTCAACCACCTTGTCAAGTCAAGTCAAGTCAAATGGCTTTATTGTCATACCATCCATACATGGTACTGCAGCATACTGTGGCACAAAATGACAGGACCGCAGTGCAATAAATACACACAAAGAACATGTATAACATAAAAAGATACTATACTATACTATGCTATGCTATGCTATACTATACTATGCTATGCTAAACTATGCTATACTATACTATGCTGTGCTATACTATACTATGCTATGCTAAACTATGCTATACTATACTATTATATACTACACCATACTATTCTATACTGCGCTATACAGTATTATACTATGCTATGCTATAATACGAGTATACTATACTATACTATTATATGCTATACTATACTATGCTGTGCTAAACTATGCTATACTACACTATACTATACTATGCTATACTACACTATACTAGACTATGCTATGCTATACTATACTATGCTATACTACACTATACTAGACTATGCTATTTTATGCTATGCTATACTATAATATACTATACTATACTATACTATGCTATGCTATACTATACTATGCTGTGCTATACTATACTATGTTATGCTAAACTGTGCTATACTATACCATGCTATACTACACCATATTATACTATACTGTACTATACTGTACTGTGCTATACTAATCTATACTATGCTATGTTATGCTATACTATACTACACCATACTATACTATACTGTACTATACTATACTATTCTGTGCTATGCTATACTATATATATATATATATATATATATATATACAGATCACAATATATATATATATATATATATATATATATATATCCTGGTCACATTACCTGTTAGAATTCATTTCAAGATATTTCATATCTCTTGCTCTGTGTGTATTTTCAGTACCTTTCCTTAGTTATCCTTGTGTGCCTGAACTTCTCTTGCTTGGCACTCTCTTTGTCGAGTGCATTCCCATCAAGCCTGCATCTCCAACTCCTGTCATTTTGGGACACCTTGCTCATCTCCTGTCTACTTTTATATTTCCCCTTTTTAAGGTCGACTCTAAGTGTGCCTCCTACACCTTTACTGTGACTCGTGTGTCTCATACTCACACTTTCTCTTTCAATCACATGATCAAAACCAAACTGACCAATCACACTAAAGCCAAACTGACAAATTAATTTTACGCATTTTGATCAAATAGGTTAGATTTGATTAGATAAACTTTATTAATCCCATGGGGAATTTCAGT
This sequence comes from Polypterus bichir lapradei, assembly GCA_026402145.1. Taxonomy (NCBI): domain Eukaryota; kingdom Metazoa; phylum Chordata; class Cladistia; order Polypteriformes; family Polypteridae; genus Polypterus; species Polypterus bichir. Next base: position 25,276,519 of record JANRMT010049829.1, on the reverse strand, counting down.
TGCATACAGCAGCAGAAACATAAAAGACAAAGATATAAAATCACAGGACATATCCATCCATCCATTATCCAACCCGCTATATCCTAACTACAGGGTCACAGGGGTCTGCTGGAGCCAATCCCAGCACGCAAGGCAGGAAACAAACCCCGGGCAGGGTGCCAGCCCACCGCAGGGCACACACACACGCACACACCAAGCACACACACTAGGGACAATTTAGGATCGCCAATCCACCTAACCTGCATGTCATTGGACTGTGGGAGGATACCGGAGCACACCCACACAGACACAGGGAGAACATGCAAACTCCAAACAGGGAGGACCCGGGAAGCGAACCGAGGTCTCCTAACCGCGAGGCAGCAGTGCTACCACTGCGCCACCGGACATATGATACAGCCAATTAATTCATTGATTGATCAGGTAATTAAAACTTAACAAGTACATTGGGTGGAAGCACTGAATTGCCTGATAGCAGTGGGAAGGAAAGACCTCCCAAGGTGCTTCTTAGCACACCATGTTGGAATGAGCCTGTGGTCTAAGTGCTCCACAAGAGTGCATCCTTGAGGGGATGGAGAGGATTTTTCATGAAGGCATCCGCTTTTGCCACCATCTTCTTTTCCCACAACAGTTTCCAGTGTGTTCAGGGTTGGCCCTAAGATGGATCAGGCTTTCCTGAAAGGTTTGTAACAGCATTGTGATTATTTTGTGCTCAAGTTGCTTCCCCAGGAGACTGCAGTATTGATTGGCTACCATGAACTGGTAGAACCTTTCCAGCAGCTTTCTGCACACATCTAAATGACCAGAGTCTCCTTAGCAAGTCCAGTCTGCTCTGACTCTTCTCTTCCAGTGCCGCTGTGTTGTCAGACCAGTCCAGTTTGTTGTTTATGTGAACCCCCAGGTACTTGTAGCTATGCTCCACTTCTACATCCTCCCCCTGAATGGTGACTGGTCTCAGAAGCTTCTTGGCACGCCAGATGTTCACCACCAGCTCTTTTGTCTCGTTGATCTTGAGTTGCATGTTGTTCTCCCTGCACCACAAAACAAAGTCCTCCACAACCTTTCTGTACTCTGACTCATCTCCATTATTAATGCAGCCAATAATGGAGGAGTCATCTGAAAACTCCTGTAGGTGGCAAGCGTTGGTATTGCATTGGAAGTCTGTTGCGTAGAGGGATGAACAGGAAGGGAGACAAGACAGTTCTCTGTGGTCCTCCAGTACTAGACACCATCATTTCTGACTCACATACTCCTGTTTGTTGGTCAGGCAGTCCATGATCCAGGAGACTATTGGGCCATCAAGATTCAAAGACTTGAGCTTTTTTCCCAGTTGATGAGGCTGAATGAAGTTAAAAGCACTGGAAATGTCAAAGAACATCTAAATGTTGCTTCTGGCTTTGTCCAAGTAGGATCATCTCTTCTATTCTCAAAGATTGCACTGAGGGACCGGACACACACAGACCATAGAGTGTTACTGTACATTGACACACACGTGTGTATGGGAGACAGTTTAAGGGCTCGAATAATGATGTTTCTCCACCAGACCAGGTGTTGGCGCTGCACACTACATCTTTCTCCTTTTGTTCTTCTGCAGACCTACAGAAGACCTCACCTCTTAGAAACATCACTTCCATTTCCGGTCCCATCAGCCTACTTTCCATGGACGTCACTTCCTCTTCCGGTCCCTGTGGGCCCCCTTCTTCCTGTCACCTGACTATATAACCGCCTCATGTTCAAATGTTACCTCAGTTCTGTTTTGCACTCATGTCTGTTAAGCCCGTTGCATTAACTCAATCTGATTTTGGGGTGGCGACCCCAAAACATTTTGTTTTTCCGTTTCTTATTTTACAACACATACAGGAATACATTGTGGATGAATTGTGGTGAAAGGATGTTATGTTGGGACACCAGTTGGGTTGTCCTGCTTAATTCTTTCAACAAAAAGAACTGAAATTACAGGCAGTAGAGTTCTCTCAATTACAGGTGTGGTCCGGTGGCACTCGGTCCTCTGGGTTGGCTTGACTCTGAGAATTTCTGCAGGTGACATGACCTGGGGCCTCATGTATAAATAGTGCATACGCACAGAAATGTTGCCTAGGAACATTTCCGCGTTCAAATCGCGATGTTTAAAACCTAAACTTGCCATAAAGCCTTGCAAATTTCCACGGTAGCTCATACCCTGGCGTATGCAAGTTCTGCGCTCGGTTTAGCAGACTGGCAGCACCCAGCGTCAAAGCAGTGCTACTGTTCCTGTGTGGTCATTCTTTCTTTTTTTTGATCCACATCCCTGACGTGGCTTTATAAATACACTGAAATTAACCGCATATTGTTTATTAGTTTAATGCATCTGATTGTAATTAACCTGTAACAATATAATTGTCCACGGAATAGCCAAACTATTCCAAATACCATAACTGCTTTAGCGTTGTTACTCTCACTGCACCTTCTTCTTCTTTCAGCTGCTCCCGTTAGGAGTTGCCACAGCGGATCATCATTTTCCATATTACTCTCACTGCACCACTCGGAGTATTTATATCACTGTATCTGAGTGTGAATCACAGCTGTACAGCAGCTGATCGGAAAGAGAATTATCGGTATACAGCATCAAGCACACGCTGCCTCAGCCATTCGCTATTTTAACTGGTCTCATCCGATAAACGCTTCAGAGCCTTTCCTGTACGGACCTCGCGGTTCACAAACAGTTTCATCCCGAGAACTCTAAAAGCACTCCATCAGTCCATCAAGTGCTCCTTGTAGAACTGTTTGTACTTATAAGTTTACAGTGAGGTAATTGTACTTATGATACAGTTATAATATTGCACAACCTGCGCCACTTTATAAAGCGCGTATTTACATATGATGACGATATCATTTTTAAGATGAAATGCAGCAAAATATGTTTATTATATTATACAGATAAAACTTTAACTTTAACTACACGGTGCCGCATCTCTAACCAGGAGCTTGAGCTTTGTTCACGGTTTGTTCCTGCCTCGCGCTGTATGCTTGCTTGTGCTGGCACGACACTGGAAGGATAGATGGATAGAATAATTAAACATTACGAAGATATTTCAATGTTCCTTAAACGTTTTGAAGAATTGGTGTTCTAAGCTTACAGATGGCTTAATGTCTATTACAGAGCTGATTGTGTGGTGATTGGGTATTTGGAGAAAGAAAAGTAAGGACAGGAATTGGGGGTTATTACGTTTGAAAGGGACAGTACTTCTGTAATAAAGTACGAGGGGAAGTCAAAAAGTAAAGGGATTTTTTTAATTTCTCTTTTCAGAGTTTGGTAACACTGCTCGTATCCAGTGCTGAATGAGTGTAGTCGCCAACACTTCTATACAACGTGTAACTCTTATTCCCGCGTTATTCGTTGGGAGTGTAGCAGACCGTTAAACATGACAGCTCCATTGTCGATCTGCACCAAGGAGGAAATGAGGGCAGTGATTCGCTTTTTGTTTGCGGAAGGTGTTAAACCTGTGGACATTATTCGTCGAATGCAAGCACAGTATGGTGACAACTGTTTATCATGAAGCAAGATCTACGAATGGATAGAGCGCTTCAAACAGGGAAGAACTTCTTTATGTGACGAAGAAAGATCGGGCAGGCCATCAACGTCAACCACTGAGGACAATGTGATAGTTGTTTGATGCGGTGCAAAATTGGTTGCAGATGCACCTGAAAAACTTTTTTTCCGACGGAATCAAAAATCTTGTGAAACGTTAGGAAAAGTGCATTGAAGTTCAGGGAGGTTATGTAGAAAAATAAGGTATGTTTCACATTTCTATCATTAGAATAAATGCCCCTTTTCTCAAATGTCCCTTTACTTTTTGACTTCCCATCATATTTCATTGAAGGTCACGCACGGAGCAGCAAGCATCTTTCATGAGACATGAACAATCACTGCGCCACCGTGTTCCCATGTTTAATAACATGCTTTAACTCCTATCATCATGAAAATGATATCACATATACTTCTCAGTATTTTAATTATTCAGAGAGCTGTAATATTACGAATGTAATGGATTCTGTGTCCTGTCGGAGGAAGAGAAAGCCCAGAAGCACATAGTGATTCACGCACATAGAGCACATAGAAGATCAAATACAAAACAAAGCATTTAACGTGCTACTTTAGTTACGATGGGATTTGAGAAACTAGTAAATTAAACGATTTTAAGATTAAGTTTATGATGTTCTACTTTAATGACAAATTAAACTACGTGATTAAAGTGGAAATTTCGAGATTAAAGTTGCCATTTTGTGCTTTTTTCACACTGTGTGCCTTTTTTTTCTCTGTACCCTAATAAGCTTTCATATGACACTCAGACAGTGGACTACGACTCGCGTTTTCACGGCGACTTTGCTATCTGACAACTTCTTATTTTATTTCGGGCACCGTGCGACTTTGTGAACTTGAGCTTTCGAGTTTCTCCGCCACGCTATGTCACTCGATCAACTTCCTTTTCTTGTTTATACCATTGTTTAAACCAAGGTTTCCCAAAGTGGTCGATATTGACCCCCTGGGGTCGATTTGAACTTTTCAGGGGTCGATAGTTTCATTAAAAAAATTGGGGGGTCAACGACAGCAAAAATAGACCCCCTTACTACTGCTATTTGTTTGTTACTTCAAAATATCTATGATTCCAATAGGTACCTAATTAAGAAGTAAAATAATTCAAAAAAACACTTTTTTGATAAAAACACATTACATACCAAACATACCAAAAAGGTAAAATGTGTCATTAAAAGAGTCACACGTAAGAATGCATGAAAATACATGTAACACAAACATACAGTATCTGTGCATTGTCTTATCGAACGTATCAAAGCAAGTGCGGACATGAAAAACCGTTGCATGTCCGCTCTTGCTTGCGGTGGGACGAGACGACGGATATTCTATATTAGCAGAATCTATCAGTCTTGTACGGTCATGCTTTCATAAAACACTATAAATTGGTTCGTTTGATGTGACATGTACTTATTTGTGATTTGAACTTTGAATATAATTATTTATTGAGGAGCAGTACTACGAAAAAAAGAAAATTGGAGGACACAGTTTATTTATTCGAGTAAGAGTAAAAATCTTCTGTTTCAAGTAAGTACATTCTTTATTGTTTTTTTTTGTTTTTTTTTAATCACAGGGGCTGTCGAAATTGTTTGTTAATAAAAGTTTGTATTTCTTCAGATAATAATATGACTGAACCAAAAATGAAATGCAGACAGTACAGCTTGGACTATTTGTACTTATTTTGAATTTACATATTTATTTCATAAATGTCAAAAATGTAAAAAAAAAAAAAAAAACTCTGCTCGTATTTTTTTGCTTAAATTTTCATTAGTGCAGGTTTCGATATTAAATGTTGCACAAGATAATGCCATATTCCATAGCCATTTTATCTTTTTAAATCATAATTACAAGTGATTAAAATCTGATATCTAGTGAAATATTTAATATTGAGTACTGTACAAATGTATTAATTTGAGTAAGTAAAGTAAATGACTAGGGGGTCGACGGTTTTAAAAGTTTTTGGTAAAGGGGTCGGCGGCCGAAAAAAGTTTGGGAACTCTTGGTTTAAACCAACAAATAGTACGTTTTTCTTTGCCTCCACTTGGTATTCGCTGAAATTCTTCTATTTTCCCTCGTACTTTTCCCATTGTCTTTTCACAGAACACCGAGCTTAAGGGCTATTTATATTGATTTGCATATTCAAAGAGGCATAATTCTGGGAGGAGTTGGGGCGGGATAGCAGGCACATACATGTGTGTTAATTTTCACGCTGACCGGGATTTATGTAGCGGAAGAACGTGGAAGTTGGCGAACGCACAGATTTATGCATCTGGATTTTTTTGTGCGTAAGTACATTTTCGCTTTTGTGCTTACATCATGTCACGAATTCTACGCACGGCACTATGCATGAGGCCCCTGGTGTTATATCTGTAGAATCCCTCCATATATTCTTTTTTTAAATATGTGTAACCCAATTTCAGGCTCTTCAGGAAACAGAGCCCATCCCAGCAGCGGTGGATGCAAGACAGGAAACAACTGGGTGCCAGTCCATGGCAGAGCCCACTCACAAAAAGCACACACAGTACATACGCTAGGCCAAATTAGCTTTACTCAAAGATGTGGAATAAACTCAGAGTACATGGAGAGTAAGCACACAGACAATGGGGAGAATGGGCAATTGGGCCGGAGACAGAGCTGAAGTTCTTGAGTCCCGGGCCTGACAGGACATCCCTCATCCCTTTCTTCCACTCATGACTGACACATCAAATAAAAGTGTGCTATTCAATCAAATAAAGATGTTTATTGGACATCAAACACCATCTAATAACTTCATTATACAAGCCTAGCAGATGGCATATACTGCATGTGCTTTAGGTGGAGATCTGGCAATGGGGGAAAAACACAACAGTCTTGGAATTCAACAGGCCAACCTCATGATAATGCAAATTGGGAAATAATATGATCACAGTTTGGCTGCCTTCCTTCCCCATACGTGATGACAAAAATCACAGGCACTGATTCACTTGAACTGAGTTTTAGCTAAAGCTGAAAGGACGATGAACCGCTAAATACTCCCAAGATGGACTCTATAAGCAGTGAGATTATCGCCAGTTAGTGTTATGTTACAGCCAGGGTTTGTTTCCTGGTTTTATTTTATTTTATTTTCCTGTGCCTTTTTTTTTGATGTGTAATTATTTTTCAAACTTTTATTGTAATTATGGATATTTGTTAATAATGTGACTTTCTCCTGGTCCTTTACTAAACAACAAAAATCCTCTAACATTCTGTTAATAGATTCTCAAATTACGAAATTACATTGTTTAGATTGTCTCTACAAGCCAGTTGGAGCTTCTACAGTATCTCCCTTGTAAGACGCCTTTGGGGCTTTTATGAAATTTTGAACCTTATAAACTCATTCCACATGTTGGCCAAAGCCTACAGGTAGTAGTTGGGGCCTAGCTTACCAGGGTAAGGCCGTATCTAGGCAGACTGGAGAAGGTCCTGGCCTGCTTTTTAGGGACTTTAAGGAGGCCTCATAACCTTTTTGTCATATCTATGACTCCAGCTCATGAAAGCATGGGATCTTCTAGATCATTCACCTTACAACCCAGACGTCACGGCAAGTGACTTTTATGTCTTTGTTCCATTGAAAAAACACTTGGTGGTAAGCAGTTTGAAACTGATGGTCAAGTTCGGAAATCCAGACATAATATCATAGTGTCACAGTGGAATAAATACCTGGTCAAGTTTTGGAGATTGTTTGAAAATTAGCACTTGACTACATCTTTTATGATTTGTTTATGATCATACCAGCCTTCGAGTATGTAGCGGTCCAGTGCTGCTAAGATTCACACCATCGAGAAGATGGTGATTTATTTATTTTTATGATTGGGATTCCAGGGACGCACCCAGTCTTGACCTGACACACACACTCACAAACAGTGACAAAAACAAAGCAAGGCAGTAATCAAACAACAAATAAAGAATGTAATGAAAACAAATGAAAACAACGATACCACCCCCGTTCCCCTTACGGCGACTATACATTAAATACACAAAGCACAAACAAAAAACACACAGCAATGGATGAAACGTAATGACGACAGATAGTCCAGAGATCCGCACGTTGAATGGGAATGTAAAGACAGTCCTCCTGGTAGTTCCTGAAAGGGTGAAGACAGGTGGATGGGTTCAGGAGCGCTCCTTTCTTCGCAGGATGGCCATGAATCCATTTACAGTCCTCATGTACGCAGGCAGACGGCAGACAATCCAGACCCCAACCACGAAACGATCCGGGACAAAACAAATAAGTACAGGAAACCCAACAGAAGGCAGGATGAGAGACAGGAACTTGAAACACAAATTACAAAAATCCTCCTTTTCTTTTGGTCACCGACCCCGTTTTTAAAAGCCGCACTGACCTCCTTTGACCCCAACAGCCCCTGCACCCTCAACAGAAGACCAATCAGAGCCACTGCAGGGACTGCTGGGAGTTGCAGTTTCAAATTCTCCTAGCACCACTACAAGTAAATGCCTGAATCAACAAGGTTATGTTACTTTACTATTAGAAGTACGCTGTGTCAAAGCGCCATTCTAGCGAGCATTTTATGGGCCGTGATCATGAAAAATATCAAGGGAAGGAAGTTAACGCGACACCATCAATAATGCCATTTCAAGCTTTGCGTTAAGAGTGTAGGAAGACCTCGCTGTCTAACACTGATGTCACTTCTTTTTTTTTCTTTTTTCGGCATTATGTTTTTGTTTATTAAATAATTTTGTTATAATGAGTCATTTTCAGAAGTAACAGAGATGATAGAATGCAATTCCATGTGTTAGTAGACTCCATTGAACATGCGTTTTCTAACAGCACTTTGCGATGGAGTTAGAAATCGAGCACCAAGTGGCTTGTGATTTTATTGAAATCACACAACATTCCATACAAATAGATCAATTTTACAAGAATAGGACTGAAAACAAATGAACCCCCACCCCTGAGAAAGAGAGCATTGGCAGCAGAATAAAACTTAAACCTAGTAAAAATAAGTATATAGATAAATTAATAAGTGAATACAGATGAATGGAGAAGAAAAAGAAAAGAAAAACAAACGGGGAGAGAATCTGCTTCCTCGGTGCTTTAAAAGCTTATTCTAAAATGTCATTGATTAGATCCTGCCAGGTTTTCTGCACAGATCCTGTAAGTGAGAATTTTATTTTTTCCAATTTCAAATAATATAAAACATTGGTTACCCACTGACTTAAAATGGAAGAGTTAGGATTCTTCCAGTTGAGCAAGATAAGTCTGCGTGCCAATAGTGTAATAAAAGCAATGACAGTTTGTTTGTCCTCCTCCACTTTAAGGGAGTCCACCAAGCACAGCTGTTAATGGGTTAGGAGGTATGGTGACACCAAGGCTGTCTGAAAGGCATTTAAAAATTTTGGTCCAGAATGATGTTAATTTGTTGCAGGCCCACAACATGTGACCCAGTGAGGCTGGAGCTCGATTGCAAAGTTCACAGGTTGGATCTTGCCCTGGAGACATTTTGGACAATTTTAAACGAGACAAATGTGCTCGATATATAATTTTGAGTTGAATAATTGTATGCTTTGCACATATGGAGCTTGAGTGAATTCTCTGCATTGCTACCTTCCACTCCTTTTCCGATATGTTGAGGGAGAGATCCTTTTCCCATTGTCCTCTTGGATCTTTGAAAGGGAGGGACTGTAAAATGGTTTTATATATTGCAGAGATGCTGTATAAGTCCTTGAAAATGATCAATATATTTTCCAGCATAGAGGGAGGTGGGAGGTGAGGAAAATTGGGCAGTTATGAGTGTTCACATTGGGAATGGATGCAAATACATTTTGGATGAATTTCCTATCATCCACATTGGGTGCAAAAACATTTATTAAAATCACTTTCCAATTAAATAAATTACCCATGACAATCATGTATCTCCCTTCAGGATCAGATACAACATCTGATACTACAAATGAGATTGTTCTATGTATGAGAATTCTCACACCTCTAGTTTTTTTTGTAAAGCTGAATTGGAACATTTGGCCAGTCCAGTCTTTTAGCAGCCGGAACTGATCCTTGATTAATAACTGGGTCTCCTGTAAAAATACTATTTTTGCGTTTAGACTTGTTAGGTGAGAGAATACTTTCTTTCTTTTTAATTCGTGATTCAGGCCTTTAACATTCCAGCTCACAAAGGTAACTGTCCCGTCTTGGAGACATTGATTCTGAATTGTTGATGTCATTTTGTAGTCTTAACCAAAAGTGAGACAGCTTGAACCTTAATATCCAGTTTTCCAAGGGGTTACTTCTGCCCAGTTACTGAAATTCCACCTCTTCTGGTCTGATCTGGCCACTATTTAAACGACCTAACTGCAGTAAGTCGGTGTTCATCGATCGATCTGCTTCTAAGGAATACAGGCCATGCTAAACCCAAAGCTTATTTTAGGTATTGTAAGGAAGAATACACAGCCCTCTTGGATTCATTTTCTTTGAAGATACCAACATGGGCTCCAGCTCTTCATCTTCCTTTTTCAGTTTTGATACAACTTTGTGGACTAAAGTGAACCAGTGGTTGAAGTGGAAAAAAGAAGAGTTGGTAATGGCAGGTGTTTTGGTTTCTTCAGCTAACTTGGTGGAGGGGATGGAGACGTATTAGTCCATCATGATGGAGACTGATTCCTTCAGAGTGCCATTGAGTATCGTTGGAGTTTACAATTGTGAGTATTGTGTTCTTATTGATCTTTTGTGGGCTTCTTGCTTCCGTTCTTGGATTTCAGTTCTCGGATTTCATATTGGGACTTGTTTTCCTTTTTAGGCAAACCCTCATTGATTCTTTTTCATATCGCATAATTCAAATAAATTTCCTGCATTTATAATATGTATCCCTATCAAGTCAGATGTTGATGGTTTTCATCTAATTTGTAAGACATATTTTTATATTTATCTATATTTTAGGACTTTCGTAGCATTTTGAACTTAATTAACCAAAGCCCATTTTAGGCCTTTGCAGGCCGAAGCCTACCTGTTGTGTTTGGGGGCTAGCTGCCTGGGATAAGGCCATCTCAGGGTAGGCTACTGAAGGATCTGTCCTGTTTTGTGGATCTTTTTTTTTTTTTGGAAGCCTTAGACCCTTTTTGCCATGTTTGTAACACCTGCTCACAATAGTAGGAACCAAAAGTAACTTATGAATATTTCAGGATTGACCCTAAAATTCTGTTAGAGTACAATTAAAAACACAAATTTGGACAAATTGATGTTAAAATATCTATCTATCTAAAATAATAAGAAGAACAAATCTCATCTGAGTTATTTAATTCACAAACATAAATTTGTTTTACCATCTTCACAGCATTGGGAAGGTAAAGAGAAATGTAACGTTAGGATCCTGAAGAAACAAGACCATCAGGTCACGTCAGCCTAAACTCACAATTTCTTGTTGTGTGGAGCAGGAAAAAATATTCAGAAGTCCAAAGCTGATGTGCAGTCTGTTGTATACTGACCTGGAGCTCTGGACAAAGATGATTTCAACAATGAAGGTTCAATTGCAAATAGCCTAGAGGTAAAGGGAGTGTGTAGAGAGCAGTACAGTCATCTTTAAATCCTTTCGTCCATGACCACCAGCCATAAGAAGATCAGGCTCTATGTTTTTCCTGGGCTTTTCTGCGCCTCGCCCAGAGCTTTCTTCAGACGGCTGTGAAGGATGTTTTTTTCTGTCCACCGACCTGTGGAGCAAAACCCGGGACAATCATTGGAAACAGCACCACAGAAACGGGGCTTAATGATTTTACTAAAGAAAACAGCTTTGAAAGTAGGAGTTGGTATGCTGTTTTGACTAGGAGCCATGCAGCTGATGACCACATATGACAGCCATTTATTTTAATAAAAGTAAAATAGAATGAAATCAAATAAATCAATAAAACAACATACACAAGAATCTGACTGCGTATCGTGACACTTGCTTAGTCCCGTTCCAGACTGCAGAAGAAGAGTCGGGATCACGTTAATGTTTGTGCTGCTTCTGTCAGGAATGTGTTTGCATTTATGGTGTATTCCTTACGGAAGCCGAGAGAGGACGTGCAGTATCGTTATTATTTTAAATTGTTTCCTCGAGATATGAACTAATTTCATCGAGATCTCGAGAAAACGAACTTTGTTTTCGCTAGAAAGTGGAATTATTTTATCAAGATCTCGATAAAACAAAAGATCTTATTTTCTCGAAATTATTAAATAATTGCATCTAACGTTTACTGTTTAGCTTATTGAAGCCACGTCCTGTTTGAAATGGCAGAAGAGCCGAACTGTATTGATCAGTGCGTCACATTTTTGTTCAATCAAGAACTGATGCAGGCTGAGATATATCTATGCCTTAGTTTAGAAAATAATAACGTTAGTGTCTCGTCATTTAAGAAGACGGTTAGTAAGGGTTCAGCTTTATAGGTGTCGCAATCTAAACGAGCCTGATGCCAGGAGCAAAGGTTAAGTTTCATTTTTTTGAGATGGCAATAAAATGATTCTGTTATCTCAAGAAAACAAATTTTTGTTTTCTTGACATCTCGATAAAATTATTCCGTTATCTCGAGAAAACAAAGTTTGTTTTCTTGAGAGCTTGATAAAATGAGTCCATTATCTCGTGGAAACAATTTTTAAAAAAATAACGATATTGCATGGCGTCTAATGTAATTCAGCAATTCTTCAACTGTTTGGACTACTTGTGATATTTTTGTATTGTATTGTATATTGTTTTATTGTTAATTTTAATTGCTCATTTTTTCAATTTTTGAAGTTGCCATTTTGTGCTTTGTTTCCCATGGGAACCACAATATTATTTATAGCAATAGCAGCAATAAGAATGTAATGCAGATGAGAAATTGAGCTTAACAGTTTGCTCAATACAACTCGTGATATTTAATTTGTGTGTTTTATTTTATGGGCATTTTATTCAATAATAATGATAAGAAGAAGAAGAAGAAATTTTATTAATTTTCAAGGTACCCAAGGACACTGTACATCATTATACATAACATCAAACAGTCCAAAATACAAACATAATTAATAAGATCAACAAAAAGTGATATTAAGTTTAGGTTTAAAAACAGAAAGTAAGGTACATGTATGGAGCTCCAAAAGCAGGGCATTCCATGACTGTGGCCCTGAAACACTAAAAGCTCGATCACCAATAGTGTGCAATCTGCACAGTGGAATAATTAACATCAAGGAGTCAGCAGAATGAAGTGAATGTGATCGAGTATAAGTGTGAGGCAGTATATATATATAATGCCTCACACTGTGCTGTATTATCTATATCTATTATTTATTTATCATGTTACATATTTATTGACTGTATTTAGGTATCTAGATTGCACAATACCATACTGTACATTGCATCAATGTTCATATTGCTTAGTACACGTCAATATTGCTGCTACTTCTTTGTCTTGTCTTTGCACAATGTCTTGTCTTGTTTGTGTTTTAATTTTAATCTTAATTTTTAATTTTAATTTTTAATTCTAATTTTAATTACATTTTTTATTTTTTTGTACTTCATGTTGTTACACTGTGGACCCTGAGCTTTGCAATTTCATCTATCTGTATACTTGTATATGGTTGAGATGACAATAAAGTTCGCTTTGACTTTGATATATATATATATACATATATATATAGAGAGAGATATAGATTATTTACTAATTATCCATCCATTATCCAACCCGCTATATCCTAACTACAGGGTCACGGGGGTCTGCTGGAGCCAATCTCAGCCAACAAAGGGCGCAAGGCAGGAAACAAACCCAGGGCATGGTGCCAGCCCACCGCAGGGCACAAACACAGACCAAGCACGCAATAGAGACAATTTAGGATCGGCAATGCATCTAACCTGCATATCTTTGGACTGTGGGAGGAAACCCACGCAGACACGGGGAGAACATGCAAACTCCACGCAGGGTGGACCCGGGAAGCGAACCCAAGTCTCCTTACTGCGAGGCAGCAGCATTACCACTGAGCCACCGTGCCACCCATTTACTAATTATACATTTATTAATATCTATTCACTTACCTTGTATTTATCTATAATTATTTATGTATCTATTATAGTATAGAATAGTTCTTTACCTGTGTTGCACTTGTCCCGTGTTTATGTATACGTCCTGTTATTTCATACCACTGTATGCTGCAATATGGTGTATGGATGGTATGACAATACAGTCACTTATTTTGAATATTGTTCACTTTTGTAGATTTAGAAAAGCATTTGACTGCATCCCAAACAAAGTCACACAATGACCGATGCAGTACATGGGAGTAGAGGAATGACTCATAAACGTGGACGTGTCCATGTTCAATGGTGCCGAGTCTGTATGGTGTATGGAGACAGTGAGAACTTTAGCATGAAAGTACAAGTACATCAACATTGCCAAAGTAATGGAAGCAGTAACCTCATAAATACGACAAGAACTATCAATGGAACTTCTACAGCATATGCAGATGATAGTTTTAGTTACCAATAGTGAGGAAGTCAAGTCAAGTCAAGTTGGGGAGCATGCACTGGTACAGTGTGTTGCCACACCCACCCCACGACGAAACAACTCAGGATCCCAGATGGCAACCCCCTATGCAGACATGCGGTCCAGTCCCACCCTCCAGAAATGACCCTCTATCTGCCACAGCCAGGTGTTACGTGGGCAACCCCTTGGCCTGGTCCAGCCACTCGAGTCCCCAACAATGAGGATCTTATGAGCCAGATCACCCTCGGTGAAATGCACCACATGGCCGTAGTGCCGTAACTGACGCTCCCTCACAATTAGGGAATCCATTCTCAGATGGGTTTATCCATTCGTGGGAATTTGGGTCTCCCGCATGTCATTCCCGGGAATCCCAGGATCCCGGGGATGACACAGTGCATGGGTATCTCACATGTGAACGGTTTTAGAACGACCAACAGTTATTTTTGATAATACTACTGCAATATGTTGACACCAATAAAAGACAAACCTTATCTACAAGCTGTTCATGCTGTCATATAAGTACATGTATCTAGTTCAGGGGTGCCCAATGCATCGATCGTGATCGACCAGTAGATCGCAAAGGTAGTGCAGGTAGATCGCGTTGCATTCAAAACGTAAGTCTGAGATCTCTTTTCTTCTAACACACTGGTCATCCCGCTTGCACGATCAAACGCGCAAACTACTCCAAAGCTTCGGCTGTGATCTAGTTAGCCTTCCAATTTATATCGACTAAAGAAGGGATTTAAAATAAATTGTTTGGGGAGGGTATGGGCTAGATGTGGAATTGGAAGAGGATTTTTTTTCTCACAATGTCACAGTCGAAGTACGTTTGTCTGATCTGTCAATCTATCATTGCTATTCCAAAGAAGGAAAATGTGGAAAGGCACTTTCAAACTGTTCATAAAAAATATGAAACTGACTTCCTTCCGAAAAGCGATCTGAGAAAGACAAAGGAGAGGGAACTAAAATCACAGTTAATCGGACAGCCGTCATTTTTCAGCGCCTTGATTTGGGGAACATCCAAAACCTCGCGTCAGAGCTGGAGACGCAATGGAAGGCGTGTGTGCAACTTGACAGCATACGCCACACAGAGCAGATTGAAAATTGTCCGTCAGACCTTGACAGACGGTTTCAAGACTCAGCTTTACTTGAGCCAATCACTACATTTAAGTGCTATCCATTTAGGGAAGATGTTGAGGGTGATTCACTCGCATCAGAAATTGCAATGCTGTTTCACCATGGGCCAAAAAACCTTGACTCTTAATTATTTTCAACTATAACTGTTATTTCTTGATCGATTTTTACACTTTTACACGCTATGTATGCGAGCTTGGCCATTCATGGTTTCCCGGGAATTACAGCAGCTTTATTCCTGGGAATGCGAGAATGAAAAATGTCCGGGAATCCCGGGGTCCCGATAATCTCGAGCCCAGGAATGGATTTCCTACTCACAATGCAGGTAATGTGCCTCATTCGGGACTCCATGAGCAACACAAAGTCAAACCAACTGTACCAAGGATTCTCTGAAGAGACACAATACCAAAGGAGTCCAGTCTTCATCTCAGGTCACTGGATAGCATCCATGTCTCGCAACCATATAGCAAGACAGGAAGCACCAAGACTCTAAAGACTTGGACCTTTGTTCTTTTGCATACATATCAGGAGCGCCACACACAACTTTCCAGTGACCTCATGACCCCCCTATGCTCTCCTAATCCATCTACTGATTTCATAGGAAGAGTCACCAGAGACATGAATGTCACTGCCAAGGTAAGTACAGTGATCCCTCGCTATATCGCGCTTTGACTTTCGCAGCTTCACTCCATCGCGGATTTTAAATGTAAGCATATCTAACTATATATCACAGATTTTTTGCTGGTTCTCGGATTTCTGCGGACAATGGGTCTTTTAATTTATGGTATATGCTTCCTCAGTTTGTTTGCCCAGTTTATTTCATACAAGGGACGCTATTGGCGGATGGCTGAGAAGCTACCCAATCAGAGCACGTATTACGTATTAAATAAAACTCCTCAATGATATATGATATGCTTCCCGCGCGGTGCTTCACACACTTAAAAGCTCTAACAGCCCTTATTGATTTTTGATTGTTTGCTTTTCTCTGTCTCTCTCACTCTCTCTGCCATTCTCTGCTCCTGACGGAGGGGGTGTGAGCAGAGGGGCTGTTTGCACAGAGGCTGTTTGCTTAGAAGATGCAGACGCTCCTCTAAAAAATGCTGAAAGACTATAACTATCGTGGTGCTTCACATACTTAAAAGCCCAACAGCCCTATTGATTTTTGATTGTTTAATTTCCTCTCTCTCTCTGACATTCTCTGCTCCTGACGCCGCTCCTTTGAAGAGAAGATAAGTTTACATTCTTTTAATTGTGAGAAAGAACTGTCATCTCTGTCTTGTCATGGAGCACAGTTTACACATTTGACTAAAGGGTGTTATTTCATGTCTAGAGGGTTCTAATAATGTTAAAAAATGTATTTAGAAGGTTGTAAACAGGTTTTCTATGCTCTAACTGTGAAAATATTAGATTTATAAAGAATCCTACTTCGTGGAAATTCATTTATTGCGGTAGAGTCTGGAACGGATTAACAGCGATAAACGAGGGTTTACTGTATAACTGTGCGGAGAATATTTATAAACAGTGTGGGAGAGTTTCTAAGGGCTTAAAATATATAAAAACAACCATACAAACATATGGTTTCTACTTCGCGGATTTTCACCTATCGCGGGGGATTCTGGAACGCAACCCCTGTGATCGAGGAGGGATTACTGTAAACCTCTCGACAAGTGAGGAAGAATTAAGAGAAAAGTCCTTGAAATGGAAACACAGATTGGGCGAGAAGGGATTAAAAACAATTCTGGACAAAAATAAGGTTGTGATGGTAGGTGCCAAACAGGGAACTACAGAAGAATCTGGAAGGTGGCCATGCAGCGTTCATGGTAGAGGCGTACGTTCAGACTCTTATCAAGTGCACAGAATGTGAGAAATGGGTTTACGGAGAGTGTGGCGGTGTAAAAGGGAAGATGACAAAGTGCTGGAACCCCCAAGCAGGGTGTAGTTCACATGCCATGAAAGTCACTACTTGTGATGTCACAGTAGAGGGGTATGAAGGTCAGGCTCGCCCACTTCCCTTTTTGTTGTGGTTACATTGGTGTTTATGGTAATTCAAGGCTTCAACTTCAGCACATCTCTTAAATGTGACTTTGGATTACACATTGGGTTTAGATCATAGGTAACTTAAACTTAACAGCTTTTGACGTTTTGTCTGAAAATTGTGACAATGATTTTGCTTTGTTCGGCTGCTGCTGCTGCTGCCTATTCTCTTCAGACAGATCAGTTTCTATATGTTTTATTTCAGACTTTGTTCCAGTTTTGGTTCTTCTTTACGCACATTTTAACGACTCCGTGCTTTGAAAAACCTGCAGTGACTTTTCACATGGCACATCTTTTCTGATCGCTTTAGAAACTGCATCCTTCCTGTCACGTCCATGTTCTGAAAATGGCAACATACTGTAAATGAAAACAATTACTAAACTGAGAACAGATCATAAGTGAATTCCCATACCTAGGTCATCTGTCCTTCTTCCAAACCAGACCTGTGGGTTCCTGCGAGACTTGGCAGGCACTTCAGGTGTGAAGGAGTCATTGAACAGAGACTGGCCGGGCTGAGGGGTTCCTAAATTGGAAAAAAAAAACTTTAGTTTCACAAAACTCAAGTGTTTCATTAGTAAGACTGCTTCTAGCATTTAGGAACTTCTTTATTTGAAATAAAAGGAGTCTTTTCTATACTTTCTATACCTTTTTTCAGAAAATTCAAAGTCGTTCTCAGATGACAAACGTTTTGAAAGGTCAGAATCTGAAAGTGACACTGCCTACATACTGGGTAACATTAACACTGTGATTAGAAAACCAAAGTGTCAGCTCAAAAGGTCAACAAAGAACTGCTGGAGGTCCACCCAAAGGTGTTTAAGAGTTCTCAGAAACAAGAAGAGCAAAATTAGGAGGACCCCACCCGAAAGGACAGTGAGCACAAAGAGGAAAGAGTTTTAAATAAAACAAGATCTGTTCGGCCATCATGTTATCTCTTGTGTAAGGAGGATCGAAAGCTTTCAAGTCAGTTATATTGGGGGCCGAACAGTTTAAAGAGTGATACGTTAGTTTAAAATAACACATGTTAGGAGAGCTGAGAGCAGCAAATGCCTTTAGTACGAGGGGGAGTCTAGCTAAAGTTAGAAAATGGGATTCATTAGAAAATGGAACGCACCTTAACAGGGCCATCTTAACGCAAGGGCACGTTGGGCAGTTGCCCGGGAGCCCCATGCTAATCTATATATGTTATGACTTGCTGAGTGGTTGTGTACTGCTTTGCCCGGGGGCCTATAATGCTGTTAAGACGGCCCTACACCGTAACAAAACTGATCATGTCATTTCTCAATGCACTTGCGCCACCCTGCCTAGAAGTGCCTGGATTCCAGCAGACTAAAAGGTTTGGTCTTGTCCTCACCAGCCACTCGTGCACCCGAGTTATTGTTGAACACTACAAGTCGAGGGGTACTACAGTCACTAGTGCAAGTTACTGTGACTTTCTGGAGACCAATGTGAAGCCTGCTATTTGATCCAAGCAGTGGGGATTGCTGTCTCAAGGGGCCCTTTTGCTGCCAGACAATGACACACTGCTAAGAACATCAAGGCTTGTCTGGAGAAACTGAAGTTTGAGGTATTGCCACATCCTCCTTATCCGCCAGATTTGGCACCCTGGGATTTCCACCTTTTGGGACCGTTAAAAAAAAACATCTGGGCGGTCATTAATTCAAGACATATGACGACAACGTGAAGAAAGTGGTGCACGAGTGGTTGCGAGGACAAGACAAAACCTTTTATTCTGCTGGAATTTGGGCAGATGTGGCACAAGTGCATTGAGAAGGGTGGAGATGACATTGAGAAATGACATGAGCAGTTTGTTAAGGTCCGTTCCATTTTCTGATAAATCCATTTTCTAACTTTAGCTTGACTCCCCCTTCATACCTTATGTGCAAGAAAGCAAAACTTTCCAAACTGCATCACCTGGGAAAGTGTTGGCTCTCAGGGAGTGACCCAGTGCTTGGTATGGTGAGCTCAAGTCACAAGAAACGTCTGCTGCTGGGCCTGCTTGACTGGGCTTGAGACTGGGCTGAGCCAAAGACTCCATGAAGGCCATCAGCTGCAATAACAACAAACATCAGTTGGGTTAACAAAGCAAGTTACATCCATGTTGTAGACTATGAAGGGTAAGGCAAGGAGGTGCTCACTCTAAACTCAACATCCATGTGAATTTCTTCCAAATGCCCTTAAAAAAAATTCCTACAACCTGGGGATTAAGCCCAGGGAGGCAATCAGATGACAAGGACTAGCCATTGGAGAAAATAGTAGGGTACCATGTGACCAGGGGACAAATACAATGGTTAATTGATGATGATGATGATGAGTAGTTCTCTTTGGAAGAGACTCTTCGGTCATTATTGTCAAATGTACAGAGTACAATGAAATTCATACTTGCATGTGCTCATCGACGTGCAACACATTGCCACTCTCTGGCGCCATGAATAGTGAGTAAAACTACCTGTCTTCCTTAGCTTTTACCACTACTGATTGGCTTTTCATGTTCCCACTCACGATCGACCAGGTCAGCGGCCACCTTTATAGAGAAAGAAACACACCACCAGCAGGCCTTTGACAGAGTCGCTGCAGGCTCTCATTTAACAGTGTGTTTCACCTTGCTCTGTCTGAGATGGTGTGGTTAAGTCTCAGGAACTTTGCAATCCAGCAACAATAATGATTGTACCACTTCCTTTCATCCCTTTTTGTTAGATAGATAGATAGATAGATAGATAGATAGATAGATAGATAGATAGATAGATAGATAGATAGATAGATAGATATTAATTTTAGTATAGTCGGCAGAATAAGATAGACAGATATTAACTTTAGTATAGTCAGCAGGAAAAGAAAGAAAGATAGATAGATAGATAGATAGATAGATAGATAGATAGATAGATAGATAGATAGATAGATAGATAGAT
>JANRMT010049829.1:25217292-25253788 GCA_026402145.1 Polypterus bichir lapradei | reverse complement strand
CCACGCAGACATGGAGAGAACATGCAAACTCCACGCAGAGAGGACCCGGGAAGCGAACCCAAGTCTCCTTACTGCGAGGCCACAGCGCTACTATGCCACTACATTATAAGGAAGCTGAAATAATGAAAGTTTAAAATTTCTATGCTGCAAAAATAAATGACTGCAGCCGAGTAATGCAGTATTATTACGCAGGCATTACTATATAGTTTCAAATAAAACAGTAAAAGGAAAAAAGCCAGTATCTTACCACCACGGGACGCTTAATGCAGAAGCTCCCTGAAACACACTGCACGAAAGCGTCCTGTTGTCATGGAAATATTAAAATGAGGCAAATTCAATGAGGGTTACGGACTACAAGTCGCAGAGAATGATTTACCATAAACATGAACTAAAGCGTTTCCATGGATGATAAAACATCCGGTGCGTTTATTCTTGAAAACGCATTAATTCGAAGAACGACATATTTTATAAAACATTAGTAGCATCGGGAGGGTGCCACCTTAAATTAACTCTCACCTCCTAAAGCGGAAGCAAGCGGCAAAGAAGAATAAACTACCTTAAAATAACCCACAACCGTAGACGCTGATTGTATCACAAAAAAAGATTGACAGGTTAACACCCGCAGCTGATTGGTTATTTGATAACACACCTCGCTGCTAATTGGTTTCCCAGATAAACACTGATGGACGCTCCCCATTACTCTTCGGCTTTTTCTGAACCTTCAAACTATAGCCGCGCGTGTTTTCATTCTGTTTAATAAGCTTGAATGTTCACAATTTTAATCCTCGCAGTACTCCAGTTTGGAATAATAGATACGTTTTATTCGGAAGCAAATCTCTGTATAAGAGTATATGGATGTAACAGGGAATTCTATCTGTAGTGACTTAAAGCGTAAAGCTTATGCTTTTTAAAAAGATTTTCTGTTCTAAATATGATTAAACCTTAGTGAAAAAGAATGTAATTTGCTTGTTAAGGCTATTCCATCTACAGTTCGAAGAATCGTACTTTTTCAAATATTGTTGCAGTAATTCATCTTTTTCCTTCATTGTAAGGACTTGATTTTAACAATAGTGTTTTTTTGAACGTCATTCTTTTAACAACCCTTTAAATCCAACTTGTTCAAATAAGAATTTCATCTCACAGTGTTATCCAGAGAACAGTGTGCATTATTTAAGAGCTTAATATTTCAAGTCTCCTGTTCCTATACAATTTAAAGAAGTTCGTTTTTAAAATCTAAACGATATTTACCCTTCAACGGAACTTTTAAGGCTGTGATTTGCTTTTGATTGTAACAACTATGAATTCTGCAATGATATTAAATCAACTGATCATTTAGTTTTCTTTTGTACTTATTCCAAGTCAGAATATGATGTGCATAAATGGTCACATCAAAAATATTCGAACTTGACGGGTTCTCTACTGTTTTTGGTTTTATGTTAGAGAATAAAAAAGATGACCTTTTAGTTAAAGTTCTCATTATTTTAGGAACAATTTTTATTAATAAATGTAAGGATCTTAAAATTACTCATTTTAAATAAGAACAGTGTCTAGAAGTTATTTATGTATTTAATTCCATATTTTTATCATTTTAATGTAATGCATACTGTTGCTAATGATATTGGTAAAGTCGTGCCTAATTATTTTATTGGTTTTTTTTTTTTTTCTACTTAATACACAGTCCCGGAGTTTAGCAGCTAAGCATTTCATTACATATTGTACTGTGTGTATAATAATTATGTGACAATTTAATTGGATTTGACCTTAATTTTTCTAAATTTATTGAATAACTATTTTTTTCATTAAAATATATGAAGAAAAGAACTACTGAAAGATTGGTGAATTTAATGAGGAAATACGGTTCCTTTAACCCTGTATAATTTATTGTGTTTTATAACTTTCATGTAATTGTTGTTTATTTTAACTTTTCCTATTATTTTACGTTACCTACGTCTGGTTCTTTATAATTGAGATTAAGAAGGTTAATTATAATGAAAGATATACTTAATTGGTCATATGTCAATAGGCATACAGTGGCTTGCAAAAGTATTCGGCCACATTTTGTCACATTACAGCCACAAACATGAATCCATTTTATTGTAATTCCACGTGAAAGACCAATACAAAGTGGTGTACACGTGAGAAGTGGAACGAAAATCATACATGATTCCAAACATTTTTTACAAATAAAGAACTGAAAAGTGTGTAATTATTCAGCCCCCTGAGTCAATACTTTGTAGAACCACCTTTTGCTGCAATTACAGCTGCCAGTCTTTTAGGGTATGTCTCTACCAGCTTTGCACATCTAGAGACTGAAATCCTTGCCCATTCTTCTTTGCAAAACGGCTCCAGCTCAGTCAGATTAGATGGACAGCGTTTGTGAACAGCAGTTTTCAGATCTTGCCACAGATTCTCGATTGGATTTAGATCTGGACTTTGACTGGGCCATTCTAACACATGGATATGTTTTGTTTTAAACCATTCTATTGATGCCCTGGCTTTATGTTTAGGGTCGTTGTCCTGCTGGAAGGTGAACCTCCGCCCCAGTCTCAAGTCTTTTGCAGACTCCAAGAGGTTTTCTTCCAAGATTGCCCTGTATTTGGCTCCATCCATCTTCCCATCAACTCTGACCAGCTTCCCTGTCCCTGCTGAAGAGAAGCACCCCCAGAGCATGATGCTGCCACCACCATATTTGACAGTGGGGATGGTGTGTTCAGAGTGATGTGCAGTGTTAGCTTTCCGCCACACATAGCGTTTTGCATTTTGGCCAAAAAGTTCCATTTTGGTCTCATCTGACCAGAGCACCTTCTTCCACATGTTTGCTGTGTCCCCCTCATGGCTTGTGGCAAACTGCAAACGGGACTTCTTATGGTTTTCTGTTAACAATGGCTTTCTTCTTGCCACTCTTCCATAAAGGCCAACTTTGTGTAGTGCACGACTAATAGTTGTCCTATGGACAGATTCCCCCACCTGAGCTGTAGATCTCTGCAGCTCGTCCAGAGTCACCATGGGCCTCTTGGCTACATTTCTGATCAGCGCTCTCCTTGTTCTGCCTGTGAGTTTAGGTGGACGGCCTTGTCTTGGTAGGTTTACAGTTGTGCCATACTCCTTCCATTTCTGAATGATCGCTTGAACAGTGCTCCGTGAGATGTTCAAGGGTTTGGAAATCTTTTTGTAGCCTAAGCCTGCTTTAAATTTCTCAATAACTTTATCCCTGACCTGTCTGGTGTGTTCTTTGGACTTCATGGTGTTGTTGCTCCCAATATTCTCTTAGACAACCTCTGAGGCCGTCACAGAGCAGCTGTATTTGTACTGACATTAGATTACACACAGGTGTACTCTATTTAGTCATTAGCACTCATCAGGCAATGTCTATGGGCAACTGACTGCACTCAGACCAAAGGGGGCTCAATAATTACGCACACCCCACTTTGCAGTAATTTATTTGTAAAAAATGTTTGGAATCATGTATGATTTTCGTTCCACTTCTCAAGTGTACACCACTTTGTATCGGTCTTTCACGTGGAATTCCAATGAAATTGATTCATGTTTGTGGCTGTAATGTGACAAAATGTGGAAAAGTTCAAGGGGGCCGAATACTTTTGCAAGCCACTGTATATATACAGTACAGTCATATGAAAATATTTGGGAACCCCTCTCAGCCTGCATAATAATTTACTCTCCTTTCAACAAAAAAGATAACAGTGGTATGTCTTTCATTTCCTAGGAACATCGGAGCACTGGGGTGTTTTCAGAACAAATATTTTTAGTGAAGCAGTATTTAGTTGTATGAAATTAAATCAAATGTGAAAAACTGGCTGTGCAAAAATGTGGGTCCCCTTGTAATGTTACTGATTTGAATGCCTGTCACTGCTCAATGCATCCAACTGCTTGGTTGGATTAGATCGTTAAGCCTTGAACATCATAGACAGGAGTGTCCAATCATGAGTGATAAAAGGTATTTAAGGTGGTCAACTGCAAGTTGTGCTTCCCTTTGACTCTCCTCTGAAGAGTGACAGACAGCATGGGATCCTCAAAGCAACTCTCAAAAGAACTGAAAACAAAGACTGTTCAGTATCCTGGTTTAGGGGAGGGCTACAAAAAGCCATCTCAGAGGTTTAAACTGTCAGTTTCAACTGTAAGGAATGTAATCAGGAAATGGAAGGCCACAGGCACAGTTGCTATTAAACCCAGCAGGTCTGGCAGGACAAGAAAAATACAAGAGCGGCATATGCACAGGATTGTGAGAATGGCTACAGACAACCCACAGATCACCTCCAAAGACCTGCAAGAACATCTCGCTGCAGATGGTGTATCTGTACATCGTTCTACAATTCAGGGCAATTTGCACAAAGAACATCTGTATGGCAGGGTGATGAGAAAGAAGCCCTTTCTGCACTCACACCACAAACAGAGTCGCTTGTTGTATGCAAATGCTCATTTAGACGAGCCAGATTCATTTTGGAACAAAGTGCTTTGGACTGATGAGACAAAAATGGAGTTATCTGGTCATAACAAAAAGCGCTTTGCACGGCAGAAGAAGAACACCGCATTCCAAGAAAAACATCTGCTACCTACTGTCAAATTTGGTGGAGGTTCCATCATGCTGTGGGGTTGTGTGGCTAGTTCAGGGACTGGGGCCTTTGTTAAAGTCAACGGTCGGATGAATTCAACTCAATATCAACATATTCTTCAGGATAATATTCAAGCATCAGTCACAAAGTTGAAGTTACGCAGGGGTTGGATATTCCAACAAGACAATGACCCAAAACACAGTTTGAAATCTACAAAGACATTCATGCAGAGGGAGAAGTACAATGTTCTGGAATGGCCGTCACAGTCCCCTGACTTGAATATCATCGAAAATCTATGGGATGATTTGAAGCAGGCTGTCCATGCTCGGCAGTCATCAAATTGAACTGAACTGGAGAGATTTTGTATGGAAGAATGGCCAGAAAAACTTCCACCCAGAATCCAAACACTCAACAAAGGCTACAGGAGGCGTCTAGAGGCTCAAAGGAGCAAAAGGAGGCTCAACTAAGCATTGATGTCATATCTCTGATTTGGTGCCCAAATTTATGCACCTGTCTAATTTTGTTATGATGCATATTGCATATTTTCTGTTAATCCAATAAACTTAATGTCACTGCTGACATACTACTGTTTCCATAAGGCATGTCGTATATTAAAAGGAAGTTGCTACTTTGACAGCTCAGCCGATAATAAACAAAAATCCAAAGAATTAAGAGGGGTTCCTAAACTTTTTCATAAGACTGTGTGTGTATATATATATATATATATATATATATATATATATATATTAATAGTAGTAAGTAGTGTGTTAGGAATTAAATTGTTTAAATATGTTTTCAGTTATATGCCATAAATAACTAAATAAACAGATACATAAATAGGCATTTCTCCACACTTGTCTTTTTCTCTTAAAATATTTTTTTTATCATAAAACGCCACTTTTACACAGTGGCAGCGGTGCTGCCTTGCAGTAAGGAGACCAGGGTTCAAGTCCCAGGTCCTCCCTGCATTGGGTTTGCATGTTCTCCCCTTGCCTGCAAGAGTATCCTTCCACAATCCAAAAACATGCAGGTTAGGTGAAGTGGCGATCCTAAATTGATCTCAGCTCATGCGATGGACTGGCGCCCCGTCCAGGGTTTGTTCCTGCCTTGCGCTGTACGACTGACTGACGCCACCTTTATTTAACTCGGCATAAACGTAAGTGTGCCAGTGACGGGGCCAGTTTCCTTCCTGTTTTAAAAAACAATTTCCTTTCCCCTTAGAATAACAGTTGACATCTTATACCAAATTGAAACAAGCCGTGGCAAGATAATGAGATTAATGATTAAGGCGTGGGTTTCAACCTCCTTTCGCGGGTAACAGCGGATGCAGCTATTTCACTATTAGTAACCCATTACTCTATTTGTATTCATTTGTACGGACTTATTTATTAAGATACATAATTTACAATGTTTTTATTTTTTTATGATCTTTTTAACCAGTATCCAAACAATAATAGGACTCAATGCTAACCAAAAAGTAAATAGCAGGTCAGGAAGAAGCAGCGGATACGAGATCAAATTGTATCGGAAACGATGCAACAGGCACTTGGAGCGTTTTTATTTTATTTTTACTTTAACGAAAGACAGATTTTTTAATTACTGCTGATTTGTACGGACTAACAGCCACTTCGCATTTCTCCCAAAACAACTGAGGCACTGCCACCCATAGACATATATAGACAGACGCCGCATTCACTGTGTTGCCCAGTCGACACGATAAGTCAGCGCGTCCGCCTTATTGCGGGTGGCAAAAGTGCCATTTAAACTAATACAAGTAGGCGTGGAAACCGGGTTTACTGATGAAAAAACAATAACGTTTAAAACAGTATCGTTTACATACAACAGGTTTTGGCGAATCGTTTACATGCAATTATTTATATCCATTTATACACTAATAATGTAGAGAAAAGCCAAGCAAAATGACATCTTTTATTGGCTAACTAAAAAGATTACAATATGCAAGCTTTCGAGGCAACTCAGGCCCCTTTAACCCAATAAAATGTGTCATTTTGCTTGGCTTTTCTTTTCTCTCATTCATAATGGATAACACGGTACAACACCCTAGTACTACAGACATACACTAATAATGGCAATTATTAAATAGTAATAATAATAATCATGATAAACTATTATTATTATTATTATTACTAATAAATAATTCCTCTCATATAAATAACATTTCTCGGACTGCCTTCTTCCATCTCCGAATTTCTAGACTTCGTCTTGTTCTTTCGCAACACAGTACTGAAGTATTCGTTAATGCCCGAGTCACCTCACGTATAGATTACTGTAATGCTATTCTATCTGGCATCCCACAAAAACGTATCCATCTCTTACATCCATCCATCCATCCATCCATTTTCCAACCCGCTGAATCCGAACACAGGGTCACGGGGGTCTGCTAGCGCCAATCCCAGCCAACACAGGGCGCAAGGCAGGAAACAATCCCAGGCAGGGTGCCAACCCACCGCAGGACACACACAAACACACTAGGGCCAATTTAGAATCGCCAATCCACCTAGCCGGCATGTCTTTGGACTGTGGGAGGAAACCGGAGCGCCCGGAGGAAGCCCATGCAAACTCCACGCAGGGAGGACCCGGGAAGCGAACCTAACTGCGAGGCCACTGCGCCACCGTGCCGCCCACATCTCTTACAACTTTTTCAAAATTCTGCTGCCAGGCTAATAACCTGCATTTCTAAATCCACTGAACCTATTACACCTATTCTCTCTCAACTTCACTGGCTCCCTGTTCACTACTGAATGCAATACAAAATACTGCTCTTAACATTTAAAGGTCTCCACAACCTCACTGATCTCCTCCAGACTGGCACTCCTCTTGCTCCCTCAGATCTTCATCAGCAGCTGTACTTTCTGTACCACACATCAAACTCAGTGCTATGGGAGCTCGAGCGTCTCTCATTGTGTTCCTCGACACTGGAATTCTCTTCCCTCTCATATACATCATCTTGATTCAATAACACATTTTAAAACTGCCCTCAAAACTTATCTTTTTCAAACTGGCATACCAATTGCGAATTTTGCACTGTTACTGCCAGTTATCTTTGTTTGCTAATTATTGCTTTTTGGTTTATCATTCTCTTGTTTTAATTTTACTAATGTTGTTTAATATAATTGTAAAGTGACCTTGAGTGCTAAGATTATAAAATGGGATTTTCTAATGGCTAAATATAACCAAAATAATTGTTCAGCCTTACCTATGAAATATAATCTCCCGGGATTTGGTTTGGAGTGTACAGCGGTTTGTACAATCCCAAGCAGCACATTATTCATTACTTCACTCCACAGCAGTGCCACTCGCAATATGGCGGCGACGTTGACGTACGATAATGCTGGTAATGAGGCGTCTCGTACCATTCACGTCTTCAGTTATCTGTGCTGTCGTTTTGATTCGTCGTTCTGACAATGGGGAGGAGCCTAGCGAAGGCCCTTAAGCGTGATTTGTTCCGGTGGGGCATGTAAGAGATTGCTATGGACACCAGTTTTGGCGCCACCGGAAGACATTTAAAAAGCTTCGAGAGCAGCATGAAGAGAGCAATCCAGTGGTCGGTATTAACGGATCATTATTTGCGATTCCAGTTTGCCATTATTAAGAAGCATAAGAGAGGAAAAGACCATAAGACGTACTTCAGTAATATTAAAAACGAGCAGCATGGAAAATAAACTCTGGCGGCGTGTGTAGTGTGCCGCTGAAGCGGAACATTCCGAGCTGAGAGAATGACAGCTCCGCAACAACAAACCCGATGAGACTGAATCAGTTTTCTATGCCGCACATTGTGCCAGTTGCTGACATACCCGCCTGTCTCACCAGCCCTTACACATTTTACTCACCCTATTTTGAATTTTTAAAAAGGGCTTTGGCTTTACCTTAGACTGTTTTAACCTGAGAATTACACGCAATTTGTCAAACAGGATTCATATTAATTTGTGTTGGTGTGGATTTGTGGTAACTCGTTGAACGATCACGGTCTTATTATTATTCATTTTTCATTATCCACCCGCTATATCCGAACTACAGGGTCACGGGGGTCTGCTGGAGCCAATCCCAGGTGACACAGGGCACAAGGCAGGAAACAAACCCCAGGCAGGGCGCCAGCCCACCGCAATCATTTTTCATTATACTTATTCATAATGTAATCAGTTTTCTTGTTGACCATTACTAAGGAAAATTATGCACCAAATATGTTGAGGGGGCGGGCATTCTTATTGAACTTTAACCAAACCTGAATTAGGTTGGCAAAGTGTAGCAGGTGACCCTTTGTAGGTGGCGTTCATTACCCACCAAATGAAAACCTACATGAATACAAAAATGTCTGAAGTTCCAACTCTGCCCAAGTTGCATAAGACAGAGAAGTCAGCCGTTTCTTTAATTTAATGAGTGGGAACTTTAGCCCACACTGGCAGAGCTACTGTACCTCAAGGGTCTTCTGATAAAAGCATAAGCCAAATACATACATTAAGTATAATCAGCCATAATGGGCCTGGCAGTGATGGCCTATATCTGAATACCGAGGCCCAAGGATTCATAACAGTTGCACTCTGGCAGCCATTTACAGAAGGTCATACATGTGCGGCATCATTTGACCCGTGTTGTAATTAAAAATAATCATTTCTTTAGAACCCATTTGGCTCACAGGGTTAACCAGCACCAATTGTGCATATAGGTATTGTGGACCGTTTCAGGGGTCTTCTATTTGGTAT
Source organism: Polypterus bichir lapradei (assembly GCA_026402145.1). NCBI lineage: Eukaryota > Metazoa > Chordata > Cladistia > Polypteriformes > Polypteridae > Polypterus > Polypterus bichir. The sequence continues at coordinate 25,244,496 of JANRMT010049829.1, read as the reverse complement.
ACTTTGGGTCTCTGTCTTCAACACTAAGCCAGTTGTAGTCTAATTACATTTCTACGGTGGATCACAGATTGTTTCCGTAATAACTGTGGGCTCCCCTCGAATTCCTACTGTAATAAATGAAGGTACGGGCAAGCACTTGCATAGTTAAACTTCTAGTTTGGAGGCAACAGGCATCCCAATGAAGCAGTCAAGGAATTGTTGCAGAAAACGTGCTCCTGCATAAACCAGTACATGTGAAACACAGTTTTAGTTTTTATTAAATATATCTTTATACTTTTGTTTGTATTTATACATCCAACTGCAAACAAATGTCATCTCAGACTGAAAGACAAACATTCTAAATTAAAATAAAAAAAAGATACAACTTTATATCTCTCTATTTATATACATGTATATGTACACACTTTCACTTTTCCCCACTTGCTCCTTGTTCTGTTCAGTCTTTTCTTTCTTTCTTTCTCTCTCTTCTCTTGCTTGTTCTTTCACTTTGTTCTTCTTAAGTGCTGCACCCAAGCCATTACTTCGTCTGATTGTCCTTGGCTGTGTTTTATGTTGGCGCAAATCTCTTAGCCTGTGCTCGGACTCTCTTCTCATATTCCACTCTGTTCTGACTGGAAATAGTTATAAAGGAGGAAGAATTATTTAAGTGTATTAAAAACATGCAGATTTATAGAAAGCAACAATAAAATCTGAAAAAACTTCAAGCACCTTTTTTCCTTCACACGTAACAAATAAGTCCCTTGGAAGAATTTTCTTATGGAAACTGGAAGTCTGACACACCAGAGTTATTAAAAAATATTACAATTTCAGTTTTTTGGTGCCCACTCTTCTTTCTGTTGGAAGGCGGCACAGGACTGACGTTATAATCCTGCTCTTACCCACGCTTGGACATGTCACATTCTCTGTCCGAGAGTCAAATTTGAAGTCTGGTAATTTCTGTCTAATGACTTTATTTTTCATTTCCTTCAGTCAAGTCAAGTTGGGGAGCAGGCACTGGTACACAGTGCGTTGCCGCACCCACTACACAACGAAACAACTCGGGATCCTGGTTGGCAACCCCCCAGGCAGACACATGGTCCAGTCCCACCCTCCGGAAATGACCCTTTATCTGCTGCAGCCAGGTGTTACGTGGGCGACCCCTTGGCCTGGTCCAGCCACTCGGGTCCCCAACAATGAGGATCTTACGAGCCGGATCACCCTCGGGGAAATGCGCCACATGGTCGTAGTGCCGTAACTGACGCTACCTCACGATGCAGGTAATGTGCCTCATTCGGGACTCCATGAGCAACACAAAGTCAAACCAGCGGTACTCAAGGAATTTCCGGAGTGACACACATGAAGGAGTCCAGTCTTCATCTCAGGTCACTGGTTAGCGTCCATGTCTCGCAACCATATAGCAAGACAGGAAGCACCAGGACTCTGAAGACTTGGACCTTTGTCCTTTTGCAGAGATACAGTATTGGGAGCACCACACACCCCTTTCCAGGGACCTCATGACCCCTCATGCTCTCCCAATCTGTCTACTGACTTCATAGGAAGAGTCACCAGAGACATGAATGTCACTACCGAGGTAAGTAAACCTCTCGACAAGGTCGACACTCTCTCCGCAGACAGACACACTGTTGATGGCCGTACCCAAGAGGTCATTAAAGGCCTGATCTTTGGTTTTTATCCAGGACACTCGCAAGCTCAGACACTCAGACTCCTCGCTCAGTCTCTGGAGAGCCCCAATCAGAGCCTCCATTGACTCCGTGAAGATCACAGCATCGTCAGCAAAGATCCGTGAATCTTTCTTCACCAACAGATGCCCCACAGCCGTTTGAACCCACGACCTTGCCCAACACCCAATCCTTCAGAGTGCCATCAAAATAACGTCACTTGTTAACGTACACGTTTGGTGTACACGTGTACTTTGCAATCACGGAATGCCTGCGTGATTGGTCAGATGTCATGTCAGTTCTGAACAGAGATGTTTGGACTAGCGAATAAAACATGCCGCTTCAAAGTATAGCTAGCAAGGATCTGTGCGCTAAAAAAGGTGAACTGTTCCATGTCCGAACAACTGAACGTGAATGTGAAATTAGTCACAGATAAAACACAGGGCAAAACGTCCCGAGAATAAGTTGAGACACCTAAATTAGAACCAATATGCAGTTGTAGTGGTCATTGGTTGTGGGTTCAAATCCCATTACTGACACTGTGTGACCTGGAGCAAGTCACATGACCAGCCTGTGCTGGCAAAACAAAAGAAATGTCACTAATTGTGTCTCAAGTGTGAAGCCACCTTGGATAAAGTCAAAAAGCCAAATAAGCAAATGCAAAACATGAGATGGCTGGTCACTCTATTTAAACATCAGTTTTCATGAAGGGCCCACCCTTAATCTTTTCCTCCCCACTAAAAGCCCTTTTAAATGGTGAAAAGTATTCCTGGACTGGACTAAGCACAGACTCGGCTGAACTCCAGCTTTGTTCTGCACATCTTTCAGCCATTAACCGAGCTTAGAGCCTGAGATGATCTCCAGGAAGTACTGAACAAAGCAGTCCCTTGTCCCAGTAGGCTTGTGTTTTAACAGGATATCAAACCCACTGGTTCAAATGTAATGAACCGAGAGCCTGTGTCAGTAGAGAGCTGCGACTAAATGTCTGCTCCCTCTTAAACCCAAGTGCAGCTAATCTTGCCACTCATCTTAATCTGCAGGAGTCTAAGTGTGTACTTACACTAGGCCCGACTGCTCCATACTGTGCCCGAGTGCAAAGGCCCGCCCCCCCCACAAGCTGGCCTGCACTCGCACTGTGCTTTAATGCTCTTCTGGGCCCAGGCACACTTTCGTCATGACCACGTGACTTTGTGTAAAGCCAGAACAAGATCCGAACACGGAGCAACAGCATGCATGTCAAAATTATGTTCCTTATTTTGTGGTTTACGTGTCATCTAGGGCAGGATAACGCTCTGTCCTCTTACAGATTTATATAGAGTGTAGAGCAGCATTTCACTGTTAATCGTGCTGCATGTATGAGAAGATTTTTACAGAGACAAATAATACATTTATACAAGACGCCTTTCTAAGCACTCAAGGACACCGAACAAACAAATAAAAAACACAAAACTTAAAACATCAGAAAATATAAAAATTAAAACCAAACAAAGCCACTGTAATCATAAAGAAAAGGCCATTTTAAACAGAAAGTTTTTAAGTTTACATTTGAAGGTTGAAAATGATTCGATATTTCTAAGCTCCGTAGGTAGTGAGTTCCAGGGCTTGGGAGCAGAACGGCTGAATGCTCTGCTCCCGGTGGTGGTTAGACGGGCGAGAGGGACGGTCAGATGGATGGAGGAAAAGGAGGAGGAGGATCTAAGGTTATGAGAGGGAATGGCAACATAAAGAAGGCCGGACAGATATGGAGAGGTGAGGTTATGAATGGCCTTAAATCTTAACAGCAGAATTTTAAAATCAATTCGAAACTTAAATCAGGAGCCAAAGACCGGAGTAATATGATGGATAGACGGGGTTCGACTAATGATGCGAGCAGCAGAATTCTGGACTAGCTGAATGATGCTGAAGGAGGAATTTGTGGCTTTTCTTGCCAACTACAATTCACATTCACCTGTAAGGTGACAATAAAAACCAGCTTTTTACTCAAATGGTATTGAGTGAAATCACATTGCATCATCGGGGTCATGTCTGTGATCTGTCCTGTGGCACATGTAGTGATCATACCCTACTGAACCATGCCCAGGCACACCTCTTCCAAGTGGGCAAGGTCACGGTAGTGTTGGCCTGGCATGGGGCGATCACACTAGTCAAACGAACTAGACATTGGCGTTACGGGGGGGGGGCGGGCGGGGAAACAGGGTGTTACATACGGAGAAACGCGCTCGGGCACCAAACAAATTGTAAGTGTGAGTAGATCCTAAAGCTGCACTCAACAAACCCAACGCCACAGTTCCTGCTCTCTAAAGGAGACTGACTAATTTAAGTCCCCATTTAGACGTTTTCTTTCTTACCACTGACAACAGAAATAACAACCAAATTAAAATAATAACAGAAAGTTCAGATAGGATTTTCAAATGGCGATTTGAAGCTTCTGTTTCAAGGCCGGCAGTGCTCTTTTTAGGTGTCTCGGCCAACAAACCATTCCACATTAATCTACACAGACTATCTGTTGTGACAGGAGCCTGCCTCCCCTCACTTGCAGCTGTGCTGGCACACAACGTTTAAAACTGTGAGGCGCACTTTTAAAACAATGATCTACATTTATGCAGCCACTGGGGGGGAAAAAGAAAACACTCTTAGAAACTCAAATTATTTTAGTCGTGCCTCTTATTCCTCGACAATCAGCTCCTGTCCACAGCACTAAAAAAACTGCATACTGCAGTAAAAAGATAAGTACCGTGGAGATGCAGGTCGCTAGTTCTCAGCCTCCCAGATTAATGTGATGTTAGTTTATACAGTCTTAACAAAAGTAATTATTCTTTTCTAAGAAAATAACTAAAAAATAACAAACAAACCATGATGGCAGAAAAAGAGATTAACTACTGTATAATAGGCCTCCAGCCTAAAAACAAAAGCTTCATAAAAGGAGACAGGAGAAGAAATGAAAAATTCACACATGAATAAAACACTCACCAGTAAATGGTGTATGCTTCAGCCTGTGCTGGGTCCTGAATATTTGGTTCATTAAGAAGTTCTTGAATTCCTAATAGTATCTAAGAAATGGGGAAAAAAATAAGGGACTTTCATGCAAAGCATCAACAGCAAAGAAAACCCTGAAAAAGCTGGCCCACTGTCAGACACCTGCCTCTTTTAAACTCCATATTAACTTACTGAACGTCTTATACCGTCTTCAGCTGCATTTAAAGTAAACATGACACTCGGAGACTTGTTAAGGTTTCTGGGCACAGAAATGCCCACTTTCCTGATGTGTGATGACATGAAGTAATTAAGTTAACAACACTTTGTGTGCATGTATAGCATACAACAACATTTTGCATACTTCATTCTTCTGAATTCACATTTGCAGATTTTTAAAATTTAAATGTTCAGTGGATTAGTGGCTCACCTAATTCTTTTCACTGTTTGGAAAGTAGTCTAAATTGTAAATTACCAATTAACCTAACACAATACAATACATGTATGATGATCAGTTAATCCGCTCCTAAATTAAGTCATTTTTTTTCTCAACCAATCTGTTAGGCCTACTAACCCTTCCTGAGCCCTTTTATGTAATCATGGGCATACCATGAACCTAGTATGTTCAAAGGGATTTCATATTCGCAATGTAACTGGTGACAATCTAAACAGACATTTGAAATTTGATTAAGACTGCATTTCTCTCTAATGTTTGAAAGTACAGTAAAACCTCAATTATCCATCAGGGACTGAGGCCATGATGGATAAGAGAAAAGATGGATAACAGAATAGCTACTTTAAAAGTGATATACAGTAGAGTACTTTAGCAAATAGTTGTGTTTACTTACAAAACAATATTAAACAAAATATGATATAGTATTAACAAAATTAATTCAAAATACTGTAACAACCACAATAATAAGCAAACAACTTGGAGGTACTGGAGTTTTCTACATTTTACCTGGGAGTCTTCATTCTGTAACAAACGGTGCCATGTCTTATACTCCGTTATCTGGGTTACGGAGCACACCTCCAAGACAATAAAAACGCTTTCCCTACCAATCAGTTTATCTCCTGCCACTCCCATTGTCTTTTTCTATACTGCAAAAACTCCTGGGGCCTCATGTATAAACGGTGCGTATGCACAAAAATGTTGCGCAAGCCTGTTTCCACGTTCAAATAGCGATGTATAAAACCTAAACTTGGCTTAAAGCCATGCACATTTCCACGGTAGCTCATGCCCTGGCGTACGCAAGTTTTGAAGACTATTCCAAATACCATAACTGCTTTAGCGTTGCTACTCTCACTGCACCTTTTCTTCTTTCAGCTGCTCCCGTTAGGGGTTGCCACAGCGGATCATCTTTTTCCATATTACTCTCACTGCACCATTCAGAGTATTTATATCACTGTATCTGAGTGGGGAATCACAGCTCTACAGCAGCTGATCGAAAAGAGAATTATTGGGATACAGCATCAAGCACATGATGCCTCAGCCATGCTGTCTATTGAACTGCTTTCACATGGCAAACGCCTCAGAACCTTTCCTGTACGGACCTCGCTGTTCAGAAACAGTTTCATTCCAAGAACTCTAAACGTACTCAATCAGTCCATCAAGTGCTCCTTGTAGAACTGTTTGTACTTATTAGTACAGTCACCTCACTGTAAACTTGCGATACAGTTATAATATTGCACAACGTGAGCCACTTTATGAAGCACGTATTTACATATGATGACGATATCATTTTTAAGATTAAATGCAGCAGAATGTGTTTATTATACAGATAAAACTAACTTCATTTACATAATCTATATTGTTAATAATTAAGCATGTGAGGACACGGTGCCACAGGGCTAGTGAGGCGCTGACGCTCCGTTCACGGATTGTTCCTGCCTCACACTGTATGCTTCACTGGGACTTGCGTGAAGGATAGAATAATTAAACACATACTACGAAGATATTTCAATGTTCCTTAAAAGTTTTGAAGAATCGGCGTTCTAAGCTTACAGGGGGCTTAACATCTATTACAGAGCTGATTGTGTGGCGATTGGGTATTTGGAGAAAGAAAAGGACAGGAATCGGAGATTAGTAACGTTTGAAAGAGACAGTACTGCTGCAATAAATTATTTCATCGAAGGTCGTGCACGGCGCAGCAAGCATCTCGCGTGAGGCAGGAACAGTCACTGCGCCACCGTGTTCCCATGTTTAATAACATGCTTTAACTCCTATCATCATGAAAATGATATCAAGTATACATCTCAGTATTTTAATTATTCATAGAGCTGTAATATTACGAATGTAATGGATTCTGTGTCCTGTCAGAGGAAGAGAAAGCCTGGAAGTACGTAGTGATTCACACACACAGAAGATCAAATACAAAACAAAGCATTTAACGTGCTACTTTAGTTACGATGGGATTTGAGAAACTAGTAAATTAAACGATTTTAAGATTAACTTTATGACGTTCTACTTTAATGACAAAATAAACTGTGTGATTAAAGTGGAAATTTCAAGATTAAAGTTGACATTTCGAGCTCCCCCCCCCCCCCATGATGCCTTTTTTTTTTTTACCCCCATGTACACTAATAAGCTTTCATATGAAACTCAGACGGTGGGCTACGACTCGCCTTTTCACGGCGACTTTGATATCTGACAACTTTTTTATTTCGGGCACTGTGCGACTTTGTGAACTTGAGCATTCGAGTTTCTCCAACACTCTAAGTCACTCAATCAACTTCCTTTTGTTGTTTATACCGTTTAAACCAACAAATAGTACGTTTTTCTTGACTCCACTTGGTATTCGCTGAAATTCCATTTCCCCCGTGCCATTGCCTTTTCATAAAAACGCTGAGCTTAAGGGCTATTTATACTGATTTGCATATTCAAAGAGGCATAATTCTGGGAGGAGACGGGGCGGGACAGCAGGTGAATGCATTACTTTTCACGCTGACCAGGATTTATGTAGCGGAACAACGTGGAAGATGGCGTTCGCACAGATTTATGCATCTGGATTTTTTTGTGCATAAGCACATTTCCGCTTTTGTCTGTACGCCATGTTAGAGTGTAAATTCTACGCACGGCGTTATGCACGAGGCCCCAGCTTATTTTTGCCTGACTCCCTACTCAAAACTTCCTTCCGCCACACCTTCCCTTTTCTCCGGACTTCTCCTGTCACTCATCTCCTAAGAGGCATGTCCGCCCCTCACAGAACAGAAGCCCCTCCCCCAGTCCCATCATTTACACCAGGGGTTACCAGCTCCGGTCCTGGAGGACCACCGTGCAAGGCTGCAGGTTTTCATTCTAACCCTTTTTTTTTTTTTTTTTTTTTTTTTTTTTAAACAAGTGTTGGTTAATTTTGTACCTCATTATTGTTTAACTGCTAATTAAGGAAAAAGAAACAATTAAGGGGTCTGAGTCTTCAAGAACAAGTCAAATACAATTAGTTTAAAAGACATTAATTAGCAGCAAAAACAGATCACTCATTAAGGAAACAGTTAGGATGAAAACCTGGAGTTGGTGACCCCGATTTACACCATTAATTCCACCCTTTCTGCTCCCACAGAGCACATCACAATATATTAACAAAACATAATAGAATTTAGAAAGAAAAATACAGAAGAGCATTAACATTAATACAGACTAACTGGTTTCCATTTTCAAAACATTGTTCAATTTTTTTGGCATCACACATTATATCGTTCACTGCTGTTCTTCCTACTCCGTAAATTGAAGCAATACTTGAAGTGCTTTTGCTGTTTCGTAAACATTTAATATTTTAAATTTTCTGTTATTATTCCAACACCACACGCATACATTCATCTGCCATAACAATGTGTAGTACAGTAGATTAATTATGACAAAAGAGAAAAACTACAAAACGCTACTAACTGTAACTGACACTGTGACTTCAAAATGCGGCATGACTCATGGTGCTGTGGAAGAACACTACGGGTTGGCACAGGGTAGAGCTGTTCTAATGTGCAGCACAGCTCACAGCATAACGCACGGCAGTAGTGGTATAGTAATAGGCAGGTGCTGGCGTGCACAATGTTGTGTGTATTTTAGTTAACTGAGTGACAGATAATCAAGGTTTTACTGTGCTACTTTATGGAGAAAAGCACATGGAGAAACTAATATAAAGGCATGTAAATCTCTACGTACCAATCTTCTCACAAAGGTAAGTGAACAGGGCTTGACTAGCTATACCGAGCTAAAAAGTTGGATCTCAAGTTAGGATTTTTAATATTTATATGTTGCAGGAACCTAAAACAAAACACAGCACTCAAAGATTGATGGGTGATTTTTCTGTTCAATTTAATTATTATTCGATAATGTATAACATGCTCTGTACCTGTATATGGTATGTTTGCTATAGAAGGATATACTGTATTCAAAAAAGTGTTTTTACACAGACTATTTTCATAAGACACACTCAATGGACTGCCATACATTTATAAATATAAGGCAACAGTAAATTATAAAAACAACACAGCACTATTTACATACCCCCTATTGCTTCTCAGATTGTACTTGTTCAACATGAAAGACAGTATTATGTGAACAGCATATCTCAACTATGTGCACCTTCATCATTCTGCACCCTACTACTTGCTGAAACTGATAATTCAGAAAGTAAATATTTAACAATATTTTAGAAAAAAAAAAAATTGTTTAGCATGAGTTGAGCTAGCAACTGAATAAAAGATGTAGAAAATTACCAACACGAGTAACAAGTTTTTTGTGCTTTTGCTCTTTCCAATCATGCTTTTCTCACTGCTTGCTGTTGTACTGAACTGATGAACATTGAGTTCTGTTACGTGATAAACTTCGTTCTCAACATTCAAAACATGAAATTAATGTTCTCAGCCACCACTAAAAAGGATATGGGGTACCATTTAAAAATATATTTATATCGTTTTTGGGTGGCGTACTCCCATACAGTATCTGTTACTACAAACAACACTAGGTAAGTGATGGCCAAAGGAATTTGTTAACTTCATGTACTTATGTAGAATAAATTGTGTCAGAAATTTTGTTAACAATGACCAATGCTGGCCAGCAGCAAACAATATTAAAACATCCATGAAAAAATTTCAAATTACTTATGTTGCATTATCCACCTGCCCATTGTACTGGGATATTTGTTACCACCATTCTAAAAAAACACGACATTTACAAATTTTCTTGGTCTCACTACAAACAAAGGAAAGTTAAAACAGATAAAAAAAAAACATTTCTCAATGGAGTTCTTAAACTGTTTCAAATTAGACATGAAAGACAAAAGGATGCATTATTAGCGATCCCAAGTTGTTTATAAGTGCTTTTTAATAATTTACTGTGTATGCAGAGATTTCATTTTTAAGGTCAAACAGAGAACCAAATTAAAAATACCTGACAGTCCACTTCCTCAGATTATACAAAAAAAAAATCAAGCAACAAACCTGCTTAATCGTGATAGCTGGTCTCCAGTCTTTGTCTTCTTCGAGTATGGACAGGCATACAGTGCCTGATGGATACACATTTGGATGAAATATGGGTGGCTCAAATTTACCTGGCCCAGCAAAAATAAATATTTCAGACTTCAGGGAGTATATTAGAATCAAGATGTTTAAAAAATAAATAAATAAAAATCACAATTTCCATAAATATTTAAAAAGTTCTTTTCACACTAACTCACTTTTAGGTGGGGATGATGGATAATCATCTTTAAACAGCATCCTCAGCTTGTACAGACCTCCTTCCCACGGTGTCTGCAAATTATGAAATAAATACATACATACATAAAATGAGGCAGTTGAACAATATACTTGCGGTGGAGCATACACCACAAACAGAAATGTTATACCTGATGCATTTAATTTTAGTTTCTGTATTGTTTAAGCCTTAATAGTTATTCTGTAAAACGATACCCTTTGCTTTCTGAATGTTATCACCGCCATCCAGTGGAAGGAAAGAAAACTTCATTCACCTAAGTAAGTTAAAATTAGCCCCCCTATATTCAAACTGGTGTATAGACCAATATTAATCATTAGTATTAATTAGCATTAATTCATTAGTATTAATGAATGGTGTATTAACCAACTTGTCCCACATGAAAATTTGCCTCTCTTGTTCTCGCTTACTTACCCCTTTCTTCCCTGGAATGGCACATTCCCAGTTCATCAGATTCAAGGTACCATCTGGGTTTTTTGTTGGAACGGCAACAAAACCCTGAGTAAAAAATGAAAGATATTTTTAAGTGAATCATTCCAACAAAGATCGGCCCAATCCTTCCTACTAGGGTCAATATTGCCAAATGTACAGAGGGTCAATATATAAATATAATTCTGCACTTGGATCTCTTAAAAAGTTATTATTGGCCACCAGTTAGAAACTTAAATATAAGCCAAAACAAAAAAGGCTTGAACCAATGATGCTCAAGATTTAAAATCACCTTTACATCTTTTATAAAAAAGCATAGATCTTTAAGTGATCAATACATGAACACTGATCAGTACACTGGAGAAAGCAGGGAGTGGCAGTTATGGAGGCCAAGCCTTAACACTTGACTATGGATTGCCCCAATTTTCCATGCACTTCCACTGGGAACTTCGGCCTTCTCCCAGAAAACACAGATCTGTTCAGCCGTTGACTCAAGATTGCTACAATATGCTTGAGTGGAGTTGTACTGTGTTGGCTGTGGTGTCAGTTCGAGGCTGAGCTTCTCCCTTGTGCTTTTTACAGTATTTCTGGGCTTTGCTCCGTCAGATCTGAGTGCAATGATCTGGAACCGAAGATTAATGGGTGTTTGCCTGCACTGGGGCACTGATGTGCTAGATGTTACTAAGGAAACACATCAATGCTCTAACATTCATATGTAAAGGTAATGCAAATGAGCAAGTAATTTAGTTAAACTTACAAAAGGATGGTCTTTCCTCCAAGCTTTCCTTTCCTGTGCAAGTCTACTTAAAGCAATGCCAGACATGGTTATGCATGAACGCCACCTGTAGAGAGAGCCAAGCTATGAAATCAACTCGCCACCAAGAAATGCTAAAAACGATGCTTGAACCAGGAAATGCAAACATCAAAGGCATTGGTTGTCATGATGGAAATTAATATTTAAAACATAACTTGATTCACTGCCTCTTATTTTAAGAAACATACTCCGACTATTCTTCTTTCCTAAGTAACACAGCTATCTGTGTTTTTCTAAAGCAACGTGCAGCAGCATTTACCTTTGAATCGGGTTGTGTAAAACAAAGGATTCTGCTATTATCTGACATTTCACTGTCAATGTATACTTTTCCATCTGGAAACACATTTTAACAGGGAGACTAAAATATAGCTTAAAACCATATTGAAGTAAAGCCACGTGGATATAACTACTTTAGCAAAAATAAGTTAAAAATACATTAAAAATGATACAGTAAACCACTTAAATATAAAACAAACTCAATTAAATAAATAACACCTCAGGCCTATCAGTACAAACTTTCCCTTTCTGTCAGCTGAGGCAGCTTCCCCACTATTTCATATTCAAATCACACCATTCGGCCACTTGAGTTTGGTTTTCATTTTCTTTCTGCCAGTTCTTTCTCTCTGTCCTAACTTTGTCTGCTGACTCGGTTAGCTACAGACAGGGAATTGTTTCTTAAATCCCACTCCACAGTTACGTCCGGCCGATAGCACACCAAGTAGTGCTTTAAGGTTCCAAGTTAAGTCTGCAAACTCTCAGGACCATTACGTTAACCGTTCATCTGCTGGCCTGAAAACCACCACACCCCAAAACCTTAATAGATGCACTCCAAGGGCCTGGCACTTGTGTCTACTTCTGACCAGCCAGCTCTTGTTCAACACATGACCGACCTCACTATTCATTTACAGAGGGTTGGAACCATGCGCTAATCGCGCATTGCCATTTACAGAACCAGCCTAATGCTCTTTTGACATTTTGTAAACTCCTTCCTAGAGCATCTGCAACTGACCATGAACACATTCATCCTGATGCTCACTGATAATTCCATTGCAGGCACACAGAGCGTTTCCTCCTCATGGAAAGCCCAAATTACTCCCTACACTTGAACAGATGCTTCTCCAACTGCCAGTGTACATTTGACACGATCCTTGATATATCCTCATTTAACCCTACCATCTTACTATAACTTAACCCTGTCCTTACTACCCTTAAAAGATACTGTAAAATTTCATGTTTGTCCCTTACTGACATGCAGATGCACAGAATACCCCTTCATTATGTGTCTCTATGTGTGGAACCTCCCATTCTTTCTCTGCATCTCCTTTACTGCCTTTTAATATTATTATCTGTTCTATATCGTCCAAGATCCCCCAAGATTTATCATACTTCTAAACCAAAAACTAATGTGTGTTTCTAATAAATACAAATGCACACATTACACTTCATCTTCCTTCTTCTTGAGAATGCAACAATTATAATATTTCAGAAAAGGAGTGGAAGGCAGCCATGCACGGAATACACTTGAGCTCCATATGTGCAAAGTACTCAATCATTCAACTTAAAATCTTCCATCGAGCACGTTTGTCTCATTTAGAATTGTCCAAAATGTTTCCAGGCCCAGATTCAACCTGTGAACGTTGCAATCAAGCTCCAGCCTCACAGGGCCATGTTTTTCCGAAGTGCACCAAATTAACATCATTCTGGACCAGAATCTTTAAATGCCTATCAGACAGCTTTGGTGCCAGGCATCGACTTTGACAGCATTGTTCGGCACCAAAATATGCGTGCACAGAATACACAAAGGCATTATTAATCTTAAATTTTCCCAGAGTACAGTGGGAAAAGGATCTCTCACGCAACATTTTAGAAAAGGACTGAAAGGCAGCCATGCACAGAGTTCACTCAAGCTTCATATGTGCAAAGCATGCAATTATTCGACTTAAAATGATATAACGAGTGCATCTGTCATGTTTAAAATTGCCCAAAATGTTTCCAGGGCAAGATCCAACCTGTGAACATTGCAATCAAGCTACAGCCTCATTGGGCCACATGTTTTGGGCCTGCACCAAATTAACATCATTCTGGGCCAAAATCTTTAATGTCTATCAGACAGCTTTGGTGTGACAATCCTGGAACCCATTAACAGCTGTGTTTGGTGAACTCCCAGAAGGGTTTAAAGCGGAGCAGGACAAACAAACTTTAATTGCCTTTACCTCTCTACTAGAACGTAGATGTATCTTGTTCAACTGGAAGAATCCCACCGCACCACTTTTAAATGTCAGTGGTTAACTAATTTCCTATATTATTTGCAATTGCTAAAAAAAAAAAAAAATCTAATTCTCACTTAGAGGATCTGTTCAAAGCCTTTTTTTCAAAATACGGCAGGATCTAATCAATAACATTTTAGAATAAGCTTCTATAACAGGGAAAAGGTCACCCTTCCTTCCTTGCTGCTTTTAAAGATTTGCTTTGTTGCGTGGCTCTCCTCTTTCTTTTGGGTGGAGGTTGAATTTTGGTTTGTTAAGTTTGACTTGATTGTATGGATTGTTATTTGCTTTTAATTAAAACCAATCTCTCTATTATATAAAAAAATCCTGGGACGAGACAAGACATTTTTCGCAAGAGATTTTTTCAAGTCCCGCGAGGCGAGACTTTGGCCATGAGATTTTTTTTTAAGTCACGCCCTCCCCTCAACCAAATGCAACCATGCACAGGGTACTCTCACCTCCCATTCGTGTGAATTCTTTTGACAGACACAGTTCCTTGCTCACTCAGCTCTTATAAATTTTAACGTTTTCCTTACTTTAAGTTCCCAATTAAAGAAGACGTATTATGTCCAAATCTTATTGAAGAATTTCATCAAGAAGGGTTATCAACAGAGAAAATGAGTACACGGGCAATCCTAGCACCGAGAACCGATGAAGTCAAACGAATTAATACCAAAATTGTTGATCAGGTACACAGAAAATTTTTAAATGCGTATCAATAGTCTGCTGAAACGGCTGGTGGTGATCATGCAGAAGATGAAAAAATTAACTTACAATAACCTGAAGAATATCTACAACCGTTAACACCATCCAGTCTTCCACCGGCCGAATTACTGTAGAAAGAAGGATGTATCCAAGAAAGGTAATGTAGTACATCTTCAGGGGATAACATTAGACAACAAAGGAGATCTTGATATGCCATTCGTATTAAAACGTTAACAGTTTCCCATTAAAATAGCTTTTGCAAAGACAATTAACAAATCTCAGAGCCAAACATTCAAAAAAGTCATTTTATTTAATAGAGATAAAGAAACGAAATTCAGTCATGGGCAGTTATATGTTGCGTTTTCACGATGAAAGTCCAAAAACAAAATCAAAATTCAATTCGATATTGACGAAAATTTAATTCAAAAAATTGTTTTTACTGAAATTTTACAGTAAAAGTGTACATTTAAAAAGTATTTGCATGTTAATTTCAAAGTCAAACAGAACAAAATTGTATTACACCAGGAATAACTATCGCAACATGAAACAATGATTTCATTTCAAATGATTACATTTTACTATTTTTTAATATGGTTAAGTACTTCCTGTAATGTAAAATAGTTCTATTATGCATATGTAACAATTTCCATGAAAATAACCTGTTCAAATTGTACATTCACATCCCCATACGCGAGCGGCAGAACCGCAAAGAGGCTAGCGTGTAGCACAGACCCGGGGGTTGGTGAGCGAAGCGAACAGGGGGCAAAGCCCCCTAGTAACAACAAAAAAAAAAAAAAAGATAAAATGTATGCAATATTTGTAAATTATGTTTCACAAGCAAGGTGCTACCCTTTCCAGTATTTGTAATTGTTGATTTATACCAGTTAATGTCTCAAAATTGGTTGAGTATGCTACGGTGGGCTGGCACCCTGCCCAGGGTTTGTTTCCTGCCTTGCGCCCTGTGTTGGCTGGGATTGGCTCCAGCAGACCCACGTGACCCTGTAGTTAGGATATAGCGGGTTGGATAACGGATGGATGGATGGTTGAGTATGACTGCATCCTTACTGGGTTTCAGTATTCGAACTGGATGACCAACCCATTTGAATCAGATATACCTTTTAAAAATAAAAACAGAAGAAACCCTCTTGTGGACTAACATGAAGGGAATAATCAATCTATCCTGCCTTTTTGGACCTACACAGGCTTCCTAGGACCTTGAAATGTATAAAGCAGTTTCAAAATGTATGAATGAATGGAAAATGGAATAAATCGAAGTAAATCTAAATAACCCATTCCAGATAAGATGGAATACCACTGATCCATGTAGCATTCATTCGGTCACTGTCTTTACATACCCCTTGGCCAAGACCTATAAATCAGCAAACTTTACTTAAGCTATTCCCCAAAATGTGACCATATTAATCGGACAGACCAAGTTCATTCATTTTGTAAACTCAATATTGTGCATTCCGCTGCTCACTGCTAAGAAGTGAGAATTAAGACGTTTTCATCTAAATTTGAGTGTTCATTTTAAATATCTCAATGCAGCTTCCAAGTGAAATTCTTTGCTCTGTGCAATATAATGCAACCAGATTCAAGTTTGGTTTATAAGTATAATTCAAAGTTAAAAGTTAAGACAGAAGTTATACTGTATTGTGACAATGGGTGGATCGCTTTCAAGGGCCGTGAAAGCTCCCTTACTTCCATTACAGTCTAATTTAATGGCAGCTCTTTTTTATTAAATGAACAAAATATTAACCTACAAGAGAGAAAAAATAAAACAAAAGGCTTCCTAAGAAATAAAAACAAGATTTTGTGTTCATTATTAAACTACACAACAAAGCAAAAGGTCAACTTGAGTTTTAAACACAAACCAAGCTAAAGTTAGTAGGTTCATACTGATTAATACAAAACATAACATGCACCATTTTCTCTTTTCAACTTCTGACAGTTTGCAAAAACTACTTTACTGCTCCATCCATGTACTTTTTAAAATGCATTATGTATTACAAACTTGCCTCAAGTCTATCCTGGCAGCACTAAGCAGAACACATGAATCAGCTTTTTTTTGGAGAAGAGACTGTAGGTACTGTGGAAAATACCTGGTTTTGCACTCTAATAAAAGATCTGTTGCTCATCCATTCATTTATTCATTCTCCAAAGCCTGATAATGGATGAAAGAAGATAATTCCTACCATTTAACCTAACATGCACAATGTAGGAAAAAAAAAAAGTAGATAACCCACATATGCACAGGGATACAATGCAGACTCTGCACAGATAGCAGCAGAGCACAAACCCCAGGCTCCTAGAGCCATAAAACAGCATCACTAACCACTGCTGCTCACTGCCACTTTAACTGTTAGCAATGCAGGACTGCACTGTGTTCTGTTTATTCTCGGGGTACAACAACCACTGCACAGCTATTGCAATATGCTGTCTAGATGCCAGGGTGCAAAGAGCTAGCATCCTGCTCTCAGCCTTACACAATAACAACATAATGGAAATATGTACAAATATACAGATGTCAAGTACAGTTTATAATAGAGAACAATAAAGGAATGTTTCACATCTTGTGCTTTAAGTCGAATGACTCACGTCTCTCTTTTTGTAATAGTGCTTGCTACTAAAAGTTAAGCATAAAATAAAGCGGGAACAACTGACCACAGGAATTAAGAATGTGTTAGTATAAATAATATTTTTTTTTAATAATTATTTGTTCTAATTGACCTTCACGATGCACAGTAAAATCATGGCAATGTATTCCTCTTTTTAATTAAGTTTTCAAACCGACTTAAAGAAATGCAACACAAATCCAGGTTAAAATGTTGTTACATAAATGTAGCAATACCTGTTCCCGATTCCAGGCTCACTGCCGAATGCCCACTTTTGAAGGTCATTTTGAAACGAAGGAGATAGTTTCCTAAGCTAAAAAAGATTTAGATCTCCTTGCAAGATGTGTCAATTACAAAAAACTCCATCATCATTATTAGTATTATTATATATTCTTACTTCTGTATAGGACTGCAAATTTTTAGGCTATTTCAGGCTAGTATTACCTATATACATTTATATAGATTATTCTATTTTTTTTCTGCTTTGTAAATTGCCTATGCATGCTATGTAAAACAAATTACCCACATCTTTGAAGGTACATGACATTTAAGTCCAACATGGGAGTTGTAACATCACCCTCCAGTCTTCAGGGACATGCACAGTGCCGGAGAATACAGAACGCCGATTTAAAAGTCTTTTTTGCTCAGCGATTTTGCAAAAATGGATATAGATAGAGATAGATAGATAGATAGATAGATAGATAGATAGATAGATAGATAGATATTTACAAAACTAAAAGCTTCAGTAAATCCAAAAGGAAATTGTTGGACAGCTCTTTTAAGACACTAATTACAGGTTTATTTATCAGGAGACGAGCAAATTCTTCCTAGACTTCATACAACACTTTAATAATCCACTGAGTGAAAATCTTTGCCTTGGTTTCTTAAACAGTATTGATCACATAAACAACACAGTTATTTGTATCACAGTATTAAATGTTGTCCAATTTTTTTTAAAGTTATGCAATGTTTTAGAACATTTAATTTACTATCATGTAGTATCACAAGTACTATACAGCATTTGGACTGCCTTACAGTTCTGTGGACCAAACCCCCCCCCCCCCCCCTTTTTACAACCTGATTAGTATATCCACAGAACTTGCATTCTGCTCTAGTGTTTGCACCGACTTCCCTCCCACTCTCTCAAATCAGGCATGTTAGTTTAATTAGTGACTCTAAACTGTCCCAGGGCGCAGGGGGTCTGCCTAGTGATGGGCTAACATCCCGACCAGTGTTGGTTCCTATTTTTAATTATCTGCTCCCAGGGTCCAGTCCAGCAAATCCCAGGAACGCCTCCCCTTGTTTGTCGGTAGGAGTCCACTATGCCAATAAATCAATGGAAGGACGGCTAAGTAGAATACGGCAGCGCCTACAGGAGTACGATAAGATAAATGAATAAGTGTCACGCTAAAGGCGCACTACTCAGTTCAGAAAGTAATAACATAAATTATTTTCCGTGCTCACATATATAATGCCACTTTGGCACAATACTGATCCATACAATCTATCATTCGTACATTTCCTAGGTATAAAATCGGTCTCCGCATAAAGCGATTGGTTTTATGAAGATCTGATCTGTTGTGCGCAACACGGTAAGAACGATGCAAAGTTGTATTAAAAAAATAGACAACAGGTAACGCACATGTCTACTTGTGCTTCATTAGGATGCCGGTATATGAAAATCAATACTTTTATCTGTTGTAAACTCCTCAGTGCACAATCCCAATGCAAAACGTACACAAAATATAAACGGAAAAAGTTCTGCGCTTTGAAGTAGGCTACTGAGATGCACGGGGCTCAATGTAGGACAGCAAGCACAAAGTCACGCGCACCTTAAAATACGGGTACCCCCCCCCCCTTTTTTTTTTTTTAAATAAATAAAGAACGAGACGCTTCACTGAAATCAACTAAAACGCCCTACGAGTGACTTACTGGCAATCAATCTCCTTAATAAATTACACTGAATTTAAATTAATTGGGATGAAAAAGCAGTTTCAAGTACTAAAACCCAAGAAACATTTTAACTAATCCTACTTCGAACATCTTTAAAAGCTGTTACAATGAAATACGCATCCCGGTCACACATCCTTTCAAGCTTACCTCCAACTTCAAAGCAGCTCCAAAATTAATAAAAAAATAACAATCCGCGGACAGAAAAGTGAGACGTTTAGCTCGCTGCTGTGCTGCCTGTATGTATGTATGTGTGCGCGCGTGTGGTTGGCTTTCTTTTCTTTCTTTTTCCTTTGACTTCAGCGCTGTACCTTTGCCGAATTATACCAAACACCCCCTTCTGTGCAACACAGTATATGTGAAACGGCTTTCACTATCCCACAGTAATATGGCGAATTCGAGGACCCCCTTAGCTTGGCACTCCGAAGACTTGATAGGCATTTATCATAGACAGCTAAATTCCGGTCCTATTCGGGGGCGGGTCTTGCTAGTAACTAATCAGCGGCCATCTTGGGTGAGGCAGAAGCGCTAAAGTTAGGAACGGTGATTTAAGAGCAAACCAGTAACTTTACTTGATTCCTTTATTCATATTTTAAGCGTGCCATTTCTAAAAAATATTTAGCGTATTCAATTTAACCTGTTTACTTATTTTGCTACGAGGAAGTTTGGGTGAGATTCACCCGTCAGTCAGACATACGTCACCTAAATTTTAAACTGGAATGCTGGTGTGGTCACTACGGTTCAAGTGTCGCGTTTTCGTGATGTCGCCGTATAACGGGTGGGCTTATTGAAGGTTAACGGAGCCCTCTAAATAACACTGGTTTGCAGATTTTATATATATATATATATATATATATATATATATATATATATATATATATATATATACTGTATTACAAAAAGTAGCCACTTGGTAGTTTTTTCCTCCTATAATCCTGTAAGAGCCAAATCCCGTAAATTAATGGTGAATTTTCTTTATCCTACTTAGCTCGAAGTTGAATATAATATAGCTTTACATAGATAATGGAAGATTCAGTTTAATCCCCTTTAAGTTGTAGAAAATGTAATGTTCATAATTGTAACACAGTGTGGCAGTAGGATAGATAGCCCATAGACTGAAGTTAGACAGTTGAAAGAAACTTGAACGGTCAGATAGATATTAAAAGCATATCGTTTTCTAACCGTCTGCTGCATAGAACAATGCATAGAAATGTTAAGAAATGTAACCTAAATGATTAAGCAGAGTAAGTTCCTTTTTTTCCCCTTATTTTTTGTGTGTATTATCAACTTTTTCTTTATTTTGTGTGAACTGTTTGCTTTGAATTTCACTAAAAATCGAAAAACAAAGATATTTGGACTCTGGAGTATTTTTTGAATAACAAGTTATACTAGTGCTGAAATATCTATCAGGTAGCTGCATTTAAACTATTTTGAACTTGAAAACCCTTGTCAAACGCAGTTACATTATCAGTCCTCTGAATGTTTAATCGGTGGGATGACCAGCAGGTGTCTTATAAGACAAACTCACTCCCCTTTCCACTATAACGTCTTTCCATTTGAGTGATATCCTGGTGATCCCTATCCCCATGTACATCAGAGATGACTCCCATATTCTCGGTGGGCAAAATCCAAATGAGGATTTTGACAGACAATTTGCATCCAAGTCCAAGGCAGGAAGAGAGAATCTCATCAACTAGTTCCTTGTAATTTTTCTTTTTTGTTTTCCCAAGTAAATAGTAGCATATGCTTTTCTTCCTTCAGTAAGTAGGAGGAGGTTAAGAGTATGCGCTGATAGAGCGTTGCCACACCCAGCAGTTGTAAAATAATGTATTCTTTTACCGTTTTCTTACCTGTTCAAGACAATGAATGGATCAATCCAACCTTGCATATTTCCTTAAACACCATTTAAACAACAACTTTCTCGCTGTTTCTAACCTTCTTAATGTAAATTCCTGGCTTTTTTGAAGGAACATGAAGAGAGAAACAAAATACTGATAGAGAGCAAAAAATGTGCAGCAAATACTTGATTTTGGGGCCAAAACTAACGTTAAGAATGAGGAAGATTACCTTTTTCAACTCATAATATACTTCAAATACTATTCTTAGCATGAAAGATACTTATGGCATAAAACAAACATAAGTTATTTTTTTGAAAATCAACTATTTTTTCAAAATGGGCATTTTCCATTGAATCTGATATCTCACAGAAATAGCTTTTGGTAGAAAAATTCCAGTTTCAGAAATTGATTGCACACACCTAATTCTATAAAGTACACTTTGTTATTTTGTGCAGGAGGATGTTGGTGTAGACCTGGGTTATTTAACAGAGAACGTTAATGGGCACAGTGATGGAGTTTGACAATTTTTCAACATTTTTCATGTTGAATCAAAAATACCACACATGAAGTTCTTGATTTTTCTGTCTGACCAAGTTGTGTTCTCATTCCTAAGATTTAGCCAGTTCAAAAAATTGAATGGGTGTATGAATGTTATCAAGGTCAGCTGTTGTATGGCTATGGGAATGTCCTTAAGAATTTGTGTTCCAAGGTCAAATGTGAC
This sequence comes from Polypterus bichir lapradei, assembly GCA_026402145.1. Taxonomy (NCBI): domain Eukaryota; kingdom Metazoa; phylum Chordata; class Cladistia; order Polypteriformes; family Polypteridae; genus Polypterus; species Polypterus bichir. Next base: position 25,222,816 of record JANRMT010049829.1, on the reverse strand, counting down.
ATTAAATTACGAACGTAAGAAATTTGACAAAAGAGAGGAGAACATTCAGTCCATCAAGCCCATTTGTTTAGCTAACAGCTAAGCTGTCCCAATATCTCATCTAGATTCTTGTTAAAGGTTACTCTTCAATTCCATGTCTCGGTAGTTTGTTCCAGAGTCCCACAACTCTTTGCATAAAGAAGTGCTTCCTGGCTTCCCCTTAATTTCGACTGGTGTTCTCAAGTACATGATTCACCCTTAATTTGAAAGAATGTTGCTGGATTAGAAGCAAAATGGAGTTTCTGTATTTCTATTTTATACATCCATGCATTTTTAACCCACTTATAAAGCTCAGGGCCACACGTGCCACCCAGTCACCCATACTAGGCCAATTTAGAGTCTGCAATCAGTCAAATCCACAGGCTTATTTAGGATACAGCATTAAAACTGGAGTACCTGGAAAAAAATGCTTGTTGTAGGTGCTCTGGACACAAAATGGGAATCAACTGTAGACAGGGAGTCATATCTTAAAACTAAAAAACATAACATTCTCCATGAATTTAGTCTGAAACTTAACATCAATATAAGAAAATCAGATCAGGCAAATAACTGAAAGGAAAAGACTCTTTGGTGACAGTCTAGGACTAGCACAGCGAAACCCACAATTATTAAAACAGGGTTAAAGGTATAATGGTAAGTCTGTCTGTTTTGATGACGTAGTGCGTTTACAAACCTCTGTTCACCAGATGTGCCTTACATCCCTCTATCTTTCTGTCTGCTTCTTGTTGCCTTTCTTCATCTGACCTTCCAGCCCTGTTGCAGACAACGGACGACGTGGCACCCAGATGTGCACCGCACAGTTTACTATCTCACCCCTGCCACTGGCCTTTGTTCATCAGACATTGCTGCCATTTTCTGGACACTTGTCAACATTAAGCCCGGGCAAGGGCATGGACACACCAACTTCTTATCACTTTATATATATATCTTGTATATAAACGTCTACGCGTGGAAGTGTGTGTGTCTGGCTGTCTGTCTGTCCGGACTGGAAGTGAGAGGTGGAGTCGGGGTAAGGGCTCCACCTCCGAGGATACACAAGCGGGACAAGCACATCGGCAAAATGAAACCTCTGAAGAAAGAATCACTCGCTTAGCTGCTAAAACAGATGCAAGGCGAGCACATCGGCAAAACGAATCCTCTGAAGAAAGACAGTCGTTTAGCCGCTAATGCACAAACGATGAGAGCATGTTGGCGAATCGAATCCTCCTTGGAAAGAGATGCCCTGAGTAGTTCCTTTCAATTACCTGACATCTCTATATTAAATTTTTTTTTCTGAAGATTTCATTAGTTTCTAGGACCCCGGGCTTTTTACAGCATGGGCTTACACAGCTAGTGTATATATATAAATATATATATATTATAATAAAAAAAATCCTGGGACAAGAAGAGACTTTTTAGCCTGAGATGAGACGTGACTTTTTCAGAGAGATACTTTCATTTCCTGCAAGACAAGACTTTGTGCCAAGAGATTTAACCTCGCCCGGGGCCGGAAATAAAAGACAAAGAGTAGATGACAAAGTATAATGTCGTAAAGAATTAAAAAATGTTGGCGCGATACACATGCAGAGCAGGTTAGAGATAATGCAAGTACTAAAATTCAAAAGTCTCAAAAAAAAACGATAGTAAAGATCGCATTAGCGCAAACAAATGGAAATTATTACTCGGTGAAATAACGGAATGGTGAAAAGAGATCGAATATATTGTTCGGATTTTAACTTTAAGTGGGAGACTTGTACACTGTCTAATTCGTGTTGCCATCAGGGAAAAGTAGTTGTTTCTTCCCAATGAAAAGGCCTATCCGCGAGAATGAAAAGTTTTGTGGTTTGGTGAAAGTGAAATCCACATACGCAAACGAAAGAGACGCAAAGTGGCTGGCATGTAGTGCAGGCCGGGGGGTTGGTGAGTGTAGCGAGCAGGGGGCAGAGCCCCCTAGTGTGTATATACCCCTACCCAGGGTTTGTTTACATTCCTTGTGCCCTGTGTTGGCTGGGATTGGCTCCAGCAGACCCCCGTGACCCAGTAGTTAGGATATAGTGGGCTGGATATTGGATGGATGGATGGAATATTAATATATACGCAGCAATTAAACATGGTTTGCACAGAAAATACATAACATGTTGTGTGCTTCCTGATTCGATAAATTATCTTAAGTAAAATCACCTGCCAAATATTTATTTGACTGAGACCTTTATCCAAGGCAATTTGCAACATTTGAGATACAATTTGTTGCAATTCTTCTGTTTTTCCACTTGGCACAATGACAGGCAAAGTGACTTGCTCGCGGTCACACAGTGCCAGTAGCAGGATATGAACCCAGATCCAAAGCCTTAAACACTATGTCACAATGCATAGCAAATAAAGGTCAATAATATTCATTGACTATTTTTCATGCACTGTGTTAGAAAGTACAAAAATTATAATTCTATGTATAATCAATCAAGAGGACTATCATAAAATGCATTACAATGAGGTGCCATACCTAAAATCCCCGGCCTGTGTCAAGGATCACTTAGACTTTCCACCTCTCTGCTGTTGTATCAACCTTATCAATCATGAAGCATCTGTGATTTTCCTTGTGTTGTAATTTAGAATCAATTCCTGAAGCTGGTATACTTATTTGGCCGACACCTTTATCCCAGGCAATTTACAACGTTTATGATACAATTGGTTTCATTTCTTTTTCTTGTTCCAATTGGAGCACAGGCAGATCAAGTGAACTTGGATTTGAACCCACAACCGCAGGGTTTGAAGTCCAATGCCTTAACTGCTACCCTACACTGCCTGTATTACAATTCTTGTCAATCTGAAATTCATTCTCTGTTACTGTGTACTTTCTTATCATTCATTATATGCATTATGATATGATTTGTAAGTGTCCTTGGAAAATGATATTTGCTAAATAAGGTAATAACACCAACATACATACAGATGGGTAGACAGTTTTGTTTTTATTTACCATATGTCACAAGTAAAAATGAGTTCATACTAGTGGCTTCCAATCATTCACATTATTAAAAACAGAACAGAAGATATGCAAAACAGTTACAAAAAGAAAAAGAGCAGGGTCAGATTTATCGCAGAATATACTGATTCAGGGTAACTTTCATAAATGATCTTTGGCTTATTTCTAAGGCGTAGTGGCTGGATAAGAATTCAGACTTAAGGACACTGGATCTGAGAGTCATAAAAATGGTGCTAATCCTAAAATTCTAAAACCTGCTTAATCCAGTGTGGGGTTTCTGTAGAGGTCTATCCCAGCAGCAATATGCAGAGTACCAGTCCATCACAGGGCACACATACTGTATGGGCTAAACTGATAACCTAATATGTACATCCTTGGGGATATTGGAGGAAAACCTAATAAAATCCATTTAGACGTAGAGTTCAGCCAATGCGCCTCCTTGCCGCTCTAGCAGCGCTAATTCTCATGTACTCATTCGACTTATTACGCTTAATTTTACATTTGACAAATGGGTCGTATTTTATAAATGGTTATTTTATTATAAGTCATAACGCAGTAAGTGACTATAGTATTTACATTGCTAAACATTAAGCCGTACCTCCTTTTTTTCTAAATAATATTTAGAAACGTACTATCGGAGTCTTTACAGATGACGGACGGACCCCGCCAGAGAGCCAGCCGCCCCACTGCCGCACTCGCACTGATGGGCGTGGTCTGAGTTACGCCAAGATGCCACACACAAGATGGCGCTGCTCCTCTTCCGTCCACACTGGAAGGTGGCGCATCCCGTGGCTTCGAGAGATTCCCGCTAGATTTCAAACATGTCAACACAGAGTGTGCAGCATCATAACATCTACATATGTCAACAAAAGACACGTTTCGTAGGCGTGATTATTCATTAGGAGAGACATTCGTTTCGTCTGGCAATAAGGTCTTTATCGGTGATTTAGGTTAAAGGCGCATTGAACAGGCGTGTTTTTAGGCACCTAAATTGTCTGGAAAAACCGGTTTGATCCGGTTTGAAAACGTTATGTGTCAGCTTTTATTGAAAGTATGTAAATTTAACGCGCTTAAAAATAAAACATGGGGTAAAAGTCGGTGATCCGGTGTCAGTGGATATATTTAAATGGTTAGTGACCAAATTTAAACAGTTGTTTTACTGAATCAGCAACATACCAAGTGACACTTAAGCAAGTGGGTGTTGTTTTCTAGAAGTTTCTACAAGCTGCCATCGCTTGGGTGTAGTTCCATGACATCATCACGCTTCTTAAAGGGCCAGTAACACCCCGCGCCCAAAAATGAATGCGTGATTAGGAACTTGTCAGTTATCATGTAAAGCTTGGAATGTCCTTAGTGTTCTAAGTGGGAGGGAGTCGAGCGAGTGTTCGCATCTGTGCCTGAAAAATATCCACAAATATGTGTTCACCTTATGTGTCTTGTATTTTATTCTGTGAGTTAAATGATATGGGTATTTTGGATGGAAATAATCAGAGAAGAAGAGAATGAAGAAATCTGACATGTGAAATGACAGAAACATTTAATAAAGGTAAAAGTAGCTAAAAGGATTCTGGCAACCAATCATGTTCTAAATCTGCTTAACTTTCTGGTCATTTTTTACAATCCTAGATGTTACATATTCCAAATGACAGGATTTATATAAAATGGATGGACTTTAGTAATCACAGAATCAAATAAAAATGTCCACAAGGACTGCTGGAGGGCCTCCTGTCAGACCGAATGCACAGGTTCTCTAAATATCTTCATTGGCTGTTTTATAAAATGTGTACTGTTTTACCGTTATAAGGAACTTTTCTGAAAATGCATTGGACTGTGAGTTAGAATGGTTTCTTTTTTAATTTTGAAGACAGTGAAATAGCTCAGATTAGTATGGACTCTTAAATGAGTATGGACTGGTGGATTTATTTTTCTGTTTATCCGAAAAGCTTCAAGCTATAAATTAGGATTATTGCGCACAGGTCCAATGAAAACAGCGTTATTAATACATGGTGTATCTACATAAATTTGGAGCTGTCAGTGTTCAAGATGACTGCAAATAGATGGACAAAGTGGACAAAGTGCATGGCTTTTTATAATATTCAGGATTCTGTACTTGTGACTAAATTAATTATCCTTTTCCCCACAAGTTCTTATATATAAAACAAAATATATTTTTATATGGAAACTTTCTATTTTGCAGACTATTGAAGGGCACTTTGCAATCAGAGATACGGTAAAAAGCAGAGAAGGGCTTTTGTTCCTGCTACGTGCGTAACAAATGCAAGTGCTACTGTTAAGAATTAGTCAAAGTTAAAGGCAGCATTTGATTAACTTTTTCCTATTTGTTTTCATTTTTTTGTATACCAATGATGTTTCACAATGGGCCATATCATTGCATATTCAACTATAAAGCTTAAGATGAAGATTAAAAGGAACCAGGTGGGATTTATATAAAGGGTGGGCAAAAGTAGGTTTCCAGTTGTTCATATGAAAAAAGACTTGCAGGTTATGATTGCTACACTCAAA
>JANRMT010049829.1:25204953-25216892 GCA_026402145.1 Polypterus bichir lapradei | reverse complement strand
TAGATAGATAGATAGATAGATAGATAGATAGATAGATAGATAGATAGATAGATAGAACTGTGTTAGTCTCAAGGATGAAATTTGGCTTTCTACAGAAGCTTGTTAAATAAATAAATATACAATATAATACAATATAGTATACGAATAAATACAGGTAGATAAGTAAATAAATAAATATACATACACACTTTGGTCTGAACACACACACCAGAATGACTATAAAGAAAGAAAACTCACAGTTACAGTCAGACATTATGCAGACATATTGCTGTTGGTATAAAGGAGCCCCCGTGGCATTTCTTGACACACTTCTGCTGAAAAATTTGTTGGCTGAAAGTATATATATACACACACACATACCTTAAAGTAATAACTTTTTTCCATCCATCCTTTCATTATCCAACCCGCTATTTCCTAACTACAGGGTCACAGGGGTCTGCTGGAGCCAATCCCAGCCAAGACAGGGTGCAAGGCAGGAAACAAACCCCGGGCAGGGCGCCAGCCCACCGCAGTAATAACTTTTTTTTTAAAAATTGATTTTATTGAAAGCACACAACTTTCCATACAAATAGATCAATTTTACAAGAATAGGATTGAAAACAAATCAACCCCCACCCCTGAGAAAGAGAGCATAGGCAGCAGAATAAAACTTAAATCTAGTAAAAATAAGTAAATAGGTAAATTAATGAGTGAATATAGATAAATGGAGAAGAGAATCTGCTTCCTCAATGCTTTAAAAGCTTATTCTAAAATGTCATTGATTAGATCCTGCCAGGTTTTGAAAAATTTCTACACAGATCCTCTAAGTGAGAATCAGATTTTTTCCAATTTCAAATAATATATAAATCAGTTTCCCACTGACTTAAAAGAGGAGAGTTAGGATTCTTCCAGTTTAGCAAGATAAGTCTCAGTGCCAATAGTGTAGTGGAGGCAATCACAGTTTGTTTGTCCTTCTCCACTTTAAGCCCCTCTGTGAGACTACCAAACACCACTGTTAATGGGTTAGGAGGTATTGTGACACTAAGGCTGTCTGATAGGCACTTAAAAATTTTGGTCCAGAATGATGTCCCTAGTGTGTGCTTGGTGTGTATGTGAGCCCTGCGGTGGGCTGGCGCCCTGTCCGGGGTTTGTTTCCTGCCTTGTGCCCTGTGCTGGCTGGGATTGGCTCCAGCAGACCCCAGTGACCCTGTAGTTTGGATATAGCGGGTTGGATGTTAATTTGGTGCAGGCCCAAAAAATGTGGCCCAGTGAGGCTGGAGCTTGATTGCAGCATTCACAGGTTGGATCTTGCCCTGAAAACAATTTGGATAATTTTAAACGAGACAGATGTGCTCGATATATAATTTTGAGTTGGATAATTTTATGCTTTGCACTTATGGAGCTTGAGTGAATTCTCCGCATTGCTACCTTCCATTCCTTTTCTGATATGTTCAGTGAGAGATCCTTTTCCCATTGTCCTCTTGTATCTTTGAAAGGGAGGGACTGTAAAATGGTTTTATATATTGCAGAGATGCTGTCTAAGTCTTTGAAATTGATCAATATTTTTTCCAGCATAGAGGGAGGTGGGAGATGAGAAAAATTGGGCAGGTTCTGTTTAACAAAGTTTCTAATTTGAAGATAGTGAAAAAATGTGTTGCTGGAAAGTTAAATTTAGAATGTAATTGTTTGTAGGATGCAAAGACGTTGTCTAGGTACAGATCTCTAAGTGATTTAATCCCAAATGTTTTCCAGACATTAAAAGCTGCGTGTGTTTTAGAGGGTGGAAAAAGTGGTTCTCGTGTAGAGGTGCCACCGATGAAAGATTCTCTATCTTAAAATGCTTTCTAGATTGGTTCCAAATTCTGAGTGAGTGAAGCACTTATTGTTAGTATACTGGTGATAACTTGCATTTATTGAGGCACAAAGCAAGGAATATAAAGAGGTACTGTAGGATTTTATTTCTATTGCGGACCAAGCATGTGTATGTTCATCTATTTGTGTCCATGTCCAGGTTTTTATAGTTTGTATGTTTGCTGCTCAGTAGTAAAATTGAAAGTTAGGTAGAGCCATGCCACCTTCTGCCTTAGGTCTTTGTAGGGTCGCTCTTTGGATATGTGGATGTTTTGAATTCCAAATTAATGTGCTTATGGTTGAATCTAATTTCTTAAAAAATGATTTATTGATGTATATTGGGATGTTTTGAAATAAAAAGAGAAGCTTAGGGAGGATATTCATCTTAATAATGTTAATTCTTCCAGCTAAAGTGAGATGAAGGGTTGACCATCTATGCAAGTCTTACTTAATTTTTTCAATACAGATGGCGAAATTTTGTTGATAAAGTGCTTTATGTTTACTTTTGATGTTTACCCCTAGATATTTAAAATGATCTGCAATGATAAAAGGGAAGGTGTCCAATCTAATATTTTGTGCTTGAGAATTCACTGGAAACAGCACACTTTTATTCAAATTAATTATGAGACCAGAAATCTTTTGAAATTCTGTTAGTGCTGTTAAGACTGCAGGAACAGTATTTTGTGGGTCTAATACATACAGTATCATATCATCTGTATATAGAGAAACTTTCTGTTCAAGTCCTTCTCTGATAATCCCTTTTATATCATAAGCATTTCGACAGAGAACTGCCAGTGGCTCAATGGCGATTGCAAAAAGTAGTGGTGACAAGGGGCATCCTTGTCTGGTACCACGTTCTAGTTTAAAGTAGTCTGAATTAATGTTGTTAATACAAACTGAAGCTTCCGGATTGGTATACAGTAGTTTGATCCATGCACGCATGTTCAGGCCAAACCCAAATTTCTCCAATGTAGTGAAAAGGCAGTTCCATTTAATCATATCAAATGCTTTTTCTTTACTCAAGGATAATAAAATCTCTGGGATGTTGGACTTTGCGAGTGAATATATTACATTAAACAGGCGTTGAAGATTGGACGCTAAGTGTCAGCCTTTAATAAATCCAGTTTGATCTTGTGATATTACCGAAGGCAGCACTTTCTCCATCCTTCTAGCTAGGACTTTGGAGAGTATCCTAACGTCATTATAGTGAAATTGATCTGTATGATGCATATTGTAATACGTCCTTATTTTGTTTAGGAAGGACGGTGATTAATGCTTGGCGAAAAGTTTGAGGTAGAATTTTATTGTCTCTAGCTTCTGTGAATGTTGCTAATAGGAGGGGAGCTAGCTGAGTGGAGAACTTCTTATAAAATTCAGCAGGGTAGCCATCATGCCTGCTGCTTTCCAACTCTGAAGTGACTTTATAGCATCTAATAATTCTGATAGTGCCAACGGTTTATCCAATTCTTCTGCACTAAGAGTATCTATTTGTGGTATCTCTAATACAGTGGACCCTTGACTTACGAACACAATTGGTTCACGAGGGTTGGTTGTAACTCAAGTTGGTTGTAAGTCAAGACTATTTTTCCCATAAGAAATAATATAAATACCCATAATGCGTTCCGAACCTCCCACAGCAACACTTACGTAAACTTTTCATAATAAAAAAGGGTTGTATAATGTGCATAATTTACCAAAAACACCAATAATTTTTCTAATGTACTAACCTAACAGTTATAAAAAGTGCCTAGACTACCAGAAACAACAATTTCATACTGCACTCACCATTTAAGTTGACATCTTTGGCTTGCAGGAACAGAGGAGGAGGAGAATGAAATGGAAGGTGGTTATTGTTTGGAAGGAGAGTCCCCTTCCATAAGAACATCAGGACTCTGACTCCCTGGTGTCCTTTCTCTCCTTGGGAGAGGCTGTAGCCCACTAGGACCTGCTTCTGGCTCACTAGATCTCAACCTTTTCGGAAATAAAAACTGGTCTAAGGTTGTCTGTTTCTGTCTTTTCTTCAACACAGTTCTGTAGTATGACATGACATTGTCATTAAGCAAGTTAATGCAACGATTAGCTTTTTCTTTGTCTGGGTGGGTCTTCTCTACAAATGTTTGTAGCTCTGTCCATTTTTTCAGGATGTCCTTTATTTCAGAAGAGAACATTTGCTGCACTGATTGTTGATCCTCCCCCTCGTCTTCAGAAATCTCCTCAGCTGCCATTCTCTGTTGCTCAGCCAGAAGTTGCTGAAGTTCCTCTGTAGACAATTCCTCTGAGTGTTCCTCCACCAGTTCCTCAACATCACCACTGTCAACCTGCAAACTTATGGACTCAGCTATAGTGACAATGTCATCAATCACAGGGTCAGTTGCAGGCTCAGGCTCCTCTACAAAGCCTTCAAAGTCTCTCTCTTCTATAATTTTAGGCCACACTTTCTTCCAGGCAGATCTTAGTGTCCTTAGAGAGACATTGGCCCAGGATTTCTCTATTGTAATGTTTCTTCCAGAACTCTGTAAGAGTCAAATCTGTATCTGAGACCATCTGGAAGCACTTCTGGAACAGTTCCTTGGTGTATAGCTTCTTAAAGTTAGCTATAACCTGCTGGTCCATAGGCTGAAGTAGAGGAGTTGTATTAGGTGGGAGGAAATCTACTGTAAGCCATGGGAATTCTTCAGCCAAATCTTCTTCCAAGTCTCTTGGGTGAGCAGGAGCATTGTCCATGATTAGGAGAGCCATGAGTGGTAAGCCTTTGTCCCCTAGATATTTCTTAACAGTAGGACAGAAAACCTCCCTGATCCACTCAAGAAAAAGCACTCTTGTTACCCAGGCTTTTGCATTAGATCTCCACATGACCCCTAGCCTATTCTTCATGACTGTATGTTTTCTGAACACTCTAGGGGTCTCAGAGTGATAAACCAAGAGAGGCTTTATCTTTAGGTCACCACTTGCATTGGCACATAACAATAAGGTTAGCCTATCCTTCATAGGCTTGTGGCCAGGCATTTTCTGCTCTTCCTGGGTAATGTATGTTCTCCTGGGCATTTTCTTCCAGAAAAGCCCAGTTTCATCACAGTTAAAAACTTGATGAGAGCAAAAGCCATTTCTCTTTGTTATCATTTCAAAGTGGCGTATGTAATTTTCGGCAGCCCTTTTATCAGCACTGGCTGCTTCACCATGCCTAACTACGCTATGAATCCCAGTTCTCGCTTTAAAATTGTGAAACTACCCCTTACTGACACGAAATGTTTCACCACTATCACTTGTTGATGGCTTATCCTTTAACAGATCTGCATTTATAGCCCTAGCTTTTTCACAAATGATTGACTCAGATAGGCTATCGCCTGCCATCTGCCTTTCGTTTATCCAAGCTAATAATAGCTTTTCTACCTCGTCTAACACTGTTGATCGCGACTTACTAATTTGAGTAACACCTTTAACAACACTAGCTTCCTTATACAAATCTTTTGGTTGTAAAATTGTGGAGATGGTGGATTTCGACATGCTGTACATGCTAGCGAGATCAGTCACACGAACGCCACTCTCATATTTACGCACAATTTCCTTCTTTGTTTCGATCGAGATCGCTTTCTTTACCTTCGTTGTCTTCTCTTCCTTACTTAACTTCTTTGGGGCCATTTTGATAGTAATTATCCAAATAAATGATATAAATCACTGCACTGAGAAAAAATACGTCCACAAATACACGTATCTCGACTCTGACTGCCGCTTGCAAATGCTCTCGGCTGTTTGTTTACAAACGCGCAAGCGGATACACGTGACCGCATCCGGGTCGTAACGCAAGTTGTTGGTCGTAAATCAAAACAAAAATTTTGGTCGTAACTCAATTTGTTCGCATGTCAGGCTGGTTGTATGTCAAGGGTCTACTATATCCAAAAATGCATTAGATTGTGTCTTGTCTTCTTTAAACTCAGTAGAATATAAGGATTTATAGTAGTCTCTAAATGTGGGCATTATATTTTTATGGTCAATGATTTTGTCTCCATTTGTATTGGTGATTGCTATGATTGCATTGCGAACTTCTTGCTTGTGGATTTGTTGAGTTAAAAGCTTATTAGCTTTCTCTCCATGTTCATAGTAATGATGTCTTGATTTACAAATAAGTTTTTCAGTTTCTTTAGTTGTCAAGCGGTTGAGTTCTGAATGCAGAGCCTCACTTGGACACCTGGCATGTTCTTGATCTATTCTTGTAATTTCGCTGGTTAGCTTTGATACCTGCTTGGTTTCCAATTTATGTCTGTGGGAAAGATATAAGATAATCTGTCCTCTTAAGAGGGCCTTCAGGGTTTCCCAGAGTATTCCTGCAGAGACCTGTGAGGATGTATTTGTCTCTAGAAAAAAAACTGATTTGTTTTTATATAAATTCTGTACAGTTCTCACCTGCTAATAAAAGTGGGTTCAGATGCCATCTGCGAGATGAGTATGTGGGGCATAATGATTTTAGATCCAAGATCAGAGGGGCATGGTCGGAAATAATAATAGCGTTGTTCTTGCAGGATTTAATCATAGGCAAGAAATGGTTATCTACAAAGAGATAGTCAATTCTTGAGTAGCAATGATGCACTGGTGAGTAGAAGGAATATGTTCTTGAGTTTGGGTTTAGAAATCTCCAGGGGTCTGATAAGTTGTGGTCAGTTACAAACTGTGTAATTTTCTTTGCAGTGTTACATGTCATCGACCCTGTGACAGGAAACCTATCGATGTAAATACATTTTGGATGAAGTCCCAATCATCCACATTGGGTGCATAAACATTTATCAAAATCATTTTACAATTAAATAAATTATCCATGAAAATCATGTATCTCCCTTCAGGATCAGATACAACATATGATACTACAAATGAGATTGTTCTATGTATAAGAATTCCCACACCTCTAGTTTTTTTGTAAAGCTGGAATGAAACATTTGGCCAGTCCAGTCTTTTAGCAGCCGGAACTGATCCTTGCTTAATAAGTGGATCTCCTGTAAAAATACTATTTTAGTGTTTAGACCTGTTAGGTGAGGTAATACTTTCATTCTTTTTAATTTGTGATTCAGGCCTTTAACATTCCAGCTCACAAAGTTAACTGTCCCGTCATGGAGACATTGATTCTGAATTTTTGTTGTCATTTTGTAGTCTTAACCGAAAGTGAGACAGCTTTGACCTTAATTTCCAATTTTCCCAGGGGTTATTGCCATGCAGTCTATTGTTACGTTGGTAATTATAATTATAATAACATATTTTTGGTCTGATAATAATAATGCTTGAGTACTTCTTGTTTGAGGTGCTAACCGTAGAAGGCTATGAATATTTACTGAGTGGCCAAAATAGTAATCATCAAAATATTTATCAGTAATGAATGTAAAAGTGAAAATAAGTTTTGGTGTGTAATTAAACCGGTTTGCCTTAATTTTTGTGTACACACATCATTCATAAGTATCTATCATTTTCCTTTCAAGGTAGATGCTCCAACTGTGAATCTGGTAACCCCTTGAACCTTCGCCAAGTAAGTGAGTTCTGAATCTGGATTATAGGATGGTTTTTGTTTTTAAATATCTGCGAGTATGCTGTATAGTGTTTTAAGACAACCACACAAATAATGCAAAACTGCAGTGTAAATTTCAACCATCTACCACAAGGTGTAGCACTTGCACCGCCCATGAAAATCCTGCTTTGACAAATGCCACACAGCACTCTCAAACCTGCTTAATCCCATGTCTGTTCTGGGGCACAGGGCACCGGTACACGACAAGCCCCACTCATACACATCCACAGGCAACACAGAACATGTTACAGTAAATTTTACAGTTTTAGGACACATTTATCAAATTGATGGTTATAGAAATTAAATCAGATTGGTTAGCATTGCTACCATAGGCCGCATGGACCATTGCAACCTTTTGTAGGACTTCATATAATTTTTCTTCTTGGACTTCTGTTGTCTCCTACAATTCAAAGACATTGTTTTATGTTGTGCTTGTAAATTTCAACATGGCCAGGTTACAGTGAATGTGGGTGTCCCTTACTATAAACTGATATTCCGTTCAGGGCTAAATGAGATTGTTAGACTGTTGTTGCTAGAACTCTTTACTTTTATTGGTACCAGTGAGAGGTGGTGGGAAATGTGGGACTCTAAAGTAATTTCAGGAAATGAATGGGTGGACATTAGTCTTATATTTTACTTACCTGGAATTGCCCAGGTGAGAAAGTGAAAAGGTAGAAAGATAAAAGTAATTTTACACAATATACTGTACTGTATTATCAAACACCATTACCTCTAAACTTGTTACATTTAGTGCACGGCTATTGTTAGTATTGGAAAGATGTTTATTATACAATATTTTTGATTTTTCCTTCTATTTGGAAGTATTTTAAATTGGGACCTTGACAAAATTGATGAGGGACATTGTTTATTAAAGATGAAGCTAAATTTAACAGGTGGAAATCGCACCCAGATTTCTTGGTTAACATGCGTGTGAGCTAACTGTCACAAAGCTCTACTCACACCTGTGCAGTGCCTCTTTCTGTGTCATTAGATCAAACTGTAGAAAATCTTGTCATTGTCTCTGACATCTCATGGCCTTCACTAATCAATGGGGTGTAGGAATTTTTGATGATCAATTATCAATAAGACGGCCACCCAGGAGGATATCGTAATAATGTGGGATCTGAAAAATAATTTTTAACTTAACTAGGGGGCTTTGCCCCCTGCTTGCTTCGCTCGCCTACCCTCTACACCCCCCGGGGCACGCTACGTGCCAGCCACTTTGCATCTCTGCCGCTCGTGATGTAAAGGGCCCCCCCCCCGAACGTATGCTAAGGAGATGCGGTCGGATCAGCTGCTGACTTGCTGCTGCCAAGCTGCGTGTTCTGCATGTCGCGCTGCGCGTCGATCATTTAAAAACCTGTACAGCAGCTGCCCTTTTGTCTCACTGCCTTGTCTCGTGGGACATCAAAGTGTCTTCCGAGAAGATCATGTCTCGACTCAAGTTTTTTTTATTATAATATAGAGATTAATTAATTATCAGTTTTGCCTTTGGAAATACTGGTAATTAATCAAATAATTCGGCAAGGCTTCTACTTTATTTACCCACCTTTCTTTGTTGTAAGAGGTGGGAAAATAAAGCCTTATATCAAGGTAACTCAAGCACATTCAGTTTAGAAATTGAATAATACAATTTATTGTTAAACACAAGGATTTTAGAAATGTGATAACTGCATAGATATGCTGACATACAAGACTGGATGCAGAGTAAATAAACAAACTTATAACAAATAGGCTGTGCTGTTTGCTGGTATTTAGAGTTCTGCTTTATCTTGGCACAGATAAATAGTTTTACGATACCAAATCTTTATGGAGGATGTCTGATGTCGTGTGGAGTTGTTGCTTTGTTGTTGCTATGGGTTCAAGAAGAAGATTCTTCATATGTTGGAGTGCACTGTTTCTCTTTGTTGTGTGATCCTTTGCAGTGCTCTGCTGCTGTTGCTGCTTCCTCAGTCTGCCTTCTGCTTTCTTGTTTTAATGCATAGGGAAAAGGCATTACTCACTCTGGCCCAAGTTGCCTTCTTGAAATAATGGGTGCTGTTGAGCAGACAGGGCTCAGTGCTTAGCTTGGCACACTGGATCTCAGTTTTCAGACTCACAAAGAGAAGAGAAGAGAGTTTCACCTTTTCATCTCCTCATGGAATTAGCAGCTTCTAACTTTTAGGTTCAGAAATCAGGATTCAGATGTTTTCAGTCATTTTGGAGAGCAGAGAGAATCCCAGAGATGGCACCCAGAGAGAGTACCCAGGGAGTTCAGTGATTAGAGAGCGAGCTTCTTCAGGATGGTGCAAAGAGTTTTAAAGGAATGTTGAACCTTCTCCTGATTGGATTAAAGTCACTTCCAGTTGCAAAGCTAGTGTCTACTAATAGGTGGGGTCCATCTTAGTCGTCATCCCCTGAATTATAGGTCTTTGTACTTGCTTGTGTCCATTTTGTGCCTTCTGGCTCAAGAAGACTACAGAGGGACCTCTGGAGAGACGTCAGTGCAATGCTGATTTACAGTACACCTTTATTATTAGATGAAGTACAAGTAGTTCCTGGTACAAGATGGAGTTCAGTCACTTAGTTTGGAATGCATGTGGGGTTTTGTGCAGCTGGATGGCTGTATTGCTGTTAAATCTGCTTTCTTAACAGGCCTGCTGGGCCACAAAAGCTTAGCAAAGATCTTGCCTGCTGTGGTCTGTAACATTGGACATGCACATGGAGAGAGGTTAAGCACACACATAGCCTGCAATCAACTATCATGCACAGGGAGAACATTAGAATATTAGAACATTAGAATGATCTAGACAAGAACAGGCCATTCAGCCCAACTGTCCTATCCACTTAATTCTTCTAAAAAAACATCAAGTTGAGTTTTGAAAGCTTATTCCAAGGGTTTATGGTTCTGTGTAAAGAAAAAATGTAATTATGTTTGTGTGAACTTTACCCTTAATAAGTTTCCAACTGTGTCCATAAAAACTCCATGTAGAACCTGGCAGCGGGAGTCAGATATGACAGCTCTGCACTACCATTCTGCCTATGGTAAAACATCTGTGCTAAAATTACTAAATTTTAATTTGAGAAAGATTAAATGTATGCCTATAACTTCTGTTCCGTTATTGTCACTTGATTGCTGGCTACATGTTTTCTTAACCTCTCCCTGAGTATAGATCAGGTGAGTGTACAGGTAAGGGGAGTAACTGTTTATATAACCAGGCAGAGATGATGAGTGCTTTGTGACCATGGTGTGTTATCCTGCTGCCTTTACTCCCAATTACAAAAAAATATACACTCAGTCATCACTTTATAAGGTACACTTACAGTATCTAGTAGCAGGTAGGACCGCTTTTTCACAATGCACTGTCTAGTAGCAGGTAGGACCCCTTTTTTGCCATATTCCAGAAGTGCTATTCTTTCTATAGATCAGATGGCTGTGCAACCAACTGGAGTAACCGTTTAGGGTAGTGATGAGCTGTGCTTTGTGACATAGTGTGTTAACCTGCTGGAAGTATCTGTTTGTAAAAGGGTGGGCCGTGCTCTTAAAGGGGATGCAAATGGTCATGAACAATGCTTACAGTAGGTACACAATGAATTGATATTAGGAGGACTCAAGTGTGCCAATAAAGCAGTTCTTACACCTTGATTTTATCAAGATTCTTCAAGACCAGTTGACGTTTCCAATCTTCAGCTATCCAGTTTTGGTGATCACCCCATGAGAATACAAAATGTCAATGGGGCTCAGTAGTTTGTTACAGGTTGACCTACTCTTGTGCACCATATGTTTAACTTACACAAAGAAACCACACATACACACACTTAAGCCATGACTATGAATGAAGCCCACACAGCCTGTCACTCTTCAGTACTCCAGTCAAAGACTCACTAGCTTTGGCTTGAGAAGACCAGACAGGTATCATCTAGATACTGGAGGCCGATACACTTTATTCATTTCCATTTGCCAATGGCGCGTCACTCCTTCTCATGCTCCTCACTACTGGAGGTGTTCCTCCTCATTCGCAAACTCTTTTTGGAGAAAAGTGCCAGTCTAGCCACACTAGGTATCGTGTATTACTTTATTACTTCAGTTACTCAAGATGTACAGACAAGTATGGAAGTTTAAAGCCAAGCTATTTTTATTAACAAAGATGAATATTAGTGACGTTTGGAAATAAAGCCCTAATAAAAATACAACTGTTGTTTCAAAATCCAAACGCTTCACACCAATTTAATACAAATATGTATTATGGCTGAAGAGTAGCTTCCAAAGATGAGGAAAAATGTGCGTCTGAGGACGGCTTGCTGTAATGCAGAAGCCCAGCTGAATGGAATCCCTCTCTTTCACTCTTTAATGCCAGTATTGGACCCCATTATGTTACTCACTGATAATTGGACAATCATTCTAAGGATCTATAGCTTTGCTTAAGAGCTTTAATCAGGAGAGTCTGGCTAAAAGCACCTTACATTTTCAATGTATCCGATTTACCTAAGGATAGATACATCCAACCAAGGCTTTGAGTTATAAACTGAGCAGACATTTAAGACACTGAGACAAAGAAATTATATATATATATATATATAT
>JANRMT010049829.1:25163487-25199652 GCA_026402145.1 Polypterus bichir lapradei | reverse complement strand
CTATATAATGGATATATAGATAGACAGATAGATGTGAAAGGCACTATGTAACAAATAGACAGGCAGAAAGACAGACAGATAATATTATAGTATAGTAGGCAGGATTAGATAGATAGATGTGAAAGGCACTATTTAACAGACAGACAGATAGATGTGAAAGGGACTATATAACAAATAGGCAGAAAGACAGACAGATAATATTGTAGTATAGTAGGAAGGATTAGATAATGTGAAAGGCACTATACACCACAGACTGACTTCAATAGCTAGGTAGACAGACAGACAGGTAGATGTGAAAGGCACTAGACAGAGAGATTTTTTTTTATGCTCACAAGATATTGATGTTTTAAGATTGTGTTATGCAGCGGGCAGAGTTTTGTGTTGCCAACACAATATTACAGAGCTGGTTTAGTTTGCCAGCCTGGTCACTGCCTTTTCAGAATCTGCACATCCTCCCCATTTCTGAGTTTCCCTTTTATATCCGAGGGACATGCGGAGTGAGTGGATTGCTGACCTTAGACTGGCCATAACCTGGATGAGCAGGTTAGAAAATGCAGATGCATACAAATGACCCCTACTGGGGTGTATCAAGCAGATTGTTACAGAGCGGAGAAAAAGCAAAGGCACATCTTTTTAAAATATCAAAATAATTTTAATATCTGTCCTGTACATTTAAGATCTTAACAAGAAAGCAAATCTTTGACGTATAGTAATTTCAAACCTTCAATTAAGGTGATTAGGTTTGTAACACTATATAATTGTACTTTTATTTATAATAATACACAATTTATACAGAACCATATTTTTTTTTAGACAAAATTATTGGCACTTGGGGTTCACCATTCAAAAAAATGATAAATGTAAAAAATATGTTTTTTACCCTTTTATTCAAAAGTATTCATTTTCTGTGTCTGAGTATGTCAAAAATAATTTCGGGAGCTTTTGCCCCCAACCTGTTCTGTAAAGATACGTTTTATTTCAGAAGGTGGTATAAACTTGCTTCACTTCAGTTATTACCCCATTAAGTGCTATTGAAATGAAGACTGAAGATGGCAGGCTGATCAGGTGTATGGCAGGTACAGTATGGACTCTTTAAATCTAAACCAACCAGTCCCTTTTCAGGTAGACATGAATACATATGTAGAGTATATAACATAGAGAGATAAACTACTAATGTGTCTGTAAGTAAACCAAACTGGTAACAACTCATTCACTTGCAGAGCGGCCTGTATGGCTGAGTGCCTCGAGTATCCATCCACCCTCAGGAATGTAGCCTGTCATGTCTTCCATGAGCCATCATTACCAATAAAAGCACAAGTTAAAAATACAGTGCTGGCTTAGCAGGAATTGATTCAGGAGCTCATGTCTGCCAAGTTACCTTAGTTTAATTTTAACATCCTTTTTTTTACACCAGCCTTTCCATTACCCATTTACAGAGGAGCAGAAAGTACACATGGGGTAGGCAACTTATCAGCTCTTCGGGGTGCCAGTTTCCAAGAATGGGTGTGGTGTCCACAGCAAGGAAGGGTTTGGTCTCTATCTAAACCAGCCACGAGCAACACACATTTCTTGAGCTTTCAACTTTTTGGGTTTTTTTTTATCCTCTGACAGTTGACGTTATCAGAGTTTTAACCTGAAGTAATTCCTCACTAGGAGGTCAGAAAAATATGTTAACCCCACACAGATAACCAAATGTAAGAGATTCTACTCAAGAAAAACAAGAAATTTACACTTTGGAAAATCCCTTTCCAATATATGCAGACATGCATTTTACAAATTTTCAATTGAAAGGTGACGTGCTCTGCTTTTTCTCACTTGGTCACGATGATAGCCAGGTGATGTATCATTTAAGATGTGCTCTTTTATTGATTTAATTTACTAGTGCAATTGTTTTTAATGTGGGGCGAGTACATGTTGCTATTACAGTGAAGATGAGGAAGTTGTGGTGGGGCACTTGCACTGCTCTTTTTATAACATACAGCTTATTAAATTACTCGTCAGCTTGTCCAGGACAACACCTTGCAGACTCGGGCCTAACAGTAACGCTAAGTGTGAGACCTAAGTTTAGTTTCTCAACTTTCAGTCACTAGTCACTTTTAAGAGCTATAGTGGCAAACAAGCATGCCACATCACCACCACCGAGTGTATTGCATTTAAAAAATTAAACCAAACGATAAGCCTCTTGCTGTATAAAGACCACACTGTGACTTACTGAGAAGTGAATGGCACATAATCGTATCAAAATGAAGGCACAGAAAGGATTGTACACAAACTGAACATTCACTAACGTTTCTATCTGCATCTGCTAAGACTGGTATCACATAGGAGCCATTTTAACCCATCAGTAATGCTTCCCCATGCCTTCAGACAGGACATGTTCGGGGAGGGCGCGGGTATACCACTCGGACCAGGCCCCGTCATAGATGGTCACATCTGGCTGGCCACACTGGAAAGCAGCCAAAGCAACGTGGCAGGCTGTAACCCCCGAGCCACATGTTGCACAGATGGGTTTTGACAGGTCCACACCTGCTCGCCGAAACATCTGCTGCAGCTCCTCTGGTGGCTTCTGTAGGCCGGCCTCAGTCAGGAAGCTGTAGAATGGCATGTTGATAGAACCTGGAATGTGGCCGGGCTCAGTATCTAAAGGAACAAAACACATAATAAATAAAAAATTGAGAGATTGAACTAATGTATATCAAGTCACACTGAAAGGACGCTTGAAAAGATATTTTTTTTTTAAACATTTAGATCAAGGATATAAACAAGTCCACCAAACTTCAGGCGCTTCTTGATGTTGTAGCAACTGTAAATGAGAAAAAAAAAGGCTTAACAATTAACCGGAAGAAGACTCACTGCATGGCCTTGTCCAAATGAAATGATACAACAGCCAGCCATATTATAGTCAAAGGTGAAGAGAGACTGAACAAGCCGAAGAGTTTTCTTATCTTGGAAGTTTGGGAAATATGAGAAGGGAACTGCAGGATAGCGATAGCAAAAATCATCTTTTGAAGCTTGGAGAAGGTTTTAACAACAAGATCTATGACCACCTAATGAAATGCTACATTTGGCAGACACTTCTCTGTGGGGAGCGAAAGGTGAACTGTCACCAAGAAGGTGAAAACTCAATTGACAGCAGTGGAGACCTCCACGTATCGCATGGGTTGATAAGAGTCTCCAGTTTTACACACTGACAATAATAAAATAAAAAAAAAAGAGTACAATTGCAACCGGACAAATCTGATTTCAGAGGGAAAAACAAGCTGGAGATGTCAGTCATGAAAGGTGACATAAGAAGGCAGAAAAAGTAGAGCGAGACCAATCTTAACATACTTTGAGACTGGATGGCTGATGCTTGTGGTGGAGTATGGAAGAATATCAACTTCAACAGGATATGTCAAAATACACAGGAGGATGGGTTAGTAGCCAACATCAGTGTCTTACTCAGTACTCTCAATCAATGGACTACAAAATGTTTTTAGCTTATTGAGCACAATAATTCATCAAGTATTTGTTTAAATCAGTGCATAATGTTTTTACAACTTAGAGGTGAAATAAACGAACACACCATTATGAAAAGATACCAGTGATTTATAGTTCCTGTATCAAATGAGAGGTGTAAGTAATCTCCATCTCCTTGTTCATTACTCTCTTTTGACAGAGAAATGCATGGATTTCTTTGAATGTAGATAGGTACTATGATTATTTTTTGGCAATGTCATGTGCCTGACCTTTTCTGAATACACTATATTGGTAGTTTTTAAACAGATTCCAATGCCAAATACACCTTCACCTTACACAAGTAACATTCTTCTTTGTTGTGTGTGGTAAACAGTCATCACATGGACGTCAACTACTGGTGAAAGGCCTCTGGTAGACAAGGCCAAATGTTATTACAAAAGACGCACCATTAAAATAATTGTGAGGAGATCAGGCCATTCAGCTCAACATGTTCTCTAAAGTCGCATTAAGTCGAGACTTGAAGGTCCCTCAAGTCCCACTCACCAACATACTACCTGATAATCTATTCCATGGGTCTGTGGTTCTTTGCTTAAAAAAAAGCTTTTCAACTTTTGCGCAAAATCAGCCCGTAACAATTTTCCATCTATGTTCTTATTGATAAATTGATTTTAAAGTAACAGCTTGAATCCCCTGTACTAATTCCCTTCATAATTTTAAACACTTCAGTCTTGTCTCTTATTAATCTCTGTGTGCTTAAACCAACAGGTTCAACTCCTTCTCTTCATAGCTCTCAGTTCCAGAATCAGCCCGATTGCTCTTTGTTGGACTTTCTCTAGTGCTGCTAGGACAACATCATTACTTTGGAGTATTGTAAGGATAACTTTATTACGTATACCATGGGATAATATAATAAAGGTAATGTACTATGACACAGTGAACATTTTAGCTTTGAATTTTCAACTTCTATGTTTTAGGCATTCCAGAATTTTATTTATCCACTTTTGGAGTGACGTCTGTGTGTCAAGATGTGAGTTTGTGAACATCACTCAAAAAGGAATCGCTCCCTCCAGCCATTAGGCAAGTGAAATGCTAGGAGCCTATTCATTTTGAGTAGCACTACTCCATGAGATTTTACCATACAAAACTAAACATTTTGCAGTTTTGTTCACCAAATGAATTAGGGAAAGGAAAAAAAAAAAGAGTATCTAAGTTTTCAATAAGATAGTCTTCCATTCCATATCACACAATAAAGGACTGACTGGTAATATTGATCACAGCTTCAAGTTGGGAAAGTTGTTTTGGGCGCATTTTATTTTTTTCAAAAATGCTTATTTTGATGCTGCTGTCTCTTTCTCTCTGCGTAAAGTTCATATAATGATACAGAACTGCACCAAATTGTGCAACACAGCTTAGCAAAAAAAATGAGAAATGTTGAACTCTGGCATTTTACAGAGCAATGGTAGGCTAGAAATCTGCTACACTCCACATCATCCTCCACATTTGCAATGTCCCAATGGCACAGGTGCCGCTTTCTAGTATCCAATTCATATCAATATATTTTTTATTTCAGACGGTGCCTTTTTTAGGGAGCAGAACCCAGTTGGCTATTTTTGTCATACATTTTACATTAATTACATTTACATAGCACTTTTCTTGTTATTCAAAGCACTTACACAGGGGGGAGCCATTTCAACCACCACCAATGTGTAGCACCCATCTGGAAGATGCCACGGCAGCCATTTTTTGGGCAGTACCTCACCACACATTAGGTGGTGAAGTAGAGAGACAGAGGCAAATAGACAAAGGGGGATGATTTGGGGACCTGATTGACTAGGCCATGGTGGACAATTTGGCCAGGACATTGGTATACAGCCTGCTCTTTATGAAGGGTGCCCCAGGATCTTTTATGACCACAGAGTGTCAGGACCTCAGTTTTACATCTCATCTGAAGGACAGCGCTGTTTCTACAGCACAGTGTCCTTGTCACTGTCCACATACAGACCACAGGGTAAGTGCTGACCTCACACATATCCCAGCAGAAACCAAAGCTTTTCCTAGATGGTCTCCCTAAACATGCTTAGCTTCAGGTGGATGACGTCTTCTAAAGTGCATATGGTATCAACATCTCAACAGACTTGCAGATCAGATTGACCCTGTGTGATTATGTCCTTAAGTGAGGAATGGCTCTGGCGACGCGTGGTCCTGACCTGGATTATTAATACTAAGAACGCAGTTATACGGTATAAAAGCAACGTATTCGGTCGGTTGTGGTGTTTTCTCCAGGTGTGTCCCTAGCATTAAACACTTAATAGGGTCATAGCTCCCCTTGGCGTTTCTGACGCAGTCAAAGACAATGCGTGGTGGAATAGCTGGGTAAGGGAGTCACCCCACAAAGTTTTCTCCCAGTCATCTATACCTGTTAAACCGCGGCATTTTTGGGGAGTGTTTCAGGGCTTGGCTCTCGACGATAAGCAGCTGGGCGTCTAAATCCATGGGACTGGGTAGAGGGAGGAGCCCCCTCCCTCCCCACTGGATGCCTCTAACAATCACATCCCACAATAATGTGTTCTGTCATAAGTGACTATTCTAATCTGGACTCGTGGGTGTGTGCATGCGTGGGCTCGACAGGCTGGCACACCGTACATGTCTGGAACTGCCGGAAGCCCGATGCACTGGCATAGACTCCTTACTAAATAAGATTTGATTTTATATTTAAATTATGCTTATTCGTCGTTGCTTACCAGATCCCGCTTTACTAAAAAGTTGCGAATGACATTTTTGTAATGAAAGTATTTTTAAATACAAATGACCGGGTATAGCCTCACTTCTAATATCAGATTGCCGTCTTTAAAAGTTTAGAAGGCAGCATCGATCACTTCCGACCTTATTTTGTAACTGACCTTCCTTCAGCATATCCGGGAGACCTTGAGATAGACGTACTCCGACTTCTGACCCCGGACACGCCCTCCGAGTCTGTCACGTAGCTTTTTACTCAGCAGATTTGCCTCCATTGAAAGCTAACATGAACGACTGTTGCCATTTTTATGATGTATGCGACGTCTCACGCGCTCACAATACGACTGGTGCATTTTTATTTTTAGATGTTAATGCATTTTGTCCATTCTGTAAAAATTAATTAAAAAATTTGTTTCAATACTTCGTTTAACGAAATTCCCAAAGAATTAAACTGGAAACCACACGCACTATACTGGCCTCCTTCGGTACAGTACAAAGCGGTATGTCGATCGTGTCATTCCAATTAACAATCTAAATCGTTCATACTTAGCTCCCGAGCTACACGTTGTAGTTTAAAGCACGGTGGCAGGTGTAGCTGATGTCCTATCACACGCGTATCTTTATAAATTCGATCTGTCGCCCCCGATAAGCTGTTTGCTCATAATCATCTCGCAGCTTGCGAAAAGTAAACGGAGGTGGAGTGTACGTACTGTCTCTGGGCTCCGGCTCGATCCCCTTGAATCGGCCCTCCGACCTTGCATCCACAACTTGGAACTGCTTCGTCTCTATGTTGTCCAGTATGTCCTCGTACGTTTTCACCCAGCTGCGGCATAACTTCGCCCGAAATTCACACGGTTCGGGCTTTTGGCGGTCGCTGGTGATATACTGGCCCTCCTGGGTCCAGTTTTTCAAGCCGCCATCCAGAACCGACACGGCATCGTGTCCGAACACCCGGAACATCCACCAGACCCGTGGCGCCGCGAAACTGCCGAAGTCGCTGGCGTCGTAGACCACGACGTGGGTGCTGTTGTTGATACCCAGGTTGCCCACATACTCTGCGAACTGGCTTTCGCTCGGGAGCATGTGATCCAGTGGAGACGTCTTGTCGCAGCATTGGTCAATGTCGAAAAAATAAGCGCCGGGAATATGTCTCTGCTTAAACTCCTTGTATGGGTTCCTCTTCAGTTTTGGCAGGTACCACGAGGTGTCCAGCACCCGCAGGCTGGGTCCGACAAGTTTATTTCTCACCGCATCAGCGAGCCACTTTGCAGAGACCAGAGCGCGGATCTGCTGCGCCATGCTGGATTTTCGTGCCCCCGTGACGTCAGCAACAGTAGTAGTTCAGAAGACACCGCCCCCACCCGTCAGCCAAACACGTTAGGTGTTCTGTCTGCCACGCCCACGGGAGGGGCGGGGTTGTGTTATTGTATAGGTATTCCCCCCAACATCAGTACCATCCATCCATCTATTATCCAACCCGCTATATCCATACTACAGGGACACGGCGGTCTGCCAACATCAGTACCGAAATTTACAAGTCTTTATTATTAACAAAAAAAAAAAAACGCGATTGTCATCTTTTAAGTCTTACATAGTATTTGAAAGAAATTGATTACTAGAGTTTCATGGCGGTGTAATCGTTAAGTATTGGCGCTGCTCGAGAGTATTAAAGCTTGGAGTCTGCACCTAGTTTCTGTGGGCACTCTGGTTTGAATATATCCGAAAGCATACCCTGCAGTGGATTGGCATGCCGTTGACACACACTGCCAGGATGCACATTCGTCCATTTTCAACCTTGATAATCTCCAGTAGGGTTATGGGGAACCTGGAGCCAATTCTGAAAAGCATCGAGTAACACCTTAGAATGTTCATCTCAGTTTCCATTGTTACATGTAGGTTAATAAGTATTTGTTTTAGCTGCATACAAGCCGGTTTTGTCAGAGCAGTCATTCTCTTGATTTCCTGATCATTTCTTCCATATTGTGTTAATATATGTCAGTAACAAAAGTGATCCACTTGCATGACATTTTCAGATTTTACTTTTTTTTTTATTATACTTTATTAATCCTGAAAGAAATTACTTGGTTTTTCGCATACCCCTTGGGGTCAGAGCGCAGGGTCAGCCATTGTACGGCGCTCCTGGAGCAATTGAAGGTTAAGGGCCTTGCTCAAGGGCCCAGCAGAGTAGGATTTCTTTTGGCAGTGACAGGGATTCGAACCGGCAACCTTTGGCTTTAACTGACATTCTGGCACTACTTTGTCTTTTGTAAACACAATACTAACTGTTTTGTTGCAATTCAACTTTAGTCCCTCCTCTTCACTGTCTTCTACTCAAAAATGTAACATTTCTAGTTGTTCGTCTTCAGTTTTAGCAATAAATACGGCATCATCTGCAAATCTCCCATTGGTGACATTGACACCTCCTGCCCTTATTCCTTTCATTCCTTCAGTGTCTCTTGGAATCAATTTGCTGTACACTAAAAACTTCTGACAAAAAAAAAAAAACACAACCTTGTCATTAACCTCGTTCTATCGACTTCAACTCTCTAAATTCACTGTTGATTCGTATAGCTGCTATTTGTTCCCATTATAGATAGATTCATTACCAATCAAATGACTTTTCCATCAATTGGTAGAATTCTTCAAATGTTTAACATTTGTTCTTGCTTCACTTTATCAAATGTCTTTGTGTAATCAGTGAAGCACATACATATATGTCTATATAGATGTACAGTATAAAGTCATATGAAAAAGTTTGGGAACCCCTCTCAGCCTGCATAATAATTGACTCTACTTTCAACAAAAAAGATAACAGTGGTATGTCTTTCATTTCCTAGGAACATCTGAGTACTGGGGTATTTTCTGAACAAAGATTTTTAGTGAAGCAGTATTTAGTTGTATGAAATTAAATGTGAAAAACTGGCTGTGCAGAAATGTGGGTCCCCTTGTAATTTTCCTGATTTGAATGCATGTAACTGCTCAATGCTGATTACTTGGTTGGATTAGCTCATTAAGCCTTGAACTTCATAAAGTAGACAGGTGTGTCCAATCATGAGAAAAGGTATTTAAGGTGGTCAATTGCAAGTTGTGCTTCTCGTTGACTCTCCTCTGAAGAGTGACAGACAGCATGGGATCAAAGCAAATCTAAAAAGATCTGAAAACAAAGATTGTTCAGTCTCATGGTTTAGGGGAAGGCTACAAAAAGCTATCTCAGAGGTTCCCATTACATAACTTCCTGTTTAGCAGCGATATATGGCAGCCATTTTTAATTTACTTTCGTTTGTAAAAAAACACATCAACCCCACCTTTTTTTTTCAAGAATCCCAAACATTTTCTTTTGTTTCATGAGTTCTTTTACACAGGACAGGCCAAGAATTCCGAATCAGCAAGAGACACTCTGGCACTCTGCGTGTCTTGAATTAAAGTGAAATGTGTAGCTAAGGGCCAGTCTCTTTGTCATTCTATAAAAATTTGAAAAGGACCGATCTGATATCCAACCAGAATTTATATTTAGTGGGTTGAGTAGAGAATAGCATAAATCTGGCAAAATTAAAAGGAGGCACAATATTCAATTTAAAAATATCAAAATGGATTTTAAAAGAGAGTGGTAGCTTAGACCACCTTACTGTTAGAGGCACTGGCATCACAGAGTCTGCAGCAGTAGTTGACAGAAGCCATGTCTGTGAGTGAGGAAGAGATGTCCATTCCTTTATATCTGAGCAGGATGGACACAGATGGCCATGCTGACAGAAGTCACTATATTTGAAACAGTGGGCTTTAACCAGTTTATTTACTTAGCATGGGGGATGTTGGAAGGGACATCACCCAAATAAAGGAGACTGTCATGTGTGTATAAGGACATTAAGTGAGGAATGTTGTGCACCGTGGTGGGAGTGAGAAGTTGAGCGTTATGGAGAGCAATAGCTAACAGCTTGAAAGAGAAAGTTGGACTTAATAATGGTGGTGCTGTCCCCTGCAGCTCGGCCCGTGTAGTAGTGAAATAGAACAAACTTTAAAAATCATTAAACAGACAGGTATCGCTAGCTAAGTGGAGGCAGAGTATGCTCCAAAACGTGGCCACAGGTAGAACGACTCGAATGGAGGCTGGCAAGTGAGTGAGGAGGGCCCTGCACCTCTCCCCTCGGCCCACTGCGTCTCTCTCAGATTCGCACAAACAGATCGGTACCACAAGTGATCTATGGTACTTAGCGCAATGATAGAAGTCACAAAATCAACCAGAATGTTCAAGAAAATGATAGAAAAAAACAATCTAAATCCATGAATTAGTTCTCTTGTTCGCTAACTAAGCGGAGGTAAGTTATGCCACGAGGCTGGCGTGTGAGTGAGGATGGCCCTGCCTCCCCTCCCCTTGGCCCGCTGCGTGTCTTTCGGATTTGCGCAAATAAATTGGTACCATAAGTGAACTATGGTACTTAGTGTGATGAGAGAGGTTACAAAATTCATCAGAATGTTCAAGCAAATTATAGAAAAAAACCCGATCTAAATCCGTTAAGTAGTTTTCTTGTGAAAGCGGTCAGACAGACAGACAGACAGACATATTTTATATATAGAGAGATAAGAAGAAGATCCATGGAGGGGTTCACACGTTATGAACGCATCAATCCCATTTTGTAACTGTCAAGGGATGTTTTCTGTAATGTAGCCCTAGTTGGCCAATAATATGTCCTGCACGAAGACCCCTCAGGTAAAACAGCAATGCTACACTTTGATCAATTTGAATTACAAACCGTGTTCCTTGTCAGTTAAAGTTGCTTACATTGGTTATCTGTGTCATTTAGAATTTACTTTAAAATCCTGCTTATAGTTTACAAAGCCTTAAATAATCTTCTCCATCTTATATTTCGGAATGTCTTACACCTTACACTCCAAATCGTAACCTTAGATCTTCAAATGAGTGTCTGCTTGTAACTCCAAGAGCTAAACTTAAAAGAAGTGGTGAGGTGGTCTTCTGCTGTTATGCACCTAAAATGTGGAATAGCTTGCCAATAGGAATTCGCCAGGCTAATACACTGGAGCACTTTGAAACACTGCTGAAAACACATTACTTTAACATGGCTTTCTCATAGCTTCATCTTAGTTTAATCCTGATGCTCTCTATATTCAATTAATTATCATGATTATTCATGATGGCTCCAAAATCCATATTAACCCCTACTTTCTCTTCTGTTCTTTTTCTGGTTTTCTGGGGTGGCGACCTGCACCACCACCACCTGATCAAAGCACCATGATGTCCCTACATTGATGGATTAAAGGCCAGAAGTCCACATAACCGTCATCATCAAGTTCTCCCATGAGGACTGATTGAGGTCATTTATGTTAGGTAGAATGCCTAGAGGGGGCTGAGTGGTCTCGTGGCCTGGAACTCCTGGAGATTTTATTGTTTTTCTCTGGCCGTCTGGAGTTTTTTTTTTTGTGTTTTTTGTCCTCCCTGGCCATCGGACCTACCTTTTTTTCTATGTTAATTAGTGTTCCCTTATTCTAAGTTTTATTTAATTTGTCTTTTTTCTCTTTCTTCATCACGTAAAGCACCTTGAGCTGCATAATTTGTATGAAAATGTGCTATATAAATAAATGTTGTTGTAAATAATCTGATCAATAAAACCTGATAACATCAAAGCTCAGCCAAGCGGCTCAATCAAAGAGTTCAGAAAAGACCCCTGAAATGCAGCGGACTGTGGACAGGCGACCTGCCTCAAGTTTGGTTTTCTTCCACAGTGCATTCTGTTGTCCAGTACTAATATGGCTTCTGTGTTCTTCTGTATTTTAACGGCAGCTATTTTCATTTTTTTTTTTTACTAGAAACACTATCAAGGAGCATTTTTTTTAACAATTTAGTCATGATGGGAGTCTGGCCCCATTAACCCAGAAAGGATTTACTCATGTATGAAAATGAAATAAATTGCTGAAAGAAGATGGCAAGCTGACTGCTTTTTAAAATTTTGTTTCATTTTTAGCCAAGAAGATCAAGGCTATAAATGAGAGTGACATTGATCCTGCTCTTAGCCTATGTGTATGTTTTATCTGTCTGAACTTTGATAACGCATTGTTTGTTCTTGAAGGGTAAGGAGCTGAACCACCAACTACAAAGTTTAAAGTTCCCTCAGTCTGTCCTGTCACCTTCACTACGTCTGACAAGGACAGTTAATAAAGGAGCTCCAACTTTATAATTACACGTCTCTTGAACGTGCTTTCGATGTGTACAGCGGTTTGCCATTGGTTGTTTTATATGTGTATTACAAAGCCAATCTCTATATTATTTTTACAATTAAGGTGCAGAAGATCAATAGGCTACTCTCCTCCTGCGTAATTTGCTGCAGATTCACAATGAATTTGCAAAACCGGCATTTGAAAAAATGTCAGAAAGCCCGTTTGTCAGGCATATATCAGGAAGTCCAATTCAGTTTCTACTAGATTTGATCGGTTAGTCAAGCAGGGATGTCCAACTCTGGTCCTGGTGGGCCGCAGTGGCCGCAGGATTTCATTCTGATCCTTTTCCTAATCAGCGAGTAGTTTTCACTGCTAATTAACTCCTTTGTCCTTCATTTTAATAGCCTTGTTTTTAAGGATTCAGTCCTCTGAATTGATTTGTTTCTTCATTAAATGGCAACCAAACAGAAATATGATGTGAAACAAGCCAACAGACGACCAGCTAAATTGGAATGTCAAACTCCAGCCAATTTCACTCCAACCAGTTTCTTAATGAGATGCCAATTCTTGTTGTTAATTAAAGCTGTTATTGAATACCAGGACTTGTTGCTGCTCTCATTCTGTTGATTATCTGTTTTCTCTAAGGCCACCGTCAAGATGTTTTGGTGACCTGAGCAGATCAACATGACCAAGACCTTCACCTTTCTTTATTTTCAGGTTAGCTGGTCATGTGGCGGCTTGTTTGGGTCTCATTATTGTTTGGCTGTCCATTAAGGAAAAAGATACAATTAAGGGGTCTAAGACACATCAATTAAAACGAAGGCTAAACAAGTGAATCAGTAGCAAAAATTGTTCACTAATTAAGAAAATGGTTAGAATGAAAACCTGCAGCCAGTGTGACCCACCAGGACCGGAGTTGGACACCCCTAGGTTACTGGGTTACTGTATACTGTGGTTGAAATAAGGTACTGCAGGCTCCCACGGGAAAATACTGGGGAACCAATCTGATCGTCCACATTTAATACAGTCCAATAAATGAAACAAAAAAGAGACGCTTTGCACGCCTCTGCAACTAATAATTAACAAAATTAGTAGGCCAATCTTTTCTGGCAAGTTTTATCCTGCAATGCTGTTCTTCACATGTGTCTTGGTGTGACTACTGAAGCCCCTCTCTGTGGGAAGTGCTACTCCAAAGTGTGGTTTAGATGACACAGAAAAGCTTTTGAATGTTCCTGTGTGTGTGTGTGTGTGTTAATGTTCAGGCAGACTGCATTGAAGAGTAAAAGCCGTTCGGTGTCACTGGCGTCCCTCTTAACAGATCAAGCACAAATGTTTTTATCATCTCTCGAGTAAGTGAAGAATTGTGACAGGAGCTAAATGTCAACTTCAAATGTTCAACAGATTGACTTATTGGACGCCATTTGAGCACTTTCAGAGCGAGATGTCCTGTCTGGGAGTCACAAACATGTTATCTCAAAACCATTCTACACAACCTCAATGATGTTTGGACCATTTACTAAAATTCTAAATGTATTTAAAGAGATTTTCATTCCTTACTACGATATGTTTTTGCGCTGCAACTTCAGTACATCCAGAGGAGGCTGTTATATCAGTGTAACCTGATGAGGATTCTTTGGTTTTATTGTCCAACTTGAGAAGAAGCAGACTGCTGGACACAGGAATCCAAATGTTTATGGGGATTTTATGGAACATAAAAAATGTATAGAAAGTTCTAATTTAGATTGTTCAGTAAAAGAAAATATAAAGCATTGAACACTATTTCTTTACTGTTCATTAAACTGATAAAAGGGTATGTTACAGTTTTTTTTTTTTACCACTGTGTATTTATTAAAACCATTGTCATTAAGCAATATAAACTTTAAAGGAAAATATTGTAATAATACAATTATTGAAATAACTCTGAATAGAAACTATACCAAGATAAGGATAAATAGATTGCATATTCAAAGATTATACAAACCGGCAGCACTAGAATTAGAGCAGAAGATCTTTCTTTTCCTGTTCCCCCAAAACAAACAGAATTGCAGTTTAAAATTTTGAATGATTCATAGTCTTCTAATGACCTCTTGAGATTGGAATTTAATATAACTGTAATAATTAGTTTTACTGTACTGACATAGAAACTACAAATCATATTTCAAGCCCCTATACATTAGTAGAAATTTTGGGGTTCTGTAAACAACCGCCTTTGTGCAAAAAATCTAATCCTTCCTACCTGCCAGTTGCAGGACATTATATGTTTGTTAAGGACAAGAGTTAACTTTTTCATCATCACAGTTCTAACTTTAGGTAAATACTTTAAACACAAATTCAGATTTTTAAAATTTCCTATAATCGTTATTTTTTTAAGAATTAGCAGTATTTTTAATTCCTAAAAAATTCTGAAATCTAATCAAGTCCTGACATTTTTCTGTTTTGAAGATTTTTAATTTAACTTAAATCCCGTCTATTATTTTCAAAGTATAATATACTGTGTTTTCTTAAACGACAGAGATTTTAATTATTTATATACTATATGATTAATGCTTTCGATATACAGTACGTAATTCTGATTAAATCTTTAGTAAAGATTGACAAAAACACACAGAACGCAGAATTCTGTGACATTAGTGCCGCCGGAAGTGCGGACAGTTTAGTCGACGGATGCGTCGGGAGTCTCTCGGCTTTTACCCAGTAGAAGCAACACGTTCTTCTCAAAATCTAAGAGTACACTATACTGAGATGTCTGCGTCTTTGATCCGGAAAGGCCTGGATCTGTTCAGCGATGATTTAAAAGGTAAAAAGAGATTCAGCACACACATATCGATTTAATAACAACGACAATGATGATTACACCGGCATGCGAGTTCAACTTTAAAGTGAGATGTATTGTTTTCGGAAGTGTGGCATTTGCATCAATGAACGAATGAGAATAATTGCAGATATAGTTAAGGTAAATACATATTTATACCGGTTATTTATTTGAACACATGAGCTTCATAATATTGTATCTGTCGCGTTACTATTTACACGCAGCATTCGTAAGCATGGGTGGCGCATGCGCATATCCTGGGTCCTCCCTTCGTTGAGTTTGCATGGGGCTCTCCGGTTGCTTCAGTTTCCACCATCACTCCAAAGACACGCAGGGCAGGTGGACTGGTATTGCTAAATTTGTCCTAATGTGGATTTGGTGTGTACGTGTGTATTTGTTTTCACACAGTGATGGACTTGCGCCCCGTCCAGGGATTGTTCTTGCCTTGCGCATTGTGCTTGCAGGGATTCGTTTCAGGTTACCCGTGACCCACCTAAGGATTAAAAAATGGTATGGCATTGTATTATTGAGCAGGTAGATGGCACTCGAGTGACAAGACGCATATTTTATACTCCAGATAAAAGCACTGGCCGAGTAATAAATGTCTGAATGTCAACAAAAAAGGCAAAAAAAATTGTATTTGTATTTCGTATAGAGAGGACCGTGATATTCTGACTTCCATATGCTAATCAGCCTGCAACGTGGCGCCATAATCAGTGAGTTGAACTACCTTACTTTAAATGGCTCAGACTTAAAATATATAAACATTTATTTGTGGGAGACATAAAGCAGCAACTGGATATGGTCAATGAAATGACAGTTGGAAAACTGAGGCATTAAATCGCTGAAAACTGTCAATGCAGAAATCTCTATGTTGCTTCTTGCCTCATTGTTCTGAGAAAGAATATAAACATAGTGGCTGTATGTCCACCGACGGAGCAAATTATTAGGAAAACCTGTAAACCTGCTTATCCATACAATGATCAAGCAACAAAAACTGAATAAAAGTTATAGGTAAACATTTAGTTTTAATTGCTTTGGGGTTTAGTAAGTTTATTACAGAGGTTTTAACATATAAGCAGGGTGGTAGCGCAGAGGTGGCATTCCTGGCTTGTAGCACCATGGTCTGCGTGGCCGTCGTTCTGCCTGAGCATTTCTGGATGGATTGGCATCAGTGAGTGCGCTTGATCTTGTACGATTACCTGCTTTAACTTCAAACACTAGAAACTTGTCACCAATACTTCTCAGTTAATAAACTACGTTTAGACCTTCATGTGATGTGGAGTAAATAACACCCACCCCCTTTTTACATCCCCAAACTTAGCCCCCGGTGATTTGTAGTAGAAACCACCACATCACACTGTTCAAGATATCTGTAGGAAATAACTGAATTAAAACTAAGCTGATACTTTATTTATGGGATTTTACTACTGGACTGCACACAGCGCCCTGTTGCAACTGAGATCTGCAAAGGACCACCGTAATGTCCACCACATTTGCTTCTTGTCTTACTGGGCTGATGAACTACACCCCTCAGCACATGTGGGATTAAATGTATAAGAAAATAGGTTTTGTTCTTGTCACTTGAGTGCTTAAGCTCTTTTATACTAGTTGTTGCTACATGGCCAGAGTACACGCGTGCACAATATTGTCATTGTCACCAGCCCCTGCCGGAAATCTCTTTGCGAAATAACATAACAATTATTGTGAAATAAAGCAATGACTTCTTTTTCTTTTTTGGAGTTTCAGGAATAAGCTGTTGTATTTCTGGAGGGTGATATTAACATTTTCACACACCTCAGGATTGCACATTGATTACGTTACACACCAAGAAAATGGAATAAAAAGTATCAAACATTAGAATTTTCCAATCTTTTGTACTGTTGTTCTCTTGCATAATTTTGAAAAGTTCTGTCTGCATTCACTGTAAACAAAAAAAAAAAAGATAATAAAAATAACACTCCAGAATACTACGGTATCTGTGTTTTAATGGCTCCTGATATTTATAACAAATTTTTCTTGTCCCACAGATGAAACAAAGACAGAAAGACAGAAAAAGAAGAAAAAAGCAGGAGCTGAAGTAATGGAGCAGATTAGCTCCAACAGGATTGGAGTCAAGCGGCAAGTACAGAGAATACGAGGCATGGTTGGCAAGAAGAAGAACCAGGCCACCGTGAAGAGCAAACTTGTTAAGTCAGCTGTCGGTATGTTTTCCAGACAAAATGCAAAACTGGCATGATAGAGCGAGGATGGCATTAACACTAAGATTGGAATGCCTGCTAATGTTGCCCTCATTTTTCCCTGTTAGGTACATTACAGGGAAAATATCTACTACATTAACTTAGTTCTAATATATTGAATATTGAAATATATATATATATATATATATATATATGTGTGTGTGTGTGTATATATATAAAAAATACTTTATTGCAAAAAGTATTTGGGACACCTGCCTTTACGCACACATGAACTTTAATGACATCCCATTCTTAATACCTAATCCCCGTCCACCAAACTTTACACTTAGTACAATGCATTCAGGCAAGTACCGTTCTCCTGGCACCCATCAAACCCAGATTTGTCCATAGGATTGCCTGAGTCATCACTCCACAGGACACATCTGCACTGCTGTAGAGCCCAATGGCAGTGTGCTTTACACCACTGCATCCGATGCTTTGCGTTGCACTTGGTGATGTAAGGCTTGTATGCAGCTGCTTGGCCATGGAAACCCATTTCATGTGGCTCTCTACGCACTGTTTTTGAGCTAATCTGGAGGCCACACAAAGTTTGGAGGTCTGTGGCTAATTACCCTGCAGAAAGTTGGTGACTTCTGCACACCTCAGCATACGCTATCCCCGCTCTGTGATTTTATGTGGCCTATCACTTCATGGCTGAGTTGCTGTTGTTCCCAGTTGCTTCCACTTTTGACAGTTGACAGTGGAATATTTAGTAGTTACAAAATTTCATGAATATTGCACAAGTGGCATCCTATTATGGTACCACTCTTGAATTTACAGAGCTCCTGAGAGCGACCCATTCTTTCACAAATGTTTGTAGAAGCCGTCTGCATAGCTAGGTGCTTGTGGCCATGGAAGTTATTGGAACACCAGAATTCAATGATTTGGAGGGGGTCCCAATACGTTTGGCAATATAGTGTATATTTAAAATATAGCTAATCTAATAATATATATATATTGTAATATATATGTAAATATTGAAACTATTGTGTAGCATTTTGTACATTGAAGAATAAACCTTTGTATGTTGGGTTTTGGTTGCACCAAAGAACAGGCTAGTGTTTTTTCAAGATTTTTACTGATTAAAAGTTGTTTTTTGTTTTAGAGGAATATAAGAAAAGAGCAAATAACAGTCATCTAGAAAACAACCTGAAGTATATGCTGTATGCAAGTTTTACTCCTGACTGTTCCATAACAGAGAAGGTGAGACACTTTAGGAGTTCTAAGTGAAGTTTAAATAAATAAAGATCTGTTTCATTTTGTAGATCACCTTTTAGACAGAAACTTTTGTGATAAAAATTGTGGTTTGCCTCTTACACACGGGTCATCATCCATGCAGTCATAGTTTAGCAGTTTGAGCTACATTTTTTGTATGAAAATGTGCTATATAAATAAATGTTGTTGTAGTAACACGCACACACGAGCTACTAAAATATTCTTCAGCTCTAATCTGGGCCCCGGTGCTGGAACTGTTGATTTTCATTCTCATTTCTAAATTGAGAGTTACTTTATACATAAGATTTTTTTTTTATGTATTGTTGTTTGTGGTTATTAAAAATCCTAACTATAAAATGTAATAGTTTAACAAAAATTGAGTGCAAACATGTCAGAGAAGAGTGAACACTTTTTATTGCCATGGTGTTACAATATTTTATTTTATTTTGCCCATGGACTTGCCTCATTACCAGTGTCGAGTCACATGGGCGTTTAACTAAGGGTGCAAAGGGACAACGGTCAAATCTGGGTACACGCTTTCTTTAAAGTTTTGTTTGTTGTCAGGAAATGCAAGCAATTTTGCATAGAAGTCCCCCGGACAAACTCACCTTACTTTCATTTTTTTCACATGCAGAAATTTCTCAAGATAATAAAGTTGATCAATTATTAAAGGAATATATCATCCAAAAGAAATATATATATATATATATATATATATATATATATATATATATATATATATATATATATATATATATATATATATATGTGTGTTACTTAAACACTACGTTATTTGTAGTTATGTCTGAAAAAAAATCTCAAATTTTCATTGAAATGGAGGTAACAAAGTTTCTTACAATGGGCTTTATTGGGACCAGCACTGAAGAACAGAAAATGATATTAAGATATCTCTCTATTATAAAAAAAAAAAAATCTTGGAAGGAGACGAGACGTGATTTTCTTGGAGAGACACTTTTACGTCCTGCGTGAAAGAGATTTAACCACTCCTGGGGCCAGAAATAAAGGACAAAGAGTAAATGACGAAGTAGAAAAGAATTCAAAAATGTTGTCGTGGTACACATGCAGAGCAGGTTAGAGATAATGGATGTACAAAAATTCGAAAGTCTCCAAAAAAGGATAGGAAAGATTGCATTAGCGCAAACAAATGGAAATTATTCCTTGGTGAAATAACGGAACAGTGAAAATAGATTGAATGTATTGTTCGAAATTAAACTTTTAAGTCAGAGACTTGTAGATCATCTAATTGGTGTTGTCCACGAGAATTCAAAGATTCCAAAAACGTTGGCGCGGTATGAAGTCCCGTGAGATGGAGACTTTTAACATGAGATTCTTTCAAGTCAAGTCCTACTTACAACTATTTTCAAATAAGACCACGGTCATCTAACCTCAGTCATGTGAATGCTTTTGTCAGACACACTTCCTGTGCTCTCAGCTCTTATAAATTTTATTAATACAATAATTTTATATGTTCTAGATGACACGTCAACAACAAAGCAAAGAAGAAAGAGCTTGGACAAACATTTGAGAAAGTTTATTTATTAGAGAGAAAAAAACGATATTCACTCACAGGCAGTTGTGTTGTCATGATGTAAGTCCAAACACAGAATCAAAACTCAGTGCGATCTTGAAGTTAATTCCAAATATTGTTTTTACTAAAGTTTTAAAGTAAAAGTGAAACTAATGCATATGTAACAATTCCCATAAAATAACAATCTCTTTAAATTGTATATCCGGTAAACCAAACCAGGGGGTGGGCAAGCAAAGCGATCAAAAAAATCAAGTGATCAAAAAAAAAACCAAAAACACTGGTAGGTTAGTTATATTGCATAATCCACATGTCATCTATCCAGTTGTAGATACATTGATAGATAATGTTTTTGGTCACAAGGGGTAAATTAATACTTTTTTAATAATAACAAACATCAACCTCCCGAACACACAGAGGAGCTTTAAGCTTGGATAATAAAACTGTTTCCATCTAATTACAGGCTTGTATGATTGATCAGATTATGGTCAGATGTGTGCAGTTATGCCACAGGTTTGCATTTTAAAGGCATTTAAAACTTAAACAAAGCTGGTCCAGCTTGTTAAGTCCAACAATAGATTGTAACACATGTTAATGGATGTCTTGTAATTGTTCCACCCAGAGTTCCTTTGATTGAGGTCCCCACCATTTCATCATGAGAGTGTTGGTAACAAAGGGAACCTTCCCACCAATCACTGTGTTCCTGTTTGAAGAGGGAGGGATATAAATATTAGATAGATATTGGGAAGATGTCACTTATCTCCCAAGGCAGTACCGTAGACACATTAAGTTAGTATCCTCACAATGTCCAAGAGAGATTAAAAATGTTTCCTGGCCTTCATTATCAACTACATGGAGTAAGTAATATATGAAAATATAATTTTTGGGTGGAGTATTTCTTGACAATGTGAAGGAAAAAGGGCAGTTAACATTTTTGAAATAACAGACATCTCGAGAATGTGTTAAAGGTTCTAGTAGAAGTTTGCCATAAAACTGAGTGAGATTTTCAGCAGGGCTTTGGGCGAGTGATAAGAGGAGTGTCAGAAGATGGCATGAGCAGGAGAAGTCGGGATTCAGACAGTTTTGTTATGTAGATTGGTTTGAGAGAGCTGCACAAAGACAGTCTGGTTATGCTAGCTGAATTGCAGTGTGTTTGTTACTGCTCTGTATGTTATTTCTGTCAGAAGGTTTTGTTTGTAATAAACCGGCAATGATGAAAAGGAAGGGTTAACTGTTTTTCTGGATGTATTTATTGTTTTGAAGTCATGTTTTAAAGGTAGTGCGTATTTTTATCTGATACTACATACCAGAATTTCTGAAAACATCATTATAGCTAACTGTGTCTGTGTTTTGATTTTTAAGGTTGTACACCAGAATTATGGCAGAAAATCCCGTGATCGACCTAATCAAAAGAAGGAAAATAAATCTGAGAAGTCTATGTTTACAGAAGCAGATTTCCAGCATTTCCAGAAGGATTACTTTGGACGTCAAGTGGAGAGGAAATAAGATTTTACAAGACACTACCTGAAAAGGTGCCTTTGCTGCTTTATGAGTGTTAATGTGTAACAGATGAATTCAGCCTGAATGTTTTGGAGTGAACTTATTTCTCTTCCAGAGAGAGAGAGAGATATCAATTTGGAGAAATACATAAATGAATACTTGCCAAAGTATAAATCTGTTACTATTCAAGAATGAAGAGAGATGGCAGAAAACCATGGGGGCCAGTTGTGCTCTAGTAAAATGTACAGAATGTGATGTACTGAAGTTTATAACTACCACCTACTGTGAATATCTTGTTTCATTTTTTTATTGTCTTGGTAAAGTCAATACACTTTATGTTATGATCATTGTTAGGGGGGAAAAAATTGAATGAAAAAATTTGGTATAATTTCAGTCATGAATTGCATTGGTATAATTTCATTTTGTAAATTACTTGGCAACCTTTTTGGATACTGGCAATAAGCAGAAGAAAGTACTAAACGTTTATTCATATAAAAAAAAAAATAATAATAATAATAATGTAATGGAATTGGTTTACTCTGCCTGCATGGATGATCCAGCCATCTGCAGTGTACATTTTAAAAAAAATCTGCAGTTCAGAAAGATGAATTTTTAATTTATAAAGACAATAAAGCAATTCCAGAAATCAAACAAACCTTTTAAAGACATTCTCACCACTGCCTAGTAAAACCTGAATACGTTATTAGATAAAATGTACCGTATATACACTCATAGGTTGATTTTTTTATTTTTTCGTTGAAGATTGGCTGCTGTCAATTCTTTATTTCATTATTATATCAACCATTACTTCATTATCTTTACCATGTGTACTGTAGTATGGCTCACTCTTCATGATTTTTGTACTTATGTATCTAAAATAAATGAATTTATAATATATTCTGGTTTGATTTATTTATTTACTTGGAAGCCTATGTGGGAAATAATCTCCTTTAGTTGTTTATACATAAAAAATTGCTTCCTTGTTACTTTGTTTTTCCATTCATTTTCACATCAGTTTAAAGTTGACCTTCTGTGTAAGTCAAAGTCAGTTTTAGAATTTGCAACCTCAACAATAACAACTTCGAGGACATTAATGAGATATACTGTGAAAGATAAAAATTTTAAGTTTACACAAATTCTGCACCTTTCATTATTGTTTCCTCAGACACCTTACTTTCTGGTCCACCAATGCAGCACGCACATATCTAGGATGTGGAGGGAAATTAATTGGATTCAAAATGCAGTTTCTTTCTTGTCTCCCTCCCATAAATGTCATTGTCACACTAAAGTCTCGGCCTGATATTGCACATATTGCACCTTTACTCCTCTCTCAGCCATTCAGTTGGGTAGATCTTCTAAGGTGATGGTTGGCCTCACGGTGGCTTACGCCACACGTCTACTGCTTGCTCAGATGACGCATTTTGACTTTCATCCTTTTCTAGGAAATGTGGTGCAATTCTGTTTCTTGATTACTGAGTTACTGGTGCTTAGAGGAGAATTTAATGCTGAATATGCTTTTGAACCTGATTCCTAATTTGTCCTCAGAGTATTCTTTGGTTTTAGTTAGATCTCTCCTTCACATTTACCATGTGACCAATGATTCCTATGGGAATCTTGACTTTTTATCCATAAAATGTGAATTTCTACTTCAATGACAATTCAGTTTTCCTTATTGCATTTTTTTAATGCTGAAGTAAACAAATGTTTCACTTTTAGACATTTTAATGTCTTGACATATACCTAATTTGGACTTTAAAGTGTGTCTACAAATTATTTTTGATCAACACAATTTGGAAAGCTTGACAGTATCTGAATATGTTTGCAAGGCATTGTACAAAGGAGTGTACAAAATAGCAGAAACATCCAGCAATGCAGTAGAACCAGAAAGTATTCAAATTACTTCATTTTCTGCACTCTTTATTGTGTTGTAGATTTACTTTTAAATAGTTAATTTTGTCATTTTTGAGCACCAATCTACACTCAATAATCCATAATGACAAAATGAAAACATGTTTTCAGAAAGGTGTCACATTCTTTAAAAATCAGAAACTGAAATCTATCATTCATATCAGTATGAACAGCCTTAATCCTGTACTTTGTAGAAGCTCCTTTGGCAGCAATTACAGTTTCTAGTCTTCTTGGCAAATCTCTACAAGCTTTGCACTCTTGGATTTCAGCAGTTTATCGCATTCTTCCTGGCAGATCCTCTCAAGCTCCATTAAATTGGATGGTATGTGCCTATAAACTGACAACTTCAGGTATCTCCACAGCTGTTCTGTGGGGTTTAAGTCTAAGCTTTGTCTGGGCCACTCAGGGACACACAAGTGACTTGTCCTGAAGAAGCCATTGTCTTGGTTGTATGCTTTGGGTCATTGTTAAACTGAAAGGTGAACTGTTGCCCCAGTGTGCGGTTGAGGACATTCTAGAGCAAGTTTTCTTCAAGGACCTCTCTGCATTAGGCTGAATTCATCTTTCCCTCAATTCTGGCCAGCATAGAAGCCTCAACCCAAACCAAAAATAGCATGATGCTGTTGTCACCATGCTTTACCATAGGAATTTTACTACACGGGTGATAAGCACTACCTGGTTCTGTCCGGAGATCAATTTTTGCCTCATCAGACCAGGGAATCTTTTTCCTCTTGCACTCAAAAAAGTCCATCAAATGCAGCCATATGCCTTTTACTCAAGAGTGGTTTTCATTCTGCGACTGTACCATAAATGCCTAATTGATGGCATGCTACTCAGATAGCCCTTCTTCCAATAGACCTCTGGAGCTCTGTTAAGGGTGACCACGGGGTTCTCAATCACCTACCTGACTCCACATTTAATCAGTTTGACCAGACAACATACTGTAGGAGAAGTCCTTGTGGTTCCAGATTTCTTCCAATGCACAATTACTAGGGCAACTGTGGTCCTGGGAATACTCTAAAGCATTGCAAATGGTTTTGTACCCCTGTCCTGATTTCTGGTCCACCACAGTTTGACTGCACAGAATTCTACAGATTTCCTTCAACCTCATGTTTTTTGTCCTGAAATGCAGTGTGAAATGACGGACCTTATATACACAGGTGTGTGCCTTTCTAAATGATGTCCAGCCAATTCATTTTTCTACAGGTGGACTCCAGTCAAGGTCTGGACACAACTCAAGGAGAATTAAAGTAAACTGAATATACCTGAGGTAAACTTGGAGTGCAACAGCAAAGGGCCTAAATACTTCCATGAATGAGAGATTTCAGTTTTTGATTTTTATTAAATTTGTAAACCTTTCTAAAAACACGTTTTCACTTTGTACTTATGGGTTATGGAGTGTAGAGTGTGCAAGAGTTGAATTTAAACTTTGTTCTGATGTGCACCTAGCATGTGCTGAGTTTCACATTTTTATCTTCTGAGCTTATGCTTAGAGGCTGAAGGTGGTTATTTGGATATTCACTATGATAGAGACATTTTTATTTATTTTATAGCAGAAATATATAAAGCTTAAGAGAAAAGGTCACATTTTAAGGCAAAATCATTGTTGTATTGTAATGCTTAGGCTAAGCCTCCAGTTGATGATCCCAAATGGATTAAAAAGGAAAAGCCCATTGTCCCGCAGACCTTGAGAAATGAAATGAACGTGCAAACCCTTTTCATGTAGCGTAATTTTGCACACATTTTTAAAGTCGCATACTCTTAAGCTGACAGGACGATCAATCAAGTTAGTGGACCAGGTTAATTAAGATATCAACGTTTGTCATGTCCTATTAGCAAATGAATGTAACCAAATCATGTTAAAAGTTTTCTGATTGTGTAATGAATTCCTTGGAATTGTGATCTAATCAATGAAGTGTAAATATAGCGCAGATGATGCTCCTTTCTTTTGTAACACTTGCTAATAAGTTGCTTCCTCATGCAAGACATAGATGATAAAGAAGAATGACTGGCGCTTTTTCCTGCCTGCTTTATTGCCTAATAAACCAAGGCATCCAGTGATGGGCAAAAATGGCAAATTTATCCTCTTAAAGTTAAATAACTTTACTCTATAAGTAAGGTGTATGGGATTGAAGAGGTCAGAATACTTTCTGAATCCACTGTGTAATACTGAACACATGATTTCATTTTTAAAATACAGACTGGAACATTGTGCTTAAGTACAATTTGTAACCACTACTATTCAAAAATGTTAAGTGTCGGAATGCTTTTGCAAGGCACTGCACAGGGTGTAGACAAAATAATAGAAACAGCCAACAATATATGAATCTCTCTCTCTCTAGGTGCCATGTCCAATGGAAATGTTGGTGGTCATGGTCCTCGACCTGTCTCTTTTTCTTTGTTATACTATACACTGCAACTCTTGTTGTTCTCTAAATATCTCACAGCATTTTCACTGATGGCATTTCTCTGCCTTCCTATTGCTCTCTTTCTGTTACTTTTACCCAGCATTGTGTCAATTTCAGTGCCTTAAGT
This sequence comes from Polypterus bichir lapradei, assembly GCA_026402145.1. Taxonomy (NCBI): domain Eukaryota; kingdom Metazoa; phylum Chordata; class Cladistia; order Polypteriformes; family Polypteridae; genus Polypterus; species Polypterus bichir. Next base: position 25,173,533 of record JANRMT010049829.1, on the reverse strand, counting down.
TCTGATCCTCTGTCCTAAATATTTTAATTATCTATTTTTTTTATCAAACTCAGTAAATGTCTTTTTGCCTGTGCTCTCTTTTAATACTCTTTAATTTGTTACTACATCCATCCATTTTCCAACCTGCTGAATCCGAACACAGGGTCACAGGGGTCTGCTGGAGCCAATCCCAGCCAACACAGGGCACAAGGCAGGAACCAATCCCGGGCAGGGTGCCAACCCACCGCAGGACACACACAAACACACCAAGCACACACTAGGGCCAATTTAGAATTGCCAATCCACCTAGCCTGCATGTCTTTGGACTGTGGGAGGAAACCCACGCAGACAAGGGGAGAACACCACCTAGCCTGCATGTCTTTGGACTGTGGGAGGAAACCCACGCAGACAAGGGGAGAACATGCAAACTCCACTCAGGGAGGACCTGGGAAGTGAACCCGGGTCTCCTAACTGCGAGGCAGCGTCCACAAATGTTAATAGCCTTCTTCTCAAGGACTTAATAAGAAACAGGGCTACTCTTTGACTTCAGAACAGCTTCAGTGTCTCTTGTAATGCTGTCATCCAAACTCTGAGCTGTGATAGTGTAATATTTCATCATTTTCAGGAAAAACATTCAGTTCTCTCAGGGAACAAAAACATGGGAATCTTCCTTCATTCTGTACTTGTATCCAGACCATTTTCTAAACCGCTTGATATTCCAGACAGCATAAGGCACAAGGCAGGGGCAATCCCTGGGCAGGGCGCCAGTCCATCGCATGGTGAATACCCACGCACACACGGTCCAATTTCGCACTGCCAATCCATCTTACCTGCATGTCTTTGGGCTGGGGGAGGAAGCCGTAGCACCCTGTGTGGACCCATGTAGCCAAAAGGAGAACAAGCAAACTCCACACAGGGAGGTCCTGTGCCTCCGTGTAAGGTGCACTTTTGTAAAGTTTATGCACGATTCTTTGACGCTCGTATGATGGAGAAATATTAAGAAACTTGTCAATATGACTGATAGATTAATGTTGGCGTTAGTTAACTTTATAGCAACACATCACCACAAGACTAACAACTTTGCAATATAATCCAAATGTGAGTAACGTGGAAGACTTCAAAATGTTGACGTTACGCAAACTTTATTTTTTAAATTTGCATTCCATATTCGATAAACGCAACATTTCTCCTTACATTCATTTATTTTATGAACACGCTTAGAGTGTGACTACAAGAAACATACCTGTATGTTATAATTATCCTAATTCTAATAGGTATACTGTAACAGTCAAATAAATTTTGACTTACTACTTGCAAGAACGTCATTATCGGAGAATTATCGCGATCGTGACCTTGTAGCTCTATGGACGAGAGCACGGGAGGAAACACGTAACCACCTCTTTGACGCAACTTCCTGTTTGTCCTGCTGACCCAGAAGTGTTTCGTCTCTGCCAAGGCGGCCATTCCTATTTCATGGTGGGTGACCCTAGGGGTACAGGTAAAGAATCCGTTGGCTGGTGGTTGATGGCTCTTTATGGTATTTTTGCACAGGTCATTTTTCTTTACTGTATCACATATATATGGGAGGCTGTAACGTTTCTAAAAATCCCATAAGGTTAAATGGGGAAAGCCTCAGGAGTGGCAACTTGACTTTAATGCAAGTGCGCTTATTATTTTGCTCATACTATGTTATGGTAGTACGTTTACAGATGGTTTTGAAAGCTAGTAAAATTGACAGCGGATAAATGTATTTGAATACATTTCACATTTGTAACATATGTGTATATTTTGAATGTTTGACCGAAAACAGCTCGACAGCGCAGCGATGAAATACTTTGAAGAAGCTCGGTGCTAATTAAGTCTCAAATGAAATCGGAGAGCCATTTAGTTATTTTTTTTAATTTATACAAATGATATGAAGGATCTTAAGCTGGTTTGCCTTTTTATCCTAATTTTTAAGTAATAGTATAATTATATTTACCAGTGTCTATCGTGGACTGCTCATTACTCATAAAATAGTTAGAATTCTAGTTTCCAAAGTTTCAAAGATGCTCTTAAGTTCCTATGTTTAGTTAAACTGTCCAGCTGGAGCATCTTTGTTTTCATCGCCCGTTATTCCCTACAGAATATTCCAGCACCCCCGTTACCTGATGCTTTACTAAGAAACGTAAAATAGATCAAAATAAAGTGTTATAAAGCAAGAGAGTCTCATTTTTACAGGTTTATGTACTTTTATTTTATTGGACCAATGTAATCGAAATCAACAGAGGCCTCCTGAATAACAATCTCCAATGTGCTTCGTACTTTATGGAAATAAACTTCTTGTACCCAGTAACTAGTGTGCCAAACTTTAGCCTTGCAACTTCATTCATTTTCCAGAAATGGAGGCTTTAATAAGGGGTTGCGGTCCAAATTTCACTTTAAAAGCGAGTGCCTCTAAAAACGGGAATGCTCCATAAAATACCTTTTAAACTGTTAATGCCAGATGCAGGAGTGTTCATTCGTATTTGATGCCATTAAGTTCTAAAATAGTTGGTCCACCGTTGCATATTTGCCAATTTATGCCTTGCTGAAAATTGTTTAAAAAGATGTTGTTCATTCTTTTAAAAAAAGGGAATTCCCTGCCTATTTCGTCCTGTGGCAACTTTTTGAAAATAAATTAACCCCCACCCTGTTTAGGTCAGTAATTTGAGTTTATACTGCTACCATAATAAAGCGATCAACAAAGGGGAAATTTTAATATACTGTTTGTAACATTTAAGTTCAAATAACAGTAATAATAGCACATGATAATGCTATTTCACATATTTTAAATCAACTAAGCAGATGCTGGTATACCAGAATGAAACATACCGAGACAATGAGAGCACATCAGTCAGTAAGACAATTGTTGCTTTTCACCTATGATTTTGAATTATCTTGGCGCAATAATTGAAAGAGCAAGTCTCCTATCTTCTTTAAGAATTAATCAAAATCTTCATGACATCAACTTTTTTTTTAAGCAAATTTACCCTCTGAGTAGGCAAAATTTACCCCTGGTTGTTAATCCCTCCCTGCTTTAGAGCAAATTTGGCCCTTCTATATCTCCACATTAAGCTATATCAGATCGTTTGAATTTTGTTAGTTATTACTCATGTTATAGTTCTTCTTTAGCAATTAGGTGACTGTCTGAAAGAAATCAAACTTTGTTTTGTGAGGGCTTAAAAAATGGGGAAAAAACAATTTCACATCTATTTCAAATGCATATTGACCATTTATGACAACATTTTCCATATAAAGAATTATACTACTGGAAATAGCTTATTTTAATTAACAAATACACAACATATGAAGTGGGTACTTTGAACCAAACTGCTGTTTATTTACTGAGGTATCCAATAAGATGTGTTATAGTACTTGTAAACAGAAATGTTCTTTTATGTCATATTATTATCATCATTATTATTGTATATACAGATTCTGATGGTAATCTTTAAAACCTGTGAATCAACCAAAAGCTTTGATGACTATCTTTTAGAAGTGCATTGCTGTGTGCTTCTACTTAACAGACTTACATGATTGTTGAGGTCAGCAGAGCTATGCTACTCTTGATTATCTGGGTCAGCCACCATTCTTCAGACAAAAGGCATCTGCTCATTTGTTATACACATCCTTGTTTCATTGTGGATGTGAATAGAAATCATCCAAGAGCAATGGATTGAATTGCTGTGAAATCAGCAGTCTGTCTCACAGACATTTCCTGGGAAATTTGCTGTGTGTGTCTATGACCAATGTTGCTGGATGGGCAACACCAGAGGAGGAACAAGATATACAAGTAATATTTATTCCTCCTTGTGATCCCTCTAAGGCTTACAGTTGGCCCAAGTGAGATGGTATCTGTTGGGTCCATCTTAAGCATGTCATGTAACTCATACACCAATGTGGAGGCAGTTTAAATTACCAAATGATGAAAAATATATCAATGTGTTGTTGAAACTCTTAAAGTAGGCACTATTTCTTTGCAGTTTGTCTAACTTGTAAAACTGATTAACAGAATATGGCAGAATAAAAAACATTGACTCTTGACATAAATTGAATGAATTCCTTGATACATTTTTATAATTACACAATTCTGTGATTATAAGCAGTATGCCTCTGTACTTTGTATTTCTCTTTACAGTAAACCATGGCATGTTTAATACCTTAAAAATATAGTTTTGTTTCAGGTACCAACTTCTTATTTTGTGTATATACTAATCTAAACACACTCTTTCCATTGGTATAATTCTTTTTATGCAAAACATTGCCACACATGGCCAAATATGCTTTTGAAATACAGGCATGAAATGATTTTTTTTTTCCATTATATATAATCGTTGCTAGTGAACTAGGACACAAGTCATACTTAAGATCTGTGTACTTATCTGTCCAGCATTTCAAAACAACTCCTAGGAATTGCACTAAAACTCTGACTAGGATAAGAATTTGTCCTACCTCAGAGTAGCACATTAAAAAGTATTTACATTATATCCTGAATCCTGAAGAAATCCTGAGACCTTTTGGCATGGTCTACATTCATACTGAGAAGTTTACTATGGAGAAGCTCTGGTATGATTGTGTTAAATGTAGAACTGAAGTACACAAATGAGACCCTGGCATAAATAGCTGAAAGTCTAAATGCTGTACGATGTAGTGGAGAGCCATGTTTACTGCACCCTCAACTGAGCAAACTGTAGTGAGTCAAGGAGAGAATTTGTGACAGACCTGAATGCTGAAGACTCGGAAGTTCAGTTTTTATTTTTACAGAGATCAGCGCCACTGGTCTGTATTCATTTAGACAGTAAATCTTTTGCTTCTTAGGCACAGGGATAATAGTGGACTTTTTGAAACACGCAGGGATTTTGCATTGAGTCAATGGCTGAGTTAAGATTTCTGTACATACAGGTACTATTACAGTTCATTAAGAGAAAGCATCAACGTACTGATGCCTGTCCAGTGATTGTTTGTTCTTTATACCTGAATAAGCAGGTTGAGAAGATGGATTAATGGATGTCTTAGCTCCAGTGTATGATTGGTTGTTGGTTTGCACTTTTAATTTTTGATTTTTTTTTTTTTTTTCCATGCAGGTGTTGCATCTGCCCTAGGCTGCAATCTCTCTCTACCTGATGGGTGGCTGGTCACGATCATCTGTTTTGGGGCTATATCGAGCTCTACTGCGGGCAGGACGCCACCTTCAGTACACTGACAGAGATTATTACCGCTCTGTAGTCGCACGCGAGTTTCGCCGCAGTAAGAACTTGTCCTCTCTGGAGGATAAGGAGAGAGCTTTTCAGAAGGGACTGTTCTTCTTAAACACCAAGCTAGGTGGACTTGTTTAGGTCAACAAATTGCGTAGCAATAAGCTGGTACCAAGAATTTTTAATCTAATGGTACTCATTTCTTCCATAATTCTAAATGTTTTCCTGTTCTTAAATTGTCCTGTAATAATTTCTAATCAATAGCAAAACATGCTTTCACACAGAGTGCAAAAGTTAAAATGTTAAAGTAATAAAAACTACTTACCAGTAGGCAATATATTTTGTTATGAGGCAAAATTTCCCCCTAAAACCTAATCAGTTTTTACTGTATAAACGATGTGTGATTGGCTATGAATATTAACACGCTTTCTGTGGTAGGAAAGTATTTTATCAAAATTATCACTGCTGCCTTTGCTGTATCCAAGCAGTATTAGGCTATGGCAGGAGTTAATGGCAGCCAAAAAAATAAAAAGGAGGACAATGGAATTGGCACGGCTATTGACTTTGTCCTGTCCAATGCCAGACTGGTACTGGGTGTTGGCGGGGCTGCAATGCTGGGAATTGCAACACTGGCAGTTAAGAGGGTGAGTAGAGCATTGTATCGTAGTGTTTTTAATTTATCCTGTTTTTCTGTAGTTAAAATGTATTTTCCATTTGTCTTTGTAGCAATTCTGTAATAACACAGTTGCATACATATACATATACAAGTTTATATGTGTGTACATTTCATTTTATTATATGAAATTTCATATTCATATTAATTTTCATTATATGAATTTCATTATATTATGTTTGCTGTGTAACTTTTAATTCTGTTAATACATATGTATTGATTTTTTTCTCATTATATTTTTGTGTTTTGTTTGTTTTTCTGTTTATGAAATTTTAGTATACTATATGCAGCTACCTTCATAAGTAATTTGATTTTTTTTTTACTCTGAACAAATGATTATTTTTTTCCTGTGCAAGGAAGAAAGAATAAAATACTTCAATCCTTTCATTTTAAGCAGAGAGGTTAAGAGGTGAAATTATTTAATTTTTTTAAAATAATAAGCTGTATAAAGGGTGGTTGCAGGTAATACCAGAACAACACAGGCAAGTCAGCTATAGCAAATTTTTCACAAAGGCAGAGGAGTATTATTTTTTCTTCACACAGTAAACTGAAGATACCATGTGGTATAACTCAGAGTAATGTTTAGGGGAACCTTTACATTCTGACTTGATATTTTAAAGCATTAGGAAATTCCCTACATAAAGAGAAACTCTAATGTGTTATATCTAAATAATAACTAACCCATCAGTTTATGTACTGTAAATGTGTATATTTGCGAGACTCTTTACAAGCAGTATTTTGTTTGTTTTTCTACTGTAGTGACCTAGACAATGGGCTTTTACTTTTGAGTTTCCACCCTGAGCTGTGCTGTAAAAATGTCTGTCTTTTGAACTTGCTTATTCCATTAGAAGCTGCTGAAGTCTTGTCTGGCAGTTTCAGGTAAAAAGCAGGAACCATATCTAGTAGTCCCATATACAGTGTTAAACATGCTGGTTTATCATAGGTCTCATTCAAGTATACTCCCTATCATATTGGGCCACTGCTTGAACCATATAAACACAATGTATATGATTTCAGTTATTTTACAGAAAAGGGTAACCATTAATTTTGGGTGAAATTTAGCAATCATTAAATATACACAAAAATACTTAACCAGTTTTGTTGGTGGATCAAAACAAGCAAAATAGAGTGTAAAATGTAGTCTTGGTAAAATATTGGGTCTGAACATTTAATTGTAATTATGCACAATTATGATTAATAGATCATTTTGGATCTTTATCTGCTGTTTTACTTCGAGTTTAATTGATTCCAATTAACTTCTACATTTCAGATGTATGACCGTGCTATTAGTGCGCCAGTCAGCCCCACAAAAATTGGTCAGTCAGGGAAAAGAAGCTGGGAGGAGCCCAGCTGGGTGGGATCCTCTCCCAGACTGCTAAACCAGGACATGAAATCTAACTTGAGTAGATCCTTGCAAACACTGCCTACCAGTACATCTGCATTTGATTCTGGTGAGTTGTGCTTTCTGGAGAGCTGTGATTATTTATATGTTGAAAATGAGTGAATATTGTTGATGACAGAGCAATTGAAACTATTTTATTCATATGCTGAGACATGGTGATTTATTATCTTAGAACATACAAATATGTCAGTTAACAGTGAAAGAAAGAGCCATCCGGTTATAAATGTGTGACAGGTACTTGCATATTTTCAAATGGTGCTAGGAGTTGCCAGCATTTCTTACAAAGCTAATCTGAAAATCAAGGAATACTCTTATTTTAACTTAATGCTAGGCAACAAAGTAACAAGAATTTTCAAACATTGAAGCTAATGTAAGTTGTATTTATCTTGTATAAATCTAAGCTTTGCATAGATTTTCAAGACTTTAAGTTGGTCTGTTTTGTGTTGTTCTGACTAGAATGCTCATTATCATACACTAGGTTACACTAAACCACTCGTATATTATTTAATACAGGTATTACTTTTTTAGATTGTGCTGGCTTTACTAGTAACTTACAGTTAGTTTCTATCCTTTTTCTTTATATTTAGACTCACTACCTCCACGTTTTCCAAAAGGGGATGTTTCTAGTGTCAAGAAGAAGAGGAGTCAAGCAGATCTCCAAAAAGCCCGTCTGCGATTTTCTCTTCAGGACAAGCTGTTTAGCTATTATCGTCGGAAAGTATCCATTTCTGAAACAGAGCAGAACCGAGCCCGCCAGGCAGCAATGGATATTTGCTCTGAAGTACGCACCTTTCTACGCGCCAAACTTCCTGATATGCCACTTCGTGAGATGTTCCTGAGTGGCAGCCTATATGATGATTTGCAGGTAGGTTACTGTAGGTACCAGCTAGCTTAACATGTTTTCATTAAAAGCACTTCTGATTTCATATATTGTTATGAATATTTAGATTCTTTTCTAGTGCCCTGTCTATCATATTGGTCAACTTCAGTCACAGTTAAGTAGAATATAAACAGAAACCATAATCGTTTTTCGATTGTTTTTTTCTGTAATATAAACATTGCAAATAACTTCTAATATAGCCTTTATCCATGGCATTGAGAGACAGTAATAATAAAATGCATTTAACCCTCTGACCACCAAAAGAATTGGGCCCAAGTTTAGTGTTATTAAAGTATAAAATATAACTAGCTGAGTTATTTGCATTGCCCATGTGCGTAAGTGGAACAATATGAAGGTTGAAAAAATAAATTATATTACCAAGCTGGGGGTGTCACTGTGGTGCAGTGGTAGTGCTGCTGCATCGCACCAGGGAGGCTGAGGTTCATATCGTATTTATTACGATACAGTAAATATTTTTTAGCATTAAGACAGCTTATTTGTATTCAGTAGTCCTAGTTTTTCCATATAAATGTGTACTTTATTACCAGTAGACTTGTATGTATTATATACAGTAAATATTTTTTTTAGCATTAATACATCTTATTTGTATTAATTAGCTGTAGTTTTTCCATCTGGTGCCAAGAACCCCGAATTGCAGTTAATAACTCCGGAGACCATATAGCACCACCTGGAGTGGCTTGGATCCAGGAAAAAAATGGTCAAGGAAATGCTTGATTAAAGAAGAGAGTAAATCTAAAAGCCTGGAATCCAACCTGGATTTCTTGGTTCAAAACAAAGCACTCTCACTAGGACAAACTGTGATGTGCTGTTTTCCTGTTGATGGACCACAGTTTAGTATTTCATACCACCACTGTAGCTCCCTTTTCCCATTTTGCTTGGTATTCCTTCCAAACTTTGCTGTAAATTTAAATTCTGATTGTTTGTAGAAAAAATACGACAGTGACTTCAGTTCATTATGACATTTTACTAGTGGATTTTACAATCGCTTGGTGTGACCCTGAACTACCCACGTCTGCCCCAAAGGTGAGATCAAGGGCAAAAGTTAAATGTGGAAAAACCTGACTTTCAGAGCTTCAGATACAACAGAGCAACAGTGCTGGACAGGTTTAGACTATAGTGAAATGGAGAGAGATTATACTTTTTAACCCAAATTGTACTAAACGGCTTAGAAGAACATGGCCGCTTTCCCACTTGTAGAATTGAAAAGCCTAAATTGTACCAAACTGCATGAACCAGGGACTTTTTAGAAACTCTGGAACATTTTTTGCATTCCCACCACAGGAACTCGGGCCATTTGTAGTTCTGGTACTTTTTGTTTAACCAGTTACTGCTGTGGGCAGGGCTCGGGTGATGAACTGTGCTGGTTGGTTGGACACAAGCACTGGCCCCATCTTACAAATATATTAGTAGTTTTGACTTAAGAGAGTTTTCAATGAAGATGGAGTAGTGCACTTCACACCGCATCACTCTTCGTAGCCCTCTACTTGGTTTGCTATGCCATGCAGCACATTGAAGCAATAATCTTCCCTGTGAACTCATGATCGCTTTGAAGCAATAAGTGTGTAATACCACAATTGCTTCAAAGCATTCTGTGTGTAAGAAACATAGATACAGAGGATTTAGATTGTTAAGCCTTATGAAATACACATTCAGGCTGTTGATTCCATTGATAAAAGTCCCATAATTTTTTTTTCCCCACCAGAGTGTCATTTTGTTTAAAAAAGAACTCAGTTGGGTTTTTATCAAAAGTCCATTTTTAAATGAGATACAAGAATATATACAGGGTGGGCCATTTATATGGATACACCTTAATAAAATGGGAATGGTTGGTGATATTAACTTCCTGTTTGTGGCACATTAGTATATGTGAGGGGG
>JANRMT010049829.1:25097180-25158487 GCA_026402145.1 Polypterus bichir lapradei | reverse complement strand
GGCCCTGTGTGAAAAAGTAATTGCCCCCTTGTTAAAAAATAACCTAACTGTGGTGTATCACACCTGAGTTCAATTTCCGTAGCCACCCCCAGGCCTGATTACTGCCACACCTGTTTCAATCAAGAAATCACTTAAATAGGAGCTGCCTGACACAGAGAAGTAGACCAAAAGCACCTCAAAAGCTAGACATCGTGCCAAGATCCAAAGAAATTCAGGAACAAATGAGAACAGAAGTAACTGAGATCTATCAGTCTGGTAAAGGTTATAAAGCCATTTCTAAAGCTTTGGGACTCCAGCGAACCACAGTGAGAGCCATTATCCACAAATGGCAAAAACATGGAACAGTGGTGAACCTTCCCAGGAGTGGCCGGCCGACCAAAATTACCCCAAGAGCGCAGAGACGACTCATCCGAGAGGTCACAAAAGACTACAGGACAACGTCTAAAGAACTGCAGGCCTCACTTGCCTCAATTAAGGTCAGTGTTCACGACTCCACCATAAGAAAGAGACTGGGCAAAAACGGCCTGCATGGCAGATTTCCAAGACGCAAACCACTGTTAAGCAAAAAGAACATTAGGGCTCGTCTCAATTTTGCTAAGAAACATCTCAATGATTGCCAAGACTTTTGGGAAAATACCTTGTGGACTGATGAGACAAAAGTTGAACTTTTTGGAAGGCAAATGTCCCGTTACATCTGGCATAAAAGGAACACAGCATTTCAGAAAAAGAACATCATACCAACAGTAAAATATGGTGGTGGTAGTGTGATGGTCTGGGGTTGTTTTGCTGCTTCAGGACCTGGAAGGCTTGCTGTGATAGATGGAACCATGAATTCTACTGTCTACCAAAAAATCCTGAAGGAGAATGTCCGGCCATCTGTTCATCAACTCAAGCTGAAGCGATCTTGGGTGCTGCAACAGGACAATGACCCAAAACACACCAGCAAATCCACCTCTGAATGGCTGAAGAAAAACAAAATGAAGACTTTGGAGTGGCCTAGTCAAAGTCCTGACCTGAATCCAATTGAGATGCTATGGCATGACCTTAAAAAGGCGGTTCATGCTAGAAAACCCTCAAATAAAGCTGAATTACAACAATTCTGCAAAGATGAGTGGGCCAAAATTCCTCCAGAGTGCTGTAAAAGACTCATTGCAAGTTATCGCAAACGCTTGATTGCAGTTATTGCTGCTAAGGGTGGCCCAACCAGTTATTAGGTTCAGGGGGCAATTACTTTTTCACACAGGGCCATGTAGGTTTGGATTTTTTTTTCTCCCTAAATAATAAAAACCATCATTTAAAAACTGCATTTTGTGTTTACTTGTGTTATATTTGACTAATGGTTAAGTGTGTTTGATGATCAGAAACATTTTGTGTGACAAACATGCAAAAGAATAAGAAATCAGGAAGGGGGCAAATAGTTTTTCACACAACTGTACGTCTCCATTTTGGGTTGACGCCATGATCTGAAGTCAGACAAACTTCGACTTAACACACAGCCCCGGAATTCTGAGTTAGAAATCTGACTTCAGGGGGCATTCTGTTTGAAAATTCCATCTAGGAACTCAGAAATTCCAACTTGCCATTTCAAACAGAATACAGCATTAAATTGGTCCAGTCATTCGCCAAACCTTAACCTTATTGAGTCTAAAGAGGACATTGAAGGATAAAAACCCTGAAATAAACAACAACTGAAAGAGGTTGTGGTAGCAGCCTGAACAAACAGAAGGAAAGAAGAAACCAACCATTGATGCAATGGTTTGGCAACCAAATATTAAGCATTATTTACTTTTCCTAAAACATTAGAGGGTCTGCTACAAAAGGTGCTCTCTTCTACATCGTTTAATACATCTTGGTGTCATTTATCGTTTGATTGCAAACCCTGGCTTTTCTGAGGGGACTTTACAATTCCAAGCAAATCCATAATGTCTCTTGGGAGTTTAATTCTGAGTAATTAAGCGGGTTCAGTAAATGGGTAGATGGGTATACAAACACTCCGGCTCCTCTGATTATATAGTTTCAGAGATAACTTGACTTACCCACTAAAATGAAAAACTGACTTGTGTATGAGAAAGAGAAAATGCTCAGGTGTTTAGTTCAAAGACTGTGGTAATCTCTCTAATTATCACTTGTCCATGACTCTCATTATCACTGGCATGTACACCCAAACAAAGACATCTGTGAAAATGTTGTCATGTTAGTAATCAGTAAGATTTTCTGGAAAAAAAAATTGAATTTGTGGGAACAAATTATTGGTAGTATTCTGTTTAAGGCAAAACAATAACATTTGATCAAAGAGTGGAAAACAGGCCCACGTGAAGCACTGATTGGACAGATATGTGATGAAGCCCCCTGGGGTTGTATAGACAGATTAACAATAAGAGGATTTTTCTACAAATATAGAATATAACAGTTTATAATTATGGTCACTGTAAAGTCTGTAATGCATTACCTTTGTTTGTCTGATGGGAGCTCAGTAGTTTGTCTTGCTTCCTCAGTGCTCTTGAATTGTGACCAGGCTCTCTTCTTCTTATCACCCTATAATGGATAAGCAGATGGGTGGTGGGATTAATTAAAGCAACACTTTTAACGCAGCCTACTTACACATTTCTAAATGTTTTGTTCTCATATTCTTAGGAGCTGAAGGTCACAAGTCACTCATAGTAGGGACTGAGTCCGGTTTTACTGTCCAGCCTGTTTAGCCGCTGGTCTCCAAGAGAAAGACAAACAGGCAGCAAATACAGACTTGATTCACAAACTAGATGGGAAAAGCAGCGATAAAGTGATAACGGCTGCAGCAGGCCTTGGACACAATTTGCTAGTGTCAGTAGTGTGACCTTCATCTGGATTACATCTGTCTTTTGTTTTGACCTTCACCAGAGGTGAATTTGCTTATATACGTATGACAGAATTTACAAAACTGCAGTTTTATTTATCGTCATTGTGCCTTCCATGCATACATTGTTAAACTCACTTAGTCCAATTTAGATCACAAGATGGTAATCGGCCCTGGGTTTGGAGTCAATGCTTTTGCAGGGCCTCACACCCACAACCCTAATGCTGATGCCTTTGCATACAATCAGTAAGATTTAGTGGAGAGAAGAAAAATGAATAGTCTGAAAGCAGTGTTAGAAGTGGGAACTGTAAGAACGTGCAAACTCCACACAGATGATGACTGGATCTGGCATTTGAACCCAGGAGACTTGATCCACAGGGCTTTAGTGCTAAATACTGTGCTAATTTTACAGTACAATGAATAGAAATTATGACCTGTAACACTAGTGCAGAAACATACAGTGATGAATCAAAACCTTGTAAAGCAATAAACGTTATTAAATAGAGCAATGGCAATTAAATAAAAAAAAAAGTTCACAGGGTGTAGGACCCACTCTTGTACACAACCCACCCTCAGGCACACGTTTTCTGGGTGGGAAGCGCCACATGGAAGTGGAAGGGAGAGCAAACTTCACACAGACAGCGGTGTATGAGCCAACAGGAATGCACCATTGTGGTGCCCTAATGAATATTAGCCCTTTCCAGATTTAACGTGAATATCCACATAAGTAAATGTCACATTAAAACATCCATCTTAATAAAAGGGTAACGACTGTTTGCGTGTCTGTGTAAGTACAGTATGTGTCAGTCCATTTGCTATGCCTCTGTCATTCCAACAGATGGAGAATCTGAAACATTTGTACACATAAAATGTATTACATCTTCTAATGGCTACTTCAAGCATGATAATGCGCCATGTCACTAAGTAAAATGTCATCTCAAACTGGTTTCATAAGCATGACGATGAGTTCAGTGTTCTTCAGTGGCCTTTCCAGTCCCTGGATCATGTGGCAGAACAGGATATTTGCTCCACGACAGTGCAGCTGACAAATCTGCAGAAAATCAGCATGGACCGAAATCTTAAAAGAATATCTCAAGCATCTTGTGGAATCCATGCCATGAAGAACTGAGGGTGTTTTCAGAGCAAAAGAAGGCCCATCCCAGTAAAAGTATAGTGTACCTAATAATTTGCTCAATGTGTGTGTTTGTGAAGCCTTTGGAATTATGTGGATTTCTTCATTACTTATTGCTAAAAATGTGGTCAGATCCTCAGCTGACAATAACAGACAAACACAAACTGCTTAGACTAACACCTCACAAACAATTAGACTTGAATTGTTTAAACATTCACAGCCTAGACTGGAAAACGGCCGTGAAGATTTGTAGTTAGTAACTGGCAGAACCTCCTTTAGCAGCAAAACCTCCACCAAACATTTCCGGAAGCTGGCGGTCAGACTTGCACAACAGTTAATAGGTTGGGAAAAAAGCCAAGAATCTAACAGCCACTGCCCAGCAGCAACGCAGCATCAAAGAATCCACAACCACAACTACATGAAAGCTCAAGTTAGAGAAGATTTATGAATCAGAGCAGAGAGAGCAAAAACAGGCCCAGCGAGAGGGGAGGAGAAGTCGTCACACCCTGTAGGAGTTGGTTCACATTCCAACCCAGTTAATGAGTCCATACAAATTCCTTTTTTTCTCTGTATGGGTGTGCGTTATTTTCTCCAGGTACTTCAGTTTCTCTCCCACATCACAAAGATGTGCACTGAACATGCATGACTGATTCTGAGTGTACCTTGAAATGTTCTGGCATCCCATACAGGGATGGGTCCTCCATTAGTTTAAACCAGGGGCCTCCAACTCCAGTCCTGGAGAGCTACTGTGGCTGCAGGTTTTCATTATAATTGTTTTCCTAATTAGTGATCAGTTGTTGCTGCTACTGAACTATTTCCCTTTATTTTAATTGACGTTTCTTGAGACTCTGACCGCTGAACTGATTCTTTTTTCCTTAAATGGCACCTAAACATAAATTTGATGTGAAGTGAGCCAACAGATGAGCAACTAAGTTGGGGCCTCAAACTCCAACCAACTTTACTTCATTCAGTTTCCTAATTTGAAGCCAGTTCTCATATCTAATTAAACCCATTATTTAATCCATGGTGCTCATTCT
Organism: Polypterus bichir lapradei; assembly: GCA_026402145.1. Taxonomy (NCBI): domain Eukaryota; kingdom Metazoa; phylum Chordata; class Cladistia; order Polypteriformes; family Polypteridae; genus Polypterus; species Polypterus bichir. The sequence goes on along the minus strand of JANRMT010049829.1, from coordinate 25,153,485 downwards.
CCCATGGCAGACATTTCCAAAACTGTTTTATTTTCTTTTTTAAGCGCACTGTCAAAATGTTTTGTGGACCTGAGCAGATCAACATTACTGAGGCCTTCACCTTTCTTTATTATCAGTTATTTTGTGATGGATGCAGGTTGTTGTTTACGTGTTAGTACATTTTTTGTCTTAATATTGTTTGTGGGCGGCACGGTGGTGCAGTGGGTAGTGCCACTGCCTCACAGTTAGGAGACCTGGGTTCACTTTGTGGAGTTTGCATGTTCTCCCCGTGTCTGCATGGGTTTTCTGGGTACTCTGGTTTCCTCCCACAGTCCAAAGACATGCAGGTTAGGTGCATTGGAGATTCTAAATTGTCCCTAGTGTGTGCTTGGTGTGTGTGTGTGTGCGCGCCCTGTGGTGGGCTGGTGCCCTGCCCGGGGTTTGTTTCCTGCCTTGCGCCCTGTGCTGGCTGGGATTGGCTCCAGCAGACCCCCATGACCCTGTAGTTAGGATATAATGGGTTGGATAATGGATGGATGGATATTGTTTGGTTGCCAATTAAGGAAAAAAGAAATAAGAGGTCAGAGTCTTAAGTTATACATCAATTAAAAATAAGGCAAAGAGTTAATTAGCAGCAAAATCTGGTCACTAATTAAGAAAAGGGTTAGAATGAAAACCTACAGCCACAGGACTGGAGTTGGAGACCCCTGGTCTAAACACTGCTGGGGAAAACTGCAGATCGAGTTCCTCTGGACTCTCTGGTGGAATAAACTGGAACAAGGGGATGGATTGACATCAATCCCATTTTTACAGGGGTGCAAAGAATACTTTATTAGCCTGAAAAGAAGTCACTGAATCACAGGAGGCCTTTTCCCTAAGACTTACACACAAGTGTGAAGTAAAACACTAGGACTGGCCAGCAAAAGGATGAAACAAAATGGTCACTTTCCTGAGCCACTGAGAGGTCACATCCCACATAGCCTTTATGGCGTTCGCCTCCTTCGGTGTCATTCACCTCTCTGGAGTTTCCAGAACAGATTAAGCTAAACTGAGCCCATTCAATAGGCCTGCTGCTCATTTTTTCCTTTCGCACTTCTTTTCTACTCCACTAAATAAAGGAAATGTGTGTGTGCGGTCCTGCTGACTACAAATGAATCGACTTTTTGTACTCCCGCTATGCAAAGCAGAGAATGGCAGCCTTTATGCTGGTCAGCTGACTGCATGGCCTGTTGCTTCACTTTAAGCTCAGCAGCACAGTGCATGGGGCTCGCTGTTTAGTGCCTTCATTAGGGCCGATTTCCTTTTTTTTTAATCCATCTGACCATTGAGCAGCCAGCTGACGGTGGTCTGGAGCCTATTCTGACAATACTTGGTACAAGGTCAGAACCTATCTATTGTGGGGCACACCCACAGCAAGCCAATTTAGAATCATCAGTTAGTTCACATTTTTGTAATGGAGAGATTGTGCAAACTCCATGTAGAGACCAGACCAGGATTAGGACTGTGAAGAAGCCCAAGTGGGCAGAGTGACAACAATACAAACTCCATACAGAAAGTTATCAGACTAGGATTATAGCTGTGAGGCTGCAATACCAACCATTGCACCACTCACTAGTAAAAGTCACATCTTTGCATCTAAAATTTGGCACATATTCAAAGCTGATACTGAATCACTTGACTATAAATCACAAAGACAACTTTTTTATTTTCACTCACTCATTATAAAGAGCATTACGTAGCGAAGTTTACAGTAAGAAAGGTATGTCATGCTTTCAAGAGATAAAAAGTAAGATTAGTTTTATACAGGTTGTGACCACAAGGGGGCACAAGAGAACCCCTAACCACAGGCACAGTAAAGCATCACAAGTTAAATGAATAAAATAAAGGCTTTTATTCTTCCAAACCACCTCTTCACAGTCTTCATGATAATAAGCCACAATTATACAATAGATAAACACAATAAGCTGCCAATTCTTTCCTCCTTTCATCCTCCAGCGCAATTATACAATAGATAAACACAATAAACTGCCAATTCTTTCCTCCTTTCACCCTCCAGCGCAATTATACATTAGATAAACACAATAAACTGCCAATTCTTTCCTCCTTTCCAGCACTGAATGTTGCCCACTTCCTCCCCACTCTGAATCCAAGAGCTATGGAAGCAGGCTCCTTTTATGGTGAAACTGGGATGTTACAGGGTCAGTTGGAAGCACTTCCGGGTTACAAGAAAACCAGGGAGATCCTCCTCTTGCAGCACCTTCTACCGTCCCCCCTGAAACCTTACAGGGTTGCACTTCCTTCCATACTCCAACTCCCATGCAGCCCTGTGGGTATCCAGACTGGGACCCTACATGAGGAACACTGCCACCTAGAATGGTGGGGGATGAATTGCTCCCCTGCTTGTTTCTGACGTCTTTGTGCATCCCAATCAGGATGGGAATCATAAGGCATCCCTGCGAGGTGTTGCCCCCACTTATTCCATCCTTCTGTTATGGCATCCCGGCTGGGTAAGGAATTCACTTCCATCCTGGGTGGGACACTCACTCGACCTGTGGGGCATCTACAGGGCTTAACTAACATCTGAATAGACATTGTCTTTTTGGAGTTTGCATGTTCTTTATGTGTCTATGTCAATTTTCCTACAAATCCTCTCGTTTTCCTCCCTTGTCTCCAAAGATATGTGGGTTAGGTTAACTGGAAAATCCAAACTGGTCCTGTCCGAGGCTGTTTCTTCCTGCCTTGTGCTCTGTGCTGCCAGGACAGGCAGTGCCCCAAAATACAGAATCATGTTAGGTGACTGGGTGATAGTGTTAGTTAATGTTATATTTCTTACATTATGACCTGTTGAGGTCCTACTTCCATCTCCTGAACCTGCTTTCTTATATTATATTAAATAGAGCTGTAGCATCAAGAGCAAGAAAGGAATCAACTTTAGATTGCTTATCACTAATGACTGACACACTCCCACTCACTCAGATCAAGTCAACGATCAGACATCAGTCAATTTAAAATAATTTCTTTTGATCAATTTCTCCATCCACCTGTTTTGTTAAATTAGAATTTTTCATTACAGGGTTACATGAAGTTTTAGTTGTTCCTAGCCTATAATAAATGAACATTAAGCATGAACCCAATAGGATGCTAGCCCAGCATGTAGTACACATGCACACTGACTCAGACAGAGCTAATTTAGATGTGCCAATGAATGTAAAGCCTGTCTTTGGATTAATTCATAGATCCATCCATCCATCCAATATCTCCAACCCATCCATCTATCCATTTTCTGAACCCACTTTTTACATGACTGGGTTGCTAGAACTAGGAATCTAGCCTGGCAGCTTTGCACAGAGGCCAAGGACCAGTCATGGATATGGTATCAATCCATTATTGGGATGTCTAGGCACCTGTCCACAATCTATGCGTCACCAATTCATTTAAAAATCTGTCTCTCATTTCATCTATCCATTCATTTTCTACACCAGAATTTTACATTAAAGAGCAATGGATTCATTAGTCACAAAACCCAGTGAGAGGGGAAACAACAATGCTTAAAAAATTACATAAAATATCATAAAAGTATTACCATACACACATGTACGGCACAGTTCATATACAGTATGTATGTATTTGCAAAAATGAACATTTTAAAATTTCCTTTAAACTTATTTGGAAGCCAGTGCAGTGATCTTAGAACTTGGGTTATATGGTTGTGCTTCTTAGTTCTAGTTATTATCCTTGTTAATGCTGTGTGTTGTATGTAAGTAAATGATAACATATAACTTTAAATATACACTTTACATAACTATATACAATACTATAAATACATAGTTGCTCTCTTTCTGATTCCTTCTAATTTTAATACTGCGTGTTATCTGGTCTGCAACCACATTTTAATATTAAAAGAAGGGCACCTGTGTAAACAGATCTCACATTTTTATTTCATTTATTTCATGAACAAAGTTATCCAATGCCGTTTGCCACCATAAAAAAATAAAATAAAAGCATCGCCTAATTAGTTAATCCAATCTAATTAAAAATGATAATTTGAGTCAAATGATTGATCATGGCCAGACATACTTACTGCCAGTCCTACTTAATATAAACCTTGCTTATTTTGGCCATTACTATCAACTTCAGTTTACCAGGCAAAGGTTCATCTAGAAAATAATTCCACAATAAAATGCAATTCCTGAATTTATCAAAAAAAGTTATTTGTGCCTGTCAGTCCTGGGAAGGAGTACAAAACTATTTTTAAGACTCCAGGACTCCACTGAATGACAGTGAGAGCCATAATCTGCAAATTGAGAAACACCTGGAACAGTTGTGAATCTTTAGTGACCAGCCTGCCAAAACTACTCCACAATAAGGGAGATACTTCAGACAAAACATATGGATTAATAAAAACAGTTATTTGACTTTTCCAAGGACAGTAGCTTTGGTAGCATAAAAAAATCCAAAGAATGGCAGGCTTCTTTTATTTCAATACAGTTCAGTGTTCCCTGTTAGATAGACACTGGGCTTCAGAAGAGTAGCAAGGTGGTTATCACTGCTAACCATAAAGATCATAAATGCTCATCTCTCACTTGCCTGGAAGCACCTGGATGATCCCTAAGAAGTATGGAGGAATATTTGATGGACAGATGAGACAAATTTAGAACTTATTAGATAACAAGGGTCTTATTATTTCCCAAGTAAGGCAAACACAGTATTTCATAGTCATACCAACAGTTAAACTTGGTGGGGTGAGTATGATAGTGTGGGAATGCTCTGCTGCCTCAAAACCTTGATGACTTGGCATAACTGAAGGTCTCATGAACCATTCTCTGTATCAGAAACTTGTTAGAGAAAATTTTAATTTGTCCATTCCTGAGGTGGAGCGGAAGTATAGATGGGTCCTGCAGCAGGACTATGACCCAAAACACAAAAGAATTAGAAGGTGCCATTAGAACAATTTAGACGAGAACAGGCCATTCAGCCCAACAAAGCTTGCCAGTCCTATTCACTTAATTCTTCTAAGATAACTTCAAGTTTAGTTTTAAAGGTCCTACTGTCTACCACACATCTTGGTCACTTATTTCACGTGTCTGTGGTTCTCTGTGTAAAGAAAAACTTCCTAATGTTTGTGTGAACTTTTCCCTTAACACGTTTCCAGCTGTGTCCCCATGTTCTTGTTTAACTCATTTTAAAGTCACAGTCTCAATCCACTGGACTAATTCTCTTCATAATTTTAAACATTTCAGTCATGTCTCCTCCTGGTCGTCTTTTGCTTAAACTGAACATGCTCAGCTCTTTTAATTTTTCCTAATCATTAACCCCCTGTAGCCCTGAAATCAGCCTAGTCACTCTTCCCTGGACTTTTTGAAGTGCTGCTATGTCCTTTTTTATCCTCATCAGAATGGCAGAAAAGAAGCAAAGTTAACCTTTTGGACTGACCTAATCAAAGTCCGGACCTAAATCCAGCAGAGATGCTGTGGCAGAATCTGACATGGGTAGAAACCTATCAATGTTTCTGGGTAAAAGTAGTTCTGCAAGGAACAGTGGGCTAAAACTTACTCCTTTGTTGTGAAAGACTGGTACTGAGTTATAAAAAAAAAAAAAACTTGTGGCTGCAGCCACTGCAGCTAAAGATGGTGCAAACAGTTATTAAGTGTAAGGAAGCATATTTTATTTAAATTTTATTCTTTCATTCACAGTCTTTATACAGTATAATATTATATTTGTTTAAAGACCAGAAAGCATTCAATCTTAAGAATTTCCAATAATGGGAGAAATCACAAAGGGACAGACACTTTACAGAACTATGCATGTAGAGAAAAATCAAGCAAAATGACAATTTGCTTGACTTTTCTCTACATTAATAATGGCTAACACGGAGCAACACCCTAGTACTACAGAACTGTGAATGCAAAGACTCAAGTGTACACCCATCCGTTTTTCGTCCCGCTAGACACAACATCCTCACAAGCACTTAATCCAGTTGTAAATCACGGGGGCCTGTGAGTATCCTAAGAGCAATGGGATCAAAGCATAAGAGCCATTCGTGAACAGCACGCACACATGCAGTCAGTCTAAATTATTAACTAGCCTTTTTTACACTTGCTTGTTGGTGTAGAACGAAATCTAGGGCATAGGAGGAAAACCACATAGTCACTTGGGAGAATGTGTGAACGTCACAAGAACAACGTCGAGGCGTCTGCTTCGAACCCCACACCCTGCGCTGCCATGTATACCTCAAGTCACTTCGGCTCATTACGGGATATACAGGCGCGGGTATGTGTCACTGCGGGGTTGTCGCGCTTTAAGCACAGTCACTTGTAAAAGCAACTTTGCCATGTTGTGCAGCAAATTGTGTTTTGTTTTGTCTCATGTCGGTGTTGTTCCCAATGTAGTTTCGCAAAAACCAACGAAAATTTGATTTCTCAAAAGAAGAGCCAAATCGCTTCAAATTACAGCGCTAAAGACTAGCTACACGTTTCGTTTGCTACATGCTTCATTCACATTCATTTGCATTGAACGTCTCTGTGAAATGTTAATATTAAGTGCCTCAGACTTAGGGTTGCCAGGCATCCCTTATATACGGGACATGTCCCATATTTGATAATTTTGTCCCCTGTCCTGTACTGACCTTTCAAGGGACACACAAATGTCCCGTATTTAGTTCATTTTCAAATTTCGTAATAAAAATATATTTTTAGTACCTTCCTACAGTACTTAGTTGTAACTTTATAAGTAATTATACTTTCTTTTCACAGATTCTCTTGATGAAAATAACCCAAATGTAACGAGGAAACGAGTGTTTGCTGCCTGTTCGCAACTTGTTCAGTTGCTATGGTTAGCTGAGGACGGCGACTCTCTTACCGTTTTGCTCTCCAGACGCGCTACTGTGCTGTTCTGAATCAGCATTGCAACATACAGTGACTGTCCACAAAGTGTGTTGTTACTACTTGCTACGGCCCGCTTTTTTTCTAACTGCCTGTAATAGATAATAATTATATTTCTCTGTTGTCTGTATTAAATAAATGTTTTCAAATGATTTCACTTTTACAGAATTTTTTTAGCTTGTATTAAATAATGTCAAATAATTTTACTTTTGTTTTCCTCATAACCCATTAAAATCCTTGCTTTATGTTTTTAACTTATGTCTGTACTCTTATATAATATATTGATCTGGGTGTGTAGGTGGCATGTATAAATTTATATATATATATATATATATATATATATATATATAGTAATATAGAGAGAGATTTTAAAAGTGTCCTGTATTTCTAATTTTCTAATCTGGCAACCCCACTCAGACTGCCACCCGTAAGTAATCATAATGAACATAAAGCCATAATTCTTAACGTGCAAATGCTACTGGTGTGGTTGTCGTGTACGCTCAAGCGTGACAAATATAGATCAAATAGAAAAAAAAAAAAAAACATACTGGCCCGTACGGGGATCGAACCCGCGACCTTGGCGTTATTAGCACCACGCTCTAACCAACTGAGCTAACCGGCCATATACGTCACTTTGTACAAACTCTTATATATCTACAGTTTTCAGCTAAAAAAAAAAAGTCTAAGAAAATTGTCTAGGTTGAATTTATTTCTGGCAATTATAAATTGATTCCACACACGCTCGACTGATTATACACTGCGATGCACTGCGACTAAGCTTAGATCGTCACCCTCGCTCTCGCGCACTCTTTAAATGAACGGTTCTTTAATAGCACTTTACTGGATTGTGCGGTTCTTCTTTGAACCATTGCTTAACAAAGAGTCATTCCATTCTGGGAACGGTTCTTTACACATGAAATTTGTAATTTGCGCTTTGAAAAGGTTCCCAAAACAGAAACCTTTTAGGTGTGGTCGACTACTGATACTATCAAATCAAGAAAACCTGGACGTGGCCCATGTTATTGTATGCAGTAAGAGTCTTTTGAAAATCAGAAACCCATAGGTATTTTACAAATCTGTTATAAGCTACTTATGGTTATTTATTAAACCTGTCATGGATCTAAATAAAAGTTCTTTCTACCTTTATGTGGTTGGCTTTTTGGAGAATCAAATAGTTCCCCTATGATATCACTCTGAAGAACCTTTCTGCCACCTTTGTTTTGAGTGCAGGCATTCACTACTATCCAGCGCAAACCACAAACTAACCTTGATCCTCACCGATATAAACCTCTCCAATCATGGGTAAATAAAAAACTTATATACGAGTTCAGCTTTTGAGGAGTGGGGGGGTTTGGGGTTTAGGATCAGCGCAGATGTATAATTCGTCACATTTATGAGATCATACATTTGATGTGTTAAAAGAAAAAGGCCAAATGGGTTATCATTCAACAAGAGAGCCCGGTGGTGCAGCGAATAGAAACACAAAATAAATTTAAAAAAATTACATACATATAAATAATAAAAAAGAGATTGAAATAAAATATGCTGCTTTGGTGGAAAGCATGACTTACATTTAAAAAAAAAAGAAAAAGAATGAAAGAAACAAAACAAAATAATAATCAGAACAAGCACTTTGGAAAAGGCGCAAATAATTGGAGTTGAGACTAATAAAACCATTGTTACAGATAATCAGGTCAGGAAAAGGCTAATATCGCGGCTTCAAGTGCAGCCCGATTCTGCGGTGTTCCATAACATCGACATAGAAGTGACAACAAAGAGGAGGACAACGACGCCACTGCTGGAAACAAGACGGATCAAACAACACAATACCCGAACGAACGGTCTTTTATTTCACATGGAGCAAATACTGTATTCGGACCTATAATGTTCTACATACCACCTTTTTACCACAAAGTGGCACAGTCTTTTTACAAAAGCTGAGCTATCAAAAGCATTTTTTTCGCCGATGTGATTGTTTCACTCATCAAATGGTTATTAAAATATACAAATAAGCAAAAAATGAAAGATGATGTTAACCCCATATAAATAGTATCCCTGACTTGTTCACGTATGTGATGTGTAAGTAAAAGCGTGTGACTTGCGGGGCAGTGAGGTGAAGTTAGGGTGGCCTTTTGAGGTGCGACGTCAAGGGCCCGTGGAGGTCTTTTCCTACCTCACCTTTCATCCTGAGCTGCCAGGATTAGCACCTACACCTGATGAGTCTATAAAATTGGGTTAGAAAGGCGGATATATATATACAATGAATAACTTATGTTCGGCAGATAGAGGGCAATAGTATCAAACCAGGTTAGCACAATTCAGGGGGTATGGGGTTGGGATTAGATGACAGAGCCACACTGGGACCAAGCCAAAAGAGCCAAGGGCAGGATGGGCATAAGACCTACAATTTCATAATTGCTTTAGTTGACGTCTACATCGACCTTGCTCAAGTGTGGATGAAGGCGTTTGTATGAGAGAGCCTTGCCATGGACTGGATGTCTTTCCAGGACTGATTCCTGCCTTGCGCTAATACTACGGTGATCGGCTTCGAACCCCCGGCGAATCTGATTTGTAAACGTAATTCTGAGAACACGTTCTACAAGTTCGCCTGTGTCCCTCTGTTCAGGACACTTAACGTTCCATTCCCAGCGGGATATTACCATCTTGGACTTGGCACGTTCTTTCCGTCTAGTCGAGTTTTTTAATTGCTTATGGTAAATAAAATCTTATGTTACTTAACTGTCCAAAATGTGGTGTGCGTGCACATAATCCTGCGTGTATGTCCTTCTTGCTACATTGTGCCCAATTATTACAGGCTCCGACTTGAGGCACTTAATCGACAGAGAAGTGAGTGTTTTTAGTTTTTCTTAACGAAATATTTGCGACTTATTCGTTGCAGTCCTTATACTGCCATTATCGTTTTGAGAATGTCCTTGCTATTCATTTTTTACGTTGTGGCTTTGAAATGTATTATTGCATCTTTTGTGGATGTGCTCTGCTAAAGATTCTCAAGCTTAAAAATTGACGAAATAGCTGGTGTTTTAAAATACTTGACATCCGCATAAAATGAACTATTTGTAATTAATATTAACCACAAAGACGAAATAATCTGTAGAAAATAATAATTATGGTACAATTTCAGAATCACATACTGCTCTGCAACACAACTGAAGTCTTCCTTAACGCCTTAATTAATACAACACAGTTAGCAGTTCTGAGGTACAGAGACGTATACAGGTATAGGCAATACACACTCTTAAAAAACACTAGTTCTTTAATGGCACTATATGGTTCTTTCCTTGGTAATGTGATTCTAGGACCTTTGTTTGACAGCGAACCATTTCATTCTGGAGTTCCTGGATTTATACTGCTTTACTGAACGTATGCGAGTCCTTTTGAAATGATAACTCATTGATATTTCGCAAATCTGTTACAATTTATTCATGATCGGCGTCTGGAACCTTCATGTGAATGGGTCTTTTGGAAACCACAAATGGTTCCCTTATATGGAATCGCTTTGAATAACCACTCTGCCCGACATCCGCCCTTATTTTTAAGAATGCAATTAAATGCATGGAGAACATCGAAATATTACACGGAGAGCCATGCTGAAAAAACTAAGTTAATGACGAACTCTAGAAAAATCAATCACAACGAAGATCGCAGATTATGGACATGAGCTGGGGACCGATAAGTTCAAGTATCTGGGTCCTATCATCAGCGAAGAGAGCTTAAAAGCTGAAGTCAAAACAAGATCTGTACGGACAAAAAGCAGGTCTGGCCTGAGAGACACACGGATCAGCCTTAAGGTAAATTAACATTACCGCGAGCCCTCTTTCAGTCGTTTATATTCATGTGAATCCAGGCCTTTTACAGCAGAACTGCAGAACAAAATCAAGCCGTGCATGTGCGACAGAACTGTTCTGATTATTTCGTTTACTTCGACTGTGTAACCAACGACGTGATCCGCTGCATCATTCAGCAAGCACCAGGCAACTCAAAACCTCCTAAAAAAGAGGAAGCTAAAGTGGTATGGACACGACAGAAGTTTCTGAGTGCCTCTCAAAAACAATCTTCCAAGGAATGGTCCAAGCAAGGTAGGCAGACTAACAAAAAGTTGACAGAATCTCCGAGTGGACCCTGAAGGCGAGACAAATAAGTGACAGTTAACAGGCAAGTGCGCAGTCTTCTGGCTAAATGTTCAAATGCACAAGGACCACCATGCACGAACGCAATCGGTCAAGAGACCAGAGAGATGCATTAGAGCAAACGAGGGTTTTTTAAGGTCATCTTACATAGAGTTAACAGAGCAACATTTGCACCAAGGCTCCAATTCTAAAGTTTACACACACACGAGGGCACACACACACACGAACACACGCGCACGCGCAAACACACACGCATTCACACACAGTACTACTTTTACAAATAAAGATATCAAAGTGGTTATTCAGAGTGATGCCTATAAGGAAAGTTTTGTATCCCAACAGAACCAATCACGTGAGGATTCCAGATCTATCCGAGTCCGTAGCAGGTTCCATAAACATACCATGAGTAGATGATAACAGATTTCCGAGATGGATTCCTCATGTTAAAGGTGCTCGTGCTGCTCTTAAAAATAACGGTACTTTATGGGTTGGGTGTTTCGTTGTTGAACATTTGCTTGACAAAGCACCATTTCATTCTGAGAAGAGTTCTTTGCATATGAAGTTGGCTCTTCGTGCTTTGAAAAATGTCCTAATATGTTGGAAAAAAACGTTTTTTTTATGTATGGCAGGCTGCAGCAGGGCACTAGAATATTATAGCTTGTGTTACTGTGTATGTATTTATGCAGTGAGAGTCCTTTTAAAATCAGGAACCCAATGGTATTTCACAAATCTGTTATAGTCTCGGTTATGGATCTAAATAAATTAAGTCTTTTTATAGAACCATTATGTGGATGGGTCTTTTGGGAACCAAAAATGGTTCCCCTGTGGCATCGCTCTGAAAAAACACTCTCGCACCTTTGTTTGTAAAAGTGTACGATATCACAGGCTACGGGGTTTTCTTGACCTGTTACTGGCTTTGCAGAACACTGCACATTAAAAATTTGTTTTGTACACATACGAATCTTCATACAAACATACATGCGACACATTTTCTAATACACCCCGGTAACATATATGGCATCCCTAAAAAGCGACCCTTATTCAGCTTAATCTAATTAGACATTTTTTTTTAATAAAAGAGATAAACCACAAAGCTTAGATTCCAATCTCAAACCATAATGAATGGAGTGAGCTGTAACGGAATTATAAATATTTCTGCTTGTAGCATTCACGCGTTGGCCATTGTATTCTGAGCTATTTTGTGCTTTCATCACTGTTAAAAGACATATACAGGGAGAAGCTATATTAATTTGACAGTTGCCCGCCTCTAACGAAACGCTTCCGACAGCTGCTAAGGAACAGCCAGGGTAACTTCACAGCTATAAAAAGGTTTACGGCAGATTCAAAAGCTTTACATTTATAACAGAGGTGTGCCCATGCATGGCTTTGTAATTAGAAAATAAAAAAAGTATACTTTACACGCTAACAAAAAGTAAGCGTTTTTTACTAAAATTAATCAAAAATGTTTACCAAAGTCAAGGCCAAAGGTTTATGATTATTTATTGTGGCAGAAGTTATACTGTAATCCACTATATCAAATGAAAACAAATTAAATAAAGATAAATGCATTTTCGGTCTTCTACCCACCGACGAGTGATTTTTCCTTTTAAAGAAGAAAAGCGCAAGTGATGACCTTGGAAAGATAAAGCGGCACCTGCAACTGCGGCAGTGAATTTTTTACAGCTCATATAGTTTGTGTTTCTACATGTTCTGAGACGGTAACAGCAGTAATTTAGGCAGCACGGTTTGCCCCGAAGCTGTCACTTTAATCATCATTCTCAGCAGAGATGCGTCTGGAAGTTTTTTTAATTTCTAAAACAAGACATTTTGTCGCATTTTAATTTACTTTACCTTTTTTATTTGTAGCCCTATTCATGGGTTTCAAATAGCACGATCTTGTATTACCTTAACTGACATATATCGTTAACATATATTAATGACTTATTGTAATAAGATGTTGGGTGTTGCACATCTGATTCCCTGGAATATTGTCTCGTTATGACTCCCAGGTTAAAAAGACAAGATAAATTGGTGCAGTGCAGTCGGTACAGTTTCGGATGTATTAGAAACTGCATTCACTTCAGTGTGACGAATCAAATAGGAATGCCTCCTCACAGTTCGGTGGAGTGACTCATATGAAACATTCGAATGCTCTCTCGGTGATTTGTTACTCTCATTCCCCAGTTAAAAACAAGCAGTTCGTTTAATTCATCCATTTTGAACCAATCAATTATTATATGTACCGTAAACAACTTAAATGCTATTTTCATTAACATTCTATACTAAATTCACTTTGTAAATAAAAACCAAGAGACACGCTTAACCACAAAAGTCAACCGTTTCAGAATTAATTAATAAACAATTTACAGCATTGCTAGATCTATCCATTAAAATACAGCAGCGCAGGATTTTAAGTAACAATAGAGAAAACTAAATGAGGTGGACATGCTATTTTAGGGAAAATGGGTAAAATTTTGCCGAATTTCATACAAAATCTTTTTCAAGCATTCAGTGTTTAATAAAACATCTTCATAAGTGTTTGGCAATACAACACTTTTCTATAAAATATTCTTGCATGTTGCAACAATTAATTGGCATGTTAAAGCACTGCTTCACTGTAAATATAAACGCATTTATCGGTATTAAATCTTTTATTTATTTATTTATTTATTTTTACTTTTTATTTGTATTATATCATTTTATTTGATTTATTCACCTGCATTGCCTTCATTAATAACAATATTTAGCAGAATCTAAAGCCCGACGTTTCTGTTTTATTATGCATATATACTTCTATGATAAGGGAGTAAACATTTTTAGGCATCACGTTGTTACCAGTTTGTAAAAATAAGTTGAGCTCCGTAGAAAGGAAGTGAAACTCGGGTCTTGTACAATCACAGTTGTTGCTGTTTTTTTCTTTAAATCTGGCTGGTAAGCAAAATCTAATTTTTAGATTTCATTTAATTCAAACAGACAGCAATGCTGTGTGGTCCAATGGTTTTGGGGTTAGGGGTATGGTGGTGGGGCAAAACAGAGGAAGAGGCAGAAGAGGCCAAAGACACAGGCACATTCCTGATGAAATAAGGGCCACAGTTGTGGACCTTGCTCTCAATCATGGCCTTACAAAGGCCAAGGCTGGTCAAAGGGTGCAGCCAAATTGCACATGCTCAGTCATTCAAACGTTTCGTGGAGACAACAGGTATGTAATTCAACAATGTACACTATATTGCTGCACTTACTGTAATACTTCATATTACAGTATGCCAGTTGCATTTTACAGTACACAGTAAATATGCTTCATACAGATACATACTATGTAGATAGATGGATACACTGTAAAAAATGTCAGTAAATTTAACGGTACAAATACTGCAAATGGTGAAGGTAAAAGACCTTTTCTGAAAAAAAGGAAAGTTACCTTATGTTCTACTGAAAATTACCTGTATATCTTAAACGATAAATTTCATTATTTTTTACAGCCAAGCTCTGTAAAATCAATATTTTTCTACCTTCAAAATATGCTAAATACCGTTTATTGATGCATTACAATTATACTGAAAAAAATCAGTTAATTTTACAGTGTAAAACTGTTAAATAATGAAGGTAAACAACCGTAAAATGTAAAACGGTAAATCACTGTTTCAGTAAAACCGGTTACGATATTTGCATAAGGACACGCCCCTTTTTACAATATTGTTTCTGGTGAACCGCATACCTTTGAATAGTAGGGAAAAAACTTAACCTAAGTTAGCAGACTTATTTTTCCCCACGTGCTGAAGGTTTTTTGAGGTTATGGAAGCTGATTTATGGTGGGTTGTATTCGATAAGTAGGACACCATACACCACAAAAGAGAAAACTTTACTTCCCTACCAGGCAACGTGCCGAAACTTTCTTAAATGTTGAATTGTTTTCAATATGTATAATTAAATGGTACATACAGTACTTGCTATTGGTCGTTGTTAATAAACTGATACAAACTGTTTACTGGGGGTTTGACCCTACCAATACATATTGTTTATTGATTGTTATATTTATCACACAACATGAATTTCTGGTTATGGTTAAACATTCCCTTCTGTTGGAGTTTGTTTCTAAGACCAAATAGTTTTTACTACAAAATTATACTGTAGATCTAAAAATATTGTCACCTTATTTATTACAGTAAAATTTTGGCAACCCAGCTGCCAGTATTTTACCGTAAATTTAACATTATTTTTTAAAGTGTACTGTAGACCAAAAAATATTGTTACCTTCTTTGTTACGGTAAAATCCTGGCGACCCCAGCTGCCAGTTTTTTACTGTAAATTTAACATTATTTTTTAAAGTGTACCATAGACCAAAAAATATTGTTACCTTCTTTTATACGGTAAAATCCTGGCGACCCCAGCTGCCAGTTTTTTACCGTAAATTTAACATTTTTTTTTTACAGTGTAGATTATATAGTGTATATACAGAGTGACATTTTTTTTTTAAATTTCACTCAATCTTCTGTTTTGCATTACTGTATTTTTTCCACATAGGATTGCAAGATTAGCTCTCAGGGTTGGCAGAGGGGCCCTTTTCACATCTCAACAGGAGAAGGCTATTTTCACCATGGTCACAGCAAGAAATTTGATTAAGGGGGATACAGAATGCCATTATGAAAGACAACTATGTCAACAAACATCCAATCTGTTAGCATCTCAACTATTGACAGGGTGCTGAAAAGACACCAGATGAGCATGAAGCAGCTGTACTATTTGAAAGGAAAGGTGACACAGTGAAGGAGCTATGGTACAGGTAAACCATCTGTGTGCATACAGTAACTGTGCTTTACAGTAAACAATACAACATTGTATTGTGATATACAGTACAGTTAAGTGTGACCTGCACAGATTTTCTATGGCTGTAGAAAAGAACATGCAATATGTATAAATTTGATGTAACTGTATCTTGTCCAAAATGCAAATACATGTAACTCTTTTTTTCTTCTAGGATAGAGCATATAATGGATCAGGAATCAAGTGAGCCACCTCATGACTGCATATACCTGGATGAGGCTGGCTTCAATCTGGCCAAATGCAGAAGGCGTAGTTAAAAAGTCATCAGCCACAGAGCTGCTGTCAATGTGCCAGGCCAACGGGGAGGGAAGATCACTATGTGTGCTATTTCGGTGCACGGTGTGCTAACTTGTATTCCCATTATAATGCCATACAACACACGGCATCTCCCTACCTTCTTAGACACCCTCTACAGGGATCTCGTCCCTGATGGTGACAGGGGTTTGATTTGAGATAATTTGCCAAAGTATGTGGTAATTTGAGTTTCCATCACTGAAGCACCATCAGGCAATTATTTGCAACCCACCAGAGGATGCTGATGGAATTCCTTGCGACCTATTCCCCATTCCTTAACCCAACAGAGGAGTTCTATTCAGCTTGGAGGTGGAAGGTTTACGATCACCAGCCACATACACAGATGACCCTGCTGGATGCCATGGATACAGTATGCGAGTACATTACATCAGATGCCTAAGGCTGGATTAGATGTTCCAAAAGATTCTTTCTGCGCTGCATTGCAAAGGAAGGTATCCACTATGATATGGATGAGAATCTGTGGCCCAGAAGACAGGAACGTCAGGAGGTGTAGAAAGACTGCATTGTTATTCTCCATACAGTGCAACATGCACAGTTCTGCCTAAGGGGTGTTTCCTGTGTTTACACTGCTAATTTGTTTTTTTTTCCTTCTATATAGTACTGTAAAACAGTCCTTTTATTTTCTGTATCACAATGATATGGTCTGTCAACAAATTTCAGTATAAGCAGCAAAAGCGTAAATGTTAATCCTGTCCAATCTCTTGCAATCAATCTCTCACATACAGTCATGTGTAACTTTGTACTGTTGAAACAGATATATGCCATACATACACAAAAGTGCAGCCTTGTGCATTTTCAATTGTTGTCATCAAAATCTTAGTCATAGTTCACATCAGGAAATACATGGTTAAGCATTTTGACTATCTTGTTTGTAAACAATAACAGTTATTTGATGGTACTGACATGTTCATTGACATAAATATTTCGTTTTGATGGATAAACTAAGAAGTCTGAGCATATTACTTGCTTTTGTGGGTAATCCATTGTATGGTGAATTGTTTTGACAAATGCACTTACTATTTTGCGAATGTTAAGGATGATTTGTGAAATGTTCCAAAGTGACTGAGAAAAACTATAAGATTAAGAACTTAAGAAGTCTTAATTAAGTGTAACTGAGAAAATGAATTTGTTTCTTTTATCTTCTCATTCTGATATATTTAAACCTGTCAGGTAGACTATGAAAATGTGGTATCAAGTTAGGCTTCTTAAAGCCTACAGTGCTACACCCATTCAAAACAGCACTCTTTACAATTGAACCCATTGCATAATTATGCCTCGTTTTTCTCTGTTTCAGCATATTGACAACTGCAGAAATTTGTATTCAATGTAATTTCATAAAAATGTCTTTTTATATCATGAGCACCATATTCAGTTTCCTGTAACTTCTTGGTTCCCTTAATTTTTCAGAAGTAGTTGAATATTGTCAGGTGCGAATTCATGAAATGTACAGGCATACTGCATTTCATACTACCTAGGAACGATCGGTTGGGGCATATTATGTGCATTTGTATCTCAATGCTGTATTGCTATCAGCAACAATATTTGAATAATGCAAAAAAAAAATAATAATAATTTCAGAACCCATGTTTCTTTCAATTTTTTAACCTGCTTATTCCAGTTTAGGTTCAAAGCAAAAACAATTCCAACAGGCTTGGGTGGTAAGGCAGGAACTAGTCCTGAAGGGGAGCCAGTTCATTGTAGGACACATTTGTGCATACATCCATTGGGCAGTTTAAAATTGACAAACAACACATCTATAAGCAGGAAGGAGCACAGAAGCAGATGAACAAGCAGTAGGCCTTCACCTTCTACACAAGCTTTCTACAGTACACTCCATCTTGGTGCCTTTTACAGTCAGAGAGCTGCTGTACCTCTTAACAAGAGCACTGAAGAGACAAAATACAAATGTGTTTTCTAGAAACAGAATGTGAAGCTATCCTATTGTTAAACCAACCAACCAATTTAAGCAAAAGAAAAACGAGACGTTTAAAGAAGCTTTTACTTGTAACACATTGCTCCAGTGCTGTGGGAAGGTCTTTTTTTACCAGTTGACATCATATGCCACAACACAGTTTGTCTAGACTATGATTTTTCTAACCTTTATCGTGTTCATTTTAAATACATTACTTTAGTTGTTTATTTATCTTAGCATTTCAGCATGCATGTATTGTGTGTAGTGCAAACCTTTGTGTATTATCTTCTGTAACTTTGCAATGAGATCAATGAAGAATCTATCTATCTATCTATCTAGCTAGCTAGCTAGCTAGCTAGGAAAAGAGTATCTTTGAAAAAGAGGTGAGTCTGAATCAAGAGAAAATCAGCAGCTGAGCGTCTCTCATATAAACTGGGTTTTGGGGACCCAGCTCTGTCAGTGCTCAGAATCTCTTTGTCTATTTATTTCTAAACTTGCAGACTCTTCAAGTGGTGAGAAGCTAATCTGCAATGAATTGCCACAATTATAAATCATCACAGCACACAAGAAACACTACTTGCACCCACATCTTCAGTTCATGAATTGGTGGCCTATTCAGAAGTGAATCAATAATAATGAAAATACACTCTTAAAAATAAAGGTGGCAGAGTGGTCCTTCAGGGTGATGCCATAGGACAACCATTTTTGGTTGTCAAAAGACTCATCCACATTGATCATAACAAGCTCCATACAGTGAATAACCATGAATAGATGGTAAAAGATTTGGGACATACCATTGGGTGATGATTTTAAATGGGCTCTTGCTGCATACGTTCAGTAACACAGGCTAAGTCCAGGTTATTTTTATAACATAATAGGAAGTTTTTAAAGCACAAAGAACCAACTTCAAATGCAAAGAACCCTTTCCAGAATTAAATTGAACTTGATCAAGCAATAGTTCTACGAGGAACCACACAACCCAGTAAAGAACCATAATTTGCCATTAACGATTAAAGAAATTAAAGACTATATTTTTACCAGATCTTTGGGGGTCGCAGTGCAGGGTCACCCATTGTACAGATAAAAACCAACCAGTTCATATATTTTTTCATTACAACTGTTATTTATCTTCTTAATGATTTAAAGTTTACATCCAAAGACTCAAAACATGATTTGCATTAACCATTAGTCAAGTTCTAATGTTGGTTTATTTTTTACATGTAAAATATATGATCTAAAGTAATGCCATATACATTCACTGCTTCATTAGTTATTATTACTAATTTTATGTTTGATGGCTGTATTATTTGTGATATGTTTTTAATATTATGTCATGATGTCTCTGTAAAACCTGATGACAAACCAAGTCTCCTTTTTGGGCAAATCATACTGAAATGAACTGAATTGAATTGAAGCATCTATTCATCTGTTTTGTAGCATGTTTATTTCCACATAAGGCTATAGAGTGACAGTGCCTATCCTGGAAGCATAGAGCAAAAAGCTGAATGGAGTGAGTATAATAAACTGCAAAAGGTAAAAAAACGTAAAGCACTCGTCCGCGAATCCATTCATAAAACATCTGAGAAATGTTGGATGAGGTGGAAGCCAGCAAGTACTTCAGATCACTGGGAACTGTCTGTCACTCCACGTTTGGAAAATAGCTATGATCTGAGATTCGTTATTTCAACGTGTTTCAGGATAACAAAAGAATGCACTACATAAGTAAATATCAGATATCGCACATTTGGTCATATTTAGAAATAATATAGCATGTTTGACTTACAGATTATAAATAGCTGATGCACCTTAAATCGACTCAATTTTTAGCATCTGTTTAGAGTTCCCGCGAAATCGCTTTTACGTCACAGGGGAGTGGCGGTGTTGCTTGTTTACGTCACCGCCTCATTGCCCAATCAAGCATAGAAGTACCTGAGCGAATTAACCAATCGGTCGTCGTGTTTGAGGCTACGGCGTTTGACAAAATCATGTGGTACTTACTGCTAGTCAACTAAGGTGATGGATGCATCTAGATGTTGCGTGAAATGTTATGCCGGCGTTTGGTTGTGAAATTGCACATTAAACCTTATTTACGTATTTTAGTATGGTTAACAACAGAAAAGAACACATCGAAAATAATAAGAATAACTGAGTTGTTACGCTCTTCAACCTGCAGCAATCAGTAGAAATAAGGTAGCATCTTTCATTTGACATAGTAGTTAAAAATACTTTTTCAAAATGTTTACTCTGTTGTTGTTGATTATTATTATTATTATTGTCCTTATTAATTAAAAAAATCAGTTAAAAACAGGATTAAACACGTGAGTAAAAAGACCACCGTTTATGTACAGAGTAGATTTCATTTGCGACACTCGAATTCATTTATTATATTTCTGATTTTGTGTTTATAGTTATTTTATTTTATGACCCCTTTATCCAGAGTTTTTATAGTACTCAGATAAACAAATTATTGTGTTATTTATGACAATAATAACAGTAATAAGCTGGGATTTAAAAATTAAGACTAAAAGCAAATGCCATTTCGCCGACAGACAATTCTCCCCTATAAATGATAATATATCAACAATGTAAAGTTTAGATGAGCACTGAGCTTAAACAACTACAAAATACTACTACTCACTGTATTTTCTTTGCATATGCATATATGTAAGACATGATTTGATAGGTAATATTCCTGTTTAAAAAAAATCTACATTTAGATTTTTTGTGGCCTGTATTCAAGTAATAATGTAACTTTTATATGGCCGAAATAGTTTTGTTAAATTAACAGGGGACTGGTTCTTTCTCTAGACTTGACAGTAACAACGGGATTTTGTACATATTTATACATAATTTGGATTGTGTGCTAAAGATGTATTTAAATGTATAATTATATCTTGGAAAAATCGTTGCAATTTTAGAATTAGCTGGTGACAATCTTTAATAGAGTGGATTTTAATTTTTTTGTTAAGGTATATTTTAATATTATCTGGTGTATCCATAAACGTAAACATTGAAAAATGAACATTGCTTGTCATATAACAATATCACTGTCACTGTATTTGAAATCCTTTATAAAAGAACAAAGACCAATGTATTTTGGAATGCATACATATTTTTAAAACCTAAAATATGTATATTGGAATTTGATCATGCATTAAAAGTTTCTAGTTACAAATCTAATTATTACAGTATGTCTTATGCTATTAACTAAAGAATATCTAGTCAAGTCCATGTGTTTGGCCATGTTTAAAGTTACTGTAAAGTATTGTGTCAATTTGCTGTGTCATTATTAAGATTTGAGATATAGTCTACACTTTTAAAACATGTATTATATGTTCAGACTATCAATTCTGTAGTTTTGCTTTGCATTTATTCTCCTTTCATAAATCCAAATTGCCTGAATAATTAGGAAAAATAATAAATTTCTGAATGTAAGCTGTTAAATACATCATGGATTCCCTTTTGTGTGTAAACCAGTGTGACCTGTGATGGCTTGACACCCTCTCCAGGACTTCTCCATGCCACACTGAAATGGGAAAAGCTGGCTCAGAAGGCAATCCAATCCAAAATGTATGTATGCATGTTCATACACAAATCAGGTTTTGTAGTAAGTCCAGCCATTTAAAAAATTCTTTTAACTCTGTGCTAAAAGTGTTAATATCTCTCTCTATTATAACCATCATAAAAATAATCTGCATGTTTTTGGGTCTTCAAACATAAGGAAAAGAAAAAAAAATCATTAATTACTCTTTAAATACTGTGTTACCAATAAAATTAATGTTATGTTATAAAATCTAAATGTACTCTAACATTCCCCTTGCCTCTTTCAAGAATTTTCCTACAAGTAGGAAAATTTTTTCACCCACATCACAATGACATCTGCAAGTTAATTGGTAATTATACATTCTCCTGTTGGTGCAGTGTGTAGTGCTGCTGCCTCACAGAAGCAGCATCCTGGGTTCAAAGACCACGTCTACTTGTTGTCCATGTGGAACGTACATGTTCCCTGTGTGTTTTTCTGGGTTTCTTTTTTTATCTCCGCATACAGAATAGGTTCTATTCAAATTAAAGTATGAGTGGATCCCCTATAGTTTTGCTGTATGCCCCAGTTTGAGAATGTAATGTAAGTTGGCCCTTGTGGGTGTGTTTGCCTTGTGTATGATGAACTACAATAGGACTCAGGCTCCTTCTGACCCTGAAGTGGAACAAGTGAGTTTGGAAATATAAAAAATAATATTCTTAAACCCGCTCACTATTTTTTTTTTACTGCATCTGATGTCCACATCACATAACACCAGCACAAAATAAGTGTGTTTCAATTTCTACATTAACTGGAACAATAAGTGACTTGAAAAGAGTCATAGGCAAGGCAGTATTATTGAACTGAATCTGCCTGTGTTAAATTAAATGCCTATTCCGGTAAGCCACCATTAAAATTATAGACCCTGAATTGAATTAAGCGAATTTGAAAATGAATGGAGTCTAGTAAATCATAACAGTATTTTCCTGTAAATTACCTCTCACAAAATGATGTCCTCAAATTGTACTTTGTTTAAAAAGAAGCCAGAGGATCGGTACCATATAAAGAAATGTGCTATTAAAAATGTAATCGTAAAATACACTGAATTGTTGGCGTAATCAACTGCTAAATTTGTTTTAATGTTTTGTGTAAAGAGTGATTTGATTTACATATTTCGTATGTAACTTGGTATTTTGCTACGTGAAAGTAGTTTGTATGTTAGATGTGCTTGTCGAGTATATTTTCCGATGAACTGGCGCCCCATTCGTGTTGATTCCCTCCTTACTATCGGTGTCTTCTCCGGCTACGGTCTATTGTTAACACTCCTGTCTTCTCACTCCTTCAGTTGACCGAGTTCAAGTCCCAACCCAAAATATTCCCAACTCAACCCAGGAATTCCAATCGTTGCAGTTTTTTTTTTCTTTATTAAATCTCACATCCAGGAATTCACTTGCCCATGGTATGTTAGTAAGTAGGCATAGGTGTGTCTGTGCCCTGCAGCTGATTGAGGCCCGGCTCTAGCAGCTCACCACGTGGAGTTAGCAGGCCCTTTTGTGTCTTATGAATTGCCCTTCTCAGACGTGTATTTTAATAATGCGTATGTACCTCGTGAGTATGTAGTGGTACCGTGTTCAATGCCGTTTAATGTTTCGCGACCGACACTTAACGTGTAGTGCTCGGCTTAATTTTCTGGCACAATGACCAAATCTAAACTGACAAGGTGTAAGAATAATAACAATCATAATCATCATCATCTTACTGATAATTTACTATGTGTTTTCATCGTATTTTAATTATATTCCACACGTAAAACTCATTCTACATTTGAACAAGGAAAAACCTGTATTTCATTCACAAGGTTAATGATCCTCAATTGAAGATCTGAAACTCAAAAAACTTTACAAAAGGAATGAGAGCATGCCTGCGATGGGCTTGTCATACATAGATCAGCCAGTTTATAACATTGTTCGTGCCAATAAGCCACCAAAGAGCAGTATTTCTTGCCCGTCTATACCGGACACGCACAGTGGTGGAGGGTGGAAGGGAGGCTCGGGGGTTATGGGCGGACGCTTCACTTTAGAACTATTCATGAGAAAGTCGCACATTTTTACTAATACAAAACAAAATGTAAACGTATTAAGTGGAAAGGTTGCCACGTTGGCATTACTTCCGATAGACTTTTTATTTCCCAATTATGAGGAACCCAATGTTGAACAAATGTTATTAAACATGCATTAGACAGGCGTCATTCAAACATGTATATATACCAGTGTGAGTAAGTAAATTCCTACACCAAAATGGAGATCGCCCGCGGTGGCCTTCTTTCACCTACAATCAAAGTGCGCCTGCATAGTTCCTCCCTGAAAGGACACACAATGTGACCTGTGCCGCTGAGCTAAAGAGAACCTGTAAACTGCGCGGCTGATGTCGCTGCTATCAATGACGGCCATACGGTATAATACAACCCAGTAACTATCAGAGCCCACCTTCATTTAATGGTTCAATTTTTGTCAGGAACATAAAACAACCTAATAATGTCGCTTCCAGATTTTTGTCTTTCTGTAAAGACAGTTTATAATGCGACAAAAGGTCTCTATTAAGTTAAAATATATCAAGGATACATAATTCGATGTTCCGCACTACTCTTTAAAATTTCATAATAGATAATAACATTGGGAGCGTACTTTAGCCAGCCTCTAATTAAAGTAATCTATTCAGTATTTTGTACAATTGTTACAGAAAATATTTGTAGTTTAAAATGTTTTATGTCTGTAAACCTGTTTTACGGAAGCCGGTGTTTGGAGAACAGGTTAATGTGAAATATGTTTATTAAACTTTTTATAGGAAATTAGGCAAACTATAATGAAATATGTAATAACAATTGTATAATTCGAAATTACCTAAACGAATATACAGTTTATTTACTTTTCTAACCAATTACAGTATTGCTCTATATGTAGTACAGTAGGCGTATTGATCTATAGCGCGGAGGGATACGCAGAATACAGCGTAGCTATAAAAAGAAGCGTCACAGACGCCCGCTCTCACTTGTGTTCTGGATGCGGAGAAAGAAACTATTTTGAGAATTACAACCCCTCCCCTCTCCGGGAACGCGCCACAGCAGCAATGGCAGTATAACGGCGTGCAGCGGCCCCAGCAGCAGCGGCAAAAACGGCAGTGCAGCGGCGAATTGCACTGGCATTTTATTCGGCAAACATGGCGTAAGTATTTTAATTTATTATCAACCCCGTGGCCTAGCTTGATCTTCAAAAGGGAAGTAACTCTTAGACATTCGTGGGTGATCTAATGTCTACTGTAATTTCCAATTGAAGAAATTACTGATATAATTCAAAACGGCAATACAGCGGCGAATTACACTGACATTTTATTTAGCAAATATGACGTGAGTATACAGTCTATTCTTAAAAGTCGGGCTTCGATCGATCTTCGAAGGGGAAGTAAGTCGTTGAGGGTGTACTAATGGCAGTTGTAATTTCTAATTTTAGGTAACTTGTGTATGTAATTTTTACTGTGTTTTAATATTGACGGTATTTAATGGTAACTCCGCAGTATCTTGGATCGGATATTAATTTCATTGAAACATTATTTTTTTAATAATACAGCTCGATTGTAAATGGGGTAGTGCTAATAAAGTAAGCTAACAATTAAAATAGTCGTTTTATAGCTTTTTTGTTCAGCTATCGGTGACGGAGCCATTGGT
Source organism: Polypterus bichir lapradei (assembly GCA_026402145.1). Classification (NCBI taxonomy): domain Eukaryota; kingdom Metazoa; phylum Chordata; class Cladistia; order Polypteriformes; family Polypteridae; genus Polypterus; species Polypterus bichir. The sequence continues at coordinate 25,128,188 of JANRMT010049829.1, read as the reverse complement.
TACAAAACGTGGCAGACACGTAAAATGGCCGGCTGGTGTGTTTGGGTGTGTAAAATGGCGGGCCTTCGTGCGGGAGTGGTGACTCGCAGCTGTTTCCTTAGTCCTATGATGACGTTGCTTTGGAAACAAGCGGACAGAAGAGTAAAGTTGGCACAGCTCCTACCGACAAAAAGGCGCGGCAACTGAGGGGTATGCCCAAATTAGGTAATAAAATAACAAGTGGGCGGATCCTGTACCTTTCTCGTCATCTGCAGCTGTTAATGCAGGAAGCCATGTGCTTAGTGGCTCGCAAAATAGAATTGTGTGTGCTTATCAGTCATTGTGGTGTTCACGCTGAGCTCAGGATTGCCGAACTAGGAACGGAAAATGGTAAATCATATGCATCCGCTTTCGTAAATGGTAATCTGCTGTAGAGAATCCTATCAGTCATACTTTGAATTATCCACTAGGAAGTTTGAATTTTATACCCAATGTCTTGTAATATTGGACAAGTAATGTATTGACAAGAATGCAGATAACATTATCATGGCATTTATTATTTTTTTAAAAATAGTTTGATCTGTGAATTAAATATTCTTTTATTGTTTTTAGGTCCCCCGTGGCATTCCTCAGCATTGCTGCTGTCGACAGCATAGAAGATCGGCTCGACTCCTTCTTGTTAGATTATTTGTACCCCTTCCAAACTTTGACCCACTCCAATGACGACTGCAATGAGCTCCTTGTCCTTAGACCTGCCCTTCTTGGACCAGTCATTTCTGACGGCTGACTTGGGGCAGGGGCTGGGGGACTTCCTCCTCAATGACTACGAATCACATCTGGATGGGGCCAGCTTGTCCCCCTCATCCATTTCCACCTCTTTCTGTCACACTAGAAAGCAAGTGAGCGATGATCCGACCGCCCTCCAATGGTTACTTGAAAATCCCACGCCTCACAGTGACAGCAAAGGTGAGTTTATAGACTTTTATATTAAACTCGTTCATTAAAAAGCTTGTCCAACTCAAGTGTTAAGGAGTAAGGTTTAAATAAAATTTGTGTGCATTTATTTTAGAATATGTGAACTAAAAGTTCCTACTAGAGTAGCGTATGGTTTTGTAACACCCAAAAATCCAGAAAGACCTAGATTACTCATTTATCTGTTCTTTCTTTAAAAGAAAATAGTTCAAATCACAACTGTGTGTGAGTGTATTTTGTATGTAATTTATCCATTGTTAAGGCTTCATGGTTTTAAGAGATTTTTTTTTCTTCTTTCTAGCAGATTCACTCTGTGACATGGATTGGATGACTGAGCAGATGAATCTGAATGAGTTCGACTTGGATTTCCTTGCGGGATCCTGTGATTTGGAGGGTTCCAGTAGCTCCCCAGAGGAGCTTATTGCCTCACTTGACCCCTGTAACTTGGACTTGGGAGAACTACCACTCCATCCTCCAGTCTCATTAATGTCTCCTGCCAGCAGTGACAATATTTCAGAAGAGACTGTACCCCCTGTTGAATTGGTACAAGAAATGTTAAATATGGAAGAGTCTGAAACCCCACTATGTATTTCTGAGCCTATAACTGGCCTTAATGAGATTGGACAGGATATTGTGTTGGTTCTCTCTGTACCAGAAGTAAAATGCGAACCTACTTCTCCTATATCTTTAGTGTCAGAAAGTAATCATCTAGAGAGTGAAACTATTTTAGTCTATTCCTCTCCCTCTCCCCCTTTTAAGGAAGAGGTGGAAATAACTGATGATGGCGATAGTGGCATAGGATCCAATTGTGGTTCACCACCAGGCAGCCTTAGCCCCAACAACCCCCCTAGCCCAGTGAATTTGGAATCTGAATCTACCATGGTGGTGGTAAGTGTGGTTGGCTTCTCTCGGGCCAAGCCTTATGCTCGCCCCCCTGTCAAGGCAGAGAAGCCTCACACAGGGAAATTAAAGTCCGCTTCTTCAGAGCCTAGAGTGGTGGAAAAAAAGATAAAAAAGATGCAACAAAACAAAACTGCAGCCACCAGGTATCGTCAAAAGAAACGGGCAGAGAATGATGCACTGCAGTCAGAATGTGCAGAATTAGAAACGAAGAACAAGATTTTGGTAGAGAAGGTAGAATCAATCACTAAGGAAATTCAGTATCTTAAGGATTTGATAGAGGAAGTTCGCAATGCAAAAAAGAGAAAACAAAGCACCCTTTAGTGTAGGCCTGTATTCAGTGTCTTGTCCTCTCCACTTTTCACCGAGCCCCATTTAGCTTGCTTTTGTTAGTCCTTGAGTCATCAGACTTGCTGAGATTATAGTTCAACTTCTACAGTCTCCAATATTAAATTTGGTTGTATATATTTCTGTGCTTGTATAAATCTGCATTTTCCTCCCCTCTAATGTTCCTGGTTTTTATTTAGATTTCATCAGCCTTACTGAGTTCAATAGAAGATAATTTATTGTTACAGCTTGTTCCTTTTTTTAAGACTTAAATAAAAATGAAATATAGCAATGTCATGGCTCGTGTGGTGTTTTTCTAGATAAATGCACAAAGTCTTATTTGGTAATAAAATGCATTAGCAGTTGTCAAGTAAATGAAGGAATGCCAAACAGTTTATTGTATGAGAACCAATAGTGATAAGAATGCACTGTTCAGTGTATAGCACGTTTAACTTGAATGGCTTTTTCTGCAGTGCCCTTTACTGTTACTGTATTTGTAGCAGCTTCTAAAACCTGACTAGAATAATCCAAATTGCTTTAGCATGTGGGAACGACACAGCAGGTTACTTTCTAGGTTGTTGTCTTGTTTTTGACCTTGTTCTATGGTAAATCAAAATCTTAAGTGGTTATGAAGTGTCATATAACAAGCTTTTTTTTTTTTTTCAGCCAAGTCTGTATTTTTATCTCACCAAAGTATTGGCTTTACATTTTGTTTATGGCTGCAATAAAAAAATTATTTAAAAGCAGAAAGATGCAGGATAGTAAGTTTAAATGTAATCTAATTTTATTGTAATTGAAATGCAACAGTAATTAACTTATTTCCATTGTATAAAATATAGTAGGTTGGCTACTAGCATGTATTTTCCAAATTTTAATTTTACATGTAACATTCTGAGCTGTATTTAAAATTTATTATGGTTAACAAGGCTAAGGTAATGAGTATACTTGCCTAGGCAAAAGTGGTTTAGTTAGGAATAAGTTTGCACACACAGACTTCCTTTTCAGACTGTCTTGATGTGAAAAGTCTCAAACTTTAAAGGAGTAGGAACATTATGAGAAAGTGGGACCAGCCAAACAGCTGTGTTGTGAAATGCTAAACTTTAATGAGTCATGCGCAAATGAAAACCTTGAAAGTGACACGGTAAGAAAAGAGTTCCCACCTTGAGTGCATTCTATTTAAATGGTTGATGGGACTTAGTGGAAATAATACAATTACTTTTATCGTCATTCTTAGAAATGCAAGTTAGAATTTTACTGTGCTTTACTCTGTACATGTTGTAACACTATGACTACTAGTCATTTTCAAGCCTGACTGGCAATTTTTCCCTTTTGGACTGTTGAAAGAGATGCCCTCCGTTTCCTAGTATACATGTACTGTATAGGTTTTATATTGATTTCCTCTTGCTTACAATGATTGACACTGGTTTTACAATATGTTGATGTGATTTCCTCCCTGCCTTACCAAAAAAAGTTGCTTTGCATGTGTAATGTCTTCTCTGAAACTGATCTGTATTACAAAAGTTAATGGTGCACTAATTGCACAACTTTTTTGAAACAAGTTTAAATTGCAGTTGAGTGCCTAAATGAGTAACAGTTAATTTCTTCCCAATTCCCAAAATCTAAGCCCTAACAGACTACATTAACCTGAAGGTCCTACCAAAAATAAGCTGCTAGCAGCAAAGGAGGATTAGTGTGTTCAGAGTTGTAGGGAGCATGGTTGTCATGGAGACAGGGGCAGGTCTTTTCAGAGGTCAGGCTGTGCTGTGCCACAAGTCTCTCTGATTTGATTGGCCACCCTGTGAAAATCATCCATGGCAACATTAGCCAGATTACCAGGCAACCTATGTTGGGTCTGCACGATACTGCAAGTTTAGATACTTTATTAATCCCAAGGGGAAATTCACAATCTGCCTTAATACAATTTGCAGAGGATAGTCAAAAGAATAGGGGTGTTTTTAGTATAGCATTCAAGTAATAAAATCGGGCAGTAAGTTTTGCCATGTAGTTTCCTTGTTAGGAAGTAAAAAAAGAGTTCAGATTTGTAATATTTACTGAACCAGCTTAATGACATATAGGTGCATCTCAATAAACATGAATATCATCGAAAGTTAATTTATTTCAATAATTCAGTTCAAAAAGTGAAACTTCTATATAGATTCATTGCACACAGTGATGTATTTAAAGCGTTTATTTCTTTTCATTTTGCTGATTATTTCTTATTGCTAATGAAAACCCAAAATTCAGTATCTCAGAAAATTAGAATATTGTGAAAAAGTTCAATATTGTAGACTCCTGGTGTCGCACTTCATTCGGCTAATTAACCCAAAACACCTGCAAAGGTGTCTTGAGCCTTTAAATGGTCTCTGTCTGGTTCAGTAGGTCACACAATCATGGGAAAGTCTGCTGACTTGGCAGTTGTCCAGAAGACAGCCATTGACACCCTCCACAGGGAGGGTGAGCCACAAAAGGTCATTGCTAAAGAAGCTGGCTGTTCAGAGTGCTGTATCCAAGCATATTAATGGAAATTTGAATGGAAGGAAAAAATGGGGCAGAAAAAGGTGCACATGCAACAGGGATAACTGCAGCCTTGTGAAGCAAAATTATCCAGGACATGGGCTACAACTGTCGCGTTCCTTGTGTCAAGCCGCTCCTGAACCAGAGACAACGTCAGAAGCGCCTTACCTTGGCTAAGGGGAAAACTGACTGGACTGTTAAGAGCTCAGTGGACCCAAGTCCTTTTTTCAGATGAAAGTAAATTTTGCACCTCATTTGGAAATCAAGTCTGGAGTAAGAGTGGAGAGGCACAGAATCCAAGGTGCTTGAGGTCCAGTGTGAAGTTTCTACAGTCAGTGATAATTTGGGGAGCGATGTCATCTGCTGGTCAGCACAGCCGTCTACCAGGAAATTTTAGAGCTCTTCATGCTTCCCTCTGCTGACAAGCTTTATGGAGATGCTGATTACATTTTCCAGCAGGACTTGGCACCTGTCCACACTGCCAAAAGCACCAATACCTGGTTTAATGACCGTGGTATCACTGTGCTTGATTGACCTGCAAACTCAACTTTCTCTATGGGGTATTGCCAAGAGGAAGATGAGAGACCCTACAATGTAGACGAGCTGAAGGCTGCTATCAAAGCATCCTGGGCTTCCATAACACCTCAGCAGTGCCACAGGCTCATCGCCTCCATGCCACGCCACATTGATGCAGTAATTCATGCAAAATGAGTCCCGCCCAAGTACTGAGTGCATACATGGACATACTTTGTATTAGGCCAACATTTTCTGTATTAAAAATCTTTTTTTTATTGGTCTTATGTAATATTCTAATTTTCTGAGATACTGAATTTTGAGTTTTCATTACCTGTAGGCCATAATCAGCAAAATGAAAAGAAATATACGCTTGAAATATATCACTCTGTGTGCAATGACTCTATATATGAGTTTCACTTTTTGAATTGCATTACTGAAATAAATGAGCTTTTCAATGATATTCTAATTTATTGAGATGCACCTGTATATAAGTAAAGCTCTGGCATCCTATGTTAAAATGTGTATTTTACAGAAGGTCACTCCAGCAGGCCACCTGCTTTAAGCATACAGTCTTAATTGTTTCTGGCCCACCAGGAACTTGGCCGTTATCACTGGCCCCTCTCCCAAATACACAGCAGTACAAACATGACCAGGGATGATGGGAATAAGAGAAGTAAACACATCACATGTGTTTGAATAGAGGAAAACAAACATTTTAGTCACTCGCGGGGTTAAGATGACCTCTTTTTTATTTATTCAGGTTTGACAAGTACATTCGGGTGCAAAGTAATTTAAAAATGGAGTATGTCCTGGGGCATAAAACAAGAATCATGTAAGTGATGTGTATGAAATTGCTTCAGATCTCAGATACTTGTTCTTCCCAACTTCTCTTTTATTGTAGTTAAGCATTTTGTTTCCCCATATATCCAAATCAGATTTAGAATACATCTGTAACTCATTTAATGTAACTTTATATTTGGTACAGAAAGCTCATACCATTTCCACTTGCAAAAAAAAAAAAAGCAGTTAATATTTTTGTGGCAGTGAGCGTTTTTGACATCTCAGTTTTTGCTTTTTGATTGCATACAGATTAAACATGCCTTGCAAGATTTTGATTTTTAAAGATAAATAATATCTTCTCTTTAAGCTAAACAGCATCAGACCCTTCAGACCTCAACACTTAGATCAGTTCCACCAGACAACAGTAAAAGAGAAGCTAAAGCTTCAGCGGTGGTTTATGAGGTCCCTAACTAACTTGACACCTGGCTGCACAGATGCATGAATACACAAGGTGATAAACAGTTATATTATGTACACAATTCAGTATTATACATTAAACAATGATTTCTGTCTTGTGCCCAGTGCTGGGGGATGGCACTGTGGTCACCAGCAACCCTCAAAAGATTAAGTGGGCTTGTGAATGTTTTCTATAAATATTACATGATGTGACTTAAAGAGCCATTCACCCATGGGGTGTAACTTTGTAACATGCAGACTGATCCTGCATATTGAAACAATCATCTCTTATTTATTTTAAAACTAGCAGCAGCACCTGTCATTGCCTAGATAAATCATTTTAAGCTCTGGTCTTGTTCCCCACTGTTCTGGCTTCAGTTTGTTCTGGTGTTTCACTTGCTCTGAGCCACCAGGTGGCACTGTCCTTAAAAGGAAAACAAAATCCAAAAGTATACCCTCATGGTCACAATTTTGGGATCTAGAGCAGCCTATAATCTCTTCCTGACAAAGTGGGATATGTGCGCAAAATTTTAAGTTTGGTCCAAAGATGTGCAGTCAGGCTGAGAGGTAGCAGAAAATACGCTAATATGAGTGAGTTTATTATGCAGCATCCTGAATAAAATGGCTTCAGAGCATCAACACTAGAACTAACATTCTGTGCTTCAAAAATCAGATTCAGGAAATATATGTATTATTATTATTACCATCACTTATTAATTCTAACATTCTGAATCCCAACTAAACACATTCAAGATTACCAGCTGCATCTCTTCTGTCACTTTTTGGGGACTTAAAAGTTGATGAGACACTTTCTTTGGAGGAGCTGAAAGCTGACAATCTGCTGTTTGTAAGCTGAAAGGTGATGAACCACTGTCTATGGGGTGAGAAGCCATCCACTCTCTATTGAGCAAAGGGCTCACAAACTTTCTTTCGCCATGAAGCTACTCTCAATAGAGCCTTGGAACTGGATACCCTAAAAGAGCTCTAGGAAGCACTCTGCCAAGCCAAACTCTTGTGCCATTAACTGACTTCAGTCTGAGAAGCAACTTCAAGAATAGAGAACTTCAACGCCTGCACTCTTGTTCCAGAAAGAAGAGTGCTATTTCCCTAGGACGTAACAGAGAGCACAGCAAAGAATCTAACAGCATGCTGAGGAAGGCAACGTCACATCACACTATGAACAAAGGACCACATAACAAAGAGAAAGAGTGCACTCCAATGCAAGAAGAGTGCTCCACTTGAACATGGAGTAACAACAACAGCAACAACTCCACACAACATCGGACATCATCCATAAAACCTTAGTATTGTAAAACTGTTTATCTATGCCATGATAAATTAGAACTCTAAATAGCCAGTAACAGCCAGCCTTTTCTATGTTATATGTTTGTCCGAATTGTCTGTCCCACCACAACCTTACTCAGGACTAACGGAGTATAGAAAATGATATGGTATGGTATGCCTAATCTGTCTTGTATACCGTCCTCTGTTAGTATATATGCAGTTGCAATATTTCTATAATCCTTGTGTTTATCAATGCATATTATTCTAATTTTCTAAAACAAGTATGCTTCAGTTGCCTTAATGCAAGTCTAACAGTCAGAAACCCCCAATACACAGAAAGGGAAGGAAAATAAAGTGGGTGCCTTACCAAACTATTAAATGAATTACTCGCAATGCTAAAGGCAAAACTGATAATTAAATAACATCAATCAATTTTTTTTTCTTGTATCCATAAACCAATTCCTACATTTATTTAGTGTCCCTTGTGTGGTCAGAAACAGAGATCCCTCACATTTCGTACACTATTAACATGTGGCTGTTAAATGATGGGCCTCTTGGGCTCAAAGGTACTGTAACATCTGAAGCTCAACAGACCATTTCTACGAGATGTGCCTTTCTAGCTACGTGTCATTGCCTCCATTGCATTCTCATGTTACTTAACAGAATTATGTTCACCAGCAGTGCCACAGGCAGAACAGTAAAACATTGTACCCGTACTGTAAAAACTGTAAAATATGCTGGTGTCAAGCACCTTCAGCTGATGATATACACCTATATGCTTGTTGGTCATCCCTTTCCAAAAAATTGGCATTAATATGGAGTTGCCTCCACATGTTTCAGAATATGTTATTGATAGAGTAACTAGCTTTTTTTTATGAAACATACCCAATTTATGCGCTTCCTGCAGATGGCATTTTATGTTAATTCTTTCTAGAAATAAATCATTTATGGTTGGAGTAACTGATTGTTTTATGAAGTGTATTAATGATACCCATTTCCAGCAGAGGGCATTTTACATTTTATCTATTTTTTTTTTCAGAGCAAGCCATATACTACTATAAATGTAATTAATCTGTGAAATGATGGCATTGTACTCCTTAAAAATAACCCACACAGAATAGTTTGGTCAAGGTATTTAAATCTAAGGTGTCACAGTGGCACAATAGTTACTACTGTTGCCTCATGAAAATGGAATTCAAGGTTTGAATCCTGTGCCCAGGTGTTGTGCACATGGAGCTTGCCCATTGTCCTGATGTCTACACAGGTTTTCTTCTTGGTGCTTTAAAGAGTCCCAGTCTGGGTGTATATGAGTGAGCCCCATAAATGAACTGTCCGGAGGAGGTTTGCATCATGAAGGCTGTGCTGCCACAATACACTTTAGTCCCAGTGGCCCTGAATGGGATTAAACCCTAATCCCCGTGCTGCACCTCAGTAGATTAGGAAGATAGAGGATTTAATAATTTAAGTAATATTTAATAATCTGTGTGGCACAGCAGTGTTCTAGATTCAAATGCCATGTTCGGTCCCTGCTTCTGCGTACTTTGTACATTCTTTCCATGTCTGTGTGGAAAGTTTTCTCCTGATATTCCTGTCTTTATACCAAAGATTTGCATTTTGGGTTAATCAGATAAATTGTCCCTATGTGTGTAGTTCATGTGATGGACTGGCACCCTGTTTATTACTGTTACTGTCTGGCCCTGGCCCACACAACCATGAATTGGATAGTTCTGAGAATATTTGATTATGTAAATAGTATTTCTTCAAGGCTGAGCCTCAATAAGCTGCAAGCCAAGCATTCGATTTTAGGTTGAAAAGAAACCCTGACAGTTTTGGAATAATAAATTGGATAACATAATGTGACAATTTAGCTTTTGGGTAACAAAATTACTTTGATGAACTCTTTGTAATTTGGAAAATGTCTTCTGTTCTTAAATAGCACGTTTCATTATTACACTTTCCAAATACTGCTGTCCACCCTTTGAATCTTCTTTGGAATATGAAAGGCCTCCAGAAGATGAAAGCTAAAAGTCAAGGTCAAGCTAAAGACGACACTAGAAATAAAAGCAGCAGCACCATGTGGACAAGTAATGGGAAGAAAATGAATAAGCAGAAAATAAAGCAGGAGGGTTATTTAACAGAATGAGAGAAAGGCAAGCAGTGGACTGTTAGTATATGAGCTTCACCAACAGGCAGGGCATAAGAAGGTGGGGGACTTGGGTATTGCTTCTCTGGGTCTGGTGGGTCCAGGCCTTTTTATACTCAAACATGAAATATTGCCTACTTATTACCCGTAGGTTAATCAAATATGACAGAAAAGGTATTGTATGTATATGCACCCCAACCCACAGTCTTTAAAGCCAAACTATGCTTGTGCTTTATTTGGAGGCATGGAATTATGTGTTTTTTTTTTTTTTTAACATAACGCGTTATGAACCAAACCTAAATTTGTTTTTATAACATTTTCTTCATTGGGTGGATATATATTTACTTACTACAGGGTCACAGGGATCTGCTGGAGCCAATCCCAGCCAACACAGTGCGCAAGGCAGGAAACAAACCCTGGGCAGGGCGCCAGCCCACCGCAGGGCGCACACACACACACACACACACACAAAGCACACACTAGGGACAATTTAGAATCGCCAGTATACCTAACCTGCATGTCTTTGGACTGTGGGAGGAAACCCACGCAGACACGGGGAGAACATGCAAACTCCACGCAGGGAGGACCCAGGAAACGAACCCGGGTCTCCTAACTGCGAGGCAGAAGCGCTACCCAAAAAAAAAAAATACCTTGGAGGAAGTGAGAATACGACACTCATTATGATATTCATTTTTACTAGAACTGTGAGGTTGTAGCATTTCCAGTTAAACAAGGTTAGCACGTACACACGCGCAAACACACACACACACACACATGTGGTAATGACACAGTTTACAATTACTTGCTGACCTGGTTTTGCAATGTGCTTTGTTCTCTGTTCTTCTGCTTCACTTTCCTACTATTTATTTTAAATTTTATGCAAATATTGTCTGTTCAGGAGCAGGAAGTCCTTGTGAAGGTCTTGTATATTTAAAATTCCTCCAATCACATATTTATTTGGGAAATTCAGGGTCATAGGAATTGCAGCTTATACCAGAAACACTAAGCCCAGTGCAGGAACCAATCCTGAATACAGGTATATTATGATAAGCCTTAAAGGCTATGGCAAAAGGGAAGGGAAACAAACAAAACTTGGTCCAAATAAACAAAAGTTCAATTTATTTAGTTTACTAAATTAAAAGAAAGCTAATAATAAAAAGTAGACAATGAAAATAATACAAAATAAGAAAAATAAATGCAAAAATATTAAAAGAAAATTTCAAAATAAAAAGAAAGGAACTAAAATAGAAAAGGAAATCCTATAAAAGACCAAACCAAGTCTGCTAAACAAAACAGCAAATAAACTGAAGGTAAACTAAGAAAAGAACAAACAAAAAAGGTCAAAAGACCAACCTACATACAAAGAAGGAAACAAAATTGGAGTTGAAGAGCAAAGCAAGATGCTAATGCAACTGGTGCATTAAATACAGCTTTCATCTAACTCATAATTATAGGGAAAGGGATCACAGCAAAACTAGAACTTAAATCTTGTCACCAGACCATGTCATTTTACATGACTGTTATTTGCTGGGCATGTCAAATTTAGCGACTAAAAGCTGAATTTCGGACACAGTCATACTCGCTTCCTTTTGTGACAGCCAATAACTGAAATTAACTGCCTGACAGTGTAGGTGCTGTTCTATGAAGGCTTAACATATATGGCGATTTCAGCTTCAGTCGCTGCCCCTTTTCCTTTTTTTTCATTCTGTTGTGGTATTAAAACATGATACGCCAGACTCTTCTGTTTTTGAGGTCCAAAACACGCACATTTCCTTGTTCTTCATTGCTGCATTATACACATTACACCACCAAATTAGCATTCATTGGTTGTCAACTCCTATTCACACAGCGCCTTCCCCTAAGACTAAAGACAAAATTAAATTTGTCTGATGCTGGGGCAGATCGCAGACTAGTTGGAGTAAGTTGCTGTGTATATCACATTACATAACTAGAAGTGCTCTCTTGACTGCCTCTGACTCTCTAAGATTATGTAAATGAAGGCTATGACGGAAAACTGCTCATAAAAAAGGTGTCTAATGCAGCATTGCCTGTACACAAAAACATATGCAAAGAAAAACTTGCCTGCAGAAGAAAAATGACAAAAAAGACTGAATCTTGGCTGGATTGGGTGTTAATCCATTGCAGGACACATTCACTAATTTAGGACCAATTTAGAGCAACAAGTTAACCCAACAGGCATGTCTTTGAGATGTGGAGGTACTTGAAGAAAGACCTATGTAGACAGAACATGCAAACTCCAAACAGTCAAATGGATCTAGTTTTAAACAGTCTGGATGCATCAGACAGCAGTGCTAATTACCACATGACCTTTTACAATAACAGAGAACTGAAATAAACGCCAGTTTCGTATTTCAACTTCTCAATGGCATTATGGTTTATTATTAGTCCTACAAAGTGCTCATTTCAATGTTAAAAGAAATTGTACCTCTGTCTGCAGGTGGAGAGGAAGTGGAGCTAGGACCAGTGTTAACCATAATGATCTGAAACCTCTAAAAACTGTAAAACCGTCAGGAGCCTGGCCAGACAATTATTGAATAAAGAATAATAAAACTCAGAGTGGACTCCAAGAACCAAATTAAACTAAATTCTAATACAAAATGAAAAAAATCCAAACAGGCCAAATAAAAACTTTAAAAAATGATAAACTAAATAAGCAATAGTAATATTTATAGAAGTAATTATCCAACAAACAGAAATAATAAATTAGGGTAACTACCACAAAGCTCAAATAACCAAAACATCTACATTGTAAGACCCTTATGAACAAAGCTAAATTTACTTAACCTGAAAGAAGCAAAGCCCCTACACAAGCAATACTGGAAAGAAGAAGCCAAAGCAAAATTACAAATACCAAATAAAATGTGAGCAAAGACAAAAAAACGAAACAAGATAAGATAACAGATATAAAACCAAAATTGACTGAGTGTGCTCTGTGACGAACAAGGGTTCCATCCAGGGTTAGTTGATGTCTTACTGTTGCTTCCCTGCATCCCAGAATTGGATTAAGTGAGTTAATACTAACATATATGAGGGGATTGGGCGGTCTCATGGTCTGGAATCCCTACAGATTTTATTTTTTTTTTCTCCTGGAGTTTTTTTTTTTTGTTTTTTCTGTCCCCCCTGGCCATTGGACCTTACTCTTATTCGATGTTAATTAATGCTGATTTATTTTGTTTTCGTATTGTGTTTTTTATTTTTCTATTCTTTATTATGTAAAGCACATTGAGCTACTGTTTGTATGAATATGTGCTATATAAATAAATGTTGTTGTTGTTGTAGTTGTTGTTAATAATTAAGAGGGTCATTTAGAAAACAAAGACATTCTGTGAACAACGCCATAAGTTGGTGTAGAGCAATGGTTTATAGAAGATGAAAACGATAAATTAAGTAGAAAAGGAACAAGAAGAAAAAATTGTGGCAGCTGATATGTGGCACGAAAAGCATCAGTGACATGCTCTCTTCTCTAGAGTTCAACCACAAGTCCACAAAATACTCAGCATCACCACTCAAGATGCAACAAACAGGATGCTTTTAATCAATTAATCTATATTTTATGCTGTACCTTTCACAATGCTTATTATCACAAATTTCTTTGCCAACAACCTTTATTTTATGTAACTTCTTTCTGCAGAGAACACCTCCACAAAGACTCTATGATAATTAATTTCATGCACAGTATAGATTAAAATTAGAACAAAAGCACATTAGGTTACTCATTGGAGGCAAGGACTGAACTGTCATACATGAGGTATTCAGTCCAGGTGTTTAGTCACTATGCCACATTTATCCGCCTTATAAAACAAACAAGAATATAACACAAAACATCAAGGTACAGTAGGTCACTATTAAGCAGCTCATTTGCTAAGCAATATTGACTATGTAAAGAATGAAGAGACGAGGCATAAGTAACTGGAACATCAAATGCCGGACAGAAAGAGTAAGATAATAAACAAAATGTCTGATCCTGTATATTGTGAGAAGCCATCCATGTATCTATTATTATATTAGCTCTGTGTATTCTGGCAGCACTAGGCACAAGGTAGGAACAAACCCTAGACAGGATGCCAATTCATCACGGGACAAACTCATGTGCACAAGCACACTCATTAATTGATGAATACAACACTGATGGGTGGTTTGTAAGAAATACGCTGAATGAATTGAAAGACTTCTGTCCATACAGGTCACAGAAAAGTGACTAGCACTACAATCTGTGCTCCTTCCCTCAATATGGGCACGTGTCATGTAAAAAGGAAATGAGAAACTGAGTCATGCTACCTCTGTCATGAAAGCATAGCAATGTAGTTTTTACCTTTACAGAAATTAGAAATGGAGGTAAATATGCGTAGATACACAGCATCCCCATCCACACTACCATTTTTTAAGTTTCTTATCCAGATTGTGATCACGGCAAAAGGTAAGAACAAGATCTTGGCATGATGGGGTCCATAATGTGACCAGTCTCACACAAAAACACAGGCCACTTTAGTGCTGTCAAACAACTTTACAGCTTCTTTAACGGAGATTTGCAATGTGGATGGCATTTTTTTACTGCGATAAGCTTTGGATCACTGCAGCTCCAAACTGGATTAAGCAAGTGGGAGAATGTTATTCTTCTTTTTCATGTTTATGCAGTGCTTCTGTCAACAAGTACAACTACATAATTTCCGACATGGTTGTTCATACTTTCTTCTTTTTAGAATGTCTTCACACCAAACGGTATGGTGTAGCACATAGTTTTAATATAGCACCATTAAACAGTTAACCTTCTGCAAGTGTTTCTTTGTTGGGTTTTTTATGATAAATGGTCTGTTTTACAGATGCTTAAAACTTATTTTTAAAGGTTTTTATATAATTTTTTTTTAATAATTTTCCCTGCCAATCAGAATCACAAAGCAGTTTAGTAAGCTTTTCATACCTGTTTTTTCTTTCTTTGTATGGTAAAATGGCACACCATGGTTCAGAGATGCTTCCATTACATTTCTTTATAAAAAATGAATACAGTACCTTTAAACAGTTTGTCAAGCGTTGCATATATTTGTTTTTGTTTCTTTACTTCTTCCTGTGATACAAAATGAGAACAGCCTAGTTTACCGATTTTTACATTTAATTTCTTTAGAAAATCTTAATCTTTAAACATTTAAAGTACTTTCTAGATTTTTTCAGATTTTCTTTTATTTCTTTATTTGCCCAGAATATTTCTCAGTCAGACATCCATGTTTAATATCTAACTCCTTTTTCACTAAAATTAATTCACGGTCTACTTTTAATATATTTATATTTTTACATCCGCTAAGCTGGTTTGTGCTTTCTGTTTAATAGAAACTGTTTATTATTGTGCCGGAGAGTGGTGCAGCTTGGTGTTCTGATGAAACTTGCAACAGAGGCATGGCATTCGTCTTTGATTATTCATTGTTTAATATGTAACTTTAATTCATAATACAAAATTAGGTTTTTAAAAATATAGAAATAATCAAACAGGGTAAAGTGATTTTCAGGAAAGGTACTACATAAAACATCAAGAAATCAAATGTCAATTAACATAGTACCGGTATACTTTCTGAAAAGGGCGGCATGGTGGCGCTGCTGCCTCGTAGTAAGGAGACCTGGGTTCGCTTCCCGGGTCCTCCCTGCGTGGAGTTTGCATGTTCTCCCTGTGTCTGTGTGGGTTTTCTCTGGGTACTCTGGTTTCCTCCCACAGTCCAAAGACATGCAGGTTAGGTGCATTGGCAATTCTAAATTGTCCCTAGTGTGTGCTTGGTGTGTGGGTGTGTGTGTATGTCCTGTGGTGGGCTGGCACCCTGCCCGGGCTTTGTTCCTGCCTTGCGCCCTGTGCTGGTTGGGATTGGCTCCAGCAGACCCCCCGTGACCCTGTGTTAGGATATAGCGGGTTGGACAATGACTGACTGACTTTCTGAAAAAAGATCTTTATGAA
The DNA here is from genome assembly GCA_026402145.1 of Polypterus bichir lapradei. NCBI lineage: Eukaryota > Metazoa > Chordata > Cladistia > Polypteriformes > Polypteridae > Polypterus > Polypterus bichir. Next base: position 25,112,361 of record JANRMT010049829.1, on the reverse strand, counting down.
AGAAACACAAGCAGACATTTAAGTGTGGCGTTACTTGAAGTGTCATGAACCATCCAGAAAGAGGCAAACATTAACAAGTACAGTACTAAAGGCTTCGTCAAGTTCTTTAGAAAAGGAAGTTGCATAAAAAACAGATGATGAAATCAAATGTAGTAATAGGTATAGGAGTAGCGGTAGTATGATGTGTGTGCACAGTACAGTGCATCCAGTCCCTCTTCTCTTTGTCACATCCATCCATGCCACTTTTTATTTTCTTAAGGAGAGAGTATATCTTGGGAAATTAAACATTTATTTCCATGATAGATTTTTGGCAGATGCATAGATAAACAAACGAATAAGGTTATTAACTTCTGGCCAGGGTTGTTAAACCTGAATTCTGAGCGCTTGCTTCTTTATTTCCCTTGACCTGAGACTTTGGTCAGCAGGGCATTTTGGGTTTTACTGCCCTCTTGTGGAAAAACTTAGGACATAACATGCAAAATGTCAAGTACTGTGGAAAGCATTTGTGCGGCACAGTAGTGCTACTGTCTCGCAGTTACTAGACAAAAGTAACAAAAAGTTCACATTTCTCATTTTCCCTGCGTGGAATTTGCATGTTTGCTATGGTTTGCACACGTAGTCCAGAAAATGTAGTTTGGATGACTTGGCATTGCTGCATTGGCCCGTGTGTAGTTGCATTTGCCCTGTTCTGGACTTGTACCCAGTTCTGGTGTTTCTTTGCCTTGCACCTAAAGGGATTGGCTCCCTGTCCTAGATTAGGAAACTGGACGGTTGAAAGGGGTCTAAACATGACATGAATGGGTCAGAGTTGCACAGTGGCTAAGTGATTAGCATTGCTGCCTTACAACTGGGTTTGATCCATGGCTCAGTCACTGTCTGTATATAACCGGCCCGTTCTCTGTTTCACTATGGGCTCTTCTCCAGGTTTTCCTCTAATATTCCAAAGATATATGTGTAGGTTGATTGATGACTCAAAACTAGTCGAGTTTTTGAGTTTCCTTTGCACTGGATTAACACCTTCTTTTGGATTGGTTACTTCTCCTCTTCCCAAAATACTAAAGATTTTCAGATTATTCTAATTGGCTCTTGTGTGAGACTGTGTGTGTCTAAGTATTCCTAAATGACATCCACCCATGCTAGAAAAGTCCTGAAATAAATAACCAGTAAATCAAATGGCTCTCACACAATCATCCATTCAGTCACAGCAGCCCAGTTTATTATCACCAATACGCATAACAACATGTTTGTGGACAACTAACCCGCTAGAGTAAACAGAAACGTTTTGAGAACATGCAAGCACCACATGGAAGGTGCCGTAGCCCATCTGAGCTTAGGTTGATAGACATGTCTCTTTGTTTTGATGTACTGGTGCCCAGACAGATTGTGGAGAAAAAAAAAAAAAACAAAGAATGTCTTGATTTTCAATACTCTCACTCACTGTCCTGTCCTTTCTTTATTTTATCATCCACCTATTTTGAATTGTTACATAATGTGCATTGTGGTAACTGCAAATGTCATTTAAAATGAATTGTCAGTAACATTTAATGACTCATTATATACAAATAATCATGACAGATTAGCTTCATCACTGCAGCCAATAACTGTCCATATTGTATCACGTTAAACATCAACTACTACTGATGTGGTCATATATTAAGTGGCCAGAACTGCCACCTACTGGGCATACAAAAATGCATCTGCAATGCAATATATATTTAGACACATCCACAACAAGTATAAAAGAGAAGCAGGTCTTTCCTTAATCACGGAAAGCTCAATAAAGAAAAGAATGTTACTATTATTTTCATGTAACCGAATACTGTACCAATTTAGTATTTACAAAATGCAATTTGGTAAGTTTATTAATTGTATAGGACTAAAGATTTATATATAAATAAGAAGGAAATTGAAAGTATTTCCAGCATTAAGTGAAACAGCACAACATAAAACAAATAACCATATTTCAATCCTGTTTTTTCTTTTCTATAGGTGCCTTCAGCACTTTTGTTTTTTATATTTTCATGTGACATTCTTACCTGATCCCTTTTTGCTCTCTTGTAACGCAAAAAAAAAGTATCCAACTAAGTAGCTGGGAGAGATGAAACATTAGATTGTGTTTTTCTTTAAGAGCTCAGTTTAATCGAGTGATTACTTTCATGTCTGTAACTGGCATCTGCAATTAATCCAAATTTTCACTTTCAGTGCTTTTGCAGACCTGTGGATGTCAAAAAAAAAAAAAAAAATCAGTTTAAGGATCCTTACATTTTTCTATCATCCAGAACCACTGTATATTTGCCCTGCACAGATTTATTGCTGTTAAGCTGTGTAAATATATTGTGACTTTATAATAATAGATTTGCAAACCTGTCAGAAACCATGTTTTCACTTTTTCCATTATGATTAGTGAGTGTAGATTGATAGGCAAAAATTAAGGGGTCCAAATACATTCTGAATCTACTGCGTGTACTTAAATAGTATTTAATTGTATTTACTTTGTCATGTTCTGTTGCAACCTAAACCCAACCAGTTATGTTCAGCTTGTGCCTCCTTGCACTTCTTTTTTCTCCACATTGTTGAGTTGTGACAAAAGTAAATGTCTTCTCTCTGAATTATCATCATTAATACATTACATTAAAACTAAAATAAAACAGGAATAAACCATTTGTGGCTGAAGTTTCTAATGGAGGACTTTAAAATAGGCTCTACAATAAACAGGAACCCAGTGCAGTCTCTTATAATTATGGTCATTGTGTCAAGATTTAATTAGAGATCATGAGATTTCAATTTTCTTACATTTATTTTTATCATTTAAGCCATAAAGGGCTTTTGGATTTTTGTTACTGTGTAACCATGTGTCACATTAAAGTATGTGCATACTTCAGATTTCATGGGAGCATTGGACACTTGGTTTTAATGGCCATCACAAATATGGAGCATGTTCAGTGATTGTGACCACTTGTTTTAATAAAGGAATGAACTATTTTTTTGCAAGAGAACCTTTCTCTGGCAATTTATTTTTTGAGGGATATCGACTTTCCAGCCTGTGTACTCCTTTAGATTTGGTTGCTGATCTTTATGTCCTCAAGTGTTTTGACCTCAGGACTGTGCAAATACTCTTCTTGCTTTTACTATAAAATAGGTCGACTTCAGTATGCCTCTTTTAATATAGCATATATAAGATATTCACTAAATTAAAGATTTGTGGATTCCCTTGAGAGTGTCCCTGGTGGCACAGTAGTTCAAATTTCAGTCCAAACACTCCCTCTGTGGAGTCTGCAAGTTCTCCCAGTGTCTGCATGCAGTTTCCTCCCATATACCACAATCCTACATGTTATGCTAACATATGGCTTGGAATTAACCTAGTATAACTGTGTCCTCCAATGGCTTGGTACCATATCCAAGACTAGTGCTTTCCTTAGGCCTAGTGCTCTGTGTCCCTGAACTGGGGAAATGGGTAACACAAATTATGTATGAATGAATTGATGGACTAACCAGAGAACACAAATTGTAAACCATTTTGAAAAAGCTGGTTGATTTTTTGTCAAGAAAATGAACACTAATTTTATCTACTTGAATCATTTTATGTTACATATGCAGATGTCACATGGGCTGGATGGACATCCTGGCCAGGAAAGGAAGCAAACCTGGAAGGAAGAGATGGACGGACAGACACTATAAAAGCAGAGATATCACTAGGGAACTGTTATTCCCCCAACATGCTAGATGACAGTAGTCCACACCCAGTAAGAAACCAGCAGGGCATGCCAGGAAATGTAGTCTGGCAGGGCAGCCCTGCTGGGGTCATGGGGTGCCACAAGAGGGCGTTCCAGAGAAACAAGCTCTCTACCCTAATAATGGACTTCCGTGTGACCCGGAAATACTTCCATCAAGCAATTGCCCTGGCACTGTAATAAAAGGGGCAGCACTCCCTTATTCAGGTGAGTTGGAGCTGGGTGGTAGGGAGGTAACACTTGAGTGGAGGGCAGTGCGTTGGTGAGAGAGTATATTGTGGAGAGAGAAAGACAAGTGTTTTGTGCTTTGTGTAATACTTTTTTGGAGGTATTTAAAATAAAACCTTCATTTATTTTGATAAAGGACTTTGCTTTTGTGATCGTGTTGGAGTTAGGGCAGGCAGATGCCTGGGTTTCCATCAAACATAACACCTTTCACAGTTAACAACATATCTAGCTGCTTTATTAAGTAAACTTAACATCAATTTAAGTATGAACATACTGAATATTTAATATGTACCAAAACATTTCTGAAACATTAGACAGTGTTTGGAACTTACAAAAGTTAACATGAGACAATATACAGCTCATCTAACAGGTTAGACATTAGATAACTGTTAAGTTGGCATTTAAAAATCCAGTGGACACCTAAAAGACGCTGGAAAACTAAATTTCTGTGTTTCACTTTAATGAGAGTACACAACTATCCAACAGCACTACACTTTACTTAAAACCATAATGAATTGAAAATTAGTGTCATATGCAGCTACTGCTGAATCCTACTAGCACCATGGCAGACCTTCCCTCCATTCACAGACGAAGTAGAATTAATGATCAATAAAACAAAGTATAGACAACTAAGAAAGTGGGTAAGGTAACAACCAATTTGTTAACCTTATTAATGTCACCCAGACCACTAGAGCATATTGAGGGTTGGATTCACAGTAGGAGAAACAGTCTGGCCCTACCGAATGACACTCTCAGTGGTATGAGAAGTTTACAAGGAAACCTAGTGCCACTAGAGGGAGCTCCTCTGAGTTACCAGCAGAACTACTAAGAGCTACCTGAATGACTTAGAAACATCTAAAGGCTTACCCTGGAAGGGCTTCTTGGCCAAAGCTTAAAAGGCCCTATAGTCAGTATCTAGGGGGCCCTTGGAGTTCGGAGGAAGCCATGGCTAAGAGGCTGGACAAGTAAAGGAGGCTAGAGGTGAATTAGTTAAGTGAGGGGTAAATGGGAGGACCAGAAGGTTTAGGTTTTTGTTATTTTGAGCCCCTTTGTATTCATGGGAAAATTAGAATGACTGTTCACCTGTTTTTCTAACCCTTTTCTTTTGTTACTATTTTCCTTTTGCGTAGTGAGAAAAGTGCTATATAAATGCAAAGAATTACATTATTATTATTATTGGTCATCATTTGGGATTGAGGGTGATGCATGAGCACTCCCTACAGTCCACAATGTATAGTTATGTTTGATATAAGGGGGGTGAGGGGAAACAGCAGAAACAGAATAAAACAATTCAATTGTATGTAACTTTTTCCCAGCTCTAAAGGGGAAGGCCCAGACATTCCCATACCATTCGAGAGATGCAGCGTGTCTTAATTTTGCTCTGGGTCTTCACATTGCGGGTTGTGCTTATTACACCTCTCGAATAAGACGCTCAGTGGCCTGTTACCTACAGTACATACCCAAAACACATCAACTTAATAACTGTCACCGCTCCTGATCTTGTAAAGAACCTTACAATAGTGTATGCTATAGAAAGTGGCTAAATGAAATAAACTGTAACCATCAGATCTGACACAAAGCCAGTGAAGAACAGCCAGATGACTGGTCAAGTTGTCATAAAGCTTTGTATATATCAAGACTCTAGAAGCAGCTTTCTGAGCATGTTGTAAAAAAGAATTACAGGAATTTATATGTCAAGTATTAAATGCACAGGAATATACTGTAGCATCTAAATATACACAGTAGTTCATTCAGCATTTGGTGTATAATGGAAAGAAATAATTATGCATATTACTTTTAAGTTTGAAAGGCCATTGTCCCTTTGATGCAAATAATGACAGTGTTAAAGTCAACAGCATTAAATTCTTTAGGAACTTCCAAAATATGCAGGAAGAGTTTAGATATACATAATCACTTCATTCCTTAAGCATTCCTTGGTAAATGTCATTCTGTTTCATTAATTTATTTTATTCATTTCATTAATTATTTGATGATTTAATCCTTATGCTTCTTACATGGGCTGATTAAATGCGGAGCTTCTTATAGCATCAAGGCTTTGGTTTCAGGCTTTGGCATGCATAAGAGAAAATATGCAGCATTTGCTTCAGGATCAGGACACCAGCTTAATGTGCAAAGCTTTCACATTAGCTATCAAAATCAAAAATATTTCATTCATTTTGTACCTTTCCTGTCCAATGTACATTTGTGTTTTGGGACTACTAGAGTATTAGGATTGCTTTTGTTTTGTTTAACTGGTGTAGTTACTGAAATATACAAATGTAATTTGAGGACCCGATATTGAATTTGGTCATACTGTATGATCACATCCAAAATGATTAATGTGAAAATGTTCTTGGAAATTAACTTTTACTTAGCTGAATCTCAGGTGTCAACGTACAATTCATTTGAAAATGTTGTGCAGTGTCCCAAAATGGGGAAAAAATCTGGAAAACGGAGAATCTTTTAAACCATTCCAACAGCCAAATGTTTACATTCATTCATATCTTGTATCTACTAAGGTAAAACAATGATAACATGGTAACATTTTCCAGAATCAAGAATCTGCTATATATACACTCACCTAAAGGATTATTAGGGACACCATACTAATACGGTGTTTGACCCCCTTTCGCCTTCAGAACTGCCTTAATTCTACGTGGCATTGATTCAACAAGGTGCTGAAAGCATTCTTTAGAAATGTTGGCCCATATTGATAGGATAGCATCTTGCAGTTGATGGAGATTTGTGGGATGCACATCCAGGGCACGAAGCTCCCGTTCCACCACATCCCAAAGATGCTCTATTGGGTTGAGATCTGGTGACTGTGGGGGCCATTTTAGTACAGTGAACTCATTGTCATGTTCAAGAAACCAATTTGAAATGATTCGAGCTTTGTGACATGGTGCATTATCCTGCTGGAAGTAGCCATCAGAGGATGGGTACATGGTGGTCATGAAGGGATGGACATGGTCAGAAACAATGCTCAGGTAGCCCGTGGCATTTAAATGATGCCCAATTGGCACTAAGGGGCCTAAAGTGTGCCAAGAAAACATCCCCCACATCATTACACCACCACCACCAGCCTGCACAGTGGTAACAAGGCATGATGGATCCATGTTCTCATTCTGTTTACGCCAAATTCTGACTCTACCATTTGAATGTCTCAACAGAAATCGAGACTCATCAGACCAGGCAACATTTTTCCATTCTTCAACTGTCCAACTTTGGTGAGCTCGTGCAAATTGTAGCCGCTTTTTCCTATTTGTAGTGGAGATGAGTGGTAACCGGTGGGGTCTTCTGCTGTTGTAGCCCATCCGCCTCAAGGTTGTGCGTGTTGTGGCTTCACAAATGCTTTGCTGCATACCTCAATTGTAACGAGTGGGTATTTCAGTCAAAGTTGCTCTTCTATCAGCTTGAATCAGTCGGCCCATTCTCCTCTGACCTCTAGCATCAACAAGGCATTTTCGCCCACAGGACTGCCGCATACTGGATGTTTTTCCCTTTTCACACCATTCTTTGTAAACCCTAGAAATGGTTGTGCGTGAAAATCCCAGTAACTGAGCAGATTGTGAAATACTCAGACCGGCCCGTCTGGCACCAACAACCATGCCACGCTCAAAATTGCTTAAATCACCTTTCTTTCCCATTCTGACATTCAGTTTGGAGTTCAGGAGATTGTCTTGACCAGGACCACACCCCTAAATGCATTGAAGCAACTGCCATGTGATTGGTTGATTAGATAATTGCATTAATGAGAAATTGAACAGGTGTTCCTAATAATCCTTTAGGTGAGTGTATATAGGGCTTATATATAATTTATACCTATGAAATGAAGGGTTTACTATTGACAGTGTTCTAATGACAATAAAGCATTACTTTCACCCTGTTAGTTCAGAATGCAGCTGTAAGAATATTAACTAGAAAAGAAAAATTTGAATATATATCACTCATTTTAACATTATTGCACTGGTAAAATTGATTTTGAAATACTATTAATGGTATATATATAAAATTAAAAATGATCAAATGTTGAAATATATGCATCAAATCTCCAAGAATGAAGCTTAGAAAACAGGAATAACTTAAGTAAATTTAACTTAGGCAGAATGCCAAGTTGGTTCTGGGCTGTCTTTTGGCCTTGGAACCCCTGCAAATTTGTATATCTGTTTTATATCTCCAGCATCTCACTCCTTAAATTAAAAAAAAAAAAAAAAAAAAAAAAAATCAGTCATGCCCGGCCATCTGATCTCAGCATTAGACTTATCTTTACAGATTTAAAAAACAAATCTATATATAAGGACTTTACTTTTTCTGATACCTATATATCTATGTTATGTAAGTGCGTATTGATGTATTCTTATATTACTATTTTTGGTATTTACTCATTCATATTTAATTCTATTTCTAATTAGTTTTTCTTTTCTTATTACCTTTTTAACATCTTATAAAACACTTTGAGATTTTTCACCTCAATTCAATGTTAATCATAACTGTAATCATGGACACTTCCTTGCTTACACTGTAGTTGTTGTGCAAATGTGTTCAAGGGAAGCACAATCCCCTTAAACTAAATTGGATCCAATTACACTAAGCCATAGATCTGACTGCAGTAGGAAGAGGCTTATCTGTTTACTTCAATGTCCCTGCTTGCTAAAAGCATCATAAGAACATGTTCAATAAAATATTCAGTTTATAGACAATTTATTACAGCTTGATTTAAAATATACATTCTTAGAACAGAACTTGTAAAACCACACCTCCATCATGGTAATTACAATAACCTCTTGCTCCACAGAGAAGCCTATTGGATATTCAAATTCAACACTATTCAACCATCTGGTTTAAATAAAGCTAATGACTTAATGTGTTTTCTGTGATTTAATCTTAGAAATTTACCCTGTTAATGTTTTCCTCCAATGTTAATTCTTGTACCAGACGGGCACTCGACAGGCAAACAGTCAATTGTTGATAGCTCTCAGAAGATAAACTCTTTTAAAAATCTGTCTTTGATAACATACCTTACACTTACAGTTAAAGTTTTACGTTTTGTTTTCTCTAAGATCTAAACACTGTATATAGTATTTATTTTTAAGGGTCAGATTTTTATTATTATTAGATGAGCCATCTTTCTTGTCATTATTTTTATCATCATTTTTCCTTATTTTCTTTTCAAACCTTTGCAATATAGCACAACTGTAAAAACTTTTTTCTCACTCTTCCATATAGATTTGCAGCAACAAAAACAGTACTTTTTGACAGTAAAGATTACTTATACTCACAGTCTATTAGGATACTACAGTAGTTTAATTTATTTATATAATCTTTAGACTCTCTATATTCATTCTTTTTCCATTGCCCTTTTTCATATACAAATGTATCTTCATAATTCAAATATCCAGTAATGGCCCTAAAGAAGAGTCTTTAACTTGAACTGTGCCGGCCGATATTACAATTCACCAAGCTACAGTACAAATGCCATAACAGGACCGTTAATTTGTAACATAAGTTACCTCCCATTTCAGAATTAACAACTGGGTTTTTGTGAAAATTGTTATACTTAGTATCTAGTGGACATCTGCAAACTATTTGTGCCATTTTATTCTTCATGAACCGATTTTTGTGTTTAGTCAATACAACTTGAGTTATTATATTTATCTCTGTGAATTGTTCACGTTTGATTATATAATTAAAAATGTTTTGCCTTTTATAGTTATTTTGGTTCAATTAATTAATTTTCAATAGTACAGTCATGGCCAAAAGTTTTAAGAATGACACAAGTATTAGTTTTCACAAAGTTTGCTGCTTCAGTGTTTTTAGATCTTTTTGTCAGATGTTTCTGTGGGAAACTGAAGTAGAATTACAAGCGTTTCTTAACTTTTAAAGGCTTTTATTGAGAATTACATTATGTTTATGCAAAGAGTCAGTATTGGCCCTTCTTTTTCAAGACCTCTGCAGTTCACCCTGGCATGCTGACAATCAAATTCTGGGCCAAATCCTGACTGACAGCAGCTCATTCTTGTATAATCAATACTTGGAGTTTGTCAGAATTTGTGGGTTTTTGTTTGATCACCCACCTATTGAGGATTGACCACAAGTTCTCAATGGGATTAAGGTCTAGGAAGTTTCCTGGCCATGAGCCCAAACTTGCAATGTTTTGTTCACCGAGTCACTTAGTTATCACTTTTGCCTTATGGCATGGTACTCCATCATGCTGGAAAAGGCATTGTTGATCACCAAACTGTTCTTGGATGGTTGGGAGAAGTTGCTCTTGGAGGATGTTTTGGCACCATTCTTTATTCATGGCTGTGTTCTTAAGCAAAATTGTGAGTGAGCCCATTGCCTTGGCTGAGACGCAACCCCACACATGAATGGTCTCAGGATGCTTTACTGCTGGCATGAAACAGGACTGATGGCAGCGCTCACCTTTTCTTCTCTGGACAATCTTTTTTCACTGATGCCCCAAAAAATCGGAAAAGGGGATTGATCATAGATTATGACTTTATTCCAGTCCTCAGCAGTCCAATCCCTGTACTTTCTGCAGAATATCCGTCTGTCCCTGATGATTTTCTTGGAGAGAAGTGGCTTTTTTGCTGCCCTTCTTAATACCAGGCTATCCTCCAAATGTCTTAGCCTCACTGTGCATGCAGATGCGCTCACACTTACCTGCTGCCATTCCTGAGCAAGCTCTGCACTGGTGGTGCCTAAGAACACAGCCATGAATAAAGAATGGTGCCAAAACATCCTCCAAGAGCAACTTCTCCCAACCACGCAAGAACAGCTTGGTGACCAACAATGCCTTTTGCAGCATGATGGAGCACCATACCATAAGGTAAATGTGATAACTAAGTTGGTTGGGGAACAAAACATCAAACTTTTAGGTTCATGGCCAGGAAACTCCCCAGACCTTAATCCCATTGAGAACTTATGGTCAATCCTCAAGAGGCGGGAGGACAAACAAAAAGCCACCAATTCTGAGAAATTCCAAGCATTGATTATGCAAGAATGGGCTGTCAGCAGTCAGGATTTGACCCAGAAGTTGATTGACAGCATATCAGGGTGAATTGCAGAGGTCTTGAAAAAGAAAGACGGGCCAACACTGTAAATATTGACTCTTTGCAAAAACTTAATGTAATTGTCAATAAAAGCCTTTGAAACTTATGAAATGCTTGTAATTATACTTCAGTATATTATATACCATAGAAACATCTGACAAAAAGATTAAAAAACACTGAAGCAGCAAACTTTGTGAAAACCAATACTTGTGCCATTCTCAAAACTTTTGGCCATGTCTGTATTTATTTAATATTTCATTTTTTTTAGTTGATCATGCCTATATACATGTATACTGTGTTAATATTTGTTTTTTTTTTATTTTTTTATAATACTGTCAACTTAATGTATACTTTTTCTTGTCTATTATTATAGTTTGCATAATATATTTTATTGTATTTTACTTTTGTCTTTATCTACACTAATTGCTTTTGTTTTATTTAATTCCTTATTTATTCTTCCTGTTTATTAAAATTTTGAGTAAAACCCTTTGAGTGAAAATGTGATACAGAAATAAATGTTTTATCTACAGATTCTAGCTCTAACTCTGAATGTTTCAAAGGCAATAAAATTAAGTTTTAATAACAGAAAAGATGTTTTGGTTAAAAGAAAGGATAAAAAATAAACTACACAGAAGATAAATAATGCAATGAAGTCCAACTAAAACAAATGGACGGAGCAAAACAAACAAAAGTAAAGCAGTTAAGACAAGATATAAAAGTAAACTAGGTACATAGGAATGCACAAATGGGGGATAACTTTTGCAAATACATATAATACACACAAAAAAACCTAAATACAGAAGTCAGGAGAAGACAGGACAAATGTCCCAACTTTCCTTTCAATCCCACTTAATTTCAAGGTCACAAGGATCGGCTACAAGGTAGAAAATAATAGTGACGGGGAGGAGGGAGGGTGCCAGCCCATCATTGAGCACACTTGTGCAGACACCAACAAAAAATAAATTAGGAAAATTCCAAAATAAATATCAATACAATATAATAAGTGAAAAAGTGAAAAGAGAAAAGGAAAAATATGTTAACAGAAAAAGACTGGACTGGAAGCTGGTGCTCCTGTGGTCGCACCATGTTAAGTGTTTCTCAGCTAAAGAGTGGCAGCACTGCTGATGCTGGCAACATCACAGAAAATCCGTTTGAATAAAGGTAATCTCCGGTTAACAAAATTATACTTTCCGAAAAACACCAACGTCTCACGGTTCTCGTGTTCCCGAATGCCTTTTCAGTTTAATCCAACTTCCATATACGGAGCACGGGTTTGCACGGAAAGTACAAGCAACTGCACCACTTATCGTGTTTATGCCCATCTCCGCCTTCTTGGGTACCCACAAAAATGGGGTGCATGGCCCTTTAATGGGACTAGCAAGGAGTCGGCCTAAAGCGTGCCATGTGAAACTTTTTTTTTCCAAGTTTCGGTTTCGATTGAGACTTCATTTCCGCCCGTGTCAGAGCCTCCTCTGGTGAAAGGCGGGCGGGATTTTTGTTTGGGAAGAGACACTATACTGAACTCTTAAAAAAACCAAAGGGTCACCGTGCAAAGTGTCGCTGCTGCGGCCAATCAAGTCTCCTGCACTCGGGAGGCGCACGTTTCAGGTAAGCGCCTTTCGGATTTGGCTGCTGTTGTTGCTGCTGCTGCCTCTCCCAGCGGGGACTCACAAATAGGAGTCCGGCCGCAGTGTTGACAGGTAGAGCGTAGAGCCGTGCGCGCGCCGCAGCCATCCGCTCCTCACACAAAGGGGAGAGCAGTGAAGGGGTCAACGCGGCCTTCACAGTATGGAACGCTGCTGTGTGTTGTTTTGTCCCTAATGATCGCAGCGAAAACCAGGGTAAAGGAAGAGATCCCGGATTGGAGGAATGAAACTTTCCACCCCGTGTGCTGTTTTAGCGGGAAGGGGAGGCGACAAGAAATGTATTGTGCTAAAGAGAAAAACAGATCGCAGTACTTACTAAAAACAATACCCTAGAATCAAAACGGGCACATTTTCTCAGAGTGAGTGGTTTTTCTCGACTTTATACTGGCGTTGGATATTCGCGGGTTTGAATGTGAATGCGAGCGGCTCTCATTGAAAGAAACGTGTTGCACAATAAAGGGGGCGAGTGTGGAATCTTTCAAAATAAAAGTCTCTCTGGGCCTGTACTAAAAGTACTCAGTAAGTAGAATGTTTTGTTTTAATCCAGACCTCGGGCGATACTCGTCTTTAGGATAAATAAGCGAGTTGTGATCAGAGTTCGGGAGATAAACGTTAGTCTACGCCAGGACTGTGAGAGAGCCAGTCGCAGCACCGAGGAACAAGCGCATGCGACGCCGAGAGATGTGTTCAGAACTTCCCTTTCTCTTCGCCCGACTGCAGCACCCTGTGGAAATGAAGGAGCTGAGCGAGGCACCTTTAACCGACGGAACCCTAAAGACTAGTAGGCATTTTTAGGACCGAAACTGTTTGTTTATTATCAAGCTTAACACTTTTATCGGCAGGATTCGCTAACTAATTCATGTATCTGCACGATTGCTTGGAAAGTATTTTGAATAGCATTTTAAAGAGCGTTAACTGTCTGTTTATTTACGATCACAAAAGTGTTTTTTTTTATCACAGCTCCCTGAATATGAAGCATAGTGTGCTTTTAAAATATAGCTGTTATAGGTCTTAAACGCGGCTACTTTGCTATTGGGTTGAAGTCAATGAGCAGTTTAATTGTGAATGGAGACAACACAACCAGAGAGAAAGTTTGCGTTCCTTTTCTGTGTTTACAGTTCAGCAGCCCTTTGACTGAAGTCTCAACTGCTCTGACATCTGCTGATGTATAGAACACTTCTTTTTTGTTCGCTGTGACATCTCGAAAAACTGACGTGTATTTAAATAATACAAACGTCATCGCGCCATTAACGCCACACATAATAATCAGATATCGAATTTATTAATTGAACAGTATTATATTAGAACAAGAGCAATGCGTGACTGGCATATAATATAAAAGTACTATATGTATTAAACCAATACACATTTGGTACATATAAATGTCCATCCACTTTTCTAACTTGATTATAAATTTAATGATTGCAGTCTTTCAGTGCTTATCCCAACTACATATGGCGCAAGGTAGTATGTGTGTTGCTGCTAAAGTATGTAATGTGAATTTTCATAAAATTCCCTGTTATTCCATTAAGCAATAAGAAGGAGCTGGTAACACTGGATAATTTAATGATTATATGGAATAATTAATGGCTAGGCCATTACAATGATGCTACACTTTGTGTCATGAAATAATGAACTTATACTGGTTCATAAATTGTAATTTATAGAGTAACTAGTTACAGTTCAATTTATAGAATATTCTTTTAGTAGATCTTACCACAACACAGTGAAATGGATTAGTTGGTCTCAAAAATAGATGGATGTACATGTGATTATAAGCTTAAACTGACAGCTAAATTATTTCATTGATAATGATTAGGTCATTCATGGATTTATGTGTTATTTCATACTTAAAGCATGTCAGTATATAGTTAAAAGTTTGTTTTGATATAATGTCAGTATGTAATTAATCTGTAATAGTATAATGTGATCTGCTGTTTTATTTCACAAAAATGCTTACGTTGAATTTAGTAATTTTTTTATATTTAGTCAATTAGTCATTCTTAAACCCACTTTTAATTATAAATTAAACTTTAAATTTATAGTCAAAAAGCAGAACATCACAAAGGCATGCTACTCAGTCAAACTAATAAAAGAGATGCAGCAAATTACTTTAAAATCTATACAGAGAAATCAATGGAAGAATTAAAATACAAGTAAAGAAAAAAGCAAAATCCCCTCCAACCCCACCTAATAGAAATAGAATAAGAAGAGAGATGTGAGCAAAAAAAATGTTTTTCACAGCAGTGTTTTAAGTACTTTGTTTTCATAATTTCTTTGAGTGTATTTATACTCTGTTCTCTAGAATATATGTGTATAAATGTACTGTACAGCTTTAAGTGGTGCAATATGTACTGACAATGTAGAAAAAATCCATTATGTTGACTGATGTATGTGACACTGCATTTTTCTGGATGGATTTCTCATAGGTCTGATATTTAGTATTTTTTGTTTTGTTCTGCAAAAAATATAGTATGTTTAATTGACATTCCCATGTGCACTCTTTTTTTTTTTTTTTTTTTTT
>JANRMT010049829.1:25076218-25096780 GCA_026402145.1 Polypterus bichir lapradei | reverse complement strand
ATATATTTTCTGTCTCCTCTTTACCAAAGGTTAGTTAACCTGGAGAGTTCCCACCTTATCCCGCTGGCCCACACAGAGTCCCATCATGCTATAATATTTGTTTTCCTTTTCTCAGTTTCAGGCAAGCTTTTAGTATATGCAGCATTTTATGAGAACAGATTTGTATCTATTTATTGCTTTGAACCATTTAATGGTTAAAGGATGATAAAAAGTTACTAATATTTAAAGTAGAAATCAAATGATTTAGGCAAAGGTAGTGAACAATTTCTAGATAACTAAATACCATGTCAGTATGTTATTTTGATAGGTCTAGACATAAATTCTAGGCACCTCACAACACTGTATTGGACAAAGTGGTTTAAAAAATGAAAGATGTAATATATATTAAGATACTGTTATAAATATGAAGCTTAAGATTTGATTTAGCAAGTATGTATTAAATATTGTGTGTTAAACTATTTATGTTGCATATTAGGTGACTCAGTGGTTAGCGCTGCTGCCTTACAGTCCAGTAAACACCTGTGTTGAGTTTGCATGTTCTTGCTGTGTGAATGCAGGTTTATCACCAAGTATTTGGGCTGTCTTCATAAATCCCAAATGTTTGTTTGGTTTAACTGACAACCCTAAATTGGCATAGTGTGAATGAGTGTAGGTGTGTGCCCTGTGATAGACTGTTGTATCTTTCAGGATTGACTTCTTTGTTAAACCCAAGGCTGCTGGAATAAGTACTGCATCCCCGCAACAAACGGGTTTGAGGATAGATGAATCCATATTTTGAAAAGTGCACAAAAGAGAATTTTTCATTTATTACTAGGAAGTATGGTCTAATGGGTGAAGTAATGTACAGTAAATCATAAAGATCTTAGTTCTTACATTTACTGCTAACTTGCTGTGTGACCCTGAACAAGAAACATAGCGTGCCTATCCTCCATTTGTAGAATATGAATGGTTTGCTAAATCATTTTGGATGGATAAATAAAACATAGTAACTAAAGAACAGAAGACAATGCAATAAGTGTGCTATAACTGTAGTAAGTGTTGACGAAAAATGTGTATATTGTACTGCTGTAAATGATAAAAAATTAATTTTGGGTTGTGTAAAGTGGACACCACAATCACAGTTTCTTTCTAATGGAAGCTGCAACCAGGATAAACTGGATAGTCAGGGGCTGACAATGAACTTCAAGTAAATCATTTGTCAGAATCTAGTGAGGGAAAAAGTTGTCAGAAAAAGTAAAATTGGACCCTAGTTCAGGAGAGTCAATTGCAGACTTGTATTGTCATTTAGGAACAAATAACTGGTTTCGTACTCAAAAGCACACTGTCATGATAGGCACTGGCTCTCTACAACTATAAACTGTTAGGAAATGGATAGATACTTTCTTCTTCATTTGAGTCAGATCAGATAGACTCCTGTGTTTCAAAACATTGATACTGTATGTGCAGTGCTACATTTACAGTTTATTATATCTTGATGAACATTCAAAGGTGCTGCGGTATTGGAAAAAAAATAATCTGACCCCTTGTTTGCTCAAAATCAAGAGGGTACACACTTGTTCCACTAGTGCTTTACTGTTGCTGCCTTTTCACATTTTATGTAGTCCACCATGTATTAGGCAAATTTAGATCGTTGTACATATTGTTGCGTGCATGAATTTGTAGTGGCCATTGTTGATGTCTCGCATGTTCATGTCCTGTATGGAGTTGCATGTTTCTTCCTTGTTCGCATGGATTTTCCTGCCACATCCCGCAGGTTAATTTGACTGGTGTCTCTACCTTGGTATTAGTGATAGCTCCCGGAATTGGACCCTGTCCTGTACCCAGTGCTTCCAGGATCAAATGTGGCTACAGCAACCCTGGACCTGAGTAAGTGGGTTTGAAAATGGAAAGATTGCATCAGCAAGTTTGGCATGCAGCGGTTTGGTTCTGTCTTCATACAGCATCTAGAACATGTGCATATTTTATAAAAGTCTGGTTCCTACCATTTGCTCTTTACTGCTGCAGTTGTTTGTGACCATGTACTGGAAAAGCCAGAGTAAGAAATAAGTATATTAATTCTTGTTTTGGGTGCTTGAAAATTTAAAGTACTCTTTATAGATCTGGTAATTTTCAGTATTTTTTGTATTCCATGGCCTCACTAGTTGATTGGAGTGGTAATTATACTTCTTGTAAAATACTTTGAGCTACATATCTTGTTTGAATATGTACTATAGAAATTAATGTTGCTACTTAGTAAGTCTGAATTGTTAGGCATATTAAAATTGATAGATGGAGAAATAATTAGAGAATAAAAATTATTCAATACAGTAAATGTCTCAGTCACTTAGTTAACCCATCCATTATCTAACACACCTTTTTGGGGCAGGGCTGTGGGGAAGCTGAAGTTTACCCCAGCACGCATTGGACACGAGGCAGGAATGAATCCTTGACGGGCACCACTCCATTGTAAGGTGAACACACAGACATATGCACTGGAGCCAATTAAACCCCACCAGTCCACCTAATCTGCACGTCTTTGGACTGTGGTGGGGAAACCAGAGCAGCTGGACGAAACCCGTATGGGCATGGAGAGAACATTCAGACTCCACAGGTAGTACTTGGGATGTGAACCTTGGCCTCCATGTTGCGAGGCAGCAGCACTACCATGCCATTCTGTTGGGTGACTAGTTCATGAAGTAAATGATACCTCCTAACCTCTAAGAGGTTCTGACTATTAATGTGTAAAATTGCACAAAACGCTGCCTTCTACACTTGCTGTTAGTTCGCTCAGTGCAACTTTTATATTAACTGAATTCAGTGACTGGAGGAAAGAAATCAATTGACAGTCACGAATCGACACATCTTTCGAAAGCCAGGTCCAGTTTTTTTGCCCATTATACTTGCACTGTAGCATTAAAGCAACTTATTGTGCCAGCATGCCAGTCATGTGTTATACATTCAACCACCTTGGAATGTGTCTTTTGGAAAACCCACATAAAATCAAGAATCAGTTTTTAAAAAAAGGGTCTTTTAAAGGATCTTGGATAAAGCCCACTCATCTATACTTGTTATGTAACAGTAAGTAAACGATAAGTTATTCTTCTTCTACCCATTTTAATTTTCGGTCGCTGTTTTTGACTAGACTTCAAGTAATAATCATGTATAGGTTTCAGCATTAGAAAGTTACACATTTAAAGATAAGAATGCAAAGCACTGCTTTTGGAATAGACGATTATCTTCATTCAAACGACTTACCATTTTTTAATGACAAGTGTGGTTTCTGTGTCGGCGGGAAAACACTGTCACTCTAAAATTAAAAAAATCTTTCGACAGATTGGGACGCCGAGGACGTTTTGAAAATCGCGCCCTTTTTGCATTTGCTGCATACGCAAGAGTAACCGCGTCCTTTCCTGTTAACTTCGCGGGAAGCTGAAACCACGCCCTTGTAAAGGTTGTCTGTCTGGCTTGTCTCCGCCGCCCTTCTCCTGGACTCCGGTGACACACCCCCTTGACCCACATTTGTTATGAGTGCGTCTGCGCGCAAGTTTTAGCTGCAAGTCCCGCCCCTCAAGGAAACCATCAGACTAAGAACCATCCCACATCCCCACGAGGTGTTTCGTTGCATTCGTAAAGGTGGACTTTTTTTTTTTTTTTTATATAACTGCCTCCTTTTGTTATGCTGTGCAAGTTTCTAACGGAAGCACCAGGAGGAAGATTGCGTCAGTAAGTGTCTGCAAAAATGGCTGAAAAGTAAAGTGAATTGCGCTTGTAATTGCAGTTTATGTCTGTAGAAAAGCAAGTTCAGAAAAGAGAGCGCGTCTGCTTTTTAACCCATGTTCCCTGTAGCAGCGCGTTTAGCTTGTAATATTGCCGACTGCCTAGGAGTTTTTTTTTTAAGTTTTGTTTTTACCAGTTAGTCATTGCTTTGTATTGTATCATTAGCAACATGGCATTGCATTATTACAAGTCTTTTTTCCAAAGCCAAAAAACGTTCAGCTAACTTCAACAAGTACAATAAAATGTCTAAATGTGTCTTTGTTAAATTGGTTGCTAGGGGGCTGGTCGGGAATGTTGTCCTTCTGCTGTGTATTAGTATCGACGTTTTTATTTGCAACATTTACATTCAGATCATCAAGAATTCACCAGTTAACATTAAACTAATTTCTGTCGGGGGAAGACTGAATAATCAAAGGGAGACATAAAAACAGACATTTCAGAAAACGGCGCAATATGCTAAATCTGTGATGGAGTGGCACTAACCTCTGTGCAGCTCCTGTTTACTGTTTGCATTTTTTTTTATTTAAACAAAAAGTGATTATGTCCATTTAGGTAGTAGAGGTAATGGACAAAATATGCCCTGCATTATTTTTTAAAACTATATGCACGTGCTAAATGATAAAGTGCAGTATAGCAACACTGTCGGATGTGTCCAGAGTTGAGCTAATGTCACATTATAGGACTTCTAGTTGTTGGGTAGGTCATACTTGCTGAATGAAGCTGCTGAGCTGACTTTCCAGCACAGTTGCGCTTGTCCCTTTCTTTGACAGCTAATAATGTGCTACCTGAAGTAGCTGGTGTTGTGTGAAGGGTTAACACGTATGGTTCAGCCAGCCGCAATCTTCGGGCTTTTTCTTTTTTACATTCAGTCATGGTACGTAAAACAAGATATCAAACACACAAGCTTCTCTGCTATCTGTCTCTTTGTGGGGTTCCAAACACATGTTCCATTTTCATTATCGCTGCAATATATGTATTGCTTGGTTTTCAGCTGTCATGCACATAACTATCAGTGCCAGTTGCAGACTATTTGGAGTGAGTCACTGGGAATGTCACATTAGGCTTCTGGCCTTCATGGAGCATACTGCCAATTGCCTTGAAATTGCTACATTTATGTAAATGAAGGCTACAACTGCAAAAGTTGTCAAATGTGACGTGGTCTTAAATGATTCTAGCATTTGTAAAGTATTAGTACTGTATTTTTGCCCACCTCTATATGCATACAGGCCGTTCTGCCAAATTTAAGACACAAATTACTGAAAGCTATTGTTCCTTCCTATTGTTGCTTCCAACTACAACACAACTGATTGTACAAAATCTTGTACGTGTATGTGTTGGACCATTGATATTACAAGACAAAATCCTGGTGTGTGTGTGCATTTAAGTGTGTAGTGACTTAACGTATAAGAATGATATCTCTGCATACATTGTATAAGTTCAGAGCATAATGTGTACGCACTTTTAAGAATGTTTCATGATGTATGTCCTAAATATTGCCTCAAAAAACTGTAGTGAAGCATGGCAGATTCCGTTACAGAGGATTTGTACTGGAAGACCGGCCAAGAATGCAACAATGCAGCAGTAGGCATTATTTGTGTATATGTAACAGCTGTTCAAATTCATGGTTAAGACCTTTTTAAAGAGTTGTTAAGAGTCATAAATTAAGTGAACTCCAGAGTTGTGTAGTAGGACTTTTGAACTGTGAGAAGATAGGCTGTCTGAAATTCTTAGTTTTATTTCAGGTTTTTAGTTAAACAGACACATTTTATTGCGTGATTGGCAATATCATAATTCCAGAATATAAATTCTAGTTTTCTTCAGCTAAGACTTGATTATGCATGATGTAATGAAACAAAATTTTGTAAAGCAAGTGTTATTGGCGTTTATACAGTGCAACGCCTCACCTGCTAAATATCATTTTAATGTCCTTTAGGTTTGCAGTTTTATTGAGGACTTCCAATGTGAGGTGATTGTTTAAACTGGGCCCGAGCTAACAAAAGGAATATAATAAAGCGAGTTGTCTGCTGTTTATACTTTTAATTTATTTTACTAGGTTTGTGCTGTATTGTGGCTTATGTTAATGCTAATATAATACCCTGGTGAAAATGACAGAGCTTATTATTTTCATTATCATTTTAATTTTTAGTTTTAGTGATTCTTCAAGAGTGTTGTGCAGAAATATATTAGATGTTTAATTGGGTGGATCTTTAAGGAAAAAAAATCCATATTCTCAAAGTTAATACAAGTTAATTTTTCGCACAGACATGAGCCAACTAGAGTTCCTCACAGATGATGAGCTGCTCCAGGTTTTTCATAAGAAAAAAACAGAAATTTCAATAATTGATGATCCCACTATGTTTCTCAACCAACTGCGCGATAATGATGTCATTCCTGAAGAGCAGTACCAGGTGAGCTCTTTCATGGTGAATTCTGGTGATTTAATCTGCTATTTTTTCCTTTTATCCTCATGGGCATGGGTTAAAGATTGCGATTGCTGATGTTTTTTTCTGGTTTTCTATTTCAGAAAATAAAGAAGATGCGAAAAAAAGCCCATCAAAACGATGCTGTCTACACCCTTCTGGACTGGCTGGAAAATGAGCAGCCAGCAAAGATTCGCCGTTTTTTTGAATCTGTGTTTGAGGATCACATTATACAGCAATACCCAAAATTTAAGGTTCTCAAATATGAAGTTTTAGAAGGTAACTTTTCTTTACACATAAAATTGAAGATATTCAAAAATGTACAGTATATAAAATTTACATATATTTAAAAAATAATAATAAAGTGGTACATTTTTAAACAGGGTTAGAATTTATTGTAAACCTTTTGGTAACTGGAAAAATTAGTATGATGAAAAATGTACAACTCTTGAACAGTCTATAATTGTTTTACCGGATTTAGTTTATAGTAAAGACACCAGTATAGTTAAAAATTCTGTTTTGTAATTCATATCAAATGTGACATGTCAAGCTCAGATTCAGCTAATTAGGCCACTAGTAAAATTTGGACCTGTTTCTTGAACCGGATCATGTCTTTAAAGCTCAAGTTACATTGGCAAGCCATTTTAACCTAGGTAGAAAATTCTTTGGGGGAATTGAGTGTGTTTTCACTATTTGTCTACACTGTCTTAAATGCAGGGGTGTGATTATTATTTTTTTAAATAATCCACTTTTACCTTATAAAAACAATGGAAGAGACTATTTAGGCCCCTCAACAGCAGGAACAAAGTACACATTAATAATGTATAGTTTTTATCTCCCTTTTAATTAAAAAATGAAGTCATAAGCAATATATTGATCTATTTAAAATGAAACATGTTTCATATACGTCAGTTGTATTTAAAATGGATTGTAGTGGGGTTAATTTTCTGTTTTCAAAGATGAAATTGACTGACTATGACCAACAGTCACTTGTTAGAGTAATTTTGCAATTTTACTAAACATTTTATTTACCTTTTTAATTTACTAAAGGTATTTACATGGAAAAATATGAAAATTCTAAACTATTGTTGCTGGATTTAAGTTTGTAAACAATACATTTTAACCAGTGATCCATAATAGAATCTTTGCCTTAAATTACAAATAAATGTTGTTTCACATGTATACTGTAT
Source organism: Polypterus bichir lapradei (assembly GCA_026402145.1). NCBI lineage: Eukaryota > Metazoa > Chordata > Cladistia > Polypteriformes > Polypteridae > Polypterus > Polypterus bichir. Next base: position 25,089,414 of record JANRMT010049829.1, on the reverse strand, counting down.
GTTATGAAGTACATTATTGCTGTCTCTAACAGGCATTCTGACTAGTTAATTTCATCCTATTCAATTTTTTTTTCCAAGATATTTAAAATAAAATTAATTGTAACCATATGTGCCATGAAACAACTTGAACCTGACAAGTGTCTCCCACAAACTCTCAAAACCAGGTTGCACTGTTGTCACTAAAGCATGGGTTTCTTTAAAGACAAAGCTGCATGAGCAACCTTGTTGTAAGGGAAGCATCCATGCAAATGTCACAGTGGCAATTGCAAGTGATTGGAAGTGACCCTGCTGCATAATTTGAAAAAGGGAAAAAAAAGATTGCCAGCTACAAAGGTTAGGGTGCTAAAAGCAACAGTTGCAGCAGAATATTTGGAGTTGTACTGTAATATAAAAAGTAAGAGATCTGCATTATATAGATCAGCATCCAAGCCCGAAAAAACATACATTTTGTTTATTATCCTGTGTACTTCTATTACTGTTTCTTAAATTAATCTGCCCCTCTGAAGAGATTTATGTGAGGGCTTGTTCTAAAAACAGTGTAGGGATTTTCATAGAGCTTTTGGTAAACATTGATAAAAGTAAAAAAAAATAAAATAGTACTTCATCAGGATATTCCTACTCTCAATGGACTGGTGTTGGACTAGTCAACTCATATTCTTTAAAAAAAAAAAAAAAAATATGATTAAGTATTTTTTTTGTTTCTATTTTAGTGCAAACTACGGTGCAGAAGGATAGTGCAAGTATGTTCAAAGCATAGTTACTCTTGACTTTTTCTGTGCTGTATTTGTTTTGTTATCAAGTCTGAGTTTCATGCTTTTTCTTATCTGTCATTCTGTATTATTTGAAACAGTTGGTGGAAAAAATGGCTTCACGTTTGATAGTAGTGCAAAGGAAGATCCACAACCAGTGGGAGTACCGCCTCCTACTGCACAAGCCTCAACAAGCAAAAAGCGCAAAGCAGACAAGCCTGTCTATGGTATGCCTTTGTTCCATCCTGTGTGCTGCAGCTTATGGTGTATAAAGTATTTTTAACATGTTTAAAAGAAATAAATTAGATATATTTAGCATTAGCCATCTGTCACTGAAAACTGCAGTTACCAACACAGGTGGCATTGACAAAAAAATAAGGCAGTAGATTGTTGCAAACTCACTTCTCTGAAAAATAGCTTGGGATATCTGAAGCAGTGGTTATTTGTTAACTCTGCTACTGCAACCCCTGCACAGCATTCAGACTAAAGGTAGGCTCTGTTAAAAGTCTGGTAAAAATGTGCACCTTAGTGGAAAAGGATTTGATTTATTTTTTACAGAGCTAACTATTCTGCACATACATTTATTTGTGGCAGAAGAAAACATCACCAGTAAGTCCACTGGCAGAAAAATGTGCACACCTTTTCCACTAATGTTAAAAATTTGTAAAGTTGTAAGCTTTGGCAAAATCATTCCTGCAAATTTGTCTTGCAAGCAATTTGAAAAGTAGTACACGTTGTCCAGTACCTTAAACGAAATGCTTTTTTGATGAGAGGAAGTGCATATGAATACAATACCTTTGTTTGTTCCCTATAGGTTCCCCAAGAAAAAACAACCAGAAAGAAGACCCTGAGCCTATCTGGACATATCCGCTTTATCAAGTGGAGCTACCTGTCACATGTGGGAATAAAACTGGTAGTCTGCATAGAAAGAAGCTAACTAAAGGTCAGTGGGGGGTTAGCTACTCCTGCTGAAAAATTATCTAAATGGCTTAATATTCCAAAGCCATCAGGGACCTCACTGTAGATTTAAAAGCCTTTTTACACTTGGCGTGTCCACATCACTGCTAGGATGCTGGTGATGTAAATTTTATCTTCAGTCATGACGTGCAGACCCTCGCGGTGGTGACCTACGTACCTCAACAATTTTGTGAACACAGGGGCCTATGCACACCAACTGCACATGTTCTAAACAAGAAAATATGGGCTCGTTTATGGAACAGTTGTGTGAAGTGATTCGTCACTATCTCACTTGTACACTCCAATATTAATAGCACAAAGATATAGCCAAATGTGCACCATTTCATAGTGAGCAATTGGCCAGACCCTGAGCAAAGATGCAAATTTGCACAATAAAATGGGAAATATCTGTGAGATGGAAGGGGTAAGGCTAGAGCATTCTTCAGTTGCGCAGTAGTGGGTAACCTGGGGCATTTTTCAGTTGTGCAGTTTGTGTACTAGTGCTTTGAACAGACCAGGATGTTCATTCTTTGTAATCAGCCACATCTACAACTATCTGCACCTGACTATAAACGGGCCTTAAGAAGACCAGTGGTTTTCAAGTTCAGTCCTGGGGTATACTTGTTGGCAGCAGGTTTTTATTCAAGCCAGTTTCACAAGAAGTGTTTCATTCTTTTTGTGAATTGACTGTGTTTGGTTATCTGGCCTACAAATATTTCTAAGAAATTCATAAATAAATCTCAGTTTTTGTCATAGCTTTAAATTCTTAAAAACACAACTGCAAACAAGATTTAATTTACGGTTTTCTGTAGAATTTGCTCTTTTGAATTGTATGCAGATGCTGATGATTAGCAATTAGCAGTGTAGAATCAATGCTGAATATTTAAGTGGGAACTATTACTTCACTGCCATTTTCACTTGCCTGTTCATTAATAAATTATCATATCATTGAATATGGGACTGAAGTAACTACTTTTTAGTGTTCAGTGTTGTCAATTTTTGGATGTAATTAAGGAAGTAAACTCTATAGAACAGGGTGAATTCAAACTAAAATGACAAAGGAAACATAAGCATAAAACAAGTTCTAACAAAAATAAAATAGGAAAATAAAAGTAAGTTAAGAAATTCTAAAAGGACAACTTTCTAAACAATAAGATTAATTAAATTATGAAATTGGTGGTAAGAAAAATCTGCAGCCACAGGGTCCTCCAGGACTGAACTTGGGAATCACTTTTAGGTGCATGATATCAGACTTCATTTTAGCTGTTTTTGGCTGTTCTGTTTGTCTCTTGTAACTAGAATTTAGAAACAATCTGAAATAGTAGAAATCTGGATATTACAGATAATGGAATTGTTCTCCATGAATTGCCAGCGATTGATGGGTGGGTTGGGTAAGAAATTATGATAAACAAAAGGTTTGTAATAATGGTATTGTTCCGGCTTATGTACAGTTTTCAAATGGATATAAAACTAGAGAGGGGTTTATTGGATAAGGTTAATGGCATGCTTAAAGAGGGAGATCTGTATCTGCTGAGAACTTCATCTTGGCTGGAGCGAAGCTTGATTAAAGTCGTAAAGTAGAGTGGTCTTCGTTATCTAAATCTAAATACTTGCTTAACCAGAATGGACTTTCATTAAAGAAATTGTATTTTTCTTAGCTGCTTGTTAAGTTTTTTGCCATTATAGTGCTTATTTTGGATACCAGTAAAGACAACATCTGAGCTGTGTACCCTTCATTAGCTACTGCTTTTTATTTATAGGAGAAGACTGCATATTTACAGAAGGCAAATGGTACTCACCAGGAGAATTTGAAGCATATGGTGGGAGGAGTAGCAGTAAAAACTGGAAAATTAGTATTCGTTGCAACAATGTTCCTCTGATCAAGCTAATAGAGGTAAGCTGAATTAGAATATATTTGATCTCTCACTCAGTTCACTTGTTCAAATGTTGAGTTTATCTGTGTTGGGGAATATCAAGTCAAGTTGGGGAGCATGCACTGGTACAGTGCGTTGCCGCACCTACTACATGCCGAAACAACTCTGGATCCCAGTTGGCAACCCCCAGGCAGACATGCGGTCCAGTCCCACCCTCTGGAAATGACCCTGTATCTGCCGCAGCCAGGTGTTACGTGGGTGACCCCTTGGCCTGGTCCAGCCACTCGGGTCCCCAACAATGAGGATCTTACGAGCTAGATCACCCTCGGGGAAACTCGCCATATGGCCATAGTGCCGTAACTGACGCTCCCTTGTAATGTAGTTAATGTGCCTCATTCAGGACTCCATGAGCAACTGCTCGTTTGACACAAAGTCAAACCAACGGTACCCAAGGATTTTCTGGAGAGACACAGTACCAAAGGAGTTTGTCTTCGTCTCAGGTCACTGGATAGCGTCCATGTCTCACAATCATATAGCAAGACAGGAAGCACCAGGACTCTAAAGACTTAGACCTTCATCCTTTTGCATAGATATCGGGAGTGCCACACACTCCTTTCCAGCAACATCATGACTCCCCCCCGCATGGTCTCCCAATCCATCTACTGACTTCATAGGAAGAGTCACCAGAGACATGAATGTCACTGCCAAGGTAAGTAAACCTCTTGACAAGGTCGACACTCTCCGCAAACAGACACACTGCTGATGGCTGTGCCAAGAGGTCATTAAAGGCCTGGATCTTGGTTTTTACCCAGGACACATTAGCAAGCCCAGACACTGACTCCTCACTCGTCTCTCGAGCACCCCGATCAGAGCCTCCATTGACTCCGCGAAGATCACAGCATCGTCAGCAAAGTCAAGATCCGTGAATCTTTCTTCACCAACAGATGCCCCACAGCCGCTGGACCCCATGACCTTGCCCAACACCCAGTCCATACAAGCATTGAACAGAGTAGGAGCAAGAACACACCCCTGTCGAACCCCAGAATCAGCTGGGAAAAACACAGAGGTTCTGCCTCCACTCTGCACAGCACTCACAGTACCAGTGTACAGGCCAGCCATGATGTCCAGCAACCTTGAGGGGATCCCGCGAACCCTCAGGATGTCCCACAGGGCAGCTCGATCAACTGAGTCGAACACTTTATGAAAATTGACACAGGCTGCAAAGAAGCTCTACCGATATTCACGTTCACGCTCTATGAGAACCCTCAGTGCCAGGATGCGGTCAATGGTAGACTACTTAGGCGTAAAACCAGACTGTTCCAGTCGCTGGTAGGTGAGCAAGTGATCACGGATCCTATTGAGGATGACCCTAGCAAGGACTTTACCCAGCACCGAGAACAGTGTTATCCCCCTGTAGTTGCTGCAATCCAGGCGATCACCCTTCCATTTCCAGGTAGGGATGACAAGTCCCGTTTTCCAGTCAGTTGGGATGATGCTTCTGTAATTTTTTTTTTGACTATGTCTACAGTCGCATAAAAACAGTAGGGATCAGTAGTTGGACTCCTGTTTTGTTTTTTGTTTGATTGGAGCATCTGGGTGATCCTGTCAAATATGTGTTAACATGTTTGATGCATTTCTGCACACATACCTTACCTTACATACCTTACAATGCTGTCCTTGTCTGATCTACCACTCGCTCGTTCTCCTTTTACTATCGTAATTAACTGGCAACCCAAAATGTTCCCACACAACTGATTTAAATCAAGCCAACTGGTCTTCCAGCTCATCTGTGGCATTTGTACTTGCCATAGTTTGACTGATTTTCGTGAGACACCAGTCAACTTGTAGCTAAACTTGCTGAAGGCTTACAGTTTAAGGTTTCCATGTGGAACTCACACTTGTAAATTTGGTCCCACATTACGTTACTCAGTCTTTGCACATTCGCTGGATATTCTCTGTATGACTGCATGTGGTACCGTACTGTGATGGTTTAATACAAACACACATACCGTTACAGCCCTACCAATATCTTCATCATTTTCATGATGTATTCTGTAGAGTTAGCCCTCCACCTTAGGGAACAGATAGCAGTCGCTTGGTACCACGTCTGCAGTACGTGTGGTATCTCTTCAAATCCAGTTTCACATAATTGCCCTTGCAAAGTGTCCTGTGTGAGTTGAGACAATGTCATAAAGCTTAAAGGAGTTGGTCAGTTGTATTCCTCATTACTTTTCTGTCTACACAAAAGTGGGCCTTTTGAAGCATTTAATAAATATGGACTATATCCTCAACATCATAAAAATGCATGTGATCTTGCCTGCACTGGCTTGAAAACTGAACTCCTTTGGAGGTGCAAAATCCCCCTACTTGTTGCTTGGACACTTGGTCATTGTGATTATATCCATGTTTCTTTTCCAGCTATGAAGCACTTCTTATGAACTTGAGATTCTCTTTGGAACACTGTGGCAGTTGCTATAATAGACACTATATATGAGGGAGACGGGATATTATCGTTTTTTCCATGAATTTTCAAGTGAAGCAGTGGATTGTTGGCGTGTCACAATTAGACCCTTCTCAGCCTTTTGTTTTTTGTGTTAACAAACTTTTTTTTGGAGGATTACAGTTTAGCCTGCTATCTCACAAAGGATTCCTGCCATTTTCAAGGATGTGTCCATGCGTCAGTGGTAGGGTGACCCGACAATTCAAGCTTCCTAGTATAGTGGTAGTCCTGATATAGGTGTTAACGTACTCTTTTAAAAATCTGTGTCAAATATTTTTAGAATTAAATGCTAATGTCTGTTTAATTATGCAGACATTGTACATATACACATTTTTGAACACAGCTCCCTGCTAGTGCTACATCTCTGCATTATGTTTAATCACCAGTCAGATCAGTTCAATTCAAAAAAGAAAACACCCAAATAATCAGAAGTCCTTTGTAAATTGAACAGTCACACATATCAACCAGTCCACTTGCTTACAACCTGAAAAAATTGCTTCATATGAAATGGAGCTCTCAATGAACAACATGCAGCCCACCACCTCCAACTTTGACATTCTGTTTTTATAAATTATAGTGCACATGGAGGTGCTGCCAGTAATACTGCTGATTTTGTGGTTATCAGCAATTAACTAATAAGATGACAGTGCAGTGTCTTCTGGATCTGTGGAATTTTTATAACGTGTGAGTAGCGTTGCTGTGGGTGAAAAATATGGTTGTGTAGTTTTAAACCAACATTTTAGCAGATAATTCGAAAATATATATGCTTGAGTCATTATAAGTTGCCCAAACGAGCAGTAGCATCCCCCAGTCCCATTTTAGGTCGTGGAGAGTCGTCTTCCCCAGCGGCAAATGTAAAAGTGAATCTGGAAATGGATGGCCAAATAATTTTAACATTGAGAAGTTTTGTAATGCATCTTTTGTCACAGTCAACAAAATTTCTCAACAAAGAGTTTAAAAATTAATGGATACAATATAGGTCATTTACTGTATTAAGTTATTTTGACAGCAACTAAATTAAGAGAAGTTTCATATGAATGATAAATACACTTTGATTTTTAGAAACTGCTTTATGTTAGTTGGCAACTCAACGTTGGTCCTTTGGGGTTAGACTTTTTCCCCCAAAACTGGATCAGTCAGTTTGATAATAGATAGACGATTTCTTCAGTTGCCAGTACCTTGGATGTGAAGACTTAAAAACAAGGTATCCATTAGAAGATGTTTATCATTACTGGATATATAATTTACTGCTGTTTTTCATTGAGATAATAGGGCCAATATATGGATAAGAATCATCTGTGGTGCTTGCTATAATATGCACTATTTAAGAGTGAGACAGGAATTCTGTAATAAAATATTTTTCTTGTTACAGGCGGGACATTTAGAATCTCCTCCTTTCAAAAAGAGGAAAGTGGCACAGCATGCTAAAGGGGTAAGGGACGACTTGTGAGGCTTATTGGCTCTTAGTCCGTAAAGGGTTATTTTCATATCATCTGCCTGACCAAAGACTCTCTTTGGAGATTAATTATATTTGTTTTGATTTATAGCAAACAAAATGTTACATGATGAAATTTTTATTTAATTTTATGTCTTGCTAGTTCAATAATAAGGGGCACTTTTTACTTTATCGTATAAATAGTATAGAGAGAGTATAGGAATTGTGAAAAAAATTCAACCTCGAGATTTTGATTAATCTTGAAATTTTAACCTTCCTGAGTCCGAAAATACAAAGTATAGACAAAGCATAGGAATTGTGAAAAAGAGATTTTGGTGAATTTTGACGTTTTAAACCTTTTAATACCGTTTTTGAATTGTCTGTCTGTGTAAACACAATAAATAGAAAATGTTTGACCAAGGTCAATGCGATTTTCAAAGTCAAAGCGAACTTTATTGTCATCTCAACCATATACAAGTATACAAATAGACGGAATTGCGAAGCTCAGCGTCCACAGTGTAACAACATCCATTCTCCAACCCGCTATATCCTAACTACAGGGTCACGGGGGTTCTGCCGGAACCAGTCCCAGCCAACACAGGGCGCAAGGCAGGAAACAAACCCCAGGCAGGGCGCCAGCCCACCGCAAGTGTAACAACATGAAGTGCAAATAATAAATTAAAAATAGAATTAATATTAAAATGTAAAATTAAAACACAAACAAGACAAGACATTGTGCAAAGACAAGACAAAGAAGTAGCAGCAATATTGACGTGTAGTAAGCAATATGAACATTGATGCAATGTATGGCATTTGCAATCTAGATACATAAATATAGTCAATAGATATGTAATATAATAAATAAACAATAGATAATACATAAATTATCAGTGTATGATAATATTTGTTTAAGACATGTGTAAACAATGACAGAACAGAATGTTTGTTTCACTGCAGAAGGATATCAAGAATGTAAACAATTTTGTACACCTGCTTTATGTCAAAAATAAAGAATCCTATCAACTTTTAGGCCACTTCTGGCAACCAGAAGTGGTACTTTAACTGAATACTTTTGATAATTTTCAAGTATACTGTGGTTATAATTATAGATAGATGATTCAAATTTTGTATAGATATTTATAATGATAAAAAGCAAACAGATAAGAAATTTGAAAAAAAATGACTCAAACAGAAGTAGTATTTTATTTAAACAACCATCCTAATTTTTTGTATCATGGAAATATAAATGTATACACAATATTAAAAACTGTATTCAATATAACACATCTTTCGATAATGGCTATTCATTTTAATTTATACATCATCAGTTTAACAATAACTTGTAAACATTGAACATACTATGTAAATATAAAGATGTAATGGGAATAATAAGCTGCTACGTCCCCGTTGTGTTCCTAGTAATACATTTAATTTTATATATATATATTTTTTTTTTATTTCTGCCATCATTATCATAACTAAATGTAGCTAAATGCAGTTTTACCTATAGCAATTTATTGCAACAAATATGTAATACTAACACTTTTTCTTTGTTTTTAGGTGACTACTGTATAACTCCTTTTACTTTGCACATAATCTAGATAATGCATATGCACGATAATCATGAAAAAATTCCACCACTGTTTTCAACCTCCCTAAGTGTGAAAATATTATTTTAGTATAAAGTTTGATTAGAAATAAATGATTGTGTATCGATATTATCAATTAGTTATGATGAGAAACAAAGACATGATATTTGAGAAATATTACACAACTGGAAGTGGTTCTAATGACCTTTCATGTCTATGTCCGTATACGAGAGAGTCGAAGGGAGCACACTTCCTTTTTTTTTTATTTAAATACAATTTTCAAAACACAACAAAATGTTGACCCAAGAAGAAAAATTATTTTACAAACTGTGTACTTTGTAATCTTGTGGAGACCTGTGTGGTTCAAACGTTTGGTGTGCTCCTTTGAACCACAGTTCCGGGAGGTTGTCTTATTCTATTTAAAAAAAAAAAAAAAGATTCCAAGTCCTCATTCCCTTTTCTTAATATACTACAAGGGTCGTGTTATGAATCCGATTAAGACTTGGGATGGTTTCCAAGTTTGTTTGTGTTTCAGTTTTTGGAGCTGCATAATATTTGAGTGTGTGTAGTACTGCTTCTCCTACTTATTGTTTGCTCCGGTGTAAACATCATCTTAATTAAGCAATGATGTTTATTGGCATGGATTTAGTAAAGCTGTACCCTTGGTGCAACATAAAGATCATTAACAGTACCAGATATTTTTGATGACATCTGAAATGGTCCATTTGGAAGGTTGTGTGAAGATACTGAGAAACTATTGAAATGTAACATCCTGTTTGTTCTTTTGGTTTCTTGTTGTTCTGTCTGTATTGGGATGGACCTCCCATGTCTCGACATTCAGTTGATTTTAATTAAGGCAAATGACTACAATTGTCACTTTGTGAATTTAGTTTCTTGGTTTGTACCATACATGCATTTTTATCCTCAAATATATATGCTGACATTTTTAATGTGTAATTTTGCTTTATTCTTGGCATATTTCTTTCCTAGAAGGTGCCAAAAGCCCCTACAAAAAACAAAACTTCTGCTTCAGGGAATCCTGTGAGTATTAGCCCATTTTTACCTTTCACTGCCACTTTAAGTTAAAGACCTTTCCATTTCCTATATGTTATGATGTACACAAGAAATCTTTAATTGTAAGAATGCTGGGGACATGAGATTACTGTGTTTTTAATTACCGCTTCTGTGAAGGTCTTGGAACTGCCTGGGTTTGTGTGATGATTGAGGAGGAAAAAATGAAAGCTTTTGGGCTCCAGGTTTCCTTTTGCACAACAAATATAAAGCAGTGATGACACATTTATAAAACTCATAGTTGGAAAATCATTATTTTACTATGAAGATATGAAAAGCACAAGTTGTAAATTTTCATGGTTTCACTCAGTATTTACTGTCTTCTTTACTACAGGCTTCAGAGCCTTCCACTATAAAGGTGAAAAGGAAACCAACAGGATCAGCTACCCAGGTGTGTATTGGACCCAGAATGTTTCCTTCCAGCTAAACCCAGCAGCTGATAACTATAATTAATACAGCAGAAGAACTTACCTTGGCTGCAAATATTGGATACTAAGAAAACAGATGTATTAAACTTACCAGTTTTTTCCTCAAATTCTTAGGCTAATGAAGCCATCAGTAGGTAGTCACTGGGCAGGATACATTATATTAGTTTAAAATATTTTTATCACTTTTTGATTATATGTTTTCTTGCTGCAGTTTGTACATATATGCATTGTTAGAAGTAACTGTTCATAGTTGGGTGTTAGAATAACAAATCTTGTTTTACTAGCCACCACAGGACAAGGACATGCCTAGTAGCTCAAGTGCCTCAGAAAGTGAAAGCTCAGGTAAGATTAAGTACAGTGATTTTCATACTCTTAAGTTGGTAACAAAGTATTTCTTGAAAAGACCGTATGCAGCATGGTTATACATGTGTAAAATGGTATTATGTATCAAATTAGCAAAACTAATAGAAATTAGCTAACTGTGAACAGAAGTTTAATTTGGGTTGATTGTAAACATGCCTTCAGTGGCAATATAAGCTGATACTGCAGACTACTTTAACTGTTATCAAAATGATGCAGACTCGCTATAAATGGACCAAACAGTGTTTGTTTTACAGATCCCAGATCATTCAGTGATTGCCACTTACTACTGTGCTTTTCCAGTACTCTCTTTCATTCCACACTACGCTTCTTTGTGAGGTGCGCAGGAGAGATCATTAGGCAATCTGGCCACTCATATTTGTTAATGCCTGGGAGTCAAGCTCAGATCCTGGAGTGCTGCAGTGACTGCAGATTTTTGTTCCACTCACTTTCTTAATTATTAGCCAATTACTGGTGCTAATGGAAGCCCAATTTTTGGCCTTAATTTTAATTGACTTACATTTTAAAATTATGAACCTTTCTGTCTTTTTTTTCTTTATCAGCGTCCAAATTCAAAATACAAGAGCAAGCATTTGAGTTGTTTGACCCTGCCCCCCCGGCTGCTAACTTTCAGACTGTCCAAGACAAATGAGTAGTGCCAAAGCCATACAGAATACAAAAATACTCGTCAGTAATTTTCTGCTTTCCCTTACACACCCTTCGGGACTTGTGCCCACAGCTAACTATATGAAAAGGTAATCTGCTTCTCAAAAGCCATCAACAACAGTTCATGCTGCACATACACTGCTTTGTATGCAATAGTCTGCTTTCTTCTGTCAGTGCTGTCATGGCTTGAGCAGAAGACTAAAGGTAAAACTGCAACTGCTGTGTTCAAACGGAAAGCAGTACCGTAGATCCCGGAATACAAGCCGACTCGGTATATTAGCCGACCCCCTTCTCTACCTACTAAATTACATGTATTTGCCGATGACCGGTATTTAAGCCGACCCCCTTCTCAAAGCAAAATTTTCTAAAAGTGTCTCTTCAGGTATATTTATCATGTTTATCAGCGAGAATTTGAGACTGCTGCCATTTTTGATGGAAACCAGGAAGTGATTGCGGAGAAGTTTGGTAAAATTAAGCCTTTGTGTTGAAACTATATACGCAAATACTGTACGTACATCGGCGGGTGGATTTCCGGAGACTCGTTATAAATTTGACTAACTTAAATACGCAATACAGTGGACCCTTGACTTAAGAACTTAATTCGTTCGCGAAGGATAACCCATAATGCGTTCCGAACCTCCCACTGCAACACTTACTTAATCTTTTCATAATAAAAAAGGGTTGTATAATGTGCATAATTTACCAAAATACCAATCATTTTTCTAATGTACTAACCAAAAAGTTATAAAAAGTGCCTAGCCTACCAGAAGTAGGCTAGATTAAGCTAGGAGCATGGCGGTGTGCAGCGGCTCGGGGCTCTCCTTTTCAGTGCACTTTTTTGTTGTTTTTGTACTTTTTTTTTTTTTTTTTTTTTTTTCCTTGTTTGTGCACGATCGGTTTGGCGAACATCCACTACACCCGTCAGAACCTTATAGACATCGGTGTCCAGAGCCAGACATCTGTTTCGAGTGGTTTTCATCACACGCACAACATCCCAGACAACATAGCGAGACCAGCGGGCTCTTTGTGGATTGTTGTCGGGTCTAGGAGACGACGCAGACGGAGGAGGGAAAGAAAGCAGAAGTGGGGCCACAGATCCGGCGTTATGCTAAGGCTAAAAAAACAACCATACAAGCCCTATACAGAACTTTTTTTCTGCACTGAAGGAGCTGCTTTTAATCTCATTGCAGATGTGTATAGTGACAATAAAAGGCATTCTATTCTATTCTAGAAACAACAATTTCATACTGTACTCACCCTTTAATTTGACATCTTTGGGCTGCAGGAAGGGAGGAGGAGGAGAATGAAACGGAAGATGGTTATTGTTTAGAAGGAGCCTCCTTATGCAAATCTTTTCTTTGTAAAATTGTCGAGATGGTGGATTTCGACATGCTGTACATATTATCGAGATTGGTCACACGAACATCACTCTCATATTTCCACACAATTTCCATCTTCGTTTCGATTGTGATCGCTTTCTTTACCTTCTCTTCCTTCCTTAGCAATTATGTGTCTTGCTTGCATGGTCTTAGTGAATTATATATATAGGTAAATCACTGCAATGACC
>JANRMT010049829.1:25050787-25070265 GCA_026402145.1 Polypterus bichir lapradei | reverse complement strand
TAGGTAAATCACTGCAATGACCGAAATTACATCCACAAACACATGTATCTGGGCTCCAACTGACGCTACTAACGCTCTCGGTTGTTTGTTTACAGTCACGCAAGCGGATACACGTGACCGCATTCGGGTCGTAATGTAAGATGTTGGTCGTAAATCAAAAGAAAAATTTTTATTTTAAACTTCCCGATAATTTATTATTAATTTTATTAATAAAATCAACAACTAAAACACTTTTTTGAATAAATTCATTTAATTTAAAGTACCGGCATGCAAAGTTACTTCTTCATCTGAAAGATGGCTCTGTGGTTTCGTCATTATTTATTTCCGTATTGATCGGCAAAACCGGCATTGCGCTGGAAATCTTGAATCTGAAATGATGCTCGTTGTATAAACCGACCCCCAAACTCCAACCCAAAAATCTAGGACGAAATTCTCGGCTTATATTCCGGGATCTACGGTATATGAAAACACAAGCTAAAGCAGCATTCAATTTAGGAAAGACACAAATATTTAAAGCCAAATCCAGTATTTTGTTCTTATGTCACCATCCACTAAGTATTTGTCTCGACACACTTTAAAGCCTGTGGCACAACAATAGGTTATCCACCAGTGAGAATGTGTGGTGCACCCAATAACAAGGTCAGTGAATATCTGCTGCATTTCATTAGCCAGTAATTTTGTCTGTTTTCCAGCATATTTTCTCCTCTGCTGAGCTGCATTATACATCCTTAGCAGTAGAACAGAGATCTTTCCCAAGGTCGTGTTCTAGTCTGTTTCATCCTAACTGAAGTACTGATTAGGAATAAAAAGTGGTGTGACTTTGAACTAGAGATCTAGATCTCACTGTAAGGAAAAGTAGTTAGCCTGTGATGGGCGACAACCCTGTATGTGAGTTGGTCTTTGTGATACACCTTAAGTGCCACTTGTCTTTTTTTACTGGTTACTCATTTGTGGCAAATTGTAGTAATTTTTTTTTTTTTTTTTTTAATATTTTGCTCTCTTGCTTGGCAGTGTAATTGTCTGCCACTGTCTCAAGATCATGTATTTACAAACAGTTTTATCTATTCTTTTTTTTTTTTTTTTTTTTTTTTGGTAAAAGATGCTTCATAATGCCACAGAAAAGCTTTCAAGTATAATAGACATCCGTTTTAAACAACATTCATGTTTTCATTTTTACTTACTGCCCTATATAAAAGATTGTCTCAGAGAATTACAGGTAGTTAAGGTAATTGATGAGTTACAAATACTGAAGTTCCTAAGTTACACATGTACATTTACATAAAGATAAATTGGGAAAGAAAGACAACACGGGAGAAAAACATCCTCATTACTTGCTTGCAGTTTTGTGGCTGATGTGGTTTTCTTGTTTTTCCTTTTTCTTTCTAAGTTTTATGATTCAGAGAAGGTTAGCTCAGATATTTACATATATTTACATATAAATATCATCTCCATTAAGATAACACGTGTTTGATTGAGCTGTCTTTTGATAAGTGAGGTTGACTTGCCATTTGTACTAGGAATTGTGGCCTAATGGCAGAGTCGGTAGACTGCGATTCCGTGTTTTTGTTTCTATATAAGACATATACAGAGCACACCATTTAGTGTACAAGAATACAATTAAAAGCAATGAAATAGCAAAGTGGGTAGTTGGCAGTTACATTGTATGAATGTTTGCCTTTCTGTTTCTATTTACATTTTTCTGGAAGTTATCTAAAATGTGTATATTTTTTCATATAAGACATTGATACAGATGATGATGACGATGATGAGGAAGAAGATGATGAAGGGGAGTGTCCTATAGCTAAACTTAAAAAATTTCCAGTGACTTGTGGATCTGCTGAGGGAGTCCTACACAAGCATCGCTTTGCCACAGGTAAACCTGTTTCCTACTACTGTATGTGTTAGAAGCATTTAAGAAATATTGACTAAAGAGGAACATTTTCCCTCAAATAGTTTTCTAATAGAGCATATTCTAAAAAAAAAGCTGAATTGTATTTGCACACTCATTGCACTTTTTCCTAACCATTCTGATCAGTGGAGCTTTCTTCAACTAAACCTAAGGCAGAAATATTTCTTGATTGTATGTTTTCCCATAGTGATAACAGTGATGAAAATATGACCGACTTATTCCACAGACACAGTGAAGCTTAGTGTGTTAATAGGTCAAAATGTGAATGTGGTTTTTTGTTTTGTTTTTTTTTACTGATTTTTTTTTTTCTTCCAAATTCAGATTTGTAGTATTTCAGAACGAAATAAAGGCTGCTTCAGTCTGGCCTGTAGATTCATTATTACATGTACTTTGATAAGACTGAAAAGTCCCCAAAGGCATAACTCTGTAAAATACATCTGCACCTGGTCTAGCCTGAAATTTTGTCAGTTTACCATTATGATAAAGCAGTCAAACATGGGAGAAACACTTAAAAGTATTGTACTTGGGGGTTCCTCATTCTCATAATTGTATTGTACAAAATAGTTAATAAACTGTGTAATTGATGTAACCAGAAAAAGTAAATCGATATGCAGGGTGCACTTACAACTTAGAACTTGCAAGACTGAGAGTGATGCTGTTCAGATGATGAAAGGAAAACATCAAGCATATAAAAAATTCAGCACATAAAGTGTTTGATTAGTATTCTTAGATTATAGCTTTTTTAATCTATGACCTTTTTAGAACTTAATGAGAAATCTTTTATGATATTTCATTTTTAGCTAACACCTGAAAATTAACTTATTTTTTGTATGTGCATCATCATGTTACCAGTCTTCTGTGTTTTGCATTTGACAGACTTTGACTCCCACACCAACTATTTAATGAAAAAGTTCCATTTAAAACCAAATTATTTTAAAATCCAATTTAAATAGGGGCATCATAATAGTACAGTGGATATCACTGCTTCTTCATATGTCTGGATTCTTGTGTCCAAATCTGGACCCATGTCATTGCCCGTACCACTGGACTTTTCTCCCTCACTTTAAGAGATGTATACATTAATTAAACATTAATTGAGCCAGTACAAGTGTGCTCAGCAATGGACTGGCATTCCATCTGGGTTTGGTTCCAATCTTGCACCCAGTGTGTCCCCTAAAAGGCACCAGCTTTTCATAAATCTAAACTGAATAAGATCCATAAAACATAGTCTGCGTAAGGCATTATGTACCTAGGTATATTCTTGTGTATTTTTATACCTTTAATAACCAAATAGGAATGACATTTACAATATTTATCAGTGTTTTGTATAAATAACTGATATTGGGGAATTTCCACAAAGGTGATTCACCGCTTATTATTTTTAATTGGATATTGAGTATACTGGGAGAATACATAGTCATTTCTAATTGTTTTATCCTGACCACATTTTATAAACGTCTGTTTTTTATAACAGTTATCTACTAAATAAATTAACCTTTAAAGTGAGTGTGTGGTGTATGGTTGTTTTATTTAAACCTCTGTTATGTCCTCTTGACCAGGGACATGTGGAAAATGCATCAGGACAGAGCAGGGCTGGTTCACACCTACTGATTTCCTAAAACTGGATGACACCGTATCTGATAAGTCATGGAGAAGAAGCATTCAGTTTAATGGAAAAGCAATACTGTACCTCATTGAGGTTAGGACTTTTTCTTTTCTTTTCAGTTCTCTCAACAAACTACAATATACTTGAATACTTTTGAATAGAACAATCTAAAGTATGGTGTTAAGCATGAAACATTTGCTGCTTTTTGGTTTTAATAGAACATTTGTTTTATTTTTTCTAATGTAGTAACATTTCCCCTGTGTGATTTAATAATTGATTTTGTTGATATTTTGGACAATTTTACAAATAAATTCAAATTTTATTACAGCCATCATCACATTTCTGATATTCACTTGAAAGTCCTTAAACAGGAGCATAACTTGTGTATATTTTTTTTATTTATAAATACCTGTTTTTGAAAATCTATATCTCCTTTTTGTTGATATTCAGAATAAATTAGGAGACTGATGTTAGAGACAGTGAATAAATGATACTACTTTATTTTGTTTGGCTGTAATTAAAAGTGACAAATGTGAGGTTTTCAATATAGTCATTTCTATATTTATTTATATATATTTTTTTCCTAGAAAAAGATTCTAGAACCTCACTCGCTCATTTGCCATTGCAGAATATGCAAGTCAGTTGACGTTAACAACTTGGTAAGTAAGCATGCTCTTTTAATTTTGTGATATTGTAATGTCATACCCTGAGTTGTAAGCAATGTATCAATAGAAAGTTATTTTGGGTCTGTATTACTATGGCTTGGCTTATTATTTTTTATTTATTTATTTTACACGTTTTAAACCTGATGATAAAGTAATTGCTACTGTCATAATATGGGGGTCTTTGAATGAATATTCCAGACAAAAATGATACTTCTTTGAATATGTTACACGCCCCACATAGTTTGTAGTGATGGCCAAGAAAATTTTTTAAACTCCTGTTTTTATGGAGAAATGTCATAACAAGTACATGATAGAACAGGACCCAATAGTGATCAATGCTGGACCACAGCAAACAGTGCCAACAGCATTCTTGGAAAAAATGATGCATTACTCGTTTCACATAATCCAGAGGTCAAGTCATCTAGTTATTTGCTCACAGCGTGCAAAATGGATGTATTTTTTGCTAAATTATTGTTAAATAAATAACTCTGGAAAGTGAAAGTACTGGTAATCGTCAACTTACCTATGTGTCTTATGACCATTCGAGTTACACCGCTACCACAACTTACGGAAAAACTTGAGTTTTCGCCATGCCAGCTCTTTATGCTGTAACTTATTCATCTCAGTTTATCACTTGCAGCAGTTTCAACTAAATTCAGATACATTTGTCTTACAATTACAGGAAAAAAGGGCAATTAATCTTGACCAATGAATAAAGGTGATCAAGCAGTAAGAGGGGTGAAAGAAAGCAAATGCAATTGCATCTGACTTTAAGTAATCCCATTGTAACAGGTGTTCACCGCACGCACTGTAATTCTGTGCTCTGGCTTTGAATTCGGATAATCTCCGAAGCTTTTGCATTGTGATTGATGATGTGCCGCTTCATGTGGATTGCTACAAAGGGGTAGTGAAACCACATTGAACTCCTTTATCTGTTAATACTTATTATTAACAGGCTGAAATATTAAAACGGAAAGCATACGAGTGCTCACACTCTGCCAGTACAATTCCTCCTCTCACAGTTAATACAGTGAGAACTGGGAGAGGCTCACACTGATGATGTAACATAACACAGACAAAGAAAGGATCTGTGAAGCTGTTAAAGGTTTGGCATCCATGTGAGTGACAGTAATAATGAAACAAAATAATGCAATAGAAAATATTTACAAAAAAATCTACACAGTGTGCTAAGAATGAAGATAAAAGAGGATATAAAACAAACAATATGGCGTAATGGACTTATTATACAGTAGTACATATGTCCAGATCAACTTATGTCCTGTCCGTCAGAACCAAACATGGTCATAAGTTGATGACAACCTGTAGTCCAAAAACTGAAGCCCCTTCACACGGTGTCACGCTTTGGACTTGTTGACCCACGTTTCTGCCTCATTCATTGGTCAGGAGTCCTGTCTTCAAGTCAAAGAAAAGACCATTTGTGAAAGGGCTTTCTGTTTGTAAGCATATCACTGGATAACCTATTGTACATGTGAATTATGTGACATAAGTAACATGCTTTTTTCATGGATGTTTTTGATATATAGTTTGCTGTTGTCCAGCATTGGTCACCACTTGGTCTTGTTCTATCAGAAAAATTATGAGATTAAAAATGTTTCTTTGCCATCACTACAAACCATAGTGGGTAAGTAACATTAAAAAAAAAAAAAAAAAAAATTTGGGTGGAATATTCCTTTAAGGTGTGTACATTTTGCCACGAGGTTCAGAAGATACCCATTTCCATAAGCATCAAAATCTTTGTGTGTGACTTCAGCACCCTCCAACCCGAGTGTATTAATATGCATGTCTGAAGAATGACTGAATGAGTAATTAAATACATTAAAGAGTTTAATGAACTATAAAATACAGTCATGCGCCAGTTTACAGCTGACTGAATTGAGGCACTTCATACTTATGGTCAAGGATGAAAGGAAAACAATATTATTACTCACAGGGTCTTGTAATTTCTGACTCTTGGGGTCTCCTTTAAGGTTTGATGTGAACAGCACTGCTCCATTTGCCTATTGCATTCAGCCCTCACTGCCTTCCCTTACACCATTGTTTCTTCAAATTTATGGTCCCAAAATTAAACTCCCGTGACTCTGTTTAGCCTTTTTAAGTTCATTGATGACCCACTAGCAGCAATTGTAAAACCCCCTCTTAGTGAAACAGCCATGATGGGGGTGTCTCCTTTGGTTAAAAACAAGCTCACTTAGAAACAGGGAAACCTATCATGCAGCACTGATGAAAACAAAAACCACCTTCACGAACCAACTGCGGCAACCTCAGTCGCGACCCAGTGGTTGAGAAACACAAGCTTAGTTGACTTGCTTACAACCTAACAGTGGCAACTTGTGACCCACTAGCAGCACAACAGTGGTTGAGAAACACTGCCTTACTTGGAACTAGCATGCAGATACCGAAATTCAAAAGATCATACAGGTAGTTAAAAAAAAATGCATACCAGTGACCCACACCAGACCCACAGAGCTGTGATTGCAATGACATGTACACAGTTGTGACCGACATGCGGCCAAATGACTAGTCCCAAAAGGAGCCATAAGTTGGTGCATGACTGTATTAAAGGGATGCAAGTTGATGGGCTCGGATGCATTTGTTCTTTTTGAAACTGCGTAGGATTTTCAGGCCCCAGAGCCAACCAGTGCAGTCTTGGACCCTAGAGCAAAAATCAGCCATGGATATACAGTATTTCGTGCAGCCACAATCTCATGCAAAATAAATTCAGTCTAATAGACATAATAACATAAGTGTCTTCAGGATATAGAAGTAAATCTGTCATATCTAGAAAATAAGTCAAATAAACAGGATGTGAACATGCAAATATTAGAATGCAAGTCTTGAGATATAAGAGGAGACCATTCAGTCCATCACACTCTTTTGGTTAGCTAATAGCTACATTTTCAAAGCATCCCTTTCAGACACTTGTTAAAAGTTTCTTCTTCGCTTTCATAACCTTTATAGAGTTTGTTTTAGATTCCCATAACCATTAATGAGAAGTTTGTCCTATCTTCCATTCTACGTGCACTTCCCTTTTTCATTAGTGTCCTTGACTTGCTACTTACACTAACACAGTTCTGCTAGGTTGACTTTCTCAATATCTTTGACAGAATTTTGATGTCCTTTATTAAGTCCCCACACAACCTTCTGTATTCAAGACTAAAGAGTAATTCCCTGAGCCTGTCCAAATGCATCATGGTGTTTAGTTCAGCAGTGTGCCCTGTATAAACAGTAAACTGGCCACTGTTCAAACTTGGGAATCTGAAGCAGTAAGACAGCAGCAGTTATCACTGTAGCACAGTGTCACAGTTTGCACTTGAAACTTGAAGTAGCAATGAGTGGCTTTAGCAATATTCTGAACTTTTGCCTTAACCTGAGCATAGTTCTTTCTTTTGGAATGTGTCATGGTTTTGTTTCCACAGCAAGACAATGATGACGAGTGTGGCATTTGCAGCCAGGCGGGATCTCTAGTTTGCTGTGATCAGTGCCCCAGAGCTTTCCATCCTGAATGCCATGTTCCCTCAGCAGAGAAGGAGGCTGAAGAGGTTTCTCCCCGGTCAGTATGGTTCTTAATGTCTCTGTTTACAAAATTGTTTGCTAATCAGTGCTGTGTACAGATCATCTTAAGGGGCATCTCTTTGAAAATGTGTTTCTTTGTGAGATTTTTTAAAGTGGTGGTTTTTAAATAGTCTTCTTAATAAGCATGACATCCTTGTGGTGTGTTTAACTTAAGTCCCCTGCAGTTCTGTTACTAATAATTTCCTTAAAAAATTCCACAGCTTTGCATGCTATACATTTTCCTTTTTTCTTTTTTTGTTTTTACCCCGTCTGTCATCTTTAGTGAGAAATGGTGCTGCACATTCTGCAAGTTTAATGAAAGTCGTAAAACTTTACCAGCTTTCACAAGGCCAGGTTTCACTCAAGCAGTTGTGTTCAACTTTCCAGTGCAGGATCACTTATTGGTAAGTCCATTGGTGTTGCTGATTTTATTTCACTGTTTTAAAACGCATCCTCTTAAATTTTGTGGCAGTACTGTAAATATGGTAATGATATTTGGGTCAGTATTCAAAAATGGAATAGCCTTCTTAACTAGCCATAGGTCTTGAACTTTTTGTTGGTCACATGTGAGTTAGGTTGCACTGTAGGTTCCACTGTACCTCTTTAGATTTTGTGTTCAAGCATGACAAAAAACATGACATAAAAACTTCACATAAAATCGTTGCACTTGTAGGCTTAGGATTTTAAATATAGAGAGTAGATATAACTTAGACCAATTTGAGATCTGTTTTCACTTTTTCTGTTGATCAGTGTAAAAAGGGCCAAAGTAAAATCCATTGTGATTCAATGTTGTGTAACAACAACAAAATGTGAAAACTTATAGTGGGGTGAGTACTTTTCTATAGGCATTGTATTTAGAATTGGGTGGCTAGAGAGAATGAGGATCATGTAAAAAGTTCATTTTAAGCATAATCGTTTTGTACATCAACCAGGTGCCATATATGTATGTGATAACTTCTTTTACCACTAGACTAGTGATATACAGTGTATTTACTCTTCTATACCTTAAAATAATTTTATGCATTAAATGCATAAACAGAGTTTTGTGCTTGAAGAGACTCACTTGCATAGCACTAATTATTTTGCTTGGAAGCTAGGCTTGATCATTCAGCTGTGTGTAACTTCCATACATTATCCCCTCCCTGCATTGCAATGATTTAGGTGCACAGTAGAACTCAAGTGATGCATTTTGTTAATCAATATAAACTTTCCTGGACTTTGAGCACAGGTTAGTTTTGCCATACATTCAGTGTAATTTTGCCTCGGTGTGAGTTTGCTCTTCCTTTTGCTGATAATAGTGACATTTTAAAAGTCAGTCAGTCAGTCATTTTCTAACCCACATAGTCCTGAACAGGGTCACTGGGGCTACTGGAGTCTATCCCAGCTAGCATAGGGCGCACGGCAGGAACAAACCCTGGACAGGGCGCCAGTCCATTCACAGGGCGAACACGCGCACACACACACATACAGACCCACCAGCCACACACTAGGACCAATTTAGGATTGTCATTTCACATAATTGGCATGTCTTTGGACTGTGGGAGGAAACTGGATAAGCAGGGGAAGACCACGCAGACACAGGGAGAACATTCAGATTCCATGCAGAGAGGACCCGGGACACAAACCCTGGCCTACTTACTGCGAGGCGCCACTGTGTCACCCGATTTTAAAAGTGTATTTCAGAATATTAATATTTATGGTTGTCATGAACCATTTCAGTCCGGACATTTTGCACTGTGGTAACTGCCGGCAATCGGCTGCAAATCCACAACGAGAAGTAGCTCCTCACCATTTTTAACAAGAGAGAGTCTCATACCGGGTTGGTCGTCAATACACTCTGCATGGGTGTTGCTGTTTGTGATAGCTCTGGATTACACAGTGGCCTGCTTTACCTTTACCATGACAGTTATTTGCCCTAATCAGAGCAAATTAACTTTACGACATTTGAATTTATCAAAAGTTTATACTTATCTTGATTACAGGTGCCGGTCATAAAATTAGTATATCATGACAAAGTTGATTTATTTCAGTAATTCCATTCAAAAAGTGAAACTTGTATATTAGATTCATTCATTACACACAGACGGATGTATTTCAAATGTTTATTTCTTTTAATTTTGATGATTATAACTGACAACTAATGAAAGTCCCAAATTCAGTATCTCGGAAAATTAGAATATTGTGAAAAGGTTCAATATTGAAGACCCCTGGTGCCACACTCTAATCAGCTAATTAACTCAAAACACCTGCAAAAGCCTTTAAATGGTCTCTCAGTCTAGTTCTGTAGGCTACACAATCATGGGGAAGACTGCTGACTTGACAGTTGTCCAAAAGACGACCATTGACACCTTGCACAAGGAGGGCAAGACACAAAAGGTCATTGCTAAAGAGGCTGGCTGTTCACAGAGCTCTGTGTCCAAGCACATTAATAGAGAGTCAAAGGGAAGGACAAGATGTGGTAGAAAAAAGTGTACAGGCAATAGGGATAACCACACCCTGGAGAGAATTGTGAAACAAAACCCATTCAAAACTGTGGGGGACATTCACAAAGAGTGGACTGCAGCTGGAGTCAGTGCTTCAAGTCAGTGATGGCTTGGGGTGCCATGTCATCTGCTGGTGTTGGTCCATTGTGTTTTCTGAGGTCCAAGGTCAATGCAGCCATCTACCAGGAAGTTTTAGAGCACTTCATGCTTCCTGCTGCTGACGAACTTTATGGAGATGCAGATTTCATTTTCCAACAAGACCTGGCACCTGCACAAAGTGCCAAAACTACCAGTACTTGGTTTAAGGACCATGGTATCCCTGTTCTTGATTGGCCAGCAAACTCGCCTGACCTTAACCCCATAGAAAATCTATGGGGTATTGTGAAGAGGAAGATGCAATACACCAGACCCAACAATTCAGAAGAGCTGATGGCCACTATCAGAGCAACATGGGCACTCATAATACCTGAGCAGTGCCACAGACTGATCGACTCCATGCCACGCCGCATTGCTGCATTAATCCAAGCCAAAGGAGCCCCAACTAAATATTGTGCTGTACATGCTCATACTTTTCATGTTCATACCTTTCAGTTGGCCAACATTTCTAAAAATCCTTCTTTTGCATTGGTCTTAATTTATATTCTCATTTTCCGAGATACTGAATTTGGGACTTTCATTAGTTGTCAGTTATAATCATCAAAATTAAAAGAAATAAACATTTAAAATGCATCAGTCTGTGTGTAATGAATGAATCTTAATATACAAGTTTCACTTTTTGAATGGAATTACTGAAATAAATCATCTTTGTCATGATATTCTAATTTTATGACTGGCACCTGTAGATGCCATGGGTAGAACAGGTCTCAGATTCCTACACCTTAGAAGTGGATCAAACAGGTCTTGGGAGTGCTGGATGGATAGCACATTTCTGCAGTCACTGTGTTCTGCCAATGCAAGCCTAACCCTAACCCTAATCCAAGCGATGTCTACCCAGTAGTTCTTATTTGGTGTAGTGCTGGTTTAAATCTTTAGTGCACAGACTTTGTTTTATGTTCAAGATATAAATCCATGTCCTGAGGGGAGGCTGTTGTATCTTTATACTTCGGCCACACAGTGAATTGAACACTGAGCGACCAGTGCCGCACAAAAACAAAATTTTGTTTGTTGCTTTTTTTAATTTTTATTTCAATAAAACAACATTCAGCAACTCCTTTCTTCCTCTACCTTCTCTAAGAGAGGCTGCATTTAAAAGTTGACTTAAAGATTCAAGCACAAAATTACTTAAGTACTCTGTTAACATTTTTAGTAACCGAATTTCTGTTTTTTGCTTGTAATAACAGAAGTGCCAGTACCTTTTGATTAAACTATACAGTGAGGATAAAAAACGTATCTTTGGTCCCAATCCCAATTATACGGTAAGTCAACATGTAACAGTATACAGTAATCTGTCACTGTTTCCAAATGTTTAAACTCTTTAACATGTAGACCTTTTGTTAATAGGTGAAGGATTATTCAGAATATATAGAGAAACCAATGTGGCTGGACAAAATCAAGGAGAAACTGACCACTGGTCTGTATGATACTGTTGAGCAGTTTGTTAAAGATATTCACCTCATATTCGGCAACTGTGCTAAGTTCAATAAGGTAACACTTCATTTCTTTATGGATGATGAGGATGAAAATGAAAATTGTGTATCAGTCACTCAAATGCTGCCCACTTTTACATTTACATTTTGCCTTACTTGTGGCACACACCTCTCTCACTTGTAATAGACTGGTGTTATGAAAGCTTCAGATCTGCTAAAGAATTCTCAAGCCGTAACTCTAGATTATTGCAGCCCAAGCTTAACTCTTCGCTATTTTGTTTGTTAAAAAATACAATTGGCAGACAACAGAGATGGACATTAAAGACAAAGCGTCATGAACAGCAGCTGCTCATTTAGTTCTACTGGGCTATTTATCAGATGTAAGAGAATCGGAGCATAAAGGATACGTTTGTGATACCAAATGCTTAAAATACTTAAAAATTAACAAATATGGTTGTGACTCTTGACAATTATTTATTTATTTTTATGGTGCATCTGGGACGGACCAAAACCTGCCTAAATGTCAAACTCCGCCCATGAAAGATATTTACATATTTTTTTTTTCCCCCAAACAGGATAATAAATTTGGAAAAATTGGGCAGGCCCTCAGAAGTACATTTGATGCCGATTTTAAGCATGTGTTTGGCTTGCAGTAGTGCCACTAGAATGCAGTGAACCACATTTTGAGTCGCCCTGCTGCCTCCTGACAGAAGATCCAGTAGTTAATATCTGAAGATTCGAGTCAATGATCCCATGTGATGTGCTCTTAATTTCAGTTACAGCAAAACAGTTGCCAATTTCAGCTCCCGAGGTTTTCTACCACAGCCACTGACTCGGAATGCAATCCTGAACAGTCCATTCACCCATGCAACCCACCCACCCCTACCCCTAGTGAGGAGGTGACACTTCAGAGTGGACGTCCCAATTGAAGCGACTTTGCCATACTTGTTAGGTTCTCTGCTCCGCATTGATGTGAAGAAGCTGAGAGTAGGTGGTTCATTTGGATGCAATAGAATTGTACAATGTTATTATGTTTTAAAGTACTGCACACTGGGTTAGGTCATATTTTATGTTCTGTCTGGAATTTGATTGTAGTTTTTTTTTTTTCCCTGATTATATAAATATATATATATAAATATATATATATGTAGTATTTGCTTAACTATGTTATAGCTTATTTTTGCTACAGTTAACAGCAAAAAAGAAAACTTTCCACTTTTTTATGACAGGCTGATGAGCAAATGTCAATTTCCTCTACTTGTATTTTTGACTTTTATTACTAGAACTTTATTTTGGATACTTGGCTTTGACGAGATTTTGCATCTTTTTAATGTGTCAATTGTATATTCCGGCATCTCTACATCTGCACTCTCAGTTGGTCCAAAGTGAGGAAGGCAGACCTTTTGATTTTGATTTTTAATATTTTGTGTTACGTTCTTTGTTTTGTGGCAGGAGTGTGTGCAGAAAAAGTGATCCTTTTTTAATTTGCTGTTTAAAAATTTTTTAGGTAATGCTAAAACAACAAAAAACAATATGTACAAACCTTGGCATTTTGATGCTGAAACAATCAGTGAATTTTGTTTTCTCAATGAGAATTTTTTTGCACTTAACTATGGAGTTTCTGCCATGCTGTTTACTTTATCCTCCCATCCTGAGATTCTGATTCGATATTGTTGCTGAATGTTGCCCACTATCATTGTGTCTCAATTGCGTGAAGGGCTCTAGAACGGTTCTTGGTTTCCTGTGCTGGCAGCAGCGGTTCAATATGTGTTTATGTGTATATACATATGCATTCAGTGTAATTAAAATTGATCAGAATGTGAAAAAAAAAATGTGGCACCCCCTGCTCAGGTACTAAACTTGCACGATGAGCTTTTAAAAAGATGGTTGTATTGTCTACTAACTGATGGTCCAAACAAGTACAGAATGTGACGAGAAGCACTTGAGTACTTGCACTGTTGGCAATGGTCATGTAAAAGAAAAATAAAGTCTGCTGTAACTTCATTTGGAAAAGCAATATCCCCTAATTCAATAAGTGACTTGTGCAAATGCAACTGCTTGAGCTGCACAATAATTCAAATGTAAATGTTTTGCTTAATGGTTAAGGGAGTGATTAACGCTTGCTCTGCACACACCCCTTCTAGCTGTGTAATTAAAAAGTTGTGGATTTCCTTTTTCTTCATCAAGTACATTTTCTGAGTACTTTTGTATTTTTATAAACAGCACTGACAAAATCTCAGTTGAATAAAGTGACTTTTCCCAAAATCCTTTTGCTGGATAATTCCTCTGGTTGCCTTGGCCAGGTAAGAAGTAAAATGGTGTATCAGAATAGCAGAAATAGCTGCTTGGCTGAAATTGAGCCTGTACATGTGGATGAGCTGAAGCAGCACATTCACTTCGGTGTCAGTCCTTGGCACCAAGCTTGGCTTTAATAAGGTTAGCCTAAATGAACTAAATGGAATCTGTCATTCTTTTAGTAGCACTGCACAACCTCTGCTTGTAAAGGATATCAAACTTTATGACTTTAGTTGCTGATCTCATCACCTGTGGATGTCCAATTACATGACTCTTAATTGCAGGGGATGGAGAAATCAGACAAATGCATGATGCCTTTCTGGGAGTTTCACATTTCCAAAGTACTACATGACATCTTGTGTAAGCTTCTTCATTTGTTCCTTTAGTGTTGTCCCAAGACACACATTACTCAATCAATACATAACTAGGCTGTTGTTTAACGATTTATTGTAAAAGTAGATGCAAAGTCCCCTTCTAAGATTGATTGAATTCTGAGTAATCAATATCGACCTCCTGTTTTTCATCTGATAACTTGGGTTGTTCATTGGTTCTGGTTCTCTTCGGATGGAGTCGGAAGTGTGTTGCTGGGAAAACGCAGTGGTGGCTGCAGCTACAGTGGGCCTGCTTTAATAACTCTGGCCAAGTCATGTTAGGATGACTTACTGTATTTTCATTCATCCATTTCTAGGCCTGGGTAAAAATATTGTTTTTCCAGTTAATCATTTTTTGTTTAAACGATTTCAGTATCAGTTTGTAAAGTCTCAAGATCAATCTTGTGAATCTCTATCCTGCTAGTTACTATATGTTGATTTTTTTTATCTTAATTTTTGCGTCTGATCCAGTAATACTAAATACGGAAAAAACATGCTGCTACGAGTAGTCCTTGCTGCAGGATGAGGTGGAGACCTGTAACTATGTAAATGTATATAATGCTACATGGGCGAGTCTGTAAGGCCATGTATGTGCCCGTGTATGTGGAGGCTCCTCTGAGCTCTGCATTCCACCCTTTTGAGTCCCAGCAGCCCTAACTTGCGACAGCTGAACAGCCAGGGCAGCAGATTCTGATGGATCAGACAAGTGTGCTGCCTGCCAGTCACACTGGGAGGGTAACCTCACTGCATATAGGGCATGCAGAGGTGCTGAGATGGCTGGCTGTTACAAAAAAAACCTTTCCAGCATTTCCAATGTGTTGTTCTCAGGGCTGTCTTAACAGCATCACAGGGGCCCTGTTGTGATAGCAAAACAAACATACATATGTATCAGAAACATGCTCCTGAATCCCCCGGCAAGTGCCCATATGTTAAGACAGCCCTGGCTGTTTCATTGTGTGACCGCATCAATCACAAGTTTGTGTGTTGACATGTCCAATAAATATTGCTTCTCATTAAGTATGTACCACCATGGTGAAAAAAGTGCCTCGCCATGCGATACCACAATGAACGTGTGCGGAAAGCAGCCGACGCAAAGTAACTGCATAAGCTGGATCATATCAGAGTCGTTCTCAGGCACAATGGTTGGTTCTTTATCTTTATTAAATTCATCCAACATCACTGTCAGCAAGCATCACCTTTTCTGTTTAGTCTGAGGAGGAAATCTCGGTGCACATTTTCGAGGGTGATTAACAATAATTCTTTGCATTTATATAGCACTTTTCTCACTATTCCGTGCTCAGCAATTGCAGGTTAAGAGCTTTGCTCAAGGGCCCAACAGAGCAGAGTCCCAATTGGCATTTGTGGGATTCGAACCTGCAACCTTCCGATTGCCAGTGCAGATCCCTAGCCTCAGAGCCACCACTCTGCCTCCGTGAATGGTACACGTGAGCAACTGAAGAATATGTAACTTGTAGAATTATAGAAAGACACAAATCTTCCCACTGTATGTATAATTTTGACTAATTCAAGATTTTAAATGTCCAATAGGGGAATAAGTTTGGCTAAGAGTTTAGTTGAAGAGTGTCTACATGGAGATTTTATAACACGTGAATAGATTCTTGAATTACATTATTTAAGAAACAATATTTGTTTTATAAAAACTTAT
This sequence comes from Polypterus bichir lapradei, assembly GCA_026402145.1. Lineage (NCBI taxonomy): Eukaryota > Metazoa > Chordata > Cladistia > Polypteriformes > Polypteridae > Polypterus > Polypterus bichir. The sequence goes on along the minus strand of JANRMT010049829.1, from coordinate 25,054,111 downwards.
TTGTAAGATGATAGAAATTTTACAGTGTAGATTGCATTGTATTATATTAAAACAAGGAGCCACCTATAATGTGTGTGGTGATTATATATATGTTAGTTAAATTATGGTGAATTCAGAATGAGTGCAGTGCAGTGAATTTTTTTTATTTTGAGTAATGATATTTTATTCCATATCTTCCAAATACTGACATGAACTATTCGTTACCAATCAAGTATTTCTTGTTAAATGTCACTCCAGGCTTATGCATATGTTATGAAATCACTAGACACCCTTCAAATACAGTGTTACTGAAATTTGTCACATGAATGTTCTGTTCTGCATGGTTAAGTAATTTCTTTTAAAAAAAAAAAAAAGCCATTTCAAATATATCAGTGCACACTAATTCAGTCAAGATAAAATTGATACTGAATCACGGCATCAGTGCCAATACCCAGTCCTGTCCATTGCCCACCATGCAAACTTACAAGAAAGTGGATGCAAGAATAGTGTTTCTGTCATGTAACATTGGACAACAGAATAGGCTGGTAAGACCAATTTTACTTTTGGGCTCTTATTTAGTATTTGTATCATCATTTTTGACATCATGATGGTTTGCCTGCTTTTTAAGTTTTATTCCTAGGAAGCAGATGCAGACATACACACACCCACCTTAAGGTGGTAGTTAAGCTGCTTTCTGTTAGTCCAGCAGATACTCTCTGACACATTCAATGTTAACATTTGCAGTGCACCATCTATTGGAATGTACTTTGTAATGTACAGGTTAGATTGGGAGTATATGCTGATAGTGCGTTGCCAGACCCACCACCTGGATTGGAAACCTTGGCACCACATGAGCAGTGGGAGTTTTTTTTTTTTTTTTTTTTTTTTTTAAAACAGAGGCTGTAGTGCCAATTCTGGCACCTGGATGCAGGTTAAGGGCCTTGCTCAACAGAGTGGAATCACTTTTGACGTTTACGGGATTCGAACCACCAACCTTCCCATTGTCGGCAGACTCCCTTTATCAGAGCCACCACTCCACCTAGTAAAATAGTTTTATCATTCCAGACCACAATTATTACTGCTTTTATGAAACTCATACCAAACGGCATGTAACAGACAGAACAACAAGTGTCCGTCTGGTTGCTAATAATTCTTTATATTAATAACAAGCTACTTTTAACCACTGCTGATGTGTAGCATCCACCTGGATGATGCGACACAGCCATTTTTAAGGCAGTGTGCTCACCACACATTGAGGCGGTTAAGTGGTGACAAAGAGAAATGGTAAATTAGAGACAGAAAATGATTAGGGGTCAGAATGACAAGGCAGTGGTGGGCAATTTATCCTGGATACACCCTGCTCTTTACAAAGATTGCCGAAGTCAGGACTTTGGTCTTGCGTCTCATCCAAAGGACAACACCATTTTTACAGCACAGTGACCCTATCACTGCACTGGGATCCACATTCAGACTACAGGGTAAGCGCCTCCTGCTGGCCTCACTAACAACTCGTCCAGCAGCAACCCAAGTTTTTCCTAGGTACTGGCCAGGCCCGAACATGCTTACCTTCAGGTGGTTGACCTCTTCTGCAGTGCATGTGGTATGGTGGATGACTGACACACCTGACTGTAATAATCTGCACAATTAACATGGTTGGTTGTATTTCAAAGGCAGGTTCATCTTCTTCTAATAAAAGGATTGAATGCCCTTTTTTTTTTGCTCAGCATCCACCTTTGCAAAGACTTTGATGAAGTTAGGAAACAAAATAACACTTCCTTCCCATCTTGGTCTGCTTCCTGAACAGTCTGGTCAGCTATGCTGTTCAACTGCACATTGGTGATGTTCATCTGCACCAGTAGGGTTAGGACCTGTAAGAGCTCATGGTGGCATATCTTCTCATCTTTGTCCAGATCATACAGCTAAAATGCAAACAGCAGCTAATTTTATTTCTGCCACTAAGAGGTTCAGAACCTCTGAGGTCCTTGTTCTCCTACTTAGTCAACCGGCAGTAAGATTATCTGGAAGAAACTTGCAAAAGAGCTGCAGCCTCTGTGCTGTAATTAAAGGTTAGAGAAAGTCAAGCCTGCATCCATGTGCTCCTCTGGTCTAGTCGAGTTTTGGTTTGTTCGTGGTAGATGACTTCCTTGCAAGCCGTTTATAATTAACAGAGGAAAAAAAAAAAGCTGAATAAAAACGCAGAGGCAGGTGCCACCACACATGTAAAGCTGACACACGGCTCTTAAAAGAAGCTGCTGTGTCATCAAAGCTCAAAAATGTTTACCCGATAGGAAGGGACAGAAGCCACTGCTGTGTCCTTTCATTGAAGCTACTGCTCCGTGAGGGTTGAGAAAAAATACATTTTTTAATGTTGAAAATGATTTATTGGTTGGTATTACTCACATGGAATAGAATTAAAAAATCTTTATAAAAATAAAATCTTCCCCAAATGCATACAAATTATGAACACAAAGTACAAATAAAGGTTCATAAAACATTCCTTTTAAGTTACAAAGCTAACATTTGTCTTTGTTGTATAAATATTTTATAAAACCATACTTGTAAATATTTTCTATTTTTAAAACCTTTATGTTACTGGCTGTAAATAAAAAAGGTGTTGCTTCAGTCGGAGAACCGATAAGCTATAATGGGGCAAAGGGTCCCCAGTATTAAAACTGGGGCAACTCCTATTCAGGCCTTCTTCAGCTAATGGGCCTCTGATTGGGCATTTTTAGTGGGTTTGGGGGGGGGGTGTTGTTAGAGAGACCACATAGCTTATGTGATCAACAAATGCAAACAGATTCTTTAAATCAGGTTGTTAATAAAATGTGACAGTCAGTATATCAGGCCTTAAGGGTAAAGCAGAAAAGATGCACGTTTACTTTTATATGTGGTTTGGTAGGGCAGGAATTTACTTAAAACCACTGGCAAAAGCGGGCCATGATGATTAACCCCACCCTAAATCTGATAATTAAAACATTTTCATAAAGTTGAATATATATAGTTGCCACAAATTTCTCTTGGTGTTAACACATAACATAATTATAGTATGAATGCCAAGAGAAATTCCTAGCAACTGCTTTAACCTGTTAGCAAAAGTTTAAATTCATATGAAAGATGAACTTGTTTTTGACACTTAATGTGGCAGAAGGAGAGCGTGACATGTGACAATTCCAAACACTTTAAGGCACCTTAGTTCGGCGAAGGGCTTAGATGTGGTCTTTCATTGCGGTTTTATTGAGTCACATTACAGAAAGTTATCTTTACAGCAGGTGCCGGTGCTTCAGCAACTTTACGGCTGCTTCTCCTGGTGTAGCAGGTTCTTCTGTGGCCATCCATTTTCAGCAC
>JANRMT010049829.1:25012598-25050687 GCA_026402145.1 Polypterus bichir lapradei | reverse complement strand
AGAAGGCACCAAAACTACAAACATGGCAGACAGCAAAAGGAATTCAAAGAGACCCCAGGGCTTAAGCAGTGCGCTCCTTGTTTTATGGCACGGGTGTCGAACTCCAGTCCTGGAGAGCCGCAGCGGCTGCAGGTTTTCATTCTAACCATCTTCTTAATTAATGACCAGTTTTTCCTACTAATTAACTTCTTTTGCCTTAGTTTTAATTAACTTGACTCAGCTCAACGATAAGGAGACACAAAACAAGCCACCACATGACCAGCTCACCTGTGCCCATCACACAATATCTGAAAATAAAAGAAAAGGGTCGGCCTCAGAAAGGTCGAAACTCTCAGGTCATCGAAACATTCTGATGGTCTTTTAGAAAAAACAGAATATCAACAGTTTTGGAAATGTCTGCTGTGGCAAAATGAGAGCAGCAAGAAGCCATGGAATTAAATAACGAGTTTAACAGCAAGAATCAGCTTCTCATTAAGAAATTGGTTGGTGTTTGAAGTCCCAATTCAGCTGGTTGTCTGTCGGCTCGTTTCACGTCTCATTTCTGTTTGGCTGTCATTTAATGAAGAAAAAAAAAATCAATTCGGAAAACTGAATCCTTAAAAACAGGGCTATTAAAATGAAGGGTGAAGAAGTTAATTAGCAGTGAAACCTGGTCACTGATTAAGAAAAGGGTTAGAATGAAAACCTGCTGCCACTGTGGCCCTCCAGGCCTGGACTTTGACACCCCTGTTTTAGGGTATTTGGTAGATTTAGGACTTATTTGAGCTTTTGATTTTATTCTTTTAGCTTTTATTTAGTTTTTGCCATTTTGTAATTTTATTTTATTTAGTTTATTTTATTTTTAATTTCTCTTTTTCATTTTACTTTTTATTTAGTTTTTTTAAATTCCTTTTTATTTAGTTTTTTGCTGTTTTCTTATGTTACTTTTTATTTAGTTTTTCAAGTTTTCACTTTGTTTTTCTTTCTCAACATTTTCTAATTGTTTTGTTGTTTACTTAGTTTAAGTGTTTTTTTGCCATTTTCTAATTTTACTTTTTAGTTTTTTTGTTTCGATTTAGTTTTTCACCATTTTCTTGTTTCTTTTTTGTTTCGCTTTTAGTTTTTTGTTTTTTTTTTTGCCATTTTCTAATTTTACAGTTTTGTTTTTAGTTTTACTTTCGAGACAATTTCTATGTTTACTTTTTACTTAGTTATTTGCCCATTTCTAATTTTACTTTTTAGTTTTTTTGTTTCGATTTAGTTTACCATCATTTTCTAGTTTTACTTTTTGTTTTGTTTTTATTTCAAGCTTTTCAGCAATTTAAATGTTCACATGGACACCATTTTGAAAGTACAAGACTCACTCTTCATAATGGTTGTCACATTGTACAATCACTCAGGACGACTCGACACGTTTTCGTATTTTTTAAACCAATACAAACCTATGAACACCCGGGACTCTAAGAGAATGTCCACCTTCTCCACCACAACTACAAAAAAGACATAGCAGCACTTGAAGCTGTGCAGAGGAGAGCAAGCAGGTGCATCCCAGACGTCCAACTGTAACAGAATTAAACCTGTTTAATCATAAGCAGAGGAACCAGTGGGGTGACCTAATCCAGGTCTCTCTTCAAAATCCTCAAAGGCATTGATAAAGAATGTCCAGCAGAAGTCTTTCACTTTAAGGATTGGTCAAATACTCAAGTACAGCAGTGGAAATTAAGGGTAAGTGCATTTAGGATCGAAGCTAAAAAGCACTTCTTTACGCAAAGACTTGTGGGAATATGGAACAATCTACTGTGACATGGAGTTGAGACAGAAACCTTGAGAACCTTTAAGTGGGATATGGAGGGGGGTGAAATATTGGGACAGCTTGACTATTAGCTTACCAAATGAGCTCAAGGGACTGAATCGTTTCCTCTCATATACAAATTTCTTATGTAGCCATTAATAATGTTAGTAGTGAGTGAAGGCAGTTAAGTATAAGCTGAGCCAATAAGGATGCTTAACTTCAAATCCTGTCTTCATACATTCATGCTCTCTTAAAACAAAAACACCTTCAAAGTTACAAGTTAACAAAAAATGAAAATCCCTCATTTTTCTGAGCGCACAGGGGAACACAACCTATTGAGGTGGAAAAGGCTGTGGTGCCCTGGAGATGATAAATATCAAGAAAAAACCGGGGAAAATGCCAGCATGGGTGCAGTTCTGCTGTATTGTATGTCGATGGATATTTCTGTCACTTTACTAACACGATTCTACAGTAATTATATCTCCATACTCGGCCTGGTTACTAACCTGCAGAACACACATGTACTTAACAAACAGGAGATACAGGATCTGCTCCCCACCTTTAGGTGTGACACTGGTTTGTTGGTGGCAGTGCTTTGTATAAAAGACACAATGGAAGAAGAATAAACTCACCCGGTCACTTTCTACTTTCTTTCTTCTTGGTGGTAGTTTGATGTAACCATTCTGTGGACACAAAGAACAGGTGAGGAAATTAGTTTTTGGATGAAAGAGATGATTAAAGTTTTATTTTCACTTGCCAATCGGTCCTTTTCTAGTAGGTGACAAGGCAAAGTTACGAATATGTTAACTAAAACAGGCTGTACACACGCAAGTATGGAAGAACTACGTGCCTGGAATTCCATCAATCACACAAAATACATACACCGATTTTAGCCACAACATTAAAACCCACTGCCTAATACTGTGTAGGTTCCCTTTGTGCCACCACAACAGCTCTGGCGCATTGAAGCATGGACTCCACAAGACCTCTGAAGATGTCCTGTGATATTCGGCACCATAATATTAGCAGCAGATCCTTTAAGTCCTGTAAAGTTGCAAGGCTGGGGCCCCCAGGATCAAGACTCGATTTTCCAGCACATCCCACAGAATCCCAATCGGATTGAGATTTAGGGAATCAACACCTTGAACTCTTTGTCATGTTCCTCAAACCATTCCTGAAATATTTTTGCAGTGTAGCAGGACACAGAATTCTGAGGAAAGAGGCAACTGTTATCAGAGAATACCATTGTCATGAAGGGGTGTACATGGTCTGTAACAATCTTTAGGTAGGCAGTATGTGCCAAAGTAACATCCACATGAATGCCAGGACCCAAGGTTTCCCAGCAGAACATTGCCAAATGCCTCACACGGCCTCCGCTGACTTGCCTTCTTCCCATAGTGCATCCTGTTGCCATCTCTTCACCAGATAACAACACAAATACACCTGGACATGTACATAATCTAAAAGAAAATGTGCTTCATCAGACCAGGCCACCTTCTTCCATTGCCCCTTGGTCCAGTTATGATGCTCCTGGCACTTCTTGCAAAGGTCGGGGGTTAGCATGGGCATTCTGACCCGTCTGCGGCTGCAGTTTTTCAGCAATTTGTGCTACAGTAGGTCTTCTTTGGGATCGCACTAGATGGGCTTGCATTCTCTCCCCACATGTATCAGTGAGCCTTGGTGCTCATGACAATGTTGAGGGTTGACAGATTGTCCTTTCTTGGACCACAATCTGGAAGCGCCCCACAAGGCCTGCTGTTTTGGAGATGCTCTGACGCAGATGTGAAGCCAACACAAGGTGTGCCTTGTCAAAGTCTCTCACATCCTTATGCTTGCCCTTTTTTCCAGCTTCTAGAACTGACTGTTGACTTGCTGCCTAACATATCCCACCCCTTGACAGGTGCCACTGTAATGACCTCATCAATGTTAGTCACTTCTGTGGCTGATCAATGTGCGCGAGACCCTATATACAGTATGGGGGTCAAAAGTTTACATACAACAAGGTGAGTGTTTAAACAGCATGGAAGATTACAGAAGTTCATGTCATGAATTGTATTTTCTCTGACTGGAAAAATTGAATTGAAAATATTCAGAATATATTTAGAGCCACCACCTTAAGGATTTTTTTTTGGGGTGGGGGTTGGAATGAAGCCAAGTGCACAAGTCCAGTTCCTCTTTAGAAGTAATTTCCAAACAAATGAAGGTACTATGTACTTCTGTACAGGCAACTGTAAGCACATACAAATATCTAGGGACCACACATATACTGCGTTGTCAAGAAAGAGGCGCAAATTAATTCCCAGAGATGAACAAACTGTTTGGAAAGGTTCAGCTGAACCCCAAGGCGGCAGAAATGGAACTGGCGAAGGGATGGGAGGCATCAGATTCCAAAGTTAAGAGCCCTTCATTGCCATGGCCTGAACAGCTAATGCACAATAAAGAAACCCCTAGTCTAAGATTGACAAAAAAAGCCAGACTTAAGTTTGCAGGTGATCACCAGGACAAAGTCATGGCCTTTTGGAGGAGTGCTCGGTGGTCAGATGAAACAAAAAAGGAACTGTTCAGCCACAACAATCGGCACTGTGTATGGAGTGTGGGAAGCAGCCCGGACACAGACAGGCAGACACCAATGGTTTACCACCACACACGCCTTTATTAAACATTTCTTCTATACAATGTTCAACAGCACACAACCCAGTGCTGCCGCACCAATCACCCTCAGTCCAGGCCTCTCTCTCTCCAATGCCTCTCCTTCTGACTGCCTCCTCTCCTCTCCTCTTCAACCCGACGAATGGAGGGAGGCGGCCCCTTTTATGTTCACCCGGAAGTGCTCCAGGTGTCTCCAAATTAACTTCCGCCGGCACTTCCTGGTGTGGCGGAAGTGCCAGCTGAGCACCCGGAAGCACTCCGGGTGTCCCTGGTATTCCTTACCACAGCACCTCCGGGTGTGGTGGAAGTGCGGACGTCCAGGGCTTCTCAGGCATCTGGGCACCCCCTAGTGGTGACCACAGGCCCCTATGGGGTTGAGCTTCCATGCTCTGTTCCCATGGTCCCCATACCAACCAGGGCAGCTGCCCTCTTGTGGTCCGGGGGAGGTGTAGGCCCACTTCCAGGCGTCCCGCCACAGGAGAAAGAAGGACAAGGCTTTTCAGCTAAAGAACGCTATCCCAACTGTTGAGCATGGAGGTGGCAGCATCATACTGTGGCGGTGTTTTGCTGGTAAAGGAACTGGGGCAATTCAGAAAATAAATGGCATCATGCAGAAGGAAAAAATATCTAGAAATTCTGAAGCAGCACCTCAAGACATAAGCCAGAAAGTTAAAACTTGCTTGCAAATTTGTCTCCAATGACAATGATGCTAAGCATACATCCAAAAATGTAATGAAACATTAAAGACAACAAGGTGAAAGTAATGGAGTGGCCAACACAAAGCCCAGACCTGAATCCTACTGCAGATTTGTGGAATAAACTCAAAAAAATTATATTGTTATACAATGGACGTTCAAAAAGTTTATGCACTTTTAGATTTTCTTTGGAAAAAACATTTTTTGTTGATGACATTAAAAAAATGTTGGTAGGACGCTGGGAAAACTGCATCGCAAAGGAAGGTGACTATGGAGAAAAGTGATGTCATTTGTTTTTGAAATTCATAATAAAGAGACTTAAAAAAGGGTGCAGAAACTTTTTGAACCTCCCTTGTGTGTGTATAATATTATATATATTTATACATATAAGCTTGTGGAACACGACGCTAAGCATTTGATTTAAGTTAGGGAATTAAAAAAGGAATGTCACCAAATACTAAAAAATTTGTATGGAAAACTTTGGCCCATTGCAAACCTGATACATTAAAGAAAAAGGCTGAAATAAACTTGTATCTTTGGTAATGTCAAAATAATAGCACTCATGGAAATCATTTAGGTACATTAAACTGGCTGAACACAAAATGTTGGGCAACACAACTTGTGTGATGTGAAACACTGAGCGGAGTTGCGTGTAGATCTTTTGACCTCGGCTGTAGGGAATACACTATTCTTTTTCATTTCATTCTTTTTCCTGCTCTTAGTGGCCTTCCTCCTTTACAGGGTCTGATATTCCCCAGAACTACAGGGTTGCCTGTCTGCTAGTACCCACCTTCTTTCACAGTGACGGTGCCCCTGCACAGCTATAAGGCTCTCTCAAAGCCCTTCTTCCTGCACTGGCACGTCCACATGTGTTGTCACTGCCAGCATACGTAGCCATTCCCGATTTTCCTGTGGTCTTTAAATTTTTCTACCACCACCATTTTCTGCCGGCCATGCTAGAACCGTCATGCAGACTAGAGACTCACTACCAGTAGTGGAATTTTCTACAAACAATGAATGGAAATTTCTTCTGTCTATTGTCCATATTTATACATTTTCAATTTTCTTTGATTCATAAGAAAAGTACATTATTTGTATTTTTCCCTTGCATATTCTTTTCTTTTTGTCTAGTGATTCATTCAACCTGACTTGGCCAGGGTCTTTTTTTTTTAAAAAAAAAAAAAAGACGTTTTAATGCTACATGCTTCCCTTTTCTGGTTATAAAGTACACATAGTTTGTAAACAGAATCTAGACCTTCTATTTAATAACACACTTAAAACAAACTTGATTGTAATACAGTATTTCTTTGTTCAAAAATTATACGGTAAATTTTCACCTAGATAAGATACACAGAGTAGAGTTTAAAGTGAAGAATGGGACTGTATGAAGGTGTATAAATTACTCAGACCTACCTCGATTAACGTGAACAGCATTGCGCTGCCGCACTTGACACTTTTTTTCCAGTTCTTGCTGCTCTCTCTTCCCCCAAGCTTCTCAAATTCCATTGGACTGTACCACTGTTTACCAACTTTAATGCACTTTTTAACTATACAAGAGAAAACAAACACACAAATTATATAGCGGTGTATTGGTTCACAATATCAATCTAGACAATATATATGGTTTTCTTTTTAACAAACTAGTGGAGTTATTTTCATCCTCACAAATTCATAACGTAAATTAATCTACACTCACCTAAAGGATTATTAGGAACACCATACTAATACGGTGTTTGACCCCCTTTCGCCTTCAGAACTGCCTTAATTCTACGTGGCATTGATTCAACAAGGTGCTGAAAGCATTCTTTAGAAATGTTGGCCCATATTGATAGGATAGCATCTTGCAGTTGATGGAGATTTGTGGGATGCACATCCAGGGCATGAAGCTCCCGTTCCACCACATCCCAAAGATGCTCTATTGGGTTGAGATCTGGTGACTGTGGGGGCCATTTTAGTACAGTGAACTCATTGTCATGTTCAAGAAACCAATTTGAAATGATTCGAGCTTTGTGACATGGTGCATTATCCTGCTGGAAGTAGCCATCAGAGGATGGGTACACGGTGGTCATGAAGGGATGGACATGGTCAGAAACAATGCTCAGGTAGCCCGTGGCATTTAAACGATGCCCAATTGGCACTAAGGGGCCTAAAGTGTGCCAAGAAAACATCCCCCACACCATTACGTGTGAAAATCCCAGTAACTGAGCAGATTGTGAAATACTCAGACTGGCCCGTCTGGCACCAACAACCATGCCACGCTCAAAATTGCTTAAATCACCTTTCTTTCCCATTCTGACATTCAGTTTGGAGTTCAGGAGATTGTCTTGACCAGGACCACACCCCTAAATGCATTGAAGCAACTGCCATGTGATTGGTTGATTAGATAATTGCATTAATGAGAAATTGAACAGGTGTTCCTAATAATCCTTTAGGTGAGTGTATATAAATAAGTTGTATGTTGTTTTCTAAAACAAATGCAGCAGTATTGCTTCCGATATGCTTGAAGAGTGCATACTCTGGTTTAAAGATAAATTTAAAGTTGCTAAAGAACTCGGGATTAGAAGACTGGGGTTAACAAAGCAGTCCATCACTGCCTATGTGAATTCTGCAAATTCTCACTGCTGACAGAATAACTGCGCACATTATAAACTGGAAGCTAAAGCCTCAAGGGAATGACTTTTTGAACTGAAGACCCTCTTCTTCCCCTCATTTGTTAGTCAAGAGTCAAAAAGTCATTCCCATAAGACTTTAGTGTTCTGTAATATCACATCACTATGCTGGATCAGTTTAAGGTAAGCATAAAAGAAAGTATTGCTGCCAGTCCTCTTCTGCTAAAGTGTGTTCAGTTTCCCCTTACCAGTGCCCTCTCCAACCACCACTAGCCCCGCCCCCAGTGTCCTTAAAGTCTTTACAATCCAATTTTGCACTATATATCTAGGATGATTATTTTTGCTTATCAGTTTCCTATAATTGAAGTCGGATGAGCAAGTCAGCACCCACTATAAACTACATGGGGCAATTAACATCTAAAACAAGTACTGGTGGTCTGCGGATGAAGAGCTTGAGTGTGAAAAGTATATTTGGGCACGTCAGCAATAAAGTTTTTTTTGAAGAAGTGAGAATAAAGACTGCAGTGAGATGTGTTGAGGTGACCTGTAGAAATCTGAGAGAGGAGTAGACTTGGAGGATATGAAGATCTGCATAGACAGTATTGCTGGTATTGTACCACTCTTGGGGATCAAAGGAGAAAGACAGTGTTTCTAAGATACTTTAGATAATGTACAGAGAAAGTCGGATGTGATCAATGAAATCAGAACGTGATGTAAAGTTGGAATTTACCGAGATAACAAATGCACAAATTCACAATCAGGAACAAATAAAAGAGAGCATCGTTGGGATGAGTATTTCTGTAGAGGTGGTTTGAGTTTGGGGCATATGAAGAGAAAGGTACAAAATGACTTGGTGAAGACATGCACTGTGGTAGAACATACATTTGAGAAAAACATTCATTTCAGTTCAACTATTACTTATAAAATACTGTCTCATTGTGATATGAACGTCTCTAAAAGGGATTCTTTCAATGACAAAGCTTGTTGTACAAACCAATATCTTGGGTTTAAGTTATTGAGACTGGTTCTCTGCATGTCTCTGGTGCTCATGCAAAGTCAACTTTGCCTACTTCTATTCCTTCCAGTTTATTTTTATTGATGTATAAATTACGATCAAACACTTCAAGCTAAGGTCCAAGTCTTTAGAGTCCTGGTGCTTAATGTTTTGCTATTACCGTATATCCTCACGTATAAGTCGAGTGTTGAAAGCCGAAAAATCGATCATAAAAATCGGACCCCGACTTATACGCCCATTCAAAAATGCGACACTTGAATTTTTTTTTTTTTACCATCTTCTTGCCTCCTCTAATCTCGCATCAGTTTCTCAGACGCGTTTGTTGCGGCAGCGCAGTAGTTTCTTTCACTACTTCAACGACGTTTAATTTAAAACCAGCTTCATATTTTCTTCCGATTGAACTAAGGAGACTCTGAAAATGGTGCCATGAAAGTGCTGCAGTTAAACAGTCCCAAGTCATGGGTCAGTCTCCAACACACTTACAGTTTACAATGCCTCTTCTTTCAAACAAGCTTAACACTTGTGGTGTGAATTTCCCTTTGGGATTAATAAAGTATCTATCTATATGCTGACCTAGTCTCACAGAGCCAGACGTACAGTAAAATAAATACATTCTGCAGACAACCAGGAGTGAATTTTGCTTAAAACTGGGTGGGAACAATCAGATGGCGTACTGACTGTCACAATTCTAAGCCAATCCAACACCTCATGACGGCGGAGCTCAAGTTAGGGTTAGGGTGGTGATTTTGAGCAGCAAAGAACAATGGTGCTTTCGTTAACCTGGTCCAACAGAAAGCAAGCATTCTTATTCTAGTCCACAGCTGAAAAACCTTCCAAATGAAATAATAAACTTGTGTCATGTGAGAAGAGAGCGCATTGCACATGTTAAAAAAACAAACATAACCTGCTGCAAGGGAAAAACCTTTCTCTAACAACAAATTTTGCATTGGTATTCCAGGACATCAATGGACTTTCTTGCAAGTTGTGTGTGTGTACACTCGTCATCAAGGTACATTAGTAAAGAAATCAATGTAACGTTAAAAGAATTGGCAGCTATACTCATGAAAACATGAATTGCACAATATGTGTTTGAAGTAAACAGTGTGTCACACCCTGTCAAAAGGACTGCCGTTAAGAGCCATGGGACACGCAGATTTCAGTACTTTCAGTCCAGCCAAATCAACAAATCTACCTAAAGACACCAGTTAAAGCACAGACAAGGCTGCACGGCCTCCACCGTCTGACGGCACATCTAAACAAAAATTGAGGTAAGTTAACATTAGTGTCTACTGTATATACTCGTGTATAAGTTGGTCTTGAAACCCGAAAAATCAATCATTAATAAAGTATCTATCTATCTATCATAAAATCAGGCCACGATTTATACGCCCGTTCAAAAATACAACGCTTATTTATTTTTATATCTTCTTGCTTCCTCCAATCTCGTACCAGTTTCTCAGATACATCAAATTTTGTTGCCGCAGCGATGTTACCAATTTCTTTCGTCACTTCAACGACTTTCAATTTAAAACCAGCTTCATATTTTCTTCTGATCGAACGCTCCATCATAGATAAGGGATACTCTTACGATAAAGGTGTATGAGGGTGTGAGATACAAAAAACACAAAACAGTGCAAACGTCACTTCGGAATAGTTTGGGTATTACCGTGTGATCACGCAGGCACAATACACAGAAAAAAAAAAAAAAGGCAGTGTGCTCAGTGGTAACTCTCTCAGGTGGACATTAGCATATTATAATCTCTTAGACCAATAATGCGAGTTTTACACATTCGACTTATACGACCGACATGATAAAATACCAGAAATGATATAGTAAAATCAAGTCCCGACTTATCCACGAGTATATAGGGTAGGTTGTGGGACATGGACACTCCAGTAACCGGAGACAAAGACTGGACTGTGTCTCTTCCAAGAATTCTTGGGTACCACTGGTTCAACTTTGTGTCACTAAAGCCATGTGGCGCGTTTCCTCCAACGGTGATCCGGCTAATAAGATCCTCATTGTTGAGGAACCAAGTAGCTGGACATGACCAAGGGGACTGTGCCATGTAATACCTGGCACAGCAGATAGATGGTCATTTCCAGAGGGTGGGACTGGACCTTGTGTCTGCCTGTGGGTTTGCCAACCAGGATCCCGAGCCGTTTCATCATGTGATGGGTGCAGCAACATGCTGTCCCAGTGCATGCTCCCAAACCTGACCCAACTTAAAGCTACAATACAACAACAAAAAAAAAATAAACAGCATTTCTTGCAATAGAGTACTTTCATTATCAAATAAGAGGGGGAAAAGCAGTTTAAACAAAACTGTACCTGGAATGCTTCCAAGCCTGTCCTTGTACAAAAAGCCTTTCTTATTGCCACACCACACGGGTATAACTGGCTTTTTCCACGTCTCCCTCTCTTCGTTATAATGTACTGTAAAATGATGTAAAAGGAAAACTTTAAAAACTTCTACAAAATTAAAAAAAAATGAAACTTGTACAGTGGATAAACAAAATGCTCTATTTTATATTAGAACAGCTTCCCATGCAAATGTACTAGGGGTGATGAAAAGGTTTTTTAGCCTGACCTGTTAAGATAAACACCTGTAAAGCCACCAAAGTAGTTTATTTTTAACAGAATTCTGTTGAGCCCAATGTTCTTGTTATGACATTAACAAAGGTTTGCCATCCTATTCAAATAAACCATTTTGTTTGCAAACACACTTTAGGCAACTTGATGTATTTACCATTGGCACAGTGCATTCAACAGAAGGAGGTAAGCCCTTTAGACTTGTGAAAAGGCTGTAGCCATAGAAGGCCAGGTCTAGAGAATAATGTAGATGTGACAGTTCTTCAAATACACAGTTTTGCTGAATGATCTTTGCAACCAATGGAGTGTGACAGAGCATTTTGTGGTGAAGCAGAAGGAGGGTGGTTAACAGCATTCCTCACCACTACTCTCCACCCCAACCCCAAATTGATCTCAGCAATATTGACAGGTTATGTGCACTTTTGAGGGATGTAATAAATATGCACTACATCCTCGGCATCCACAAGTACTGTGCACATGACTTTGTCTGCACACAATCTTGCGAGGAATGGCTTGGACCATTAATTTCTTTGGCAAAGTGTTAAAGTGAGCACTCTATAGGCTATATGTCCAGACCAATACATTTTTCATTTAAAACTCAAACATTAGTCTCCATTTTCATCTTTTCTCTATGCTGCCTCTGCATTTTTAAACCCAGAAAATTGAGACTTAAAAACAAACTAAAAAAAAAACAAAACAAAAACACACACTTCAGAGTTGTGTCCTTCCAAAAACGCAGACTATATGTTGCAGTGGCGACGAGGGAAAATAGACGTTCAGAAACACAGCCTCTAATCACACTCTGCATTGGTTCATGCTTATTACATGGCTCTTCCCCTACTAGATGCTTCTCATTACAAAGTCTCATTTATCTCATTATACCAACATAGCGGACACAGAAAAGTTGCTCTCCACGTCACTCATTGCTTGCTAACCTATATGCATCTAAATTGCGTTTTTTGCACAGTTTGAATGCTGCACGTATGTGAAAAAGGCAAAGTTGCTGCAGTTTTGCAGTAAATCCCAAGGCCAAAGGCACTGCCGTCCTTTCAAGGATTATTCAGCCAAAACACACATACCAATTATAGCTGAACGTCTACATTACATGCAGGGCAGTGGACTTGATACATAAAACATTCGACTCTTGACTCCTCAATTTATGGTACTACCGACTGGGACTGCTTTATTTGTAATTGCACTAATAGGATTACTGTGTTGCTTGAAAGCACACAGGATGCAAGGCATTTCATCACCGCTAAGTACAGCTGTTAAAACTTTTGAATGAAAATGCTTCAATTTATTTTTACATTTGATACATTCTTTTTGGAACAAGTAAAAGTGATTTTAGTATCACATACTTTTGCACCATTCTCTACAATTCAATGACACACATAATATTTCCAATATTTTGCGACTTTAAAGTGTTCAAGAAACTGCAGACTCTGTTAAAACTTTTTTTGCCATTGTAACTTAGTGCGTAAATGTGTTATTTTGAAAATTGCAAAAAACTAGAAATCAATCTTCAATGTAAATTAAAATATATCCTGAAAAGAAAAAATATTTTAATCAAATTTGTATATCTGACGTTGAAAAGGATTCAACATCATATTACAATTTACATTTAGTCACAGTCTATAATTTTCATCATCTGCAACTAACCCCAGTAACCCAATAACTACCCCTGACTTTGATTCTACAGCTCCAACTGCAAGCCCCTGGTCATACATGTTTTTGGTACATTTTAGTGTGGAAGGAAATACTTTCTTAACTATATGAAAAAGATAGTGCAGACATAGATCATCTTCCTTTAAAAATGCAATTTATAAATGAAAATGGAGTGTGGACATAGCCGATGGGAAAAGTAAAAGAGCTACCAGTGGAGAAAATAATCTTATATACTCAGCAAAAAAAGAAACGTCCCTTTTTCAGGACTGTGTATTTCAACAATAATGTTTTAAAAATCCAAATAACTTTACAGATCTTCATTGTAAATTGTTTAAACAATGTTTTCCATGCATGTTCAATTAACCATAATCAATTAATTAACATGCACCTGTGGAATGGTCGTTAAGACCTTAACAGCTTACAGAAAGTAGGCATTTAAGGTCACAGTTCTAAAAACGCAGGACACTAAAGAGACTTGTCTACCGACTGTGAAAAACACCCAAAGAAAGATGCCCAGGGTCCCTGCTCATCTGCGTGAACGTGCATTAGGCATGCTGCAGGGAGGCATGAGGACTGCTGATGTGGCTAGGGCAATAAATTGCCATGTCCACACTGTGAGACGCCTAAGACAGCGCTACAGGGAGACAGGAAGGACAGCTGATCATCCTCGCAGTGGAAGACCACGTGTAACAACACCTGCACAGGATCGGTACATCCGAATATCACACCTGCGTGACAGGTACAGGATGGCCACAACAACTGCCCGAGTCACACCAGGAACACACAATCCCTCCATCAGTGCTCAGACAGCAAGAACTGACAAATCTGGTCCAGTCCATGAGGAGGAGATGCACTGCAGTACTTCAGGCAGCTGGTGGCCACACCAGATACTGACTGGTACTTTTGATTTTGAGCCTCCCTTCATTCGGGGACACATTGTGAGACATTTTTAGTTTATGTCTTATGGTGTTGACTCTTTTAGTGTTTATACAAATATTTACACATTAAGTCTACTGAAAGTAAAAACAGTTGAAAGTCAGGGGACGTTTCTTTTTTTGCTGAGTATATATATAGCAGACTGTAACAATTTTGCAGTCTTGTATGTATGTTGTCATCAAGTTGACGCCCGGAATGTTTATTGAAGCGCCAAATGTCGGCCGATTCGGAAGTTGGCATGTAACTATATTCACTGACTGACTCATCACTAATTCTCCAACTTCCCGTGTAGGTAGAAGGCTGAAACTTGGCAGGCTCATTCCTTACGGCTTACTTACAAAAGTTGGGCAGGTTTCATTTCGAAATTCTACACGTAACGGTCATAACTGGAACCTACTTACGTCCATATACACGGCCATAGCCTGCATCTCGGTCGCCGTGTAAGGCGGAGTTGCGTCCTGCATCATCACGCCTTCCACGTAATTGAGTGCCTGCCCATATAAGGTAAATATTCATGGGTGAAGGACTGTGCTTATGCAAACGAAGATGAGATGGTCAGGGAGACACGCTGCCGCTAAATATTCGCGGGTGAAGGACTGTGCTTAGCATATTCATAAGTGCAGCTACTGCGGAAACCCTCTGACGCTGAACAAGCCTTTGTACACATATCAAAAGGAAAGCAAGGTGTAAAGCTTAAGCTTAAATTACCCTCATAGACACGCTGCCGCTAAATATTCGCAGGTAAATCCACAACTTAATACCGGGAATGCCTGTTAAACATCTTAGATTCACAAGTGCCGATTTGGGTAGTGATCACTTCAATGAATGAAACCTGTTCAAAAAATGCATTACACAATTGAGAAGGCAGCAAAAGAATATGAAGCGAGTGACGCATACAAGCAAAGTCATAAGTGCAGCTACTGCGGAAACAAAGCACGGTGTAAACCTAAACTTTAAATTAAGTTCATAGACAGGCTACCGCTGGGGTTTGTGATGCCTACGACGAATACGATATTTGCGAGATACAAGTTTAATGAGAAGACGCAGGGTATAAACAAGACTTTTGATGACTTTGTAACAGAGTTAAAATTGCTGGTCAAGGACTGTGCTTATGCAAACGAATAGGAAAGCAGGGTGTAAAGCTTAACTTTAAATTAGGTTCATTGACACGCTGCCGCTGGCGTTTGTCATGCCTAAGACGAATACGATATTCGCGAGATACAAGTTTAATGAGAGGACGCAGGGTATAAACGAGACTTTTTTGTAGTGGAGTTAAAATTGCTGGTGAAGGACTGTGCTTATGCAAACGAAGATGAGATGGTCAGGGATAGAATAGTGTTTGGCACAAACTCAGCAAAAGTACGAGAGAAACTTTTAAGTGCCTGGTCTGAGCTAACATTAAATAAAGCCGTGGACATTGCGAGATCGTACGAGATAGAACAAGCACAGCTGAGAAGCTTCGATGCATGTACTCCGAGCGGCTCACGTGAACTGACTTTGCAGGACTGGGAAAGTTATCTTTACAACGGTTGACAAACACGGAATATAACTTGAACACAACACATCCTCCAAATACGAACCTGATTGAAAGAAATAATGATAATCAAATCCTTGATGACAGCAACACTCATAACAGTGACAAAACAATTACATTGTCAATCATGTTACGTTATTTTTAAAATGTTTCCTTTTCTTTTTCATGACTTCTTTAACACACTACTACTTCGCTGTGAAGCGCGGTGGGCTGGCGTCCTGCCCAGGGTTTGTTTCCTGCCTTGCGCCCTGTGTTGGCTGGGATTGGCTCCAGCAGACCCCCCCGTGACCCTGTAGTTAGCATATAGTGGGTTGGATAATGGATGGAGATTATTTTATATTTTACACATTATATATATATATATTTTTTTTTTTTTTTATTTATTTATTTATTACACACAGGGTGGGTCATAAGTTTCCATACATATGGTTTTTAACATTTTATTTTTTACTAGGGGGCTTCACCCCCTGCTTGCTTCACTCGCCAACCCCTGTGTTTGGTTAATCGGATATACAATTTTAATTTTTTTTTCTTTGGAATTGTTTTTTTCATTTGCACTTTTATTTTAAAGCTTCATTAAAAACAATGTTTTTTGGAGACACATTGTGACAATGCAACGTATGCCAGTGAGTGAATGTTGTTTGTTTCTCTAATCCGACTTTTTCTAATATGTTTGTCCCTGTGATTTATTGATTGTCATAGCAAAAGCTATTCTCACAGTAAACTGTAAACATCTTAATACGAATGGTATATCACGATCTCCTTTGGTGTGTAACGTTATTCACGGAATATATACATTGCCTTTCTTTTTGCCTGTTAAAATTTGCATCACTTCTCCGTGAACATTAATATACCCCTGACCGAATTGTGTATTCTTTGAAATTCAACTTGTCGTTGCTTTAACTGTTGCGGGACCACAGATTCTCATAGCGTATGGTCTATTATTGTGTAAATCCACGTTTTGTGCATAAGAATGATGCGAAAGCGAAAAGACTCTACTCTTTGCCTTTTATTTCTGACCTCGATTTGTCCTGCTCTGTTTTCAATTACACCTGGTTCTGATGGTGTAATTTTTGTGGTAATGTGATCTTTTCTATCTTTTTTTTGATACTGTAGCAACTGACATGATAAAGTGTCACAAAAGTTTTACTTGAACAATTGCTGACATCGTAACCCCAAACACAACTTTCTAGCACCCTCGCCAATCCCTCATCTCACCCCCCTCTTACCGCATCAATCAATACCCCGCTATCAATCTTTCGTACTGTACTCTGCCCTCCCTCAATCGGACCGAACAGTCACTTAAAACCAAAAAGGCCTCAACCTGGCTGGGACGCTACAATACTTTAGAATTTTACTGGTTTCATAATCTCTCTGCCTTTTTTTCTCTCCAACGCCTTTGGGTGTCTATTCTCTGTATTGTCTTTATATGTGTTGAGAGCATAGGATGTGTGTGCACTATGTGCTTTTACATGACTGACTGTTTTTTGATGCATGTGCTCTTGAATGATATCTGTTGTAAGTAGGGCGTGTCTTGCAAGAATCTCATGTTCCACGTCCCCGCGAGACGGCCCTGGGACAGTCTCTTGGCTCCAAGTCTCATGTTTACGGTCTCCACGAGACGCTCCGTGGCAAGTGTCTTTTTTGTCTCGTGGGTCTTTTAAATGTCTTCCGAGAGAAGATCACATACCGTAGCCTTGCTTTTGCATTCCAGGATTTCTTTTTATAATAGAGAGATATTTCAGATACCCTAAAAAATGCGTTTCAATGCGTGGCCTCCCAGATCTCATCCCACTTGATTTTTATCTTTGGGGGCATTTGAAGGCCATGGTATATCAGGAGAAGATACGAAACATAAATCATCTTAGGGAACATATCACCAACGCCATCAACAGTGGCGGACACGTACTTAAATGTGTTTTCAAAACAATGGCAGTCACGTAGAGCATATTATATAAATAAAAATGGTTTTTCATAAAAAATATTTATTTCTCCTCTATGTATGGAAACTTATGGCCCACATATAAAATTCAATGTCTGTCTGTGTGTCTGTCCGCTTTTCACGAGAGAACTACTTAATGGATTTTAATCGGGTTTTTTTCTATAATTTGCTTGAACATTCCGGTTGATTTTGCAACTTTTCTCATTGCAGTATTATAGTTTGCTTGCGGTTCAGATTTATTTGTGGAAATCCGAGAGAGACGCAGCGGGCTGAGGGTCCTCACTCACACGCCAGCCTCAGGGCGTGTATCTTACCTCTGCTTAGCTAGCGAATGAGAGAACTACTTAACATATTTAAATCAGGTTTTTGCTTGAACATTCCGGTTGATTTTGCGACTTCTCTCGTCACGCTAAAAATCATAGTTTGCTTGCAGGAGCGATATATTTACGCTAATCCAAGATAGAGGCTACGGGCCGAGGGGAGGGGGAAGCATGACGCCAGGAATGGGGAGATGGGCAGGGCCCTCCTCAGTCACGTGGCAGCCTCCATTCGAGTTGGTCTAACTTCTGCGTTTTGGAGTGTTCCTTGCCTCCACTTAGCTTGCGATACCTGTTTTTTTCATTGATTTTTAAAGTTTTTCCTGTTTCACTACTATGTGGGCAGAGCTGCGGGGGACGGCTAGTTATTTATAATTCAAACCAGCAAACTTAAATCATTAAGTACCTGTTTAAATACCATACACAGAAAGGAAAAAGAGAGATAAAACAATGGGTGACTCAAAGGATACATAACACTCCGGTTCATTAAGCTTTTTGTTTACTTGATCAAAAAAGGAAACAATGGCCTGTCACAGAATAACTACAGGGTAATACTACCTAAAAATGACATGTTCATTCAAAGCAACTAGTTTATAGTTTCAGTAAGGTTTCATCTCCCCCTGTCCTTAATACAAGAGTACATTTATGGGAAAAATGGGGCAAACATGTCTTGAAGTCAAACGTGAAGAGAAACTATCCTTGATGCACCAAAAACCACAGAAAGTTTTAATTTCAAGTGGAAGAAAAAAAAAAAAAAAAAAAAAAAAAAAGGTTATCACCTCCACCAAAAAGATTTTTTAAACTATGGTTCCATACACATTTTGCAAGCACAGAAAAACAAACAATTAAAATAAACAGGAATCACATATCATACTACAGACACTCCAAACATGTTAACGGATAAGACTTTGGACCTAAAGGCAGGCACATACCCCTGAGACGTTTCTTTCCTTTGCGTTTCGATGACTTTGTCCCTTGTGTTAAAAGGCTCTGTCCTTTCAGTCTTTTAACAGGTTGTATTTGTTGTTTTCCGTTTTGTACCTTTTCTTTAAATAAAGGATAACAGAATGTAAAGAATTAATGCAAAGTTTCAACCTTTCATATTTTCCTATACAAATTTTTAATGATGTTTTTGGGAGATGTGATACAGAGTGCTTTTAAAATCTAACAGTAACAGTTAAGGTAGCTTACACTTACAGTGAATGAGGAAAACCAGTGAAATTAAAACAAAAGAAATGTTTGTTCTTTGCCATACCGGTGCTGTACTTCCTAGTGTATTTTCTGACAGCTGGTGGCGTGGAGGATGCAGTCATTAGAGCTCGTTTTTTTACAGCATGTCCAATTTTTCCTATATTTGCAAAAATATGGAAAAAAAATGGTTGAAGTTGGTGAAAGGTTAATGAAACAAAAAGGTCCTAGATCTCCAAAAAAATAAAAAGCAATGACAGAATATCTAACATAACTGGGCTGGTGCACATACATTTAATACAACTTCAATATGAAATCTTCAACTGTGAACGGTTGACAAAGTAGCTCATTTAAGCTCCAGTAAGAAATTTAGTAGGCCTTACCTGTTTTACCTAATTGAATGCCATCCCGATGAGAACCTCTCAATTTATTGTGACAAAAAGCAGGATGGCCAAACATATTTAAGTCTTTGGTTCCATTCAAGAGGAGCCGTGTCCTCTTTTTTGCCAGTCCTGAAACAGAATATATATAAAAAAATGCATTTACTTTCAAAAATAAAATATACCAAACCGTTTCCACTGTAAACTTTTGGTGGTTCTTGTATGCTGGAAACGTCAAGGAATGCACATGAGGAATTAATGACTAAGCAACTACAGGTAAAGCCAAAAACAAAAGCACCCAGGTAAAATTAAGCTGAGCTCATAATCTTGAACCATATATTCCTATAACCTGGTTAGAAAACAAATGGACAGCTGCATTCATATAAACCAGGCAGTGTACATACATAATTACATACTGGTGCTGGTGCCAAATAAGAAAAACATGGAAGTCTTAGTGACAGGCAAACATGGATATATGGTGACAGCATCCAATATAAACTGATCCCTTAAGCTTAAAAGTCAACGCTGAGGTAAAGAATTTAAGGGTAATTGTTGACTCTGACTTAAACTTTAAATCACATACTTAACCAGAGCAACAGGACTGCATTTTTTCCACATAAGGAATTAAGCAAAAGTTAAGACTTCTTATAACTTTACAAGACGCTGAAAAATTAATTCAAACTTTTGTGTTCAGTTGACTGGATTACTGTAATGCACTCTTAACAGGATTACCTAAGAAAGACATCAATCAGTTGCAATTAGTGCAGAATGCAGCTGGCAGAATTTTAACTAGAGAAAGAAAATTCGAGCACATCGCACCAGGTTCAGTGTCGTTACACTGGTTACCTGTGCCGTTACACTGGTTACCTGTGCCGTTACACTGGTTACCTGTGCCGTTTAGAATGGACTATAATTCCAAGAGCGAAGCTTAAAAAGAAAAGGTGAGGTGGCTTTTTGCTGCTATGCATATAAAATGTGGAACACTTTACCTACAGAAATTCACCAGGTCAATACTGTGGAACATTTAAAAAAATAAATAAAAAAAACCTGCTAAAAAACCATTACTTTAATATGGCTTTTTCAGAGCTATATTTCAGTTGTATTAGACTAAATGGGTATAGAATGATCATATTCTTCAGGCATCCGCAATCTCTACTAATCTCTACCGTCTCTTCTGTGGTGGCGATCTGGCATCATGCAACCCCAAGACCAACTTCATCCAATCTTATCATTTGAAAAGTAAAATGTTCCATTTAGGAACACTTATGTTATGTAGAATAACCAGTGGAGGCTGGGCAGTCTTTTTAGCCTTGGAGCCCCTGCAGATTGTGTGTTTTTTTTTTTTCTCCAGACTGTTTTTTTCTGTCCTCCCAGTCATCTGGCCTTACCTTGTTATGTTGTTACTTATCCTTTAATATTATTGCCTAATCTTAATGGTTTTTCTTTTCTTGTAACTTTCTCTTTGTCATTTTGTAAAGCACTTTGAGCTACGTTGTTGTATGAAAATGTGCTATGGAAATAAATGTTGTTAACTCCTGCCTACCTGTGTTAGGCTTTTCCTGGTTTCTTTTGAGGTTTTCTGTCGTTTGAAGGGAGGGTTTAGGGGTAGTGTTTTTTGTGATATTTCCTTCAGGAACAGCATTACTTGGGCTTTTCCCTTTAAAAAAAAAAAAAAAAAAAAAAAATTATATACAGTGTGTATGTATATATATCTCAAAAGCATCATAAAAAAATCTCCAAAAAGACAGAGGAGTAGTTTAAATATTAGAAAATAAATAAGGTTCTACATTTCTTTTACACCAACTTTGGCATAAAAATTATTCATTTATATTCCTTCTTCGCTCATTTAAATCATACACTTTCAGACAGCCATGAAAAATAAAGTAAAACATTTTTATTAAAACTGAGAAATTATCAATTTTCTTTTTTAAACATTACGCCAAATATTAACTGCTGTTAGCCAGTAAAAGTTAAAACTGCAGCATTCAAAGCTCAATTAACAATGTGAGTAATGTAAAGTTTTGCATTCCTAGTATTTATTTCCCCTATTCTATACCTCTCCGACTCTAATTGTATCCTAATTGGCTACATCTATCTCTTCTATTACAGGTGATGTTTGAAATCTTTCTTCTTTTTACTACAGAAGAGGTTGCCAGTTTGAATATACATACAAGACAGACATTAAAATACACTAATTTATTATATATTTGGTTACGCTTATATGGTGAACTGCTACAGCGAAACAATGAAATCACAAGTGCACAAACGCGTAGATCCTCACGCTACGGGAGAACAAGGAACACTGAGTGGCGTCAGCTTGGGTGAATCCCCGAGTCAAGGCGGATCGGGAAACGCGTCACGCATACCCACAGCCTGGCTCGTTACGCGAGCCAATGCTTGTATTTAGACCCGAATTTTTCGCTCATACTTTCCTCGTATGCAGAGGTGTTCGTATCTAGAGGTTCCACTGTATATAATACACGCGCACACACATGCATCTGTGACTCACCTTTAAAATGTGAGCAGGAAAGGCTTTGAAGCCTTAGGTAGTGCAACATTTTCAGATCATTTCCCAGGAGAGTCCAAAAAAGACGAATCTTCTTGGGATCGTCGCCTAATTCCACTAGAAGCCTGTAAATAACTTTGTTGCGTTGTCGTTTTGCTTTCAGGCTGTTGACCTCCTGCTCAACGAAAAGATACAAAGCATTGAAGATAAAGAGCAATGCAGTAATATTAAATATGGAAAAGTTAAAAATATTGAGTTGCATTGCTATCAACTAGTACCAAAGAGCAAAGTTAAAAAGTTGTGCAAAAAAAAAAAAAAAAAAGATCAGCCAGAATAAATGCATTTTCTGAATTAGGGATCTCAATAAAATATTTGGAAATACAGTAGCATGCAAAAGTTTGGGTCCCCTTGCTTAAAATATCTGTTACTGTGAATAGTTCAGTGAGCAGAAGATACTGATCACCAAAAGGCATACAGTTAAAGACAACACTTTTTAAAATATTTTAATCAAGATTACATTTTTATTTCCATCATTCACATGCAAAAAATGCCAAAAAAATGAAAAGGGCCTGAAGCAAACATTTGGGCCCCCAACACGGTCAGCACATAGTAAGACACACCTCTTGAGATATTTCATTGTAGATTTTTGAAGTGTACTTCAGATAATTATCTTGTTGTAGGATTCATCCTCTTTTTGACTTCAACTTTTTTTTTTTTTTACAGATGGTGTGATGTTTTCTTCCAGAATTTGCTGGTATTTCTTAGAATCCATTGTTCCCTCTACCAATGACATGTTCCCTGCACCACTGGCTGCTACACTAGCCCAAAGCTAAGCGATCCACCACCATACTTCATAGTTGGAGAGAGGTGTTCTTTACAAGGAATTCAGCACCCTTCCTTATACACACATACTTCTGCAAATTGTAGCCAAAAAGTTCTATTTCGACTTCATCAGTCCACTGGGCTGGTGTCCAAAATGCAACAGGCTTGTTTAGATATTCATTTGCAAACTTCAGGCACTGGATTTTGCGACAGGAAAGGTTTTCTTCTGCTGACTCTACCATGAAAGTCATATTTGTTCAGGTGTTGCTGCACAGTAGAACACAGCACCTCCACTCCAGAGTCTGCTAATCTTCCTGAAGGTCTTTTGCATTCAAACGGGGTTTTTATTTACCTTTTTAGTAATCCAACGAGCATTTCTTTCAGAAAGATGTCTAGGTTTTTAAGACCTCACCTTGACCTCCACCATTCCTGTTAACTGCCTGTTAATTTCTTAATAACATTATGAATTGGGGAAACAGCTACCTGAAAATGCTTTGCTATCTACTTGTTGTCTTCTCCTGCTTTGTGAGTTTCAATTATTTTATTTTTCAGAGTGCGAGGCAGCTGCTTAGTGGAGCCCATGCTGCCGATTGCCGGGCCGAAGTTTGAGGAGTCAGAGAATTTATACAGCTTTGACATTTCATCACCTGGGGTTAAACAACAATGACTGTATACAAGTCATAGCCCTGACGAGCTAATGAAGGTCTGAGACCACCTTGGGAAAAAAGTTATCTGAGACCACAAATATGTTGGGGTGACCACAATGTTGCTTGGTGCTCCTTTCCTTTTTTCACTGTACAATTGTACAAAACAAAAAATAATACACTAATCTTGCATAAAATGCTGAAAAGAAACATGTCCAATTAAAACTGGATGCCTTTCTGTTATCAGTTATCAGTCTTCTGCTCACTTAACTATCTAAAGTAACAGACATTTTAAGCAAGGGGCCCCAAACGTTTGCATGCCACTGTAAATCTGAGAAAAATCGACAAACTGAGAATCTGTACTCTACTACAGTCCATAAAATGTAGCAGTTTTCTCAGGAAAAGAAAATCAACAGTATTACAGATTTGATGCGGCAGAATCAGAGTACTAACCAGCCATATAATGAAATGAGATTTTTTAAATAAGAAGAATTGGCCTCTGATTTAAGAATTGTCTACAATGAAAATCTGCAGCTATTGCAGCACTCCAAGAGCAGAGTCTGAAACATCTGCCCTAAAAGATGATACATGCTGTATCTCATCCAGGATTGGTTCTTGCCCTTCACCTAGTGCTAAAAACTACAATTTAAGTAATGGATTTATGGATGATATACAATATACCCTGTACTTAAAATTAGGCATTTCTATTAAAAAACAAAATATTTCATTATTCTCTGGGTAGCACAATGGTGCACTGCTGCCTCAGAGTTAGGAGACCAGGGTCTGTGTCCCAGGCCCTCTCTGCGTAGAGTTTAGATGTTCTCCCAATGTCTGCCTGGGTTGCCTCCCACTATCCTAATCCAGGTTAAGTCAATGGGCGATGCTCAATTGGCCCTAGCGTGCGTTTGTGCTGAGGTGGACTTGAGTCTTGTCCAGGGTTTTTTTTTTTTTCCCCTGGGATAGGCAACCCACAATCCTGGTTTGAAATAAGCAGGTTAGAAAAATGACATGACATTTTCTGTAAATGGTGCTCTTAACAAATTGAAGGATTTCAAACTGAAATCAATAACTTCCTGTTTCCCTGGAGGAAGTAAATCTATATGTTAAAACTAATTTCATTCAGGAAAATTTAGGTAGGGGGAATTACTATTTTGTAGAGTAAGATACTGATTGGGTATCTTTCTATAAAACATAGAATAATTTGTAGTGCCAACAAATTATGTTCACACGTTAAAAACTCCTGGCAGTAACTGCAATGGGAATGCATTTCAAAAGAGATTACATTTGGCTAATCGTTCTATTTTGATTACAGAACTTCCACAGCAAATAAACTTAATAATTTAAACCTACAACTTCTAGAGAAATGTTAAAATTTGTTTAAAAATATCTCAGAAAAGCTTTTGGCACACTTGGAGCTGCCCTTACCTCATACTTATACTGTGAGATGACACCATTGTCTCGAAGGCTACTTAAAAACAAAAGAGGTTCTTTCATGCAGGAGATCTCAAATCTTTTAGACCTCAGCATCTCACGCAACTGATCATCAGTGAATCCTTTCAAAAGGGATGTGCTGTCTGTAAAGGAATGGAATAGAAACTGACAATAATTCTTCTTATTGGTACTGGCCAACAACGGGAGTGCCAGCTACAGTACCTACACCACCTAAGTCCATTTACTAATGAATACCTACCCAATACAGAATTGGTTTCCAAAAATGCTCCCAAACAAGTTTGATAATTTCAGGGCTTGAACACTGCAAAGCTTAAAAATGTACAGGTATGATGGAGAAGCAAACTGCAATGCATATCATAGCTGTTTCATAATAGTTGGAGTTGAATTTTTGTAGTATTAACTCTGTCTGATCAGGTACTCTGCCATCAATTCAGCCGTCATATTCTTCACACCCTTAGTACAATCATTTTCATTATACAAATAGATTGGTTCGCCGTGTGAAAGCAGTATGATTCTCTCGACCATAACATGCCACACAGGAGTGCATATAATGCCTAGGAGGAGAACTCTCTATTATAAATAGCATCTGTTCCTTAGCAATGCATTACTTTATAGATCCACACATTCACTTCTGGCTTTCCATTTATTCAGATTTGTCTTTGGGCCACTTCACAGACAAGCAGATCTCTAATCAAGTTATTGTCCCTATTTGCCTTACAACACGTTTTCTATCAGCTTTATTTAATGTACACTATCGGTCAAAGGTTTTAGAACACCTCCGTTTTTCTTCAAATGTAATCGTGTGAAATGCAATGAATTACCAAAAATGGTGAAAAAATTAAACAGTAAACTGCCAGAGGATTAAATGTAAAGTTTAGGGTTAACAAAAACTGAAAAAAAAGGACATTTAGGAATATTACAAATGGGCCTTTTTCAGGGAACGACTAATAGGTTACAACCTACAGATTTTCTGAAGCAATTAAAGTAAATGAAGCCTTGCAAGTTGCAGCAAACAATTTGCACAGGTGTCCCAACTTCTGTTGATTACTTAATTACTATACGTCGAGGTAAACAGCATATGCAAACAGAGTCAAGTGAAAGCTGACAGCGAGAGAGACAGAGTGCGAGAGAGAGAGAGTGCGAGAGAGAGAGAGTGCGAGAGAGAGAGAGAGAGTGCAAGAGAGAGAGAGTGCAAGAGAGAGAGAGTGCAAGAGAGAGAGAGAGTGCGAGAGAGAGAGAGAGAGTGCGAGAGAGAGAGAGAGAGTGCGAGAGAGAGAGAGTGCGATTCACACCTGGGTACCAACAATCAGTGGTGCTGCTTATTGGGTTAAGAGGGGGTCTTTCACGTACAAAACAAAGAAAAATATCATCAATCATGTTCACTGTAGCCCCGTTTATGTTGATGTTCTTAAAAAAATGGCCATATTTTAAAGATTGTTTTAATCTTATCTCAGTTTTTAAAAAATGATAACTTAAAATGTTCAAAAATAGACCTGTTATGAATGTTGTTTTTCCCCTTTTAACAATAGTTTTAGTTTTGATAAACTTTTTTTAGTGTGCTATTCATTGTTATAACAGACTTTGTTGAACTAGTGCAGGAGAATTTACAATCAGGAACACTGATGAATGTCAACAATTATTAATAATAAACATATCTAACATTTCATTTTAGTATTTACAAATATTAATCAAGAGTGGAAAGCTTTTGCTTTGGACAGAGTTGTCACAGTTTAGGATCCTTTCCTCAAAAAATAAATACAGGAACAGGGAAAACTTGTAAGCAAAATTATTTAGCCAAGAAGCAGACCCTGCATCACACGGACTCGTTTTGTTTTTTTACGTGAAGTAGCATTTAACATGTGAATACATCTTTTGATCTGATTTCCAATGTAACTATGATTTTTGTAAATTAAAAAGTATGGAAGTTTTAGGCTTTCAGTTTTCATTCCATGTCTAACCACCCCACTGTTCTTACATTTAAAAATATAATTCATTAAAAAATTCCTTTGTCTTGCATAAGAAAATTAAGATTTTTTTTTTTTAAATATATACCCACACAAAAACTACCAGTAATCACTTGGTAAAATTGCAAAATATTACTGATTTAGGGAACTGAAGAAACATCACCTTCATTTATTTGAATCTAATAAATTGATAAGTGCAAGTTGTGGTATTTCAAAAATTCAGTTTTTAGAGGGGGTATGCCCAGAAAATAAAGTTGAAAACCCCTGGACTAGAGCTATCCCGCAACATGTGCTCATGTATATATCAATAGTCTGCTGTGGTTAAGCATTTACTTTGATTAATAGATCTACTATTAACCAAACTCTTGCGCTCCGTTCATTGTCTTTGCTTATTATTATCTGGATATTTTCTCTACTGGACAACAATGTGGTTAGTAAAGCAGAGGAAGAATTGTTGATTCTACAATATCTCTGATTCACTCAAATACTATGTAAAGGCTAGAAGGAACTAATAATTAATTTCCCTTTGTCAACTCTATTATCTTATCTTTAAAAAAAAATGCTAACTTTTTTCATGGAGTTAAGTTCATCAGTATAATTACCCAAATTTTCCAGAGGTATATGCACTGATCCTTCTTCAGTTTCTTCACTGTCCCTAGTGCTGGAAACAGCTGGTGTCATATTATCCAACTGTTGCACATTGCTGTTAGCTCCCCCTTGCTCAGAAAATACATTCTCATTTGCTTCTGCTGCAGAGTTTTGTCCATATGTTGTGTTCTCCTTAACACTAAAGTCCAATTTGGAACTATTGCTTGCTCCTGGATCTGATTGAGATGCAAGATCCCCGTCCTTATCCACAAGATAAGACGACTCAAAAGTATCCATCTCCAAAAGAACCGACTGAGTCTCAGAATCGATATTCTGTTCTGAAGGTGGAGGAGACAAAGAATTCTCTCGAGTTTCAACTACAGTGTCTGATTCAGACAAGTCGTGTATAGTCACTTCCACAGAGTGGGACACGGAATCTCCCTCTGTGTTAATAGTAGAGTCAACGTTAGATGGCCCCATCTCACCTTCGGTTGTACTTGAAACAGAGGAATTTTTGATTCCAATAGTGCAATTAATTTCAAATGTATCCTTTAACAGATGAGCAAGGTTTGACTCTGGGATTCGTTTCATTCTTACTGAAGGTTCCAATCTGGTGATTTTATTCATGATGGTCACTGGATCTGAAAGAGACTGCTTCTTTAACATAACAACTGGCTCCAAATGAGGTTCCTGCTCCAGCTCTGAAACAGGTTCAGTCTTAGGAACCTCCTCTGCCAAGGATGTGGCAGATATTATGCAGAGCTTGTTTGCCAAGTTATTACTTTCATCTTGGGCAGACTCTGGGAGCTGTTGGAATGACGCTTCCCCTTTAATGTGGATGTCTTGTATGTCATCCATTTCCTCCATCGGTGGGGCAACTACCGATTCAGAGTTCTCCTCTTTAATGCAAACTGAACCCAGTTCACAAACCTCCCCAGCAATACTGACAAATTCTTGCTCAGAGTCAGATTCATCAATTTCACTAGCTGCCAGCCGTGAAAGCTCCTCTTTAACGCATGAGCTGTTAAGTACTGTGTCATCCTTAATACTGTACACAGGCTGAAGCTCAGTTTCCTCACATTGTTCATAATTGTCATCACTCTCTTTACTGTGAACTGACGAGAAGTTTGTCACTTGCTGCAGGCTGACAACCCAATCCTTTTCCAAAAACGTACTTTGAATATAAACCAAATCCATCTCTGATCCACCCTCATTATGTGGAAGGATGGCTTCTTCTTGGTCACCTGTAGGAGTGAAAATAAGAAAAATACTTGTAAAACAAGAATATATTAAAAGGACCAATCTATAGCCACTTGACAAAAGACGGTCGTCTCCATTTGCTGAATAAGCAAGAAGAATATGTACCTTTTTGTTCACACTACAAAAACCTCAGCTACATTATCAACAATGGCTAAAAAGAATATATAAATGCAATTAAGACTGCATCTCTGCAAGTGTGACAAGAAAATGTTAAGATAGTAAAACCACAAACCACATGGCATGTGCCCAGAGTCATATGCAGAGAAGAAATCATCAGCTCCATCACCCAGCCAGAAATACACTTAAAAGGCCTGGGACTCTAGAGCAGTGTCTCTCAACCACTGTGTCATGACCAACTTTTGGGTCACTGGCTGCCACTGGGGTCACGAATTGCACTGGTGGGTCGACTTTCTGATGATCACACTCAATCCCCCTCCCCCAGCTCTGTTGTTTAAATTCGATTCACTAAGGGGGTGGTGCCCATCCCCCAACAGGGTGGGTCACAAAGACGTTTACATAGGAAAAAGCAGGTCATGACAGCAGAAAGGTAGAGAAACGCTGCTCTAGAAGATCATCAAGACAGGAAAAAGCCAATTCAAAGCAAACTTGTTAAAGGGATTGCAGTTAAATTCTCACATTGCTGCTTACATTTTCAAAGTTAATCTTACTGAACATCAGCATGTTCTTTTTAGCAAATTAAATTCCATCACTGAAACAGGTCTACCTAAACATCACAGAATCACTATTAGAATTTGTCAACTACAATCCTCCACTGGCCTCCTTACCCCAGTCCAAAAAGGCTTTTTCTTTCAAAAAGAGGTTTCCGACATGCTTATCAAATTCATCATTAGATACTGGGGTCTTCCCAGATGCTCTAAAGCAGGGTCTCCAACCTTTTGTCCCCCCCTGAGAGCTACTTTTACAAAATGAAAATGGCCGAGAGCTTATGTTGTTTTCTAACATTTATTCTCATAGCTTATTTCAACCCAAACAAACTGAATGAGCTTGTTTTGCCTGAACATTAACAAAAGGTTGGTGTCCACAACTCACATTTTGCATTAAAACATCACACAAAAATATTTACTTCACCTGCAAGTGCATTTTGTATGTCTGTATGCATTTTCTAGCGCATCTCACACTAATGAATTAAAACATGAATGCTGTCAAAACAAAGCAATGCAATTCCAAATCCACAGATATGCCTTATTCATTTGTCATTTTGTTCCATGTCACTGTTTCACTTTATTCACAGGTCCTGTTGCATGTGTGATTTGTGTTTTTTAGTTAGTCAGATGACTGGCACTGCATGGAGTCAACAAGAGAGGCAGGTGTCTGGTGAAGTGGAGCCACTGAGGTTCACTCTTCTGGAGTCATTTAAATGTTCATCTGTCAGTCTTGTTCTGGACTTTGATTTCATGACATTCATGTCAGACTCACAGAGGTATGGAGACCCAAACAAAGCAGACATTTTCAGAGCTGCTTGGTGAAGATTCTTATACTTATCTGACTCTACTAAGCTTCAGAAATGCTGAGAATGCTGTTGAGACTTTAACTGCACATTACTTTGAAGGTTTACTAATATATAATATAGAAAATCCAATGTCTGTCTGTCCGTCTGCTTTTCACGGGAGAACTACTTATCGGATTTAGATTGTTTTTTTTCTATAATTTGCTTGAACATTCCGGTTGATTTTGCAACTTCTCTCATTTCGCTATGTATCATAGTTTGCTTGCAGTACGGATTTATTTGCACGAATCCAAGAAACACACAACGGGCCAAAGGGACAGGGGGTTTGGGTGTGTGTGGATGTGCTCTCCTCACTCACTCGTCAGCTTCGGGTCATGTTCCTTAACTCCGCTTAGCTAGCGAACGAGAGAACAATTGAATTCAGCTTTGTTTGATATTTAAAATAAAGTGTTACTTAGGTCTTGATGAGTTTGAAAAGATAGATTGCAATTCAGATTGTGGATCGTGGTTTTGTATTATAAGGATCGCGATATGATTTTTTGGAAAGATCGCCCAACCCTAATTTGACTAATCAAGTTTTCAAGTTTATGTAGGATTCATTAACCCTTTGGTGAGCTACTTGGAAAGGAGTTGGAAGCTACCGGTGGCTTGCGAGCGACGTGTTGGAGACCCCTGCTCTAAAGGCTGTAGTACTTAAACCCCTGCTCAAGAAAAATCATCTTGATTCCTCTGTCCTTTGACAAATGTAGACCCATTTCTAAACTGTCTTTTTAAATAAGAATCTATATAAAATAATTTTTCAACAATTCAGTTACAACTTGAATAAACATTCTATTCTTGATAAGTTTGCAGCAAGTCTACATAACACAACAAGCGGGTTGGCTTTCTGGAATGGCCATCACTGTATTATATGGCCTGGAGGTTGTCTAAGAAAGATCGCTTCATGCGTGAGTGTGGACGACCAAGTTTTGGTAGGACCCCACCTGGTAAGGATTCCAGCTGCCTAGTGCAGGCGTCATGTTGCCATAACATCTAAACAAGAAATGTGGGGAAACTTTTTTTTTTTTTTTTTGGGGAATGGCGGACTAAGGGGTGGGGCGGGGGAGACAGAAGAAGGCAAGGAGCTCAGCTATCTACGCTTAAGAATATTTGATGATCAGATTTCACCCAGGGACGTCTGCTATTTGTGGGTGGCCACCCCGAAGTTGAAACAGTGAGGCAAAACCCCAAGAAGAGGTGAGGGGTTGTGATATATGGACCCGAGGTTCTCCGAGTGCTCCCGCTGGTCAGTCAGACTCGTGTTTTAAACATTCTTTGGGACAGTGAGTCAGGAAGCCGAATTCGCCTGAGGACCGTCTTTTTTCCCCCCCTCCGTCATGCAGTAAGAACTGTACTACAGGGTTCTTCACCGTTTCACGGACTACGTTTGATCTTTCTCTTTTGGATACTCTTTTTCCTTGATGTGTGGTTCAAACCGAGGATTAGGAATCGACTGCTGGGGAGGGCGTCCGGGTAAAGAGGGATCACTAATGAGCACTAAGTCACCTGGCATGTAAATGTATCAACATTGGATTACAATACACTTGCTAAGTTAACCAGTCCAACTACCATCTGGTTTCTTTCAAGTATTGGTGGGCATGTAAAGGGGAGAAGAGGGGCCGAGAACTGAATATTCAAGTGCTATAATAACCTTCAAACATTGTCTCCTTCCCTCTCGGGTGGTGAAGTGTAGTGATCGCATCCCGTATCGGGCAATTGTTACAAGTTTCAGTCAGGGTTTTGAATAAATAGTACAAAATAATAATTCTTTACATTTATTTATATAGCACTTTTCTCACTACTCAAAGCGCTCTCCAGCGCTGGTTAACATACTGAATCGTCTTCAGAATAATACGGACAGAGGTCACATATCTGTTCTTGTTCTCCTAGACCAAAGTGCAGCATCAGACACCACAGACCACAGTATTCCTATAGCTCTCCTTAGACAATGGCAGTTTGTTTCTGTTGTTTCTGTCTTATTTAATTGGGAGAATATTATATGTTATTGTAGATCCTTAATATTGTATATGGCAGAGGTCCTTAACCACGGTCCTGGTGGGCCACAGGTTTTCCTTCCAGCTAGTTTCCTAATTAAAAGACAGTCCATGCTGATAATGAAGCTTAGTATTTAAACTATTAAACTTGTTACTGCTTTCAATCATCGAAGGGAAATGTTAATTGAACTGTAGAGTTTCCTTCTCTCAGAACATTATCCATATATTCTGTAGACCAGAACAGATTTCAACTTAACAGTCCTTTCATTTCCCCTCTCATTTTACTTCTAAGCATTTTGGTTTTTTTTTTTAACACAGATACTTCATGGTGCGTATGCACAAGTTTAAAAGGAAGCACATTAGCGGATGAGCTGCTTGTTTTTTGGTTATCTGCATTTCATTATTAACCAATGTCTGATAAGAAAATAGGCAACAATTAAAACTTAAATACAGCTGCTAAGTCAGTCGATGTACAGGTAGGTGGTATAACCTGCTTGGCATTGCTGCCTGTCGCACCTCCTCCGGTGCCCATGGGTCAGCTGCAGGGTCTTCAGCTAGGAACCACCATTCACCAACGTTTCGCTCCTTTAATCGCTAGAACATCTCCTGGTGGCGGAGCAGTGACAGGGACGTCTCCCTGTCACCCCCTGCAGCTGTTATTGGGGTTTTCCCCAGCTCCTATCCTTTCTCCTCAACCAGAGCCAAAAGCTGCTTTTCTCTGCCTCTTCTGCCAGATCTTTAATGGCCTTTCTTAGGTTCCTTCCAGTCACCCCTGCGTCCCTCAGGAGGCGTGTGGTTGACAGCCCCACATACCCTCGGCATCCCACCTCCACTGGGTAGATGGTGGTCTTCCAGCCGGCCTCCCTGCACTCCTCAGCCAGCTCAGAGTACTTGGCCTTCTTGCGCTCGAAGGCAGCCTCTATCTCCCCTTCAGATGGAACGGTCAGCTCAATGAGGTGCACCGATCTTACTTTGGTGGACCACACCACAATATCAGGACGGAGAGATGTAATCGTTATCTCCGTGGGGAACCTCAGCTGTTTGTTGAGGTCAACCCTCATGTTCCATTCTTGGTCGGGGGAAAAAGGCCTTGACATCTCTCTTGACCTGGTGTAACTTTGCCCCCCCCTTCCGTGACGAAGCTGGTACAGTCCTCCGATAGTGGTGGTCCTGTGCTGCCCTTTCGACGCCCCTCCAGCACCTCAGCCAGTTTCCTCAGGACCTGGTCGTGGCGCCATCTGTAGCGCCCCTGGGAAAGTGCTATCTTGCAGCCTGACAAGATGTGTTGGAGACTTGCGTTGGGCGCGTTGCAGAGTGCGCAACTTTCCTCATTCCCAAACCACTGGTTGAGGTTGCGAGGACAGGGAAGCGTGTCGTAAGTTGCGCGAATCAGGAAACTGACCCTTGCCTGTGGGATCCTCCACAGATCCGACCAACTGATGTTCCGGCTGACGACTCCCTCCCAGGTCGTCCAGCCTCCTTGTCGGCCCTGCGACACGGCCTTGATCTTGTAGCGCTCATCCACTGTCCTCGACACCTCTGCTACCACCATCTCCTTCCTCTCCTTGCAGTTAGCCTTAGACCAGAACCGTGGCGCTTCTCCCCATCCTAGCCCTGCTCTTCCGACCTGGACTCTGCCCATAATCTCCTGGTGTTGCAGCCTGCTGACGGCTTGGTCAACCTCCGCTTGGGCATTCCACTTCCGGCCAGTGGAAACCATGGCATTGGCATTCCTCACTGACTGGTCGGTGGATTCCCTTAGCTCGAGCACCAGCCTGGACTTTTCTTGCTTATAACCCAGACTGATGGACTGCAGTGGGAGCTGTAGTATGTTCTTCCCAAAGAGGCCCGTTTCGGAAAGGCACCGTGGCAATCCCAGCCATTTTCGGATGAACGAGTTGGCTTTTGCGTCCATCTTACTCACGGCGGATGAGGGGATCTCGCTCATTTTCAGGGGCCACATTACCCTCCTGAAGAGTGTGAACTGATAGCACCAAACCTTATACTTCCCGGGGAGTTGGCTCCGATCGATCTTTCGCAGGCCATCCGTGAGCTGTTTCATGACGGACCTCCCCATGTGCTTGTCTGACAGATCTGCGGTATACTGCCTTCCCAGGCTTCTGATGGGTTGTTCAGCCAGAAGGGGGGATTTTCTCTCCCCCGACGGTGAAGATGGTGTTATCATTTCTGATTCCCCTTCTGAGTGACAGGCTACGAGATTTGGAAGGTTTTATCTTCATTCTGGCCCATGACATCAACTCGTCCACCCTTCCCAGCAGCCGGGATGTACATGCTGCTGTCTGAAGGAGGCTGGTTACATCATCCATATAGCTCCTCACTGGGGGTAGCCTCTGACCAGATGGTAATTTGATTCCTCCAACCACTTGTCTTGCTCCGATGAGGATTATTTCAAAGGCTGCCACAAATAAGATTGGAGAGATGGCACACCCCATTGCAAAAACTATAATAGGCAGGTAAGAGTTCTGAAATCTAACAGGTGAGATAACTAAGATTAAGCCCTGCAAAAAAAGCATTGTTTTAGTAGTAAATAAACAGGCTCTAATTAATAAAGTGGTTGAAGTGAAAACTTGCAGCCACTGCGGACCTCCATGGCTATAATTGAGGACCTCTAAGATTCTTCAATGTAACTAAAAATGTGTCTCTGATGAATGAAAGATCTAACAAGGCATAGAGTTTAATACCAAGATGCATTAATTATCAGCAAGGACAGAGTTCAACATTTACATTTACTTATTTGTCTGACGCCTTTATCCAAGGTGAATTACAACATTTATGACACAATTGGTTCCACTTCTTTTGGTTTACCAATTGGAGCACAGGCAGGTCAAGTGACTTGATCAGGGTCACACACTGTCAGGATTTGAACCACAGCTCAGGGTTTGAAGTCCAAAGCCTTAACCACTTCAACACACTGCCTAAATAGGAAACTGGCTGGAATGAAAGAAGCCACTGCAGCTTTAGAAGATCGTGATTGAGGACCCCTGGTATACAGTGTACCCCAAAGACCTATTCTGGGCCTGCTGTTATTTTCAATTGATATGCTTCCATTAGGCCAGATTATATCAAAAACACAAGGTGAACCACCACAGCCATACAGATGACATGCTGCTTTACCTATCTATAGCATCTGGCGACACTGACGCTCTGGGTTTTCTGCCCCAATGTCAGTCTTACTCCAAATGGATGAGGAGTAGTTCCCTCAATCTAAATAAGGAAAACACAGAAATCTTAGTTATTAGCAAAAATGAAACTAGTGAAGATTTTAGAAATAAACTTGATCCCCTAGCATTAAAAGTCAAGGCAGAAGTAAAGAATTTAGGTCTAATCATAGACTCTGGCCTAAACTTTAAATTGCACAACCATATTACTAGGACCTTACTTATTTTAATTTAAGAAACACTGAAAAAGTTAAGACACCTTTTAATATTACAAGATGCTGAGAAATTAAACAATGCCTTTGTTTTAATTCGACTCAACTTCGCATAATGAGGAATGTTCAATCGCCTCTTAAGTTGAAAGAACTGTTACATCTCATGGCGAATCACGAATCAATCATTTTTGTTACTGTGGCAAAATGGTTTAAAGATCCGATTTCACATGCTATTTAAAGCATGAAGAGTTCCATCTGATATGATCAGATGGGAGTGGAAAAAGCAGGAGAGGGTCAGGAAACTTATATGAATGAGAAATAAAAGACGTACCCACATTACAATTAAAGCCGAAACATGTAATCCACATTTTGAATTACAAATGAATTTGTACATGTTACTTTCTTAAGAGAAGGTTGCATCATCCTGTTGATGCTTATTTTTAAACTTGAGAACTGAAACAATTCATTCTAATATCAAGACTCTAATAGGGAGTCATTCTGAACAAACCTCTAAGGACACGTCCCTTTAGTGGAAACTATAAACTGGACCTGCTGTATTCAAATGTCAATGCCTTCATATGTACATCTGGACAGGTCTGGCCATCTTACTATCACCTACGAGCCTGTTATTGACAGCAGCAGCTCACCAATATCCAAGCCAGAAGTTCTTATTTGTGTTTGGGAGTTTGCTGTATTGTTCATATATTTATGTATTTTTTTTTTTCTCTCGAGCTTCTATAAAGTTTTACTTTCCCCTTGGGGACATATAATGTATACATCTATCTATGTGCCTGTCCAAGTCAAAATCGTAGATCTTCTAATTGTAGTCTGCTTATTATTTCATGACGGAAGTATAAAAGAAGAGGTGAGGCTGGCTTTTGCTGTTGTGCAGCAAAAATCTAAAATACTTTACCAATAGATTAAAACGGTGAAACATTTTAAAAAAAAAAAAAAAAATGGTTTTGTCATAGCTACATTTTAGTTTTACTCCTGATATACTATAAATGCACATAATTATATTCATTATGGATTGGCAATCATTATTAATATCTACTTTTCTCTGTTTTCCGTTTTTTTCAAATGCCACCACCAACTGACCAAAGTACTGTGCAAACAAATGCCTGTGATATTCAAATGAAAGCGAAAACCACAGCCGTTATATCAGGCAGAAACTAACTCAAAACCTGTGTGGCAGGATGCATTAGTGATTACTTACTTTTCAGTTAAACACCACTAAATACATAACCAAGTAAGAGGGAAAAAAAGATCCCTCGCATCAAAACCTGCCAGCTACTATATAGCGTCTTTCTATTCAATTTAGAATACAGACATTTGTTAACGCGTTACGACAAGAAATCAGGAAAGCCTCAGTTACTTTTCTCGTTGAAGGAAAGCATGCCAAGAAAAAAAATAAATGATATGAGTGATAAAATATGTTGTATGTACAAAGCAATGTAATGTTAAAGAATTTTATCTTTAACATAACATGTGCACTCTTATACCGGTTTAATTCAATTCAAAGCTTTGAGGGGCTAAAGCTCATCCCACAAGTCAGTGAGCAAGTCCATCCTAGGGACCACTCATTCAAATGCCCACATAGGCACAATTTAGAATCACCACTCACCTTAAAAATCTTTCAAGATTTGGGAGAGAAAAAAAGGAAAAAAAACAAAAAACAAAAAAAACAAAAAAAAAAAAACACACACACACACACACAAACTTCAAACAGACAATCACTTTGAGAAATCTGTGCACTTCTTTATGTTGTATCAAAAAAATGACAGGTTTCTTCCTTTTCCTTGGCTCACACCATACACAAAGCCATTTCAAAAATTGTACTGGGTCTATTCATTATAAATATATTATATACAGTGGAACCTTGAGATACGAGTTTAATTCATTCCAGCACTGAGCTTGTATAGCGAATTTCTCGTATCTAGAACAAACTTCCCCATTGAAAATAATGGAAATCCAGTTAATCCGTTCCGCACCCCCAAAAATATCAACATAAAAATCAATTTTCCTAACAAATAACACTGATAAATAATATATACAAGTGGAACCTCGGTTTGCGAGTAACTTGGTTTACAAGTGTTTTGCAAGACGAGCTAAATTTTTTAATTAAATTTTGACTTGATAAAACGTGCGATGTCTTGCAATACGAGTAGTATGGATACACTTTGTCTGCTGAGCATCATGTGATCATAACTGAGCTGATGGTTCTTCTCTCTCATGCGCGTCTCTCTCTCCTTATCTCTCTCTCTCTCTCTCCTTATCTCTCTCGCCTCTCTCTCTCGCTCGCTCTCCCCCCTCTTGAGGGTAATAGTCTCCTATTCTCCATCTGCATGTCCACGATATTTTTGGATACG
The DNA here is from genome assembly GCA_026402145.1 of Polypterus bichir lapradei. Classification (NCBI taxonomy): domain Eukaryota; kingdom Metazoa; phylum Chordata; class Cladistia; order Polypteriformes; family Polypteridae; genus Polypterus; species Polypterus bichir. Next base: position 25,012,896 of record JANRMT010049829.1, on the reverse strand, counting down.
CTTATATGGCGAACTGCTACAGCGAAACAATGAAATCACAAGCGCACAAACGGGTAGATCCTCACGCTACAGGAGAACAGGGAACACTGAGTGAGCTGACGGGCTGGCAGCGTCAGCTTGGGTGAATCCCCGAGTTGAGGGGGATCGGAAACGAGTCACGCATACCCACAGCCTGGCTCGTGGCTCTTTACGCGAGCCAATGCTCGTATTTAGATCCGAATACTTTCCTCGTATCTTGAATTTCTTGTATGCAGAGGTGTTCGTATCTTGAGGTTCCACTGTAAGTCCTCACTACTAG
>JANRMT010049829.1:24968193-25001184 GCA_026402145.1 Polypterus bichir lapradei | reverse complement strand
TAGATAGATAGATAGATAGATAGATAGATAGATAGATAGATAGATAGATAGATAGATAGATAGATAGATAGATAGATAGATACTTTATTAATCCCAATGTTCTTACAAACATTTGTAGCTTGGAGGCAGAACCTCTGGGAGAGATTTTGTGAGGTGGTGCAAAAATGTTTTCAAGGGCCTTTCCCTGCTTCATTAGCCATTCTGTTTTTATCCATTATGGTTTTAAACATCCACCTTAATAAAATGATAAATGTGTGTGTGTGTGTCTGTCTGTGTGTCTGGTTGCTATGTCTGTCATTCCAATAGATGGAGCATCACAAACATTTGTAGTAACAAAATGCATTCCATTCATCATTCCAATAGGTGATGCATTACAAACATTAACACTTCTTGTACATATCCCATAACAAATGTCATATAATAGAGGCATATGCATTGCATGTGTCATTCCAACAAATGGTGCATGACAAACATTTACAGTAATAAAATGCATTTCATTTGTCATTCCAACAGATGGTTCATCACAAACATTAACACTGCTTATACGAATCCCACACCAAATGGCATATAACAGAGACATATGCATTGCATTTTTCTTTCCAACAGATGACACATTACAAACATGCTTTTACTAATCCCATACCAAATGATATATAACAGAGACATATGGTTTGCATTTGTCATTCCAACAGACGGTGAATTACAAACATTTGTATTAATAAAATAAATTGCATATCTCATTCCATCAGATGGTGCATCACAAATATTTGTAGTAATAAATTGCATTGCATTTGTCTTTCCAACAGATGACACTTCACAAACATTAACACTGCTTTTACTAATACCAAATGTCATATAACTGAGACATATGCATTGCATTTGTCATTCCAACAGATGGTGAATCACAAACATTTGTAGTAATAAATTGCATTGCATTTGTCTTTCCAACAGATGACACATTATAAACATTAACACTATGTCAATGTCAATTTATTTATATAGCACATTTAAAACAACATAGTAATGCTGCTGCCAAAGTGCTTTACAATAATAGATAAAAGAAAAAAAAACAAAAACAATAAACAATAAAACATAAATAGTAATAAAATATATGAACATAAAATAAGACAGATAATAAATAGAAATAATGTTATATGATCACAAAGAGGAAACCATCAGTATTACTGAAGGTCAATGAATGCAAGTGAAAAGAAGTAAGTTTTTAATCTTGTTTTGAACAGTTCAATTGTAGACGACTCCTTTATGTGATGAGGTAGAGAGTTCCACAGGCGAGGAGCAGCAGCTGTAAAAGCCTTGTCTGTCCCCCTTGGTTTTACATTTGGTACGAGGGACAACAAGAGACAACTGACCAGAAGATCTAAGCACTCTGGATGGCTGATCTAAAACACACAATTCAGATAGATAGGCAGGAGCAAGTCTATGTAAAGATTTAAAAACTAGCAGCAAGATTTTAAAATCAATTTGAAAACTGACAGGCAGCCAATGTAAAGAAGCTAAAATAGGAGAAACAGAGTCATACTTCCTTGCCCCAACCAGAAAGCGAGCGGCAGCATTTTGGATCAACTGTAACCTGAGTATCAGAGATTTGTTAATCCCAGAATACAGCCAATTGCAATAATTGAGGCGAGAAAAGATAAAAGCATGAGTAGCTTTCTCAAGATCTTTAGAAGATAAAAAACGCTTGATCTTACCTAATAGACGAAGTTGGATAAAGCAACTCTTGACTACAGAATTTACTTGTTTCTCAAAAGAGAGGTTACTATCAAAGGTAACACCAAGATTGCGGACTTGAGGTTTGCAAAAGACAGAGAAAGAGCCAAGAAGTCCAAGACCAATTTGGGCTTTAGCTGGTGGACCCACTATAAGCACCTCTGTTTTATTTTAATTTAGATCAAGAAAATTATTAGCCATCCAGGATCTTAGTTCAGACAGACAGTTGTGGAGTTGATTTGTTGCAGAGGGGAATATAAACCTGAGTATCATCAGCATAGCAGTGAAAAGAAATGTTAAATTTCCTAAAAATCGCTCCAATAGGGTGAATGTATATAGAGAATAAAATAGGACCCAAAATGGATCCCTGAGGAACACCATATTTAAGAGGAGCAGTAGGAATTTAAAGTCACTGAAAAGTGTCTACCAGTTAAATATGACCTGAACCAGTTAAGAGCAGCCCCTTTAAGCCCAACAAGATGTTCGAGCCGCATCAGCAATATTTCATGGTCAAAGGCAGCGGACAGGTCAAGGAGGACAAGGACTGCCACATCACCTGAGTCAGTAATAAGAGGGATGTCGTTGAACACTTTCAGGAGTGCCATTTCAACACCATGATAACGCCTAAAACCAGATTGGTAGATCTCAAATAAATTATTGGAGTTAAGGTGATTGACCAATTGATTATATATAATTGTTTCTAGAATTTTAGCCAGAAATGGCAGCTGGGAAATTGGACGAAAGTTGGTTAAAACTCCAGGATCTAATCCTGCCTTTTTTAGATGGGGACGGACTGCAGCATGTTTAAAAAATGAGGGCACAACCCTCGAACTTATAGAATCATTTATAATGGCTAGTAAAGATGGGCCCAACACATCAAAGGCTTCCACTAAGAGACGTGGTGGTACAATATCGAGGGGGCTGGAAGCTGGTTTAAGGGTGTCAATAGTTCTTTTTAGCATTGAAAGTCTGACTTGGTCAAAGGAATCTAGAACAATGTCATGATTAACAGTAGGAAGTTCATAGCCAGTTTGAACAATGCCACGGCGAATAGTATCAATTTTGCTGACAAAGAATGATAGAAACTGCTCACATGAATGAACTGTGCTATTTAATCCCATTACAGAATGAGGGTGAATGGCCGCATTAATTGAATTAAATAAAACCCAAGGATTGTTTGAATGACGGGATACTAAATCGGCAAAGAAGTCTTGGTTCGATTTCTTAACTTCAGCCTGGAAATTGAAAAGAGAAGTCCTGAAAATCTGTTTAGAGATAGTCAGTCCATCTTTTTTCCAACGCTGTTCAGCAGTTCGACAGGCGCGGCGCAGTGATCGCGTAGTTTCATTTAGCCAGGGAGCAGGTCTTACCTTATTACTGCATATCTTGGGCGGAGCAATTGCGTCTAAAACCGTTTTACAGGAGGAATGACATTTTACGACAGAATCATCGATATCATTATTTTGGTCATGCATATAAAGACTAGAGAAAATGGTTTTAAAATCAGATATAATGGAAGACTTTAAAACGCGCGAGCAGCATGGTGGACGGCTATTAGTCGGGAGATCATATGCAGATCCATCATTACAGAAAAGTGATCAGTGAAAGAAACATCACATAAATCAATACTATTCACTGAAATATCACGAGTAAGAACGAGATCAAGGGTGTGACCGACAGAGTGGGTTGGCGTATTAGTATGCTGTATAAAATCAAACGAGTCCAATAGAGACAAAAAGTCTTTGACCAAAGGTTTCGATTGACAACAAACGTGAATGTTGAAATCACCAACAATAAATATTTTGTCATGGGAGTGGGTGATATCAGCCAGGAGATCAGAGAGTTCAGAAGTGAAAGTATCATTAATTACAGGAGGTCTATAAACCACGGCAAACAATAAAGAAGGGGAGCTGCACACTTCGAAAAGTTGCAGTTCGAAGCTGCTAAACGGACCCCTTGTAAGGCTCCGACACAAGAACATACTTTTAAAAACAGTGACAATACCCCCCCAACGACGAGTCAAACGAGGAGAGTTTAAAAATGAATAACCTGATGGAACCAAGTCAGTAAAACATGAAGAGCACCGTTTAAAATCCAAGTCTCAGTGATGAAGAAGAAATCCAGATTTTTTTGATGTAATAAAGTCTTGCAGAATAAAAGTTTTGTTAGACACTGATCTCACGTTCAGGAGAGCAGTCTTGATAGAAGTAGAAGAGCTCGTTGCAGGATGAGCACGGGTGAGTGTGCGAAGATTAGCAGCGTTTACTGCCCGATTGCACACCGAGGAAAAGTGATGCTGTCTTGAAATGGAGAAATTAAATCTGGTGTCCAGCGCCCATGAATCAGTGATGGATTCCTGAGCAGGAGAAGATGGATCTTAGACAACTCGCAGGCATCGGGAAACAAAGCTCTGGGACTTGAGTCGGCGTTGTTCAACAGCAATTTCGGCTCTTTTCCCACGACGGCGACGGGTGTGTTTACGTCTCCGAGGGGCATTCATCTGACTGATACAGGTGAGCACCGGCGTCCAGGTGAACGAGTCAGGGGATGAATAAAACAAAGGTAGAGGTTCACAAAAAATCCAATCAGAAGATGAAAATTGAGAGAAAAGTACGCCAGAAAATATGTTTGGTAAAGATTCCCGATCATAGGACAGTGATCGTTGGGATGAACTAAAACATAAAAACAAAGTTAAAACATAGACTAGAGAGACGAGCAGACGGCCAGCCACTCCAGTCGGCGCCATCTTCTACTACTACAACACTACGTTTACGAATCCCATACAAAATGGCATATAACACAGACATATGCATTGCATTTGTCATTCCACCAGATGGGCATTCCCAAACATTTGAAGTAATAAAATGCATTGTGTTTTTCATTTCAACAGATGACACATCACATTCTAATATGCATACATTTTAATAGATCAAGTGTACTGCAAATGTTAATGTTGAGGTTTGCATTGATTGCTTAAATTTCAACCCATCTTGGAAGATTAGCATAGCTAATAAGATCAGAAAGGTATAAAAGGTGATAGGGGGTGAAATGCAATGCTTTATTGATTTTCTGCATTTGAGGCCTTATGCTGCTATACTCCCTCCTACACAGGGCCGTCTTAATGTATGGGCACAATGGGCACTGGTTGGGGGACCCCAGGAGCACAGGGGCCCACAATGTTTCTGATGCTAATGTGTGTTTCTGTTTTGCTATCCAAACAGGGGCCCCAGCACACTAGTTTGCCCGAGGGTCTATGATGCTGTTAAGACAGCCCTGCAAAGAATGGAAACAGGGGACAGAAGGAACAATGCACATCTGAACATCTTTATATGCTGCAGCACAGATTTACAAAAAAACAAATCACATTTCTACAATGCATATACTGTAAGATGAAAAAAGTACAAATCAGAAGTAGAAACAAAAAAATCAGCTTAGTATTTGCTTGAAATGAGCTTTTCTTGTCTTTTTTGTGAAACATTTCTAATGACAACATCAAGATGAACTGTACTGGCAATGTTTGATTCAATACTCAGCCTAACCAAATGCCACAAGAGACACTGTAGACCTTAAACATGTCTTAATCAGATTCAGTGTGTTAAATAATCTCCCTATAGAAGCTACCATTGCTGGAATTGTTAAAAGTATTTGTAAGATGAGGCTGACATTTGGAAAAAGGTCAGCAAGGCTGTGTTCGGTTAATATGTTCAGTCCATGTAATGGTTTAATTGTGTATTTCAGTAATTTCCCTTATGTACATACAGAGAGTAAATGTTGCATTTCTGTTACAAATTTTTCATCATTAAGATCATCAGGATATGTCCTTCTTATAGATAAAGCTTTTCCTTTCAAATCACTTTTAGACATAGTGAGATATTCCTACAAGAAGTCAAACTGTTCAGCCAACTGCTTATCAGCATTGAATCTTACAGTAGACCCTCCTGTAACTCCGTTCACCAAATCATAAAACAGATTTTCTGGAGTAGGCAAATCATGTCGCGTGTCACTCATTTCTGGCAACCTAGCATCAGATGTGTTATCATGCAGACTTTGTCCCCATGCACCACATCCATGACCTAATCAGAGTTTTTTGGAATATTCTCAGGAAAAAGTGCAAAGTGTGTCTCTTAGAACATACTTTCAACTTATTTGTCCAAAGTTGCTTTTTAAAGAGGAATTCAGAATTTACTTGTACGTCACACTCTTCCTCTACAATGGTGGCCACCAGACTAAGTGTCCTGTCCACCTGGCAGGAGAGAGGAGAGTCAGAGCATCCCATTTCAAACTGCGACAGGCAGAGATGATTGGCAGCAACCTTTCCTAATATATTTATTATTACATTTGGAATTTCTAATATCAATTCCATCTAAGAGAAGGGATGAGGAGAAGCTTGTGACATCTAAAGTTGAAATCTCATGATAGCCAACCACCTGAATGACCTTATGCGGAATTTATTTTTTTTATAATACCAACCTCATAAACTGAGATTGTAACACTATATTCATTAATAAGTGTTGTAATGTTGTAACCATTTAATTTTGAATGTAACATTAGCAACTAGCCAACCCGCGGCATAGCATACGCCGCATAATTATGAATTGATGGGTGAACACTTCCTGAAAGACACAGTTGTCCAAATGGGGCTGGTGTTGAGGATACGACTGTAGGTGAATGAAAAGATGTAACTCTGGAGAGGGCAACATACAATACAGCGTTTTACACGCCGCATACAGCGAATCACATCCAAATATGATTCTTTTTAGATGGTGCTGTCGCGTCCACCCACGCTCTCAAAGCATACACACTTCCTGGTCATGTGCCCGCTCGCAAGAGCAAGCAACAGAGACCCGCCCACCAGTTGTAAGACCATGGGAAACCCCTCGGAAACTGTTTTACATACAGCGATTCACATCCGCGACAAACTGTTTTACACGCCGCATACAGCGATTTACATCCGTGACAAACATGCCTGTTCTTAGATAGTCCTGCCGCGTCCACCCTCGTTCTCAAAGCGTACACACCGCCTGGTCATGTGCCCGCTCGCAAGAGAAACTCACGGAGAGCCGCCCACCAGCTGCCTGTGTGTGTGCCTCTGTCTGTCTCTGGCGCTGCCTGTGTGTGTGTGCGGCTTTTTCTCGCGCTGCCTCTGTGTGAACCGGTCAGGCACAGAGAAGGTCAGCTGCTGAGAGAGCCTATCGACTGTTGCAGGGCCTGCATTGGTGAAGCAGGTGAGACGGTAATAAAACAGAGGTACAGGACTTATTGGTTTTTAAAGACTGCTTCCTTCATTGTGTTTTAACCTCAGTTTTAAAGGATTGTTTGAAGGATCACATGGGATACCCCTCGCAAACTGTTTTACACGCTGCATATAGCGATTCACTTCCGCGAGAAACATGCCTCTATGAACAGTCAACGTGGCTCAGAGGTGCATGTGGACTCTACGACAGATGAACATAAATGACGCCGTTTTTCCTGTGTCATCGCGTCCGAGTTGGTGGGCGTGGTTCTGCGAGTTGTCGTCGTATCCAATGGTCTTAGAGTTGGTGGGCGTGGCTCCTTCCTGCGTGCGCCATGGGCGTCTTACTTGTCGGCGGCTTAGTGAATCCACGCCCCTTCCGGCGTGCTTTCCATGGGAGTCTTGCCTAAGTGAATTATATATATAGATTTTAAAACTATTTACATTTAACCCACCCTTCTGTTGAGGCCCACACATTTGTCTGACTTGAAAATCCGAGCTCATAGACCCCAACTCCGGTCCTGGTGGGCCGCAGTGGCTGCAGGTTTTCATTCTAATCCTTTTCCCAATCAGTTACCAGTTTTCACTGCTAATTAACTCCTTTGCCCATCATTTTAATAGCCCTGTTTTTAAGGATTCGGACCTCTAAATTGATTTGTTTCTTCATTAAATGGCAGCCAAACAGAAATGAGCTGACAAAAGGCCAACTAAACTGGAACGTCAAACTCCAGCCAATTTCACTCCAACCAGTTTCTTAATGAGATGCCGATTCTTGCTGTTAATTAAAGCCGTTATTGACTATCATGACTTGTTGCTGCTCTCATTCTGTTGATTTTCTGTTTTTTCTAAGCCCACCGTGAAGATGTTTTGGTGACCTGAGCAGACCAACCTGGCCGAGACCTTCACCTTTCTTTATTTTCAGGTTAGCTGGTCATGTGGCAGCTTGTTTTGTGTCTCATTATTGTTTAGCTGCTCATTAAGGAAAAAGAAACAATTAAGGGGTCTAAGTCACATCAATTAAAACTGAGGCAAAACAAATTAATCACCAGAAGAAACAGCTCAATAATTAAGAAGATGATTAGAATGAAAACCTGCAGCCACTGCAGCCCACCAGGACCGGAGCTGGGCACCCCCTGTCATAGAAGCTTTGGACACTTGTAGCCAAGTGTGAAAAATATCCAAAACTGTAATAATTGTGACATCTGGTGGCTGACAGAGTCATTAGCGGGGTGAGCTTGAACCTGGCTGGAGAAAGGAGAGTCACGTGATCCTCTAATTGTGTCATGCTGCCCCTAGTGGAAGACTCTGAGAACGCGATGTAACATCAACACCCCATGTCACATCTAACCCCGATATCCTACTGTATTTTGTTAATAGTTCATGGAAAAATAACCAGATGAGTGTTAAAAGCTCATTATCATGGAGAACCCTCCAGACCCCTGTGCAATGTACTGGCTGACACGTGCTCCTGTGTAGGGGCTTCTTGGAAATAGTGGTTAAGCTCAACCTTGACAATGTTACATTTTGGTTTACCCCTGCACCATTTTCATTTTATGAATATAATACCATCCAAAAATTATCCATCCAGCCATTATCCAACCCTCTATATCCTAACTACAGGGTCACGGGGGTCTGCTGGAGCCAATCCCAGCCAACACAGGGCACAAGGCAGGAAACAAACACCGGACAGGGCGCGCCAGCCCACCGCAGCATCCAAGAATTATTCAACTGTTAATCAGACATTTAATTTTAGGATTAACAAAAAATCCTTTTGAAACACAGAAATATGTCAGAGTCATTTAGAAAATTTTGTACGTTTTTCCAAATCACCTTACATTACTGCCATTCCCAAAAAAGATGAGATAATGTTTTTGATTCTTTCTCACAAGATATTAATTTTACATCAATTTCAATCCTAAGCCTAGGTGCAACAAAAAGTTTTCACAGGTTAAAAATGATGTATCAATTTAAAAGGTACCTCTTTCACTCTATTTGTGATACAGTATTTATTTAGTAAGAAACACATCTTTTTACATTTTATTCAATATAATCTAAAACAGAATTCCAACTCAAAACTGTGGAAGCTGTAATTTTCCTAATATGTTTATTAATACATTTGGAATTTATAATGTCAATTATGATATAACAGAAGGGATGAGGTGAAACTTGTGACATCTACAGTTGAGATCTCATGATAGGCAACCATCTGAAAGACCTTTTGCGGAATTGATTTTCTTATAATACCAAATTCTTCATAGCTCAACCAATTTCCTTTTTTGTCAGTAAGTTGTTTCACAAATAAAATGTTATTTTAAAAAAAATATATATACAGTGGGATGCAAAAGTTTGGGCAACCTTGTTAATAGTCATTATTTTCCTGTATAAATCGTTGGTTGTTACGATAAAAAAGGTCAGTTAAACATATCATATAGGAGACACACACAGTGATATTTGAGAAGTGAAATGAAGTTTATTGGATTTACAGAAAGTGTGCAATAATTGTTCAAACAAAATCAGGCAGGTGCATAAATTTGGGCACCGTTGTCATTTTATTGATTCCAAAACTTTTAGAACTAATTATTGGAACTCAAATTGGCTTGGTAAGCTCAGTGACCCCTGACCTACATACACAGGTGAATCCTATAATGAGAAAGAGTATTTAAGGGGGTCAATTGTAAGTTTCCCTCCTCCTTTAATTTTCTCTGAAGAGTAGCAACATGGGGGTCACAAAACAACTCTCAAATGACCTGAAGACACAGATTGTTCACCATCATGGTTTAGGAGAAGGATACAGAAAGCTGTCCCAGAGATTCAAGCTGTCTGTTTCCACAGTTAGGAACATATTGAGGAAATGGAAGACCACAGGCTCAGTTCAAGTTAAGGCTCGAAGTGGCAGACCAAGAAAGATTTCGGATAGACAGAAGCGACGAATGGTGAGAACAGTCAGAGTCAACCCACAGACCAGCACCAAAGACCTACAACATCATCTTGCAGCAGATGGAGTCACTGTGCATCGTTCAACCATTCGGCGCACTTTACACAAGGAGATGCTGTATGCGAGAGTGATGCAGAGGAAGCCTTTTCTCCACCCACAGCACAAACAGAGCCACTTGAGGTATGCTCAAGAACATTTGGACATTTTGGAATAAGGTGCTGTGGACTGATGAAACTAAAATTGAGTTATTTGGGCATAACAAGGGACGTTATGCATGGAGGAAAAAGAACACAGCATTCCAAGAAAAACACCTGCTACCTGCAGTAAAATATGGTGGTGGTTCCATCATGCTGTGGGGCTGTGTGGCCAGTGCAGGGACTGGGAATCTTGTCAAAGTTGAGGGATGCATGGATTCCACTCAGTATCAGCAGATTCTGGAGACCAATGTCCAGGAATCAGTGACAAAGCTGAAGCTGCGCCGGGGCTGGATCGTTCAACAAGACAACGACCCGAAACACTGCTCAAAATCCACTAAGGCATTCATGCAGAGGAACAAGTACAACGTTCTGGAATGGCCATCTCAGTCCCCAGACCTGAATATAATTGAAAATCTGTGCTGTGAGTTAAAGAGAGCTGTCCATGCTCGGAAGCCATCAAACCTGAATGAACTAGAGATGTTTTGTAAAGAGGAATGGTTCAAAATACCTTCAACCACAATCCAGACTCTCATTGGAACCTACAGGAAGCGTTTAGAGGCTGTAATTTCTGCAAAAGGCGGATCTACTAAATATTGATTTCATTTCTTTTTTGTAGTGCCCAAATTTATGCACCTGCCTGATTTTGTTTGAACAATTATTGCACACTTTCTGTAAATCCAATAAACTTCATTTCACTTCTCAAATATCACTGTGTGTGTCTCCTATATGATATATTTAACTGACATTTTTTATCGTAACAACCAACGATTTATACAGGAAAATAATGACTATTAACAAGGTTGCCCAAACTTTTGCATCCCACTGTAAATAGATTTGTTCTGGAATTTTATATCCTTATTATTCCATAGTATGCATCTAGTTACTGAATAGTTATGCTTATAAGTTAATGTTCGAACTAAAATAAACTGCTTATGAAAGTTAGCTTTAAGGGAATTTTACCAGTTTCAAAGTTACATTTAAGAAGAAAATCCAAGCTCCCCACCTGTTCAAAGGTTAAATCGGGGAATATGTGCCAAGTTTGTGTTTTATTATTAAGATAATGTTGTAACCATTTCACTTTGAATGCAAATTAGCAGTTTTAAAGTCAAGGGCATTTAACCACCGGCTTATTTTGAGGGCCACACAATTGTTCGACTTGGAACTCTGAATTCGTAGAAGCTTTTGACGCTTCTGTCCAAGGGTGAAAAATCTCCAAAGCTTTGATAATAGTGACATCTGGTGGTGTACAGTGGTCATTGCAGGCGTGAGCTCACGTTCGCCTGTGTAGAAAGTAAGCATTCCATGCGAATAACTCTCCATCCTGGTTAATTTCGTCAATAGAAGATAAAGGCTCTCAGGACTACGGACGCGTAGAGCACAGAGAATACTATTACTACTACTACTACTACTACTACTAATAATAATAATAATAAGAAGAAGAAGAAGAAGAAGAAGAAGAATAGGGACACAGTGAAGAAGAAAAGGTCTATTTCGTGATTTAAATGTCAAATTTAATCTCGTAGTTTATTTCTTGATTAAAGATGAAATTTCAACTTTAATCTCGTAGTTTATTTTGTCATTAAATTAGGACGTCGTAAACATCATCTTAAAATCGATGTTTAATTTACTAGAGTTTCTCAGAGCCCATCGTAACTAAAGTAGCACGTTAAATGCCTCCTGCTCCCCAACCCGGTCGTTAACCGCTCTGTGCTTCTTAAACGGACTTCATTTTGCACTGAGAGGAACCGCAGCGAGCGGTCGTCACACAGAATACATTCACTTCATGATATTACAGCTCTCTGAACATTTAGAATCCTAAGATTTATACTTGATATCATTTTAATGATGAAATGTATTGAAGTATGCATATTACATTGTATTTTCCTTTTGTGCTAATCTCTTTATTCCATTAAAACAGATTAGTCATTTCTCTCCCGGTTTTCCCATGAATTCCATGACTTTGGAAACGCGGGTTTTGTGGTTCCATCATAAAAACATAACCAAACATTATTAAACAGCTATTAACAAATACACAATTTAAAAAGGTGCAAAAACTTACTTTGCCCCAGGGGTGGTCATCCTTTTTCCTTCCAGGTCCTTGATTCAGAAAGGTCTATCTTGTCCGTGGCCATCTGTAAAACACTCAATATGGGGAGAAGTTTTTCTTTCTTTGTATATAACTGCCTCGTTACTCAAAGTGCTTCTTTTATGTAATTTATTCGTACCCATTGCTTCCTACCCACGTTTTCTTACTTTGATCTGCCCAACATGACCATTTCTTTATTTTACTGCACCTTCTACAATTTGTTTTGCATTTGCCATTTTCCACACTACTTGTGTATTCTTACATTCATTTTCAGTTTCCTTGCATTGAGAATTTGGGCATTTTGGATTTTTTTTACGGAGTTTCTTTTGAACAGGTTATTATTTGTGTGAAGGATGCCGTGTATGGCCTGCCAAGCTAGGTCTTTCAAATTGTTGGGTAGATATTTTCTCGATATCATTTCACATATTTTTGCTGATTCCGCTTTCTAAGTCTTCTTAATCCATATGGTAGATTTCTTTTCTTTTACTGATTGGATGATTAATTTCCAGTTGATCCATACTTTCCCTTCTTCTTCTCCAAAGTGGTTTTGTTCTATACAATATATCATGAGCTTATATATTTTGGGTATATTAAAGGCATATGATCTTCTATTGGCAGTTTTGCATAATTTATATTTCTTTAGAGTCCCTCCCATCATATATCTTGCCATGTCTGCAGCCTTTCCATTCCTTTCCTGGATCATTTTAATATACACATTTGTATATCTCAGTTTCAAGATGCGTTTTAAGTCAGGAAAGTCTTTCCCTCCTTTCTTTTTTTGTAAAATGTTCCCGTTTGACCCTTTCGCATGTTGAGCTCCAGAAAAAATAAAAACGTTGTCAATTTTATTAAAAATGTTTTTCCTTGATAGATACAGTGGGTACGGAAAGTATTCAGACCCCCTTCAATTTTTCACTCTGTTATATTGCAGCCATTTGCTAAAATCATTTAAATTAATTTTTTCCCTCATTAATGTACACACAGCACCCCATATTGACAGACAAAAAAAAAAGAATTTTTGAAATTGTTGCAGATTTATTAAAAAAGAAAAACTGAAATATCACATGGTCCTAAGTATTTAGACCCTTTGCTCAGTATTTAGTAGAAGCACCCTTTTGAGCTAATACAGCCATGAGTCTTCTTGGGAAAGATGCAACACGTTTTTCACACCTGGATTTGGGGAACCTCTGCCATTCCTCCTTGCAGATCCTTTCCAGTTCTGTCAGGTTGGATGGTAAACGTTGGTGGACAGCCATTTTTCGGTCTCTCCAGAGATGCTCAATTGGGTTTAAGTCAGGGCTCTGGCTGGGCCATTCAAGAACAGTCACAGAGTTGTTGTGAAGCCACTCCTTCGTTATTTTAGCTGTGTGCTTAGGGTCATTGTCTTGTTGGAAGGTAAACCTTCGGCCCAGTCTGAGGTCCTTAGCACTCTGGAGAAGGTTTTTGTCCAGGATATATCTGTACTTGGCCGCATTCATCTTTCCCTCGATTGCAACCAGTCGTCCTGTCCCTGCAGCTGAAAAACACCCCGACAGCATGATGCTGCCACTGCCATGCTTCACTGTGGGGACTGTATTGGACAAGTGATGAGCATGTCCAATTGATTCATTCATTGAGGAGATCGACTTAAGGAGAAGGATTTTCCCCTCATAACTATCCTTAGTTTGCATATCCCTGTCACTTGTTTCACGTAACCGCACATCCTTTTCCAGTCTCTCTCCCCTTCCTTTTTGCTTCCAAACCAAATTCCTCATATTTTTATTGCTTTCCTGTATGGGTTTGTATTTTTGAATTACTTTCCTCTGTCCATTTTCTTTGGACCCTATACTCTGTTATCCTTAGATGTATTTTTGTTCCGGCGTCCTCGCAAAACAAATTCGTTATGTCTAGTTTGTTATTTACGGAGACTACCTCTCTGGCGATAATAGTTGTGTCGTCCATGTACAGGCTGCACTTTGCTTCCTTTCATCTGCTTCTGGAAATTTCTATCCTTTTGATGTCCTTGTTCTTTCAGATCATGCTTGCCAGGGCTTCAGTAGTGATGACAAACAAAACTGCGGAGAGAGGACACCCTTGAGATTTTTATGTCCTTTGTTAGGTTCCCATTTATCTGTACTTTGCTTGTTATGTTTCAATAGCTTTTTTGGATTATTTCTTTAACCTGTTTGGATATTTGGATCTTTTTCAGGGTTTCCCACTGAAAGTCATGGAGTCGATTACCTTTTCCATGTCCATGTTTAACAGCCCAAGTGGTATATTCCATTCCTTTCCAGTATGTTGTCTCTAATCAGGATCAGGTTATCATTTATGGATCATCCGGGGCCTGCACACACCTGTTCTTCCTGTATGATGTCAGCCAGGACTTCTGTAAAGCGGTTTGCTAGGACTTTGGTTAGTAGTTTGTAATACTGGTATAACAGAGTTATTGGTCTCCAATTTTTGTAATTTCTATTTTGTCCCCGTCTTTTGGGATTAATGCGATGACTCCTTTCTTTCATGATTTTGGAGCCTCTTCTTCTTTTAACATTTCTTGAAATATTTCCACCTGGTCTTCTGTAATTAAATTCCAAAAGGTGACGTAAAATTCCATTGTAGGGCCATCGATACCTGGTGTCTTACTTTTCTTGTAAATGTTTAGCACTTTTAGTTCGCCCATTTCAAACTCCCTAAACATTTATTTCTGTTGTTCTTATTGTAGCCTCCCATCAGTCTCTCTTTACAGAAGGTTTGTTATATCACTTGTTTTCTTGTTTCCTCTGTTTGTAGATTTCCTTCTTCACCCTTCAGCCCCTAAATACTACTCTTTTTGTTCCTTTGGTTTATTTTTTTAAAGAAGGAATGTGTACATTTCTCGTTCTCCTCTCCAAGTACCGTACTCTAGTTTGGAATTTCAGTTTCTCCTCCCTTCTTCTATAGATGTCCATCATTTCTGTTTTATCTGTTCATCCAGTCTTCCTATACCTGTTCCTCCATTGTCCAGTCTGTACATTTCTTCTAGTCTTTCCTGCAGTGTTTCTAACTGCCCCTTTTCTCCTTTACTTTATACGTCACGTGTCCTCACCAGGCGCCTACTTGGAACTGCAGGAAGGAGAGACAGAACAATTAGTGACATTGCCCCCTTGTATCCCTAAATAGTAAAGTGTGACAATACCTGTATAAAATGTATAAATATATCTGTGTGTAATTTTGAAGATATTATCCTCTATGGTTGGCATTACGTTTACAAGTATAATGCGTATTATAAATACAGGCAACTCAAAAGCCCACATCCTTGAAGGTAATAATAAACAATTAAAAGTATACATTACATCTCTCTTTTATAAAAGAAATCTTGAGACAAGACGAGACTATTGCCTTGAGATATTTTCAAGTCCCGCCCTCCTCTTAACCATTTCCGGTTAACAGCCCACGCCCACGGTCCTCTCACCTCTCATTCATGTGAATGCTTTTGTCAGACACAGTTCCTGTGCTCTCAGCTCTTATAAATTTTTGTTTTCCTCATTTTAAGGTCACAACAAAAGAAGACTTATTATGTCCAAATCTTATTGAAGAATTTCATCCCGGCAATCCTAGCACAGAGAAACGATGAAGTCAAATAAAATTAACATGGAAATTGTCGATCGTTTACATGGCAAATTGGTTAAATGCATATCAATAGACTACACTGAAACAGTTGGTGGTGATGGTGCAGAAGATGAAAACATCAACTTTCAATATCCCGAAGAATATCTACAACCGTTAATACTGTCCGGTCTTCCACCAGCCAAATTACTGAGGAAAGAAGGATGTAATGTTATTGCATAATTTATGTCTGAGTAATGGTCTATGCAATAGGAACAAGATCGGTTGCATGGCAAATAGGTTAAATGCGTATCAATAGACTATGCTGAAAAGTGTGTGGCGATGGTGTGGAAAATGAAAACATCGACTTCCAATATCCTGTAGAATATCTACAACCATTAACACCGTTAGGTCTTCCACCGGCCGAATTACTGTTGAAAAAAGGATGTGTGGTAATGTTATTACATAATTTATGCCTGAGTGATGGGCTATGTAATAGGACAAGATTAGTTGTATTCAAAATTGGTCGAACAATTCTGACATTTAAAATTTTAACAGGAGACAAGAAAGGTAATGTAGTACATTTTCCGCGGATAATATTAGACACTAAAGGAGATCTTGATATGCCATTCATATTAAAACGTTTAGAGTTTCCGGTTAGAATAGCTTTCGCAAAGACAATTAACAAATCACAAAGACAAACATTCAAAAAAGTCGGTTTATTTATTAGAGAGAAAGAAACGATATCCACTCACGGGCAGTTATACGTTGCGTTGTCACGATGTAAGTCCAAACACGGAATCAAAATTCAGCTGACGAAAAGTTAATTCCAAATATTGTTTTTACAGTAAAAGTGTAAGTTTAAAAAGTTTTAGCAAGTTACTTTCAAAGCCAAACAGAACAAAAACATATAACGCAACGAATACCTCAATATGAAACATAAATTTCTTTCAATTTATTATGTTTTTCTATTTTTTATTATGGTTAATTACTCGCTGTAATGTAAAATAGTTAGGTCTAATATGCATATGTAACAATTCCCATGAAAATAACAAATCTGTTTAAATTGTCTGCGGTGGGCTGGTGCCCTGCCCAGGGTTTGTTTCCTGCCTTGCGCCCTGTGTTGGCTGGGATTGGCTCCAGCGGACCCCCTTGACCCTGTAGTTAGGATATAGCAGGTTGGATAATGGGTGGATGGATGTTTAAATTGTATATCCGCTTCCCCATACGAGAAGTGGCTAGCGTGTAGTGCCTGCCTGGGGGTTGCCGAGCGAAGCAAGCAGATCTGATTCCATGCTCTCTCAAAGCTGCTGCACCCATCTAGAGAAATAGGGAGACAGGAGAGGACAAAGGGAGCATTTGTGATGGCCACTGTGAAGAAGTCACGTCAAAGGGCTATGAGGGGCTGCAAAATTCTTTCGCCTCCTCACAGGTATCAGTAACTCTGGTGGATTATTAATATGACTCAACATCCATTAATTTTTTTATAGGCAATGCTATAAATTTAAAAAGCTGGGAAACTCTTGAACAAATAATTTAGGTGCAGTAATGATCAAAACTAATTTCTATTTTTAACACTTGAATTTGGAAAGACGAAGAGATGCTCTCCCTGATTATGTTGTATCAGGAAAATGTAGGGCGTGAACTGCCAGAAACGATCAGGATACTCAAGACAAAAGCGAGAAACGAGTCGAATCATTTCAGTAAGGTTACTTGCTGGGCATGCTTTTAGCGCCATCTGCTGTTGCTTCTCTTGAAACAACACCACAACAGAAGTGAACTTGAACTTTATTGCCAGGTGACATTCTTGCTAGGAACCTCTCTTAGTGATCCATCTCTACACATAACAAGGTAAAAACAATTAAACAACACAATATACAAGACAGTTGGTGATAGCAGGTTCTTTCCAAGCTCCTCCTACTATTTGCCAATGCGTGTTAAGTCACTGTGATGGGCTGGCGCCCTGCCCGGGGTTTGTTTCCTGCCTTGCGCCCTGTGTTGGCTGGGACCCCCGTGACCCTGTAGTTAGGATATAGCGGGTTGGATAATGGATGGATGGATGGATGTTAAGTCAGACATGCAAGTACTTGTGACCACACTGTTATTACTGCATTCTGGCTTTTACCTGGAATGTATGTTGCCTTTTTCAGTGAACTCTTTTATTTTAATTTTTTTGTATGTTGCATTCTAGTCTTTGACCTTGTGTATAATTTAAAATGACATAACATGCAAAAAAGATGGATTGACTGGGATATAAATTACAGCACCTTCAGTAAAGTATGCAGACCCCTTTAGTTTTTAAACTCTTTGTTATGTTGTATTCTTGTGCTAAATCATTTAATTTTTTACTCTTATCAGGCAACACTTCATACCCAGAATGACAAAGCGAAATTAAGATTTAAGAATTTTTTTTTTCAAATGCATTCAAAATAAAAAAAAATAAAAAAACTCAGTGGGGATGAGGCACCCTTGGGACGAGAGCTTCATTCTCTTTTTGAGGCCTCACTTTTCTTATCTTGTTGTCTCCTTTTTTTTTCTCTCTCTTTGAAAACAATAAAAATTGCTTACAAAACAAAACAAAATAAGACAATGACACAGGCATTCAGACCCTTTACGCATTACTTAGCTGAAGTGATTACTGCCTGGGGGTCTTCTTGGGTGTTATTTTTGGATTTTGGGATTTCCGTCCTTTCTTTTCTGCAGATCCTCTCATGTTCTGTCGAGTTGGTAGTTGGTGTTGGTGGACAGATATTTTCAAGTCTTTGTTTAATTGGATTCAAGTCCAGGCTATGGCTTCACAACTCAAAGCCTTTCCCAGAGTTGTCCCTAAGCCACAATTGTGTTGTCTTTCTTGTGTGCTTAAGGTCATTGTCCTGTTGAAAGGTGAGCCTTCATCCCACTCTAAGGTCCAGAATTCTCTGGTGCTGGTTTTCATTACAGATTACTTCGATACTTTGCTCCATTTCTCTCGACCCTGACTAGACTTTCAGTATCCCCCTCACAGCATGATGCTGCCACCATTATTTCTTCACCATTGGAAAGGTATTATGCAGGTAATGAGAAGCACTAGATTTCTTCCATACATCATACTAAGGTTCGATTAGACCAGAGAATCTTGATTCTCATAACCTGAGAGTCCCTTAGGTGTCTTTTTGCAAACTTCATGCTGGTGTGGCCTGCAGGGGGGCACATGGCTCCCCAAGCTCGACATAAGCAGACGCAGGACACAAGTTCAGCACACACTTTTTACATTTTTTTTTCTTGTGGGAAACGCTTTCCCTCGTTTCCCACAAGCTCAGCATGGTAAAGCAAGCACAGTAAACAAAGCACACAGCACACTTCTCTTCTCTTCTTTCTCTTTCTTTTTTTCTCTTTCTGTTACCACCTCCATTCTTCCCAGCAAGCTTCATCCTCTTCTACCTGACTCTGGCTCCCCGAGTGGAGTGTGGTGGCTCCTTTTACAGAAGTGATCCAGGTATCCATGATCTTCTTCCAGCAGCACTTCTATGTATGGCAGAAGTGCTTCAACAAAGAGCTCAAAAGTTCCTGCAGCACCTCCTGGTGCTGCCAATCGAACTCAACAGGACTGTGCCAAAGTCAGACTTCCCATGGAGCCCTGTTGGAGTCCAAGGCACTGCTGCAACCTGGGGCTGCCATCTAGCGTTCCACGGGAGGTAATGCCCTGAATATGCTCTCTCCCCAAGTCCTTCCACTATAGAAGCATGTCGGCTGGTTAAGGGCCCTGGCTGACCACCACACTGGCTTTGATGGGTCTTTTACTGAGTAGAGACCTCGGTTTGCCTGACTACTCAGTCATGAAGCCCAGATTGGTGTAGTGCTGCAGTGATGGTTACCCTTATGGAAATTTCTCCCATCTCCAGACAAGTTCTCTGAAACTCAGCCAGAATGACCATCAGCAGATGTGGCCTTAAGGGTGTATGGGGCCTCGGGCTGACCAATCCCACGCGGGGCCGGTTACGTCAAACGTTGTTACTGGTATGTGTGGACTGTATAAACCTGTGAGTAAATTTAATAAAAATAATGTTAACATACACCAGGTTTTCTCATTACACTATTAAGCTAAATTTTTGCAAGATAACACACAGACTTTATCAAAATTTAACTTGAGAATATAACTTGACAAATTCGCTCGAATGGGACATGTGGACCTCAAAAAAATGGTCAAGAGTGTCGTTTGGGGGTGGCAAATGGGTCGACTGCCCCAGGCCCCACCCATAAAGGGGCCCCTCTTTATGGGTGGGGCCTGGGGCAGTTGCCCCACTTGCCACCTCCAAACGACACTCTTGACCATCAGGTTCTGTCTCACTTGGCCCTTCACCCATGATTGCTCAGTTTGGCCAGGTTGCCAGCTCTGGGAAGAGTTGTGGTTGTTCCAAACTTCCACCTTTTGAAAATGTTTTTAACTTTTATTGAATTTTTTTAAAGCATGTAACATTCCATACAATCAAGTCAAACTTAACAAAACTAAATTCAACTCCACCCTCACCCATGAGAATGAAAGGAAGGCCAACAGCCTGAGTAAAACTGTTGAGCGTAGTAAAGAGAGAAAGGAATCTTTCCCCCCAATATAAGGGCTTATTCTAAAATATTAAGGTTTGAACAATCCTCTGAGAGAATTTGATTTTTTCCAATTTCAAATAGCATGTAACATTACTTACCCACTGACTTAAAAGAGGTGGGTTAGGATTCTTTTATTTGAGTAAGATAAGTCCACGTGCTAGTAGTGAAGTAAAGGCCATTCCAGTTTGTTTGTCCTTCTCCACTTCAAGCCCATCTGTGAGCCCACCATACACAGCTGTTAGTGAATTAGGAAGGATTGTGACCCCTAGGCTGTCTGATATGCATTTAAAAAGATTTGTCCAGAATGATGTTCATTTGGTACCCACCCAAAACATTAAGAATTATGAAGTCCGTTGTGCTCTTGGGACGCTTCAATGCTGCAGAAGCTTTCTATTTTGTAGCCTTCCCCTGATCTGTGCCTCAACCTAATCCTGTCTCTAAGCTCTGATCTGGCAGTTAATTTTATGGTGTAAAACTGTAAAAAAGTGAAGGTAAACAAGTGTAAAATGTAAAACGGTGAAGCACTGTTTCATTAACACCAAAGCACTGAAATGAAACGTACAGACCAATATAATATTTTTAAATTGTTAACCTGTAAAAAATATATTCTTTTTCTGTGAAAAAATGGTAGTCACAGCACCAAAAAAAAAAAAAGATAATCCATCCATTATCCAACCCACTATATCCTAACTACAGGGTCACGGGGGTCTGCTGGAGCCAATCCCAGCCAACACAGGGTGCAAGGCAGGAAACAAACCCTGGACAGGGCACCAGCCCACCGCAGGGCATGAGATAATGCCATCAGAAAGGAAATCGTATTATTATTATACTTTATTAATCCCAAAGGAAATTACTTAGTTTTTCACATACCTCTTAGGGTCAGCCATTGTACAGCACCGCTAGAGCAATTGCAGGTTAAGGGTCTTGCTCAAGGGCCCAGCAGAGTAGGATCTCTTTTGGCAGTGATGGGGATTCAAAACGGCAACCTTTAGGATACCAGCCCAGATCCTTAGCCTCAGAGCCACCACTCTATTTTACTACCCAAGCTATTTAAAGAAAAGTTGCTGTTCGTTGACTGTGTGTGGTTTGCTCGAATACACTGTCACATGATTACCAAGTATTTGTAAACAGCTACCGTATATTAATTTAACTCAAAATGATCATATGTATTTGCTTTATGTGGCTGTTTCTTCAATACTACTTTTAATTAATGTGCACCCGAGGTAAAATAAGTTTCTGCCGTTGCCATATAGAGTAGTGTTTTGTCTTGGTAGAGTTGTATATTACTCTGCGTTCCCCTTTCGTATTCTTTATTGTGTAGAATTTATCAGAATTCCTCAAATCTCGTAGACTTACCACTGTTTATCAGGTATTGTACTTTAGCGCTTCTCCCCACCTTCCCTTCTACATCAATAAACTCTGGTGATAAGAGAGAGCAAAAGGACAAGCAGGAGTTAAGTTACACATTTTAATAATATTCATAAAGTAATAATAGTGAAAAAATCTGAAATGCTTGTAATTCTACTTCGGTATACCATAGAAACATCTGACACAAAGATCTAAAAACACTGAACCGGCAAACTTTGTGAAAACCAATACTTGTGTCATTCTTAAACCTTTTGGCCGCGACTGTAGAGGAATCCTCAAATACCATAATTCTGCAATTAATTAGGAATTCTTCTTGTCAATTGCTATCGTAATGACCTGTTTTATGATCAGAAAGATCATCATGAAAGCTTATGAAATGTTAGAGAATAATTCTTGATTCCGAGGCCATAAAGCCTACTGACGCTCAAGTCCAACATTTTTTTTTATGGTAAAATTCTGGCAACCACAGCTGCCAGTTTCTTTTACAGTAAATTTAATATTTTTTTTTACAGTGATGGCTTGGTTTTTATTCAGATACACATTGCCAACTGTGGGACTTTCTCCATACAACTAATATCTCATTGGGGAATATTGATGTTACTCAACTTTACTTTGTTTGCCATGTCTGTTTATTGATATATCCTGTCAATTTGTCTTTACTTAATAAAAAGTTGATAACTAAAAAAAAGCATATTTAAGGCTTCCTTTTCTGGTAGAACTGCATCATGAGTGTCACATTTACGAGTATAATTTCTATGGAATGAACTTACATGGCGGGGTGGCACAGTGGCGCAGTGGGTAGTGCTGCTGCCTCGCAGTAAGGAGACCTGGGTTTGCTTTCTGGGTCCTCCCTGCGTGGAGTTTACTTGTACTCCCCATGTCTGCGTGGGTTTCCTCACACAGTCCAAAGACATGCAGGTTAGGTGCATTGGCGATCCTAAATTGTCCCTGGTGTGTGTGTGTGTGTGCGTGTCCTAAGGTGGGCTGGCGCCCTGCCCAGGGTTTGTTTCCTGCCTTGCGCCCTATGTTGGCTGGGATTGGCTCCAGCAGGCCCCTGTGACACTGTCGTTAGGATATAGCAGGATGGATGGATGGAACTTACATGGATCTCATTGCTTTAAAATATTTTAAGATGATTTGATTCAGTTTGATAGAAATTTGTCACACAATAGCACCGTGTACATCTGATAAAACGGACCC
This sequence comes from Polypterus bichir lapradei, assembly GCA_026402145.1. Classification (NCBI taxonomy): domain Eukaryota; kingdom Metazoa; phylum Chordata; class Cladistia; order Polypteriformes; family Polypteridae; genus Polypterus; species Polypterus bichir. Next base: position 24,978,292 of record JANRMT010049829.1, on the reverse strand, counting down.
AAATATTATTTCAGGGGTGTCCCTTTCCTAATCAGTCCAATCAATTGAACCAACTACAGGTGGTCTCCAGACAAGGTGTATTGACATCTCAATGATGATCCATAGAATGGGATGCACCAAAGCCAAAGCAATCGGGTCTGAATGCCCTTTTATTCGACCAGTGCCATTTATTCGAAAAATGGGCAGTGGTGATTTGTCTTATTTGAAAAGAATAAGTAATCCGCACCGGTTCACTTGTCCGTAATCTTTGTTCAATGATCAATCAACACTCCAGCACAATGGTTAAATAGCGCAAACTGATTTAAAATGTGGGCTCTTTGAGTTGCCGCCCAGGTTAACCCCTTTTGGCCCTTAGGGGAAGATGCTTTTATACCCCGCGATGCTGAAGAACACTTCTTAACAACACAACATTGTATTTGGAACGACAAAGGCAATACTTAAATGAAATACAAACATTTAGTTTTTAATAAATACTGCATTCAGCTATAGTTTTCTTCATTATTTTGTATACACCCCTGTGATGAAGGTTTTGGTAAACCCCATGCTATGTAAATTCCATGCAAAATGAAAGATCCGACATAACCGTGTTGGCCTTTTTAAAGGAGCCTTGTATGGCTAACTGATATCAATATAAACGTAAACTGATAAATATTCATACCTAAATGAATGCAGCAGTGGATAGGAATTTCATAACATTTTGGAAATCCGAGCTCGGTCAAACAGGAATACTCGCTCTATCCAATCAAAGCAAAGGGGCGTGTCTCCAGAAAGTCGCCTAAGGAGTTTCCCTGTAGATTTGTGTGCGTGTGTGCACATTGTATACATCATTATGCAGGCGGCCATCCAGCCGGTGAGAACGGGAAAATGAAATCGTCGGTGAAACTTTCCCTCTGGTGGGTGGCGATATGGGCTACAGCTGCGATGCCTGGCGTGCAGAATGAAGGTAAAGCAAACATTCTGAAAGTGAACTGGAGAAGTGCGAGTTCATAAGAAAACCTGTGTGGATTGTGAGGCAGTGCGGTTCCTATTTTGAACCACAGTGGTGATTTGTATGTAGACGATTAGCGAGAGTTTAGAGTTTGATCTGCTCGTGATTGTGTTTTCTGTCGCGCTGTCAGGCTGTTAATAATTACGTTTTCAATTTAAGGATTCTCACTTTAATTCCTAAAAAAATTAAATACCTGGATCAGTTTATACTTTTTTGCTGAAATACACCTTAGCCGTAGATTGGACGTGGGTGTTTATCTTACGATCGATCGTTACCCGAGTCACACGTGTAAAAATGAGAGTAACAAAGCGATTGTACCAGTTATAGCAAGAAATAGTTTCACGCGTGTGGGATGGTGATGGAAACGAAACGCACTGGACTTCCTCTTGTGTAAGTTTAGTTCCCAATTACCAAGCGCGATTACACTTCAGTCTTTCATTGCTAACCCGCGATCGCGGCTCCACTTCTTCAGCTCCCAGCGCCTCTGTTGTCTTTCACTTGTCTTTAGAGTTTATGGCCCGGGCATGAACACCGACTTCGCCGAGCTGCATTTTATTTTTTCCCAAAGTCGCCTACGCCCACAAGTGCCAGGGTGTTTTCTATCCCCCCTAAAACATCATCTACTTTGCCCATATCCCATTCTTTCTGTTTTTACGCTGCAGAAAACTCCGATATTTGTTTTCATTGAGAATTTTGTTTCTCGATAGTTTGGATTTTCTTTGGCGACTGAATGTTTTAACAGCATAAGCAAAATAGGGATACAACGCACTAAATATTGCAGACATATATAACAAAACTACCGTATTGGTTTGTTACTATTGTATGTTGTTCATATAAAACCAATCATTATAGCATTTGAACGAGCCTGTTCTTTTTGAATTGTGTTCTTGTGCATTGGGGTGGTGTATGAGCGTCTTGAGAAAGGCGCTATATGAATAAAATATTATTATACTTTTTACAGAAGCTTCGTATTTCTCACTGTTTTCTTCTGAACATATGTATGCATTTACTTGCTTAACCACATATTTATTTAAAGAGCTTCTGTTAAAAGCCAAATGTCCGCGATAAATAATCCATCCATCTATTGTCAAACTCGCTATAATCGCTAATATCTATCTATCTATCTATCTATCTATCTATCTATCTATCTATCTATCTATCTATCTATCTATCTATCGTAATTATGGTGGTTTGTATGGTGGTTTATAAAATGAACAATCAGTTTCTGCTATGATTGCATAACTACTTACAAAATAATTGAATCTGAGACACTTGTTCAATATTTGTCCACATGCCGGTTGCTGACTCCGTGTGTTTGCGTTTGTATGGATGTCAACCCCCTTGGGATTAGCTGATCACTGTGGGACGCTAGTTAAACGCATGGCTTAAGACACAAGATTGGTATGCTTGTCTAACACATCCATCAGTGTTTGCAGACCTGGGGGCTCATACATAAATGCGTATGTACGAACATTTCCACGCTCAAATCGCAATGTATAAAACCTAAACATTTCCACGGTACCTCATACCCTGGCGTACGCAAGTTCTCCGCTCGGTTTTGCAGAGTGGCGGCACCCAGAGTCAAAGCAGTGCTACTGTTCCTGTGTGGTTATCCTTTCTTTTTTTTGATCCACATCCCTGATGTGGCTTTATAAATACACGGAAATTAACCAAATATTGTTTATTTGTTTAATGCATCTGATTGTAATTAACCAGTAACGATATAACCAGAATGGTCAAACTATTCCAAATACCATACCTGCTTTAGCGTTGTTACTTTCACTGCACCTTCTTCTTTCAGCTGCTCCCGTTAGGAGTTGCCACAGCGGATCATCTTTTTCCATATTACTCTCACTGCACCACTCGGAGTATTTATATCGCTGTATCTGAGTGGGGAATCAATGTACAGACATCGCCGTTCAGAAACAGTTTCATCCCAAGAACTATAAACGCACTCAATCAGTCCATCAAGTGCTCCTTGTAGAACTGTTAGCACTTATTAGTACAATCACCTCACTGTAAACTTGCACTACAGTTATAATATTGAACAACCTGAGCAACTTAATAAAGCGCGTATTTACATATGATGACGATATCATTTTTAAGATGAAATGCAGCAAAATATGTTTATTATACAGATAAAACTTTAACTTCATTTACATAATCTATATTGCTAATAATTAAACATGCGAGGATACGGTGCCGCAGTGCTAGCGAGGAGCTTGCGCTCCGTTCATGGATTGTTCCTGCCTCGCGTGTATTCTTGCTTGTGCTGGCGCAACACTGGATGGATAGATGGATAGAATAATTAAACACGTACTGTACTATGAAGATATTTCAATGTTCTTTAAAAGTTTTGAAGAATCGGCGTTCTAAGCTTACAGATGGCTTAACGTCTATTACAGAGCTGATTGTGTTGCGATTGGGTATTCGGGGAAAGAAAAGTAAGGACAAGAATTGAAGATTAGTACGTTTGAAAGAGACAGGACTGCTACAATAAAGTATTTCATCGAAGGTGTCGCACAGTGCAGCAAGCATCCTGCGTGAGGCATGAACAATCACTGCGCCACCGTGTTCCCATGTTTAATAACATGCTTTAACTCCTATCATCATGAAAATTATATCATGTATACTTCTCAGTATTTTAGTTATTCAGAGAGCTGTAATATCATGAATGTAATGGATTCTGTGTCCTGTCAGAGGAAGAGAAAGCCCGGAAGCATGTAAAGCGCATAGAAGATCAAATACAAAACAAAGCATTTAACGTGCTACTTTAGTTACGATGGAATTTGAGAAACTAGTAAATTAAACGATTTTAAGATGAAGTTTATGATGTTCTACTTTATTGACAAAATAAACTACGTGATTAAAGTGGACATTTCGTGCTTTTTTCCCCACTGTGTGCCATTTTTTTTTTCTCTGTACCCTAATACGCTTTCATATGACACTCAGATAGTGGGCTACGACTTGCCTGTTCACAGCGACTTTGATATCTGACAACTTCTTTTTTATTTTGGCATTTTGCGACTTTGTGAACTTGAGCTTTCGAGTTTTTCCGACACTCTTTGTCACTCGATCAACTTCCTTTTGTTGATTATCTCACTGTTTAAACCAACAAATAGTACGTTTTTCTTTGCCTCCACTTGGTATTCGCTGAAATTCTTATATTTTCCCCAATGCTTTTCTCATTGTCTTTTCACAGAACGCCAAGATTAAGGGCTATTTATATTGATTTGCATATTCAAAGAGGTGTAATTCTGGGAGGAGATGGGGCGGGACAGCAGGCGCTTGCACGTGCGTTACTTTTCATGCTGACTGGGATTTATGTAGTGGAAGAACGTGGATGTTTGCATACGCACAGATTTATGCATCTGAATTTTTCTGTGTGTATGCACATTCCCGCTTTTGTGCTTACGCCATGGTAGTGTGAGTTCTACGTACGGCATTATGCATGAGGCCCCTGCTTATTATCCTGAGCTGGGTCACAGGGAAGGTGGAGCCTATCCCAACCAACATCATGCACAAGGTGGGAATAATATGTGGACAGGGTGGCAGCCCATCACAGGGTGAGCACACTCACATGCACAGACACACACACACACACACATACATTAGGGGTCAAGTTAGCAGCAGCAATCTACCTAATCTGCATATTTTATGGATTGTGGGAAAAGACTGGAGCAGCTGCAGAAAAGCCACACAGAGATAGGGAGGACATACAAACTCCATGCAGGGCAAACTCTGACACCATGCCACCCTCTAACACACAAAGTCAGTGTAGTTCTGTATTTGTAGATTTAAAATTCACATTTGGGTTGCCGTGTGGTAGTGGTTAGCAACTCCTTGGAACTGGGTCCTCCTGGACTCTTTTTTTCAGTGACTATTCATGTGACGTTTCCTCTCTCTTTTTAAAGACCCCTGTATTTAAGTTCACAGAAGCCATACCACAGGCACATCAGTAGAGGCCATCAACCTAAAGCATGTTTGGGCCCTGCCAAGTTGGATGGGAGACCATCTAGGAAAAGTTTGGGTTGCTGCTGAAACAGATGTTGGTGAGACCAGCAGGGGGCTCTTACCCTGGGGTCTGAAAGTGGATCCCAATGCAGTGACGAGGACACTGTGCTGCAATAGAACGCCGTCCTTCAGATGAGATGTAAAATCGAAGTCCTGACTCTCTGTAGTCATAAAAGATCCTTGGCCAGCATTTTGAAAAGAGTAGTGTGCATCCTGATGTTCTGGCTAAATTGCCCACCACAGCCTAGTCATTCTGGCCTCCTAATCCTCCCCTGTCTCTAATTGGCTATCTCTCTCACAACTTCAACTTGTAGCAGCTAATGTGTGGTGAGCGCACTGGGACAGTAATGGCTGACATCCCATCTTCCAGGTGGTGCTACACATTTGTAAAGCACTTTGAACAGTGAGACGGGCACTATATAAATGTAATGAAATATTATTCTTAATATTCACTGACACACCCTGTCCTGTCATGATTTTAATGCTGTCAGAAGAGGGTCTTGTGTACTATAAAGTGCATTTTAAAAACATAATTGTTAAAAACAATGCCACACATTTATAAAGCAGATCCCCACTCTCAAAAATAAAGGTGCCTGAGCGGATCTTCATAGCTATGCCATAGGGGAACCATTTTTGGTTCCTAATAGATCCACCTTCTACAAGGTTCCAGAAAGAGTCATTTATGTATTTAGATCTATAACAGGCTCCATAAAGTAAAAAAAATAAAAATGTGAACCGACGGTAAAAGATTTGTGAAATACAGTACCAATGGTTCCTGATTTTACAAGGACTCTTGCTGCCTACCATAACTCAAGCTAAGTTCAGGTTTTCTTATTCTGTTAGTGTCCTCCTAGGTAGCCTACCATACATTAGAGCAGGGGTCCTGGTTGGCCGTAGTGGCTGCAGCTTTTTAATTCTAACCCTTTTCTTAATTGGCGACCATTTTTACTGCTAATTAACTCCTTTTCCTTTCATTTTAATTGACTTGTTTTTTTAAGATTTGTTCCTCTGAATCTCTTCATTTCTTTCCTTAAACAGAAATGAAATGTGAAGTGAGGGAGCCAACAGAAGACCATCTAAGTCAGTTGCTTCATTAGGTGCTGATTCTTGTTGTTAATTAAACTCGTTCTTTAATTTCATGGCTTGTTGTTGCTCTCATTGTGCAACAGCAGACATTTCTGAAATTGATGATTTTCTCTTTTCTAAGAGCACTGATAATGTTTTGGGGACCTGAGCAGATCAACATTCCTGAGACCTTCATCTTTCTTTATTTTCAGATATTGTATGATGGACACCAGTTGTTTTGGCTTGTTTTGTATCTCATTATTATCAGTCAGTCATTTTCCACCCTGCTATATCCTAACACAATGTCATGGGGGTCTGCTAGAGCCAATCCCAGCCAGCACAGGGCGCAAGGCAGGAACAGACTCCAGGCAGGGTGCCAGGCCACCGCAGGGCACACACACACACACACACCAAGCATAAAATTTCGGATCGCCAATGCACCTAACCTGCATGTCTTTGGACTGTGGGAGACACGGGGAGAACATGCAAACTCCACACAGGGAGGACCCGGGAAGCAAACCCCCAGGCCTCCTTACTGCAAGGCAGCAGCGCTACCCACTGCACCACTGTGCCTCTCTCTCATTATTGTTTGGCTGCTAATTAAGGACAAAGAAACAATTAAGGGGTCAGAGTCTTCAAGAGCAAGTCAATTAAAATGAATTCAAAAGAAGTTAATTATCAGCAAAAACAGATCACTAATTAAGAAAAGGGTTAGAATGAAACCCTGCAGCCACTGTGGCTCTCCAGGACTGGAGCTGGGGACCCCTGCATGGCAGATTTTCATTTTTTTTTTTTTCTACATATTAGGAAGTTTTTCAAAGCTCTCAGAAGCAACTTCTTATGTAAAGAACCCTTCCCAGAATGAAATGGTGTTTGGTTGAGCAATAGTTCCACGAGGAAGCACATAACCCAGAAAAGAATCCTAATATGTAATTAAAGTGAGCAGAATTCTTTCAGCTTAATGGTGAATCACATACTGAAGGACATCTGGGGAGATTAAGGGGAAGCGTGCTTAGGATTTAAGCCAGAAAACACTTCTTTAGGCAAAGAGTTGAGAGGAAAAATCTGAAACAAACTACTGAGACATATAAATGGGCAGAAACCTTGACAATGTTTAAGAAGGATCTGGATAAGATATTGGGACAGCTTAGCTATTAGCTAAACAAATTAGAGATAAGTGTACTGAATGAACTCCTCCTGTTTGTCAAGTTTCTTATTTGGTGTCCACCCAAATTGTTATTCTTGAAACAATGCTCGATGGTTCTCTGTAGGGTGCCTCATCAGTAATGTTACCTGCGGTCATTGGGTGTTTCATGCACCTTCCCCCAGGCAACCAATCTACGGTCAATCAGCAATCCACCGATCTGTTCTCATCATCCAAAGCCATCATGATGCTTGCTCAGCTGTCTCAATGATGGCACCAACTCTTCTCTTCCTTACTCTTGTAACGCAGAGTGTTGCAAAGGCCCCACAGAGAGATTTCCTTGCGAAACCCCACCACAGGCCGACACTTTGCTTTCCAGACTTCAGAATGACAGTTGAGGTAATAATAATAATAATAAATTTTATTTATACTGCATTTTATATAAACAATCTCAAAGTGCTACAGAGTAAAATAAAGTAATAAAACAAAAAGACCTAAAAAAAATACTTCAATAATAAAATATCTTTCTAAAAAGATAAGTTTTTAAATCTCGTTTAAAAACATCAATCGACTGTGGGGCTCTCAGGTAATCCGGGAGGGCGTTCCACAGTCTCGGCGCCACAGAAGAAAAGGCCCTGTCACCCATGCTGCTGAGCTTAGTTCTGGGAACTTGAAGAGTGTTAATGTGCACGGAGCGGAGGGTACGTGAAGAGGTCTTCGTACTTTGCCCTTTTCCTCCCTGAGGCCTCTTCAATCTGTTCTTCCCATGCAATCTGACCAGAGTACTATGTCAGGCGTAAGAGATGTCCCAAAGATATGCAAAGGAAGCCTTAATTGCTCTTCCCTTATTTGGCAGCCCTGGGCAGTGCAGAGTAACCTCTCTACTGTCTGCCATCCTGGCATTGTTGGTCTGACTCCCTCTCTGACAAAACAGGTGATGTGCAGAGTGGCTGAATAGCGTAGCAAGTTAATTTGTGTTGCCAAGATCAGTGTTCAACCACAGCTTGAGATTGCACCATTTCTTTTATATTAGGCAGGCAATATGGACTTCAGACTCTGAGGTTGTGGTTCAAAATCCTGCTATTGATGCTGTGTGGCCATAAGCTAATCACTTCATCTGGCTGCACTCTGCTTGGGTAAAAACTAAAAAGAAATGTAATCAGTTGTATCTCAAATGTTGTAAGTCACCTTGGATAAAGGTGTCAGCCTGATAAGTAAATAATAACAACGTTCTTCCCAAGTATCTCTTTTCAGCTGCTGTCAATTGCACTGCAGGTTGTGCCTGCTATGGTCTGGAGCACGTGGCCATGCCACCATCTATTCTGACACTTTGCTGAAGGTCTTGGGCAGGAGCTGAGACTGCTCTCCAGTGCTCCCTGAGTCTATTACTGGCTCAACTGGAGTTAATGGGGTTGGGAAAAGTCATAGTATACACGCTAGATGCTTTCTAAATACGGCCATGACATATACTTTTAAACTTTAGTTTGTAAGAGGTTAATTATGGTGATTATAATTAATTAAAAAAGTAATATAGTAACAGGACATTAATGTTTTTCTAGGCTTTGGAACTGAAATCCATTTTGTAGGTGTGTCTAATTAAAGTGGTGATCTTTATGGAAAAACACAATTTATGATTCACACAAATACACTGCCATGAGCAGCCACATGATTGGAGACGTGCATTGACTTTTCTGACAATATGCTTTTGACTTTCTTGTATATGAAGTATAGGGAAAGTATTGTAATTGTCCAAAGATTCAATGTCTAGATTTTGATGAATCTTGACGCTTTAGACCTCCCTGACTTTATCATATACCAAGTATAGAAAAAGTATTGTAATCGTCCAAAGATTCGATGTCGAGATTTTGATGAATCTTGACGTTTTTCGACCTCCCTGACTTTCTCATGTACCAAGTATAGAAAAAGTATTGTAATCGTCCAAAGATTCGATGTTGAGATTTTGATCAATCTCGATGTTTTAGACCTCCCTGACTTTATCATATACCAAGTATAGAAAAAGTATTGTAATCGTCCAAAGATTCGATGTCGAGGTTTTGATGAATCTCCACGTTTTTCGACCTCCCTGACTTTCTCATGTGCCAAGTATAGAGAAAGTATTGTAATCGTCTAAAGATTTGATGTCGAGATTTTGATGAACCTCAACATTTTAGGCCTTCCTGACTTTCTCGTATACCAAGTATAGACAAAATATTTTAATTGTCCAAAGATTCGATGTCGAGATTTTGATGAACCTCGACATTTTTGGCCCCCCTGACTTTCTCGTATACCAAGTATAGAAAAAGTATTGTAATCGTCGAAAGATTCGATGTCGAGATTTTGATGAATCTCGACGTTTTTCGACCTCCCTGAATTTCTCATATACCAAGTATAGAGAAAGTATTGTAATCATCCAAAGATTCGATGTCAAGATTTTGATGAATCTTGACGTTTTAGACCTCCCTGACTTTCTCATATACAAAGTGTAGGGAAATTATTGGAATCCTCCAAAAATTCCATTTCGAGATTTTGATGAATCTCGACATTTTAGACCTCCCTGAGTACGAAAATACCAATTTTGTAATTATCTCTTTGTATGTATGTAAACACGATAATTTGAGTACGCTTTCATTTTGGTCAACCAAATTTTGCATACAAGTATGAGGTACAAAACGTAGATTTCTATCAACTTTTGGCCAATTTCCGTTAACCGGAAACCGTATACCTTTTATTTATGCAGCTGCAGAGTCCGATTTATTCAACTTTACTTTTATAATAATTGTTCAATATATTATTAATTTGATTTGATTTGTTGTTGATGGTTCTTTTAATGTGCATAATACTCAAATATAATCATTGTCTTGCTGTTTACTCCTTGAATATCCATCCCC
>JANRMT010049829.1:24880631-24958193 GCA_026402145.1 Polypterus bichir lapradei | reverse complement strand
GCGCTTTGAGTAGTGAGAAAAGCGCTATATAAATGCAAAGAATTATTATTATTATTATGATTATGATTATTATTATTAACCAGTTTCCATTTCCAGAATCACTTCCATCACTTACAGTAAGGACTTTTTTCAGGACTGTAAATATCGTCGCGTGGTGGTTTGTTTGTGGAGTTTGTTTAGTACTTCTTGTGTTTGTAAGTAGTTATTCTAGCAAATAAGGAACAACTTATATATTTGTGTGTTTAATCTTTATGGGCATTTTCCTGGGTGTTGTTAATATTCAGGTGGCAGGGTGGAAATTCGGTAGGGCTTAGGTGTTGGCCTGATTCTATCCATCCCTCATTTTAAAAGCATAGTGAATTCCTTGCTACATAAATCTGGTAGCAACCTCCTTGCTTGCTAGAAGTTGGGGGTGTGCTACAAACTGTTGTTTCCTCCTGAGGACAACACAGTTTCATCTAGATTCTCTGCTTGTCTTACTGTTATTTCAACCATGGATGAAAGACCACCATCTACAGTTAAACTTGGCCAAAGCAAAGCCACTTGTCATCCAGGCAAGTCTGTCTGTTCAGCTCCCCGTCTCTCTACAGCTTGACTCAACACCAGCCAAGGTGGTACACACCCTTGTAGTGGTGGTTGATGAGCAACTATCTTCCTCTGACCACATTTAATTTCTCTCTCGTTCATGCAGAGTCACTCTGTATAACATCCGCAAAATCAGACCTTATCTGGCTGAGTAAATGTGACTGTGCCTGTTTCTCTTTTTATTTAACAAATTAAGAAACTTCATCATCATCTTGATCATCTTCAAAATAGTTCCCTTCTAAGTGGACACACAGATTCCAACCTTCAAAGCAATTCTGCAGATCATATTCTGACAGGCTGTTGAGGATCTTCGTCGTTTTTGCTTTCCCTATCTTCTACCGACCAAAAAAATGGGTTCCTCTGAGCACCGACTTCATCTTTGGGAAAAGTCCAAGGGAGCTGGGTCTGCCAAATAGGGTGGGTGCTCAAGCACATTGATTTTGTTCAGTGCTAAAAACTGCTTCACATAAAACGTTGTGTGCTGGCGCATTGTCTTGGTGCAAAATCCACAATTCTGGTTGCTTCCCTCTCACAATGTTCATGCAGTTTCATCAGGATTTCAGTGTATTACTGGCTGCCAGGAACCCAACTCTATGCCTTTGTAGCCGACTGCAATCTTTCTTTCTCTGCGTCGTATAAACAACAGTCAAGTCAGAGGCACGTAGGGTTGGAACAGAAGTTTTTATTTTCCTTTCCAAAAACAAGAAGGGGAAAAAAAGAACAGGACGTCACATAAGCTGCTTCTCCCCTAAGCCCCAACAGCATCCACCGTGCTTCTGTTTCCTTTAATTACACAATAAATACATTGCATATAAAACTATTTACAAAAAATTACTCATATTTTCCAGAGATAACTATTTCCAATATACAGAGCTTTATACAATAAAAAATATCCTAACTTTATATAATAATATATTAACAAACAAAAAAAATAGAGTAGCATACCTTTCTAAAAACAAAAAGGGGAAAAAAAGAACAGGGTGTCACACAAGCGGCTTCTCCCCTATGCCTATTAAATAATAAATTAAATCAATTACAAATTGTTTTAAAGAAAACTATTAATACAAAATAAATACAATAAAAATCAGAAAAAGCTTGGGGAGAGCTGAAAACACCGCCTGCCCCAACAGCGTCCTCTGTGCTTCTGGCGGCAGAGCCAAGAAACGTGGTGCATGCAGGTCGTAACACCAATTAACACCCGTACTACAACATATTATACAATCAGTATACTACTAACTATTTACAAGAATTAATTCATTTTGGGGAAGTTCATAACTAAAACAAAACAAGATTATAAGTAACACCAGTAACGGCGCACTGCACGATAACATGCAGTAAATACACTTGACTTGAGCATTCCTAGTTTTCATTCTCTTTCTCTGTACGTTTATCATTCGTTTGCTCAGAGGTTGATGCACTTGCTGCTTCCTGAGCAGCTCTTCTTTTCTACACCCTAGCGGCCCACTGCTTCTCTTTTTTCGTCAGCATCTTTTCGCGTTAAAACTGATTAAGTTAGTTTTTGTGTTGCAATTACTTTACAGTACAATTACAGTACGTTTTCTTTAAATTTTCACTTAAGCTGGCACTTAAGTCTTCAATCTGCCTCAAGAATGATTAGCGAAGGTGGTAGAGAATGAGAATGGCGCTCATATGCATGCGCCACACGGCTGCCCTGCTGCACGCTGCCAAGAGTTGATTCTACAATAAAATAAAATAAAAAGAGTAATAAAAATCATCACCCCGAAAGCAGATAGTAGACGTCACGTAATATATGTGTACTAAATTTCAAGTCAATAGTTAAACGGTTTGCGAGCTACAGGTGATTTAAAATCCTGGACAGACAAACGAACAGCAACGGTAGCGTATTATATAGGAAGACTAGGGGGTTCCCCCCGCTTGCTTTGCTCCCCGACACCAGCCTGCGCTACACGCCAGCTACTTCACATTTCTGCCACTCATGTTGTGAAGAGGGGGTCTGAATGCACCCCAAGGTGCTCCTCCAAAACCCCCTCTTAAACGGTGACACAATGGGAAACAAACTGTTTTTTTTTTTTTTTTTTTACCTCCTCTTTGCTGGATCAGCTGCTGGTTTGCTGCTGCTGCCATGCTGCATGATCTGCATCTCGTGTGGTGCTTTGAACATTTAAAAGCCTGTACAGCAGCTTTCCTACTCTTTATCTTTTATTTCCAGCCCCAGGCATGGTTAAATCTCTTGGCACAAAGTCTTGTCTCGTGGGACTTAAGTTCTTGATATTTTATAGTTTATAATTTAAAAATGGAATAAGAATCTGAAAATCTAACAACAACATCACATTAAAGTTTGATAAGAAAAGAATGACACTGAACATATATATGTAGGCTTTAAAATAAGCCCGATTTAAAGCATGACAAAAAAGTCACATAAAAACATGACATAAAGTTGTTTCACTTTTAGCCTTAGGATTTTATATATAGAGAGTAGATATTATACTTTGCTACGCCTTCACAATATCCTGGACATCCTCCACTCCCACTTTTCATTCCCGAGTTTTGGGGTTAGTCTCATTTTTTTTTTTCTTGTGTTGGACCTCATATGCAGCACAGCTTCTGGTCCGGGCTTTGGTCTTGTCAAGTCTGGACTCCTGCAACCCACTACTAACAAGATGACCCATATGTGCTATCAATCCACTGCAGATGGTCCAAAATGCAGTGGCCTGTCTTGCATTCAACCAGCCAAGACACTCCATGTCATTTCTTTCTCTTCAGGTTCACTACATTGTCTCCCTGTAGCAACAGACATTAAGTTCAAAAACCTTGATATTTGCCAACAGGGTAGTCAATGTGTCAGCACCGGTGTGTGTGTGGAGACACAGGTGATGTACTATGCTCCTTCTTGCCAACTCAGATCTGCCAGTGATGAGCATTTGGTGATGCCACCTCTGTGTGGTGCCAAATCTCAATCCAGACTCTTTCCATGTGTAACTTCTAGTTGGTGGAACAAGCTGCCCACCTTCACTGCTTGACTCCCTCAGTCTGTTTACAAAGCAAATGGAAACCTAAGTGTTCTGTGAAGACATGTTTAATTGTTAATGAGTGTTTTTTGGCTCTAAGGATATCTGTCACATTTTTCATTGGTAATATTTTGTTATGCCAGCTTGAGGTGACCAACATTTGTATACACTTGATCAAAACAGTAGCTAGAATGATGTTACTCAATTATGTTGCTAAGTTGCTTTGGATAAAAGGATCTGCTAAGCAAATACATGTAAATGTAAAAAGTGCTTTTTATAGACACTCTGTAGATCAGAGAGTTAGATTTGTTTTTTACTTTCTCGTATACGAAGAATAGGGAAAGTATTATAATCGTCCAAAAATTCAATGTTGAGATTTTGATGAATCTCATCGTTTTAGACCTCCAAGACTTTCTTGCATACAAAGTATGGGGAAAGTATTGGAATCGTCCAAAAAGTTCCATTTCGAGATTTTGATGAATTTCGACGGTTTAGACCTCCCCGAGTCCGAAAATACCATTTTTGGAATTGTCTGCGGGTGTGTATGTGTGAGGACGCTCTCACTTAGGTCAGCTAATTTTGCATACAAGTGTTAGGTACAAAACGTAGATTTCAATCAACTTTTGGGCTATTTCCGTTAACCGGAAGTGATACCTTTATTCATGAAGCTGCTGAGTCTGATTTATTCAACTTTTATAATAATTGTTCAATATATTATTAATTTGATTTGATTTGTTGTTGATGGTTCTTTTAATGTGCATAATACTCAAATATAATCATTGTCTTGCTGTTTACTCCTTGAATATCCATCCCCATATGTGAGTATACGAGAAAGTCCAGGGGAGACCACTCCCGATTTTTTTTTTTTTTTTTTTAACTTTAAACTACTTCCAGATTGTGCCATGAGAGATTTTTTTCTTTAGCTCAAGATTTACTTTGGCTTGTCAGTGGTGAGGAAATGGGGTTGGTTCAGCAGATGGCACCGTGCCCGCATGCTTTCCATATTGAAACCTGAAGTGACATTGGCCCGCTGGAATGAATGATGTCAACTTGCAGTGAGGAACTTGGAGAAATATCTGCCATCCCCAGAGGGTCGCCAGGCTTCATGGAGGCGATAGCTGATTGACCCCCACAGCAATTAAATGACGCCAGACTCCAGGCTGCTTGCCAGTGTGACCTCATTGCTGGTGGCTGAAATGATATAACTTTAAGGTGTTTGAGTGCAGTAAGAACTGGGGGAGGCCACCACCCCTGGGAATCAAATTTTATTATGCAGGTGGCCAAAGAAGTTTAGCACAATTGATGTCATTTTTAAAGCTGTGTGTGAGAGTTTGTTAATGTTAATGGCCATTTTTGTCTTTTCAGGCAATCGTAACGCAACTGTGTATTGGGATGCAGCACAGAAGCTGATGTTTGTGAAGGAGGGAGTGATGGACAAAAACGGAGCTGCCTATGGCTATTTTAATGACACCTTGATACACTCTGGCTGGGGTGTGCTGGAGGTACGAGCTGGCTACGGGCCCAAGCTGCCTAATATCGAGAACGTCATGTTTGCTGCTGGCTACTTGGAGGGCTACCTCACAGCACAGTAAGTCCACCCTCCTAGTTAAAAAAAGAAACCATTTATTTCATTATGTTCATTATTTCTTTCTGGACATGAATTGTGGTGGTGTAGTTGCTTTACATCTTCAGTGATTTGGGTTGGGTTAAAGGGTTGAGTCGATTGTCTGTGGAGTCTTCATGTTCACCTCATATGCCAAAGATGAGTGCATCAGGCTACTTGGCATACCCAAACTGGCCAACCCCCGCGCCAAAAAAAGACATGGGGCACATGGTGCACATTACTGCCAGAGTTCTGAAAATGGACAGTTTAGGCAACTCAATTTAATTTTGTGCCAGATGGTGAATGTCCTGCAGCTCTACCATGGCACACACCCTAGTGTCAGATCACCTCTTAAAACTCTCATCTTTGCTTTGCCGACCCACTAACTCAAGCTTTTTCACTTTTCTCCTGTGAAGAAAGATGTCCATTCACTACAGCAACATGTACCCCCAGTTGATAACGGACCCCAGCATTATTGGCCCAGTGACTGACTTCATGAGGTGAGCAATGTGAGAATCATTTTACTTTTGAAAGCAACCCTAGACATGTCCTACCAGGGTGGGTCAAGTAGGGTCCTGGAGGGATGGAACTGATTCTGCTCTTTGTGATCCTTCACTTTCCATCCGTTTCTGCCCATTTAAAACAATATTTCTAAAAAGTGTAACTAATCAAAATTATTATTCCATGTTTTGAAAGCATCCCAGTGTCTAAAGAGAGAGTCTCAAAATAAATCAGACAAGTCAGCAGCAATTTATGTTTTATAACCAGCACCCTGGTTAATACTAAAATGCTGAAAGGCTGCCAAGCAAAGTTCACATTTCGTTAAAACTTTAATGTTTATTGGTGTTTTCTTTCCACAACTAATCTGAAGCTTAATAATTGACCTACCCTGGTTGTTGTTTTTTTTTTTTTTCTCAAATAAATTGCTGGGATCTGTTTGGTAAAATTAGTAGGTAACATCCTGGCCAAGTGGGCCACGTGAAAAAGTAAGTACACCCCATTCCTTTTTAACATGTGGACATATCAAGAGTTGATCTTCACTTAAACAGTAAAGGTGATACAATATGACATATAATGACCTCTTGGGCACGGCCAATGCAGTAGTGTGTCTGGATGCAGAAAGAGTGTCAACATTGTTGAGAGGTTTACTTACCTTGGCAGTGACATTCATGACTCTGGTGACTCTTCCTATAAAGTCAGTAGACGGATTGGGAGAGCATAGGGGGGTCATGAGGTCGCTGGAAAGGGGTGTGTGGCACTCCCGATATCTCAGCAAAAGGACGAAGGTCCAAGTCTTTAGAGTCCTGGTGCTTCTTGTCTTGCTATATGGTTGCGAGGCATAGACGCTATCCAGTAACCTTAGACGAAGACTGGACTCCTTTGGTATTGTGTCTCTCTGGAAAATCCTTGGGTATCGTTGGTTTGACTTTGTGTTGCTCATGGAATCCCGAATGAGGCACATTACCTGCATTGTGAGGGAGCGTCAGTTACGGCACTACGGCCATGTGGCTTGTTTCCCCAAGGGTGATCCGGCTTACAAGATCCTCGTTGTTGTGAATCCGAGTGGCTGGACCAGGCCAAGGGGTCACCCACATAGCACCTGGTTGCATCTCTGGAGGGTGGGACTGGACCATGTGTCTGCCTGGGGGGTTGCCAACCGGGATCCCGATTTGTTTCGTCATGTAGTGGGTGCGGCAACATGCTGTACCAGTGCATGCTCCCCAACTTGACTTGACTTGACAACACATTCACATTTTCCTGGTCCATTGTATAATTTAATTAAACATAAAGGCCAATTTAGCACGTGGAAAAAGTAAGAACACCTCTACGTTTATCAGTACGTGTTTTACTGTGTTAAAGTGTCCAGTAATGGCAGTTTAATCTCTAAGGTTTTCTATCATATTGGAGGGCAAGTTAATACAGGAAATGCCCAAAGTATTAGCCTTGATTTACATGTACACTTAGGTCCATAAATATTTGGACAGTGACACAATTTTCATATACAGTCGACCCTTGATATACGACCGGCCTGACATGCGAACAACTTGATTTACGACCAAAATTTTTGTTTTGATTTATGACCAACATCTTGCGTTACGACCCGAATGCGGTCATGTGTATCCGCTTGTGCGATTGTAAACAAACAGCCGAGAGCGTTCGTAAGCATCAGTCGGAGCCCAGATACATGTGTTTGTGGACGTAATTTCGGTCAGTGCAGTGATTTGTCTATACAGTAATCCCTTGCTACTTCGCGGTTCACTTTTCGCGGATTCACGACTTCGCGGGTTTTTAAATATAATAGTATTTCCTAGTCTAAGAACAACAAAACAAGTTCGGTGACTAAGTGCGTTGTAACACGGGCTGTGATTGGTACATGGGAGGGAGACGACAAATCACAGCTTCCCGCTTTCTAATCAGGCCCGTGATTGGTGCTTTGACTGATGCCCAGATCCCACAGCATCTCCCCTTGTCTCTCTGTCGTGGCCATTTTGCTTCAAGCTTTCTCGCCGAGCGGTTTACTTTACACTGTACTGTGTGTGATTTTTTTTGTGGTTTCTTTGTGTTGAACTTCGCTTCAATTTTCACCCCTTGCAATGGCTCCCAAACGTGCTCCTTCTTCCAAGGCTGGTGCTGAGCCGTCTGAAGAGACGTAAAATACAGTCATTGGCTGCGCAGTAAAAGTCATCATCACCTTCATCATCATCATTTTTACTGCACAGCATATTCATCACCATCATTACGTCATATATAGGTACATGTGCTTCGCTATACAGTAACTGTAAACTTATCTACCGATTTCATATTGCTTCACAGTTGTCCATGTTATTAATAGAGTAAAGGGTGGGTTGTAAACAGTACAGGGAGGGTTTAAAAAAGTCCAAATACACGAATTTGGAAAGTAAAACAGATTCTTGCCACAAAAATGACTGGCTTAAAGGTTTCTCCATAGGTTTGCAAAACAGAATCATAAACTGTCAGTGGTTGAGCAAGAATCAACCGATGTCTCCGTAATCAGAGTTACTTAACATGGATGCTATTTGAGTTACTAGTAGAAAAAAAACCTCTCATGGACACCGCTTATCCATCTAGTGGATCTTCATAGCAGTGCAGAATACTAGCAGCTCACTGCAGGGCTCAACACAACATTTCTGTTCAAGCTGAGGTAGACATGTCCTTGCCAGGTTTTCTTACCAGTTTTTGCCCAATACTTCATTAGTTGAGCAAGAAGCAAAACTGGTGGCCATTTGTTATCTCTCTGTTTATTAGTTTATAGTCTAACTAATGGTGGGCTAGATTAACATCATTATTACATTTAGACCAGCTTTAGTTTGACCCCTTTGTTCACTTTTGAGTCTTAACAAAGTGTGGTGCTGTCACACTTGCAGCTGAATTCAGTGAAATGCCTACTGAGATGTAAACTTTTGAGATACTGGTGAATCAAAAATTGGAGATGTACATTAGAATACTTAAGAAAAAAAAAATCTTATATCTAAAGGTAATTCTAGCTATGAAAAACATGCAGCTCATAACATACAAATCTGCTTAAGTCTGGAATGCTAACTGTACATTGCCACCCCTTAGTAAACAGGACACTTGGGCTCGGGAGCAGGTCAAGGAGAAAAAGGCCACAGACCCCCTCTGGCGCCACGTGGGCTACGTCTTGGCTCAGCTGGATGGAATGCAGGCTGGAGCTGCAGAGTGGGCAAAGCGTAACAGGACAAAGGTAAGAGGACTACGACATTCCTGGGTCTCCTTGAACGGCTGCCCATTTCCATCTTTGCTTAGGCTCTTTTCTGTTTAGAAAAGCTTACAGGGAGTCCATCTACTATCTCAGATATTTGCTTTTGGTGGAGCGGACTTTTTTGAAGGGTGGAGCTGCACAACCAGAGTTTATTACAGACAATCTAATTCTGAGGGAAAATAAAGTGATGCATCAGGTTTAAGCTAGGATAAGAACAGAAGGATGACAATGCTGGCCATGTCAAAAATAAGTAGCAAGACCAACACGCTTTACAATAGTATATGGAATAATCCGACATGTTCAGAGTTTACAGGAGGCGGACTAGTGAGCCACATCTTCTGCATGACTTTGTAAATAGAAGCACATTTACATCTCCTATCGGCAAAATAGCTGGCACAGGCTGTAGCCTTAATATGTGAAAATGTGCCAGCTGAAATACCTCATTCATGGGCTGTAACATTAACCTTAACACAATGATTCTGGATAATCGTGACCTTCTAGTGAAAGTATTTTAATCGTCCAAAGATTCGATATCGAGATTTCGATGAATCTCAGTGTTTTAGACCACCCTGACTTTCTCGTATACAAAGTATAGTGAAAGTATTGGAATCCTCCAGAAATTTCATTTCGAGATTTTGATGAATTCTCGACATTTTCAACCTCCCTGAGGCTGAAAATACAATTTTTGGAATTATGTTTGTGTGTCTGTCTATCTGTGTGTGTATATGTAAACGTGATAACTTGAGTACGCTTTCACTTAGGTCAAACAAATTTTGCATACAAGTATTAGGTAAAAAACATATCAACTTTTGAGCTATTTCCATTAACTGGAAGTGGTACTTTACCTTTTATTCATGCAGCTGCAGAGTCTGATTTATTTATACTTGGCTTTTATACTAATTGTTCAATATATTATTAATTTGATTGGATTTGTTGTTGATGGTTCTTTAATGTACATAATATGAAAATATAATCATTGTCTTGCGGTTTACTCCTCAAATATCCATTCCCATATCTGAATATACAAGAAAGTCGAGCAGAGACCACTCCCGATATTTTTGTAAGGAATTTAATGACAGAACGATGCTTCTAATCTGTCAGTTTCTTCATAGACTCGCAGAACGATGTGTCCCCTTTATCTCTGAATGTTTGCAATAAAGTGACCTCAAACTGCATGGGTGCCACGTTGAAAGGTATCCTGATCTCCAGTGACAAGATCTGTCACACAGATACCTGGTAGTCGGGTAGACAAATGATTGAACCCCCTCAACACTATGCACTGCCACTCATTCTCCCTAAAATGACATTTTAAAAGTGTAACATTTAAACAAATCCTATTGACAGTGTGGCAACAGGTAAGAAAGGAAAGTAAAAAGGATAAGTTGAGTAGAACATCACCGCTGACAATGAACGTCAAACAGAAAGCATGATTTGGAAAAATCTAACATGGCCACTGGATGAGTTTCTTCATATTTACCACATGAGTGCAACCCACATTTTAAATTTATGTGAATCTACCAAAATAGATGGAAAGTGCAATATGACTACTGCATTTAAAACTTGAGCTTTATATTGAACTGAAAATTCAAAAGTTGTTTCTTTCAGACTCCTAAATGTATTTTCCAAATTTGGTGAAATTCAGAGTGGATTTTTGGCAGCTGTTGGTATCACATTTATAATCTCTGAGCCTTGAAAGTTTGAAGCCAAATAGTTGAAATTTACTCAAAACCTAATGCTCTTAAAACCAAGTCTATAAAATCTGATACTGTTAAGAATTTAACCATCCGATCCTGGAGGTCTGCAGTGCCTGCAGGTTTTCATTCCAGTCAGTTTTCTAATTAGAAGCCCAGTCTAGCAGACAATGAAACTTGGTATTTAATTCTATTTTCATTCTTCCAAGACAATTCTTCCTCACATCGTAGATTTTTTTTATTTTCTGAGAGCATTATCCATATGTTTTGGGGTCTGGAACAGCTTTGTACGTCTGTGATCCTTCCCTCCTCTCTCTTTTATTTGAAAACATTGTATTAATATTTATACTCCATGATGCATATACACAGCTTTAAATGGAAGCACGTTAGCTGGACAGCTGGTGGCTCCTTTTTCATTCGCACCTCATTATTAACTGATGGCTGGTTAATCTGCGGTGAGTTAACTGGAATTCTCTGTAAATACAGTTATACCCGAGTCACAGTGGCGTGTAATGATGTACTTTATAGTGTCAAGCCTGATTAACTCTCAGGAGAGTATCCTTCTGCCATCTAATAGATGGAATAACATCCTGCTGCCAAAAAATGAATATTTTCATGCTTTCTGCCACTTTAAGGTAACTAATCAATATTCATGAATGGGGCGGAGCCTCCAACAATAAAATACAATGGCAAACAAAAAGCTGTGAAGACAGTTTTAGAATGAACTGAAACTGAACCACTGCTGGAAACGAGTGATAGCGATGACGATGTCCATCGGTCACCAGACGTTGACACGGAAAGTGAAACTGACGCACGATAAGGCACTGTATGACCATGAAGTTTCACTGTAGGGAAAAATGACTGCGATCATGAAGGAGGACAAGAAAAGACGTTGGGCCCCTAAGCACTGTTCACTATGTAGCGATTGTCATTTGTGTCAGTGGAAATGTGGAAGTCGCTAAGCACACAATAACACAAAGGGTGTGTCGATCATACGGGTCAGGCTTTGACATTCTACCCTCTCGTGTGCAAGCATTGGAAAAAAATATAAGAGAAAAGTGCAAAGAAACACGCATCTGTTGTCCTGATTGAGAGGTGAGTCTGTGCGTTGATGACTGTCTCAAAACATATTATTAAATAATTATGAATCAGTGCTGGTTTAGTATATATTCATAATGTTTGCTATTATGGCAACAATGACTTTAGGACAACACATTTAAGCATTGTTTAATCGTAGGACATTATCACACATACTAATGTGTACATTTACAGCAGAATTTTTTAGTAGTATATTTTAATTTTATTGAATTTTTAAAAATCAAATAACACTCCATACACACAATTTAAATTTTACAAAAAGAAAAAAAATAAAAGGTTTGAAACAAATCAACCCCCACCCCTGAGAAAGAGAGCTAGGCCAGCAGTGTAAAACTTTATGCTAGTAAAGGCAAATGAATGGATAAAATAATAAATGAATAAAGATAATTGAAGTAAAAGAGGGAAGAGAACCAGCTTCCTTAATTTAAATGCTTATTCTAAAATGTTATTGATTAGTTCTTGCCAGGTTTTAAAAATGTTCTGCACAGATCCTTTAAGTGCAAATTTGATGTTTTCCAGTTTCAAATAGTGTGTGACATCAGTTACCCACTGACTTAGAGTAGGAGAGTTAGGATTCTTCCAGGTGAGCAAGATAAGTCTACATGCCAATAGTGTAGCAAAGGTGATTACAGTTTGTTTCTCCTTCTCCACTATAAGCCCATCTGGGGGTCCACCAAACACAGCTGTAAGTAGATTAGGAGGGATTGTGACATCCAAGCTGTCTGAAAGGCATTTAAAGATTTTGGTCCAAAATGATGTTAAGTTGGTGCAGGCCCACAACATGTGACCTGTTGTCCATCAGTCAGGAAAACACCGTAATATACAATTCATCTTTAGTGTGTCACTGATGCTGTACGCACCTTCCCTAAACCCCTTCTGTTCTGCCCCATTCACAATGCCCTTCTACACAAGCCCGTTCCCTAAAGCCCATTTTGATTCTGTTTGCTCCTTCGTACTTTTAAATTATGGCTTTAGGACAACACATTTAAACATTGTTTAAAAATCGTAAAACATTATCACACATACTAATGTGTACATTGACGTCAGCATTTTAATGACAACATCATCATAAGATCAAAATGATCACACAGAGTGTTCTTAGGCTTTTAGTGTGCCTGTCAGATTGAAACTATGCAATCTACTAGAGGATGTATGTTCAATTCTTCCACTGATTGTTTCAATCTCATAGCTACTATAGTTTATGTAAACCAACATATCCCATTGTTTTCAAAGCTCCAAAAATTTTCCTTTTCAGTCACAATCAGGAAGAAGCCTCCAAAGCTTCATAGGATGTTGTCCTTCCATCACTAGTTATCGGCAAAGTCTAAATCTCTTGGCAAAAACAAAATCATTGTAGAACATTTAGCTAGTACTACAATCTAGCTGTCTTTGTGCAACCTTATGAAAGCTACATTTGGTTTTCATATGTGGCTCACCCAGCTGGCTTAACCTCCTTGGCATTTACCCCAAATTCTATGTAAAAATGGTTAACCCCGAGTACTACTGTTCATAAGCTGTTTTGATAGCATACACAGTGTTAAGCCTGAGTAACACCCAGGACAATATCCTACTGCCATCTTGTGGATGAAATAACATCATGCTGCAAATAAATCATGACTCTGTCTATACATTCTATCGGTCTATGGCAACTCATTAATATTTATATGTGGGGTGGAGCTTTCAACCAAAAATGCAATGGCGTGTAAATGAAAGCCATACACTTAGTTTTAGAACTAACTGAAACTGAACCACTAGATGAATCAAGCGATAGTGATGACAGTGTCAATTGGTCACCAGATGTTGATATGGATAGCAAAACTGTTGCATATGACACCGTATGACCGAACTGCTGTGATATGCCAAGTGAATTTAGTTGAGTGAAGCTTTACCATTCAAGTAAGTGTGTGGCAAAAAGATTGTGATCAAGTAGAAGGACAAAAACGATGTTAACTCTCTTAGCACTGTCCGTAATGCAGCGACTGCAAATGTTCATGTCAGGAGAAATGTGGAAGTCACTAAGCTTTGTGCTGCATTAGCCTACAATAACACAAGAGGCGTGCGATCAGGAGCTAACATTCTACACATTCATACACAAGAAACAGAAAAGATATTAGAAAAATATGCAAAGAAACGTGTCTACGGTCCCGTTTGCAACATCAGGCTTGTCATTGGTGACAGTTTCAAAACATCTCACACAAAAGATGTGTGCCAAACCAGCATCACTACAGCAGTGAACTTTAGATGTACCTTTCCCATTGTAATTATGCTGACATTCTGGTATTCACAGGTTTCAGTTACACTTAAAAAGTTTTTCTTGTTGAAAAGAGTTCAAACTTTTGGCTCGTTTTTTCTGGAGTATACAGGGGTTAAGAAAATGGGTAACAATATCTTAATGCAGCTGTTTAAAACTAAAATGGGCAATCCGGTGGTCTGAATCGTAACAAATGAGTTTGCTAAAACTGAGCCCAAAAAATCATATTGTGTTTCTTTGTGCCAGTCCCAAACCCGGATAAATGGGGAGGGTTACGTCAGGAAGGGCATGCAGACAACAAAACAAAAGAGAAGAAGAGGGGGGGAGTCGTGTCCGGAGGCAGGAGGAGAGGAGGAAGGTAAAGAGAGTGGAACTGAGGGTAGGAACTTTGAATGCTGGTAGTATGACTGGTAAGGGGAGAGAGTTAGCAGATATGATGGAGAGAAGGAAGGTTGATATATTGTGCGTGCAAGAGACTGAATGGAAGGGGAGTAAGGCCAGGTGGATTGGAGGTGGATTCAAATTGTTCTATCATGGTGTGGATGGGAGGAGAAATGGAGTAGGAGTTATTCTGAAGGAACAGTATGTCAAGAGTGTTCTGGAGGTGAAAAGAGTGTTAGACAGAGTAATGATTATGAAGATGGAAATTGGAGGTGTGATGATGAATGTTTGTTAGTGCATATGCACCACAAGATTTTTGGAGTGAGCTGGATGAAGTGATGAACAGTGTACCCAAGAGACAGAATGTGGTGATTGGAGCAGATTTCAATGGACATGTTGGTGAAGGGAACAGAGGAGACGAGGAGGTGATGGGTAGGTATGGTGTCAAGGAGAGGAATGAAGAAGGTCAGAGGATAGTGTATTTTGCCAAAAGGATGGACATGGCTGTGGTGAATACATATTTTAAGAAGAGGGAGAAACATAGGGTGACGTACAAGAGTGGAGGAAGATGCACACAGGTAGATTACATCCTATGCAGAAGAGTCAATCTGAAGGAGATTGAAGACTGCAAAGTGGTGGCAGGGGAAATTGTAGTTAAGCAGCATAGGATGGTGGTCTGTAGAATGACGTTGGAGATCAAGAAGAGGAAGAGAGTGAGAGCAGAGCCAAGGATCAAATGGTGGAATTTGAAAAAGGAAGACTGCAAGGTTGACTTAAGGGAGAAGGTGAGACAGGCACTGGGTGGCAGTGAAGAATTACCAGACAGTTGGGAAACTACAACAGATGTAATAAGGGTGACAGCAAGAAGGGTGCTTGGCGTGACATCTGGACAGAGGAAAGAGGAAAAGGAAACCTGGTGGTGGAATTGGGAAGTACAGGAGAGTATACAGAGGAAGAGGATGGCAAAGAAGTGGGATAGTCAGAAAGATGCAGAAAGCAGACAAGAGTACAAGGAGATAAGGCACAAGGTGAAGAGAGAGGTGGCAAAGCTTAAAGAAAAGGCGTATGATGAGTTGTATGAGAGGTTGGACACTAAAGAGGGAGAAAAGGACCTGTACCGATTTGGTTAGACAGAGGGACCGAGCTGGGAAAGATGTGCAGCAGTTTAGGGTAATAAAGGATAAAGATGGAAACGTACTCACAAGCGAGGAGAGTGTGTTAAGCAGATGGAAAGAGTACTTTGAGAGGCTGATGAATGAAGAGAAAGAGAGAGAAACGGTTGGATGATGTGGAGCTAGTGAATCAGGAAGTGCAATGGATCACCAAGAAGAAAGTAAGGACAGATATGAAGAGGATGAAGAATGGAAAAGCCATTGGTCCAGATGATATACCTGTGGAAGCATGGAGGTGTTTAGGAGAGATGGCAGTGGTGTTTTTAACCAGATTGTTTAATGGAATCTTGGAAAGTGAGAGGATGCCTGAGGAGTGGAAAAGAATTGAACTATTGCCGCTATTTAAGAATAAGGGGGATGTGCAGGACTGTAGTAACTACAGGGGAATAAAATTGATGAGCCACAGCATGTAGTTATGGGAAAGAGTAGTGGAAGCTAGGTTAAAAAGTGAGGTGATGATTAGTGAGCAGCAGTATGGTTCCATGCCAACAAAGAGCACCACAGATACAATGTTTGCTCTGAAGATGTTGATGGAGAAGTTTAGAGTAGGCCAGAAAGAGTTGCATTTTGTCTTTGTGGACCTGGAGAAAGCATATGACAGAGTGCAGTGAGAGGTGGTATTGTATGAGGAAGTCGGGAGTGGCAGAGAAGTACATAAGAGTTGTACAGGATATGTACGAGGGAAGTGTAACAGTGGTGATGTCTGCTGTAGGAGTGACAGATGCATTCAAGGTGGAAGTAGGATTACATCAGGGATCGGATTCGAGCCCTTTCTTATTTGCAATGGTGATGGACAGTTTGACAGACAAGAATAGACAGGAGTCCGTGTGGACTATGATGTTTGCTGATGACATTTTGATCTGTAGCGATAGCAGGGAGCAGGTTGAGGAGACCCTGGAGAGGTGGAGATATGCTCTAGAGAGGAGAGGAATGAAGGTCAGTAGGACCACCAAGACAGAATACATGTGTGTGAATGAGAGGAAGGTCAGTGGAATGGTGAGGATGCAGGGAGTAGAGTTGGCGAAGGTGGATGAGTTTAAATACTTGGGATCAACAGTACAGAGTAATGGGGATTGTGGAAGAGAGGTGAAAAAGAGAGCGCTGGCAGGGTGAAATGGGTGGAGAAGAGTGTCGGGAGTGATCTGTGACAGACAGTTATCAGCAAGAGTGAAAGGAAAGATCTGCAGGATGGTAGTGAGACCAGTTATGTTATATGGGTTGGAGACGGTGGCACTGACCAGAAAGCCGGAGACAGAGCTGGAGGTTGCAGAGTTAAAGATGCTAAGATATGCATTGGGTGTGACAAGATGGATAGGATTAGAAATGAGGACATTAGAGGGTCAGCTCAAGTTGGACGGTTGGGAAACAAAGTCAGAGAGGCGAGATTGCTTTGGTTTGGACAAGTGCAGAGGAGAGATGCTGAGTATATTGGGAGAAGGATGCTAAGGATAGAGCTGCCAGGAAGAGAAAAAGAGGAAGGCCTAAGAGAAGGTTTATGGATGTGGTGAGAGGGGACATGAAGGTGGTGGGTGTGACAGAACAAGATGCAGAGGACAGAAAAATGTGGAAGATGATCCACTGTGGCAACCCTTAACGGGAGCAGCCAAAAGAAGAATAAGACAATGAGTAGATTTTAATTAAAAACCTGCAGCCATTGTGGTCCACCAAGACCGGAGTTGAGTACCTTTGCCATAGACACAGATGTTTTCAAAAATTCACAAAATGTTTTGTTGGGATATCAAAATGCCAAAAACCGGATTTTTTTTTTTTTGATGTTTTAATGAAAACAATTCTCCATATATTAAATATGGAGAAGGCAACAAGTACAGTAAGCACGGTGGTCACCTTCTCTGTGTGTCTTTCTCTCTCTTTGTCTCTGATTCTACAGGCCCTGTCTTTGTTTCAAGTTCAGTTCCTCAACTCTATGGGGGATCTCCTTGATCTGATACCCATGCTGACCGGCACAGGTCAGACAGTGCTGCGTTCTGACAGCTGGACAAAGAACAGACGAGCCATGGGCCACTGCTCTGCTCTCATCAAGGTGAGTGTCCCCAGCATATCTGATCAAGGAGGGAAAGAGAGGGCAGTCCCTGTGGGGGAGGCAGTTTGAAGTTAACTGGAGGACATCCACTTTATTCCATGATTATTCCACTTAATCGAATATCTAGTGGTGGCTGAGACCCTGAGTCCATCCTGGGATAGAGCTGGAAGTGCATCACAGTTTGTAACTGAACACAAACTCGCGCTGGGCCAACTAAGAGTCGCCATTTATTCTACAACATATCCAGTATATTTGGGATATGAGAGTAAAATTTCCCCAGACAGTGACTTGGTCAAGAATCCAAATGAATCTCCATCGTTGACTATGACATTAACATGCAATGGATTCATAAAGTATTCAAGCCCCTTCACTTTCTGCACACTTTACTGTGTTGTAGATTTAACTATACACAAATAAATTGGTAATTTTTGTCCATCAATCTACCCTCAGTTACCCATCATGACAATGTGGACACGTTTTCAGAAAGGTTTGCAACAAACACAAACTGAAATCTCTCCTTCATAGTATTCAGAACCTTTGCTGAACCTTTTCAGATTGTGGTCTGGTGCCCCCTGTTTGCTTTGATTTCCCCTTGAGATGTTTCTAGAACTTGATTGGAGTCCACCTGTGGTAAACTGAATCATTTAGAAAGGCACACACCTGTGTATGGAGAGAGAGATAGAGAGGCTGATAGCTTGTTGTCGCACCACCACACATCTGACCACTTCAATTGGGACCCGAGTGCAACGGGTGACACCTTAGCACCACATTGGAACAGTGTGAGTTTCGTTTTTTACGGTGGCTGGAGTGCCAATCCTGCCACCAACCCCCAAGTTTTCCCTGTAAATTGGAGGACCTGCTTGTAGGACTGGATGCAGATTAACGTCATGCCCAGGATGAAGCAAGGTCCAACAATTCGCACTGCATGTCAGGACAAAAACCAAGCCATGAAGTCCAAGGAACTCCCTGTAGACCTCCATGATCAAATTGTGGTGAGATATAGATCAGGACAAGGGAATAAAAACCATTTCTAAAGCTTTGAATGTTCCCAGAAGCTCAGTGGCCTCAATAATTGTGAAAGGAAAGAAGTTTGGAACCACCAGGACTCTTCCTAGAGTTGGCCATTCAGCCAAACTGAGTAACAAGGCAAGAAGTGCTTTGGTCAGGGAGGTGACCAACAACCCAAATGTCACTCTAAGAGGTGACCAACAACCCAAATGTCACTCTAACAGTTTCGGAAGTCCTGCTGAGATGGGAGAACCTTTTGGAAGGACGGCCAATTCTGCAGTACTTCACCAATAAGGCGTTTATGGTAGAGTAGCAAGATGAAATTAACAATAATTTTAAGGACTCTAAGAGCATGAAGAAAAAGATTCTCATGTCAGATGAGGCAAACATTGAACTCCAAGTACTGCGTCTGGTGAAGACCAGGCATTGCTCATCACCTGCCTAACTAACACCATCTTAACAGTGAAGCATTGTGGTGGCAGCATCATATTATAGGGGTGCTTCACATTGGTAGTGGCAGGGATAACTGCTCAGGATTGAGGGAAGGGTGAATGTAGCCGAATCGAGAGGTCTTTGATGAAAAGCTGCACCAGAGTGCCTGAGATCTCAGACTAGGGTGACACATTCTGCACACCAAAGACCGAGGCATACAGCCAATACAACACTGGAGTGGCTTCAGGATGAGTCTCTGGGTGTCTTCGAATGGTCCAGACTCAAACCCCATACAACATCTGTGGAGAGCCCTGAAGATGGCAGTTTACAGACGCTTCCATTTCCAATCTTGAGAGGATCTGCCAGGAAGAATGGAATAAACTGCCCAAATCCAGGTATGCTAAGCTTGAAGGGACTTACCCATGAAGACTTGAATCTGGAGTTGCCACCAAAGGGGTTTCTATGAAGTTCTGAATTAAGGGTCTGAATGTTTAAATGAATGAGAGAGTTCAGTTTTTGATTTTTTTTTTTTAATCTGAAATCTTTTCCACTTTATCATTATGGGTTATTGAGTGTAGTCAGATAGGTAAAAATTGTAAATGTGTCATTTAAAATGAAATCTACAACATGATAAAGTGTGCAGAAAGTGATATTTATTTAATATTTTGTGAATCCACCATACCAGCCCCTACCAGCATGCCTTTCAATGTTTTTCTTCTAACACTCATTTGTTCTTTTCAGGTGCTTCCTGGGTTTGAAAATGTCCTAATTGCGCATTCCAGTTGGTTTGTCTATGCAGCCACCAATCGGATCTACAAGCACTGGGATTTCAAACTGAATGATTCGAGCACAACATCTGGAAAAATGTCTTTCAGCAGCTACCCAGGTACAGCTAATACACACTTACTGCACTTTAAAACAGGTTTATGGAAACCGAAAATCACTGTGTCCCATGCCCCTTTAGTCTCTATTGTAAAGCACCATTGAGGGCAAGATATTTTATTCAAATTTATAGAAACTGCTTTAGAACATGATTTCACATGGTAAATGCATAAACACTCACCAGCTGCTTTATTAGGTACACCTGTTCAACTGCTTGTTAACGCAAATATCTAATCAGCCAATCACATGGCAGCAACTCATTGCATTTTGGCATGCAGGCATTGCCAAGAGAACCTGCTGAAGTTCAAACCAATCCCTGGACAGGGTGACAGCTCATCACTACCGCTGTGCCTCCGTGCCCACACATATTTAATTATTAACAGTATACATTATTTAAATTTAAATGATTTATCTGTAAAACGTAATATGCATACTTTACTGGATTTTGTCATAAACATTATATCAAGTCCTAGTATTCTAACAGCACACAGCTCCAAGAGAATAGCTCTTGTAAAATCTAAATCGACTAGAAGCCAGTCGTCGTCATCTGTAAATACTCGCTCTCTTCTATTGAATTGAATTCTTTTATTATTATTGTATGGTACAATGAAATTCAGTATACAAATCCTCTATATACTTATTTTCCTACAAAATGATATAACAATAATAATACAATAAAAAATATATAATATGAAAGCATAAGTACCATATACATGTGCATATAGTGCAAATGGTTCATAAAGTGGCTCAGGTTGTGCAATATTACAGTTGTAGTAAAAGTTTACAGTGAGGTCATTATAATTCTAAGTAAAAGCAGTTCTAGCGGGAGCACTTGATGGACTGATTGAGTGCGTTTGTAGCTCTTGAGGTCCATGCAGGAAAGACTCTGAAGCATTTGGCGGATGGAAGAAGTTCAAACAGTTCAACTACCTCTCAGACAGCCTTAAACTCACAATCCCTCCTAACCCATTAACAGCTGTGTTTGGGGTTCTTCCAGATGGGTTTAAAGTGGAGAAAGACAAACAAATTGTGATTGCATTCACTACACTTTTGGCACGTAGACTTATTCTGATAAACTGGAAGAACCCAAACTCTCCTCTTTTAAGTCAGTGGGAAACCGATGTGTTATATTATTTGAAATTGGAAAAAATCAAATACTCAGAGTATCCGTACAGACTTTTTTCAAAACATGGCAGGATCTAATCAGTAATATTTTAAAATAAGTTCATGAAGCACAGAGGATTCATTAATTTAGGTACAGTATGTTTAAAAGCTGTAAAATTTTTATGCCGTTTGGCTTGCTCTCTCTCTTAAGGGTGGGGATCGATCTGTTCTTAACTCAATGTTTCTTTTTGTAAAAACTTGATTGCTTTGTATGGATTGCAATAAAATTAATAATAATAAAAAAAAAAAAGTTCAAACAGACTGTGCGCATGGCTGACTGGAATCCACGCAGATGCTGGAGGCTTTTCTAAGGCAGTATGTGCTATAAATGTCCTTCACAGTTGGAAGCTGTATCCCGATGATCCTCTGCGCTCGAGACACAACCCGCCGTAGAGCTTTCCAATCAGCTGCTGTAGAGCTGTGATTCCACACTCCAATACTGTGGGTTAAAATACTATGAGTGGTGCACTGAGAGTAGCAACACTAAAGCAGCTATGGTATTTGTAATAGTTTGTTCATTCTGTGTACCATTATATAGTTACAGAATGATTCCAATCAAGTGAATTAAATTTGTAAATGATATGCAATTAATTTTGGTGTATTTGATAAATCCTGCATTACTGACGCGAATCTGAAAAAAGGGAGACCACACAGAAACAGCAGCACTGCTTTGACGCTGGGTGCCACCAGTTTGCAAAACCGAGCAGAAAAGTACATATGCATTGGGTGGGGGGGATGAGTCGCTACCATGAGAATGTGCGTGGCGTTACGCTAAGTTTAATTTTCATACATTGTGATATGAGCGTGGAAAAGGGCATAGGCAACATTTTTGTGCGTACGTACCATTTATACATGAGGTTCCCGGATCTCAATCCAATAGAGCACCTTTGGGATGCAGTGGAAGAGGAGATTCACATCATCATGGATGTGCAGCCTACAAATCTGCAACAAGTGTGTGATGCTATTATGTCAATATGAGCTAAAATCCCTGAGAAATGTTTCCAGTACCTTGTTGAACCTATGCCATGAAGAATTATGGCAGTTCTGAAGGCAATGGGGTCCAACCCAGTACTGGCAAGGTGTACTTAATAAAGTAGCCGGTAAGTGTATACCCCGCTTGTGAAGAAATAAGTTTGACTTGAAGTTATCCTTTAATGGTTGACACTTGGCTGGCCCCCTCACTTTTACTCTTCACTTGGGGTCTGACCTACAGCATGTACTGTGGTAATTTTTCAGCATTCACACCTCACATCCCACTAGGGGGTTTATCATGTTTTTCAGGCTTCTGCCTATTAAACAATCAAAAGACGCCATAATAATAATTTTTCATCCATTTCAGTATTCAAAAACTAAACCATGATCTGCCACCCCGTTTAGGTTTATTGTCTGCCTTACACCCCATGCTACTAGGACAGGTTCCACCTCCCCATGTCCCTGCATTGAACCCAATGAAATAATTAATTAATGAATGGGTCGTCGGCTGCAATCATGGTGATTCTGTCCCATCTGTCTCCTCAGGATTTCTGGAGTCTCTGGATGATTTTTACCTGCTGGGCAGCGGACTGGTCATGACTCAGACAACAAACAACATATTCAATCGTGACCTGTATAAACTGGTGACACCCCAGTCGCTACTGGCCTGGCAACGAGTCCGGGTAGCCAACATGATGGCTCGGGGAGGAGAGGACTGGGGGAGAATCTTTACAAAATTCAACTCTGGTAAGAGAACCTTGTAGTGTCCATCCAGTGAGGGCCATTTAAAAATCCAGGGGGTGATTGAGCTTAAGCAATTAAAAAATAATGTGACTAAATGACAGGGAGCGGAGAAGCGGCATTGTTATGATGTTATTTCGTGAAGAAGGACAACTAAATTTTTTTTTTGTGATCTTCTCATTGGTCGGACTTTGATTTAAGAACAGAATGCTTCTCTCGTGGCCAGTATTATGTTGCTTACTCATGAGTGACGTCAAACAAGCCTTTGCTTAGGGACTTAGAGTCAGACGTTTACATCCACTAAGGGTGTGAATTGTTTAAAATGCACTTTCTTATACTAACAAACAATAAATTTGGCATATCGTTTAAGACATCTGCTTCATGCAGGACTAAAGTCATTTTTTTCCAACAATGTACACAGATCTTGGATTATTTTACTTTTCATTGAGCATTTCACAAATAAAGAGGTGAAAAGAGAGAAGAGAGGTGAAAAAGAGCGTGCAGGCAGGGTAGAATGGGTGGAGAAGAGTGTCAGGAGTGATTTGTGACAGACAGGTATCAGCAAGAGTGAAAGGGAAGGTCTACAGGACGGTAGTGAGACCAGCTAAGTTATTTGGGTTGGAGACGGTGGCACAGGAGACAGAGCTGGAGGTGGCAGAGTTAAAGATGTTAAGATTTGCATTGGCCGTGACAAGGATGGACAGGATTAGAAATGAGGACATTTGAGGTTCAGCTCAAGTTGGACAGTTTGGAGACAAAGTCAGAGAGGTGAGATTGCGTTGGTTTGGACATGTGCAGAGGAGAGATGCTGGGTATATTGGGAGAAGGATGCTAAGGATAGATGAAAAGAGGAAGGCCTAAGAGGAGGTCTATGGATGTGGTGAGAGAGGACATGCAGGTGATGGGTGTAACAGAGCAAGATGTAGAGGAAAGAAAGATATGGAAGAAGATGATCTGCTGTGGCAACCCCTAACGGAAGTAGCTGAAAGAAGAAGATGATGATTGAGCATTTCACAATTCCAGTGGGTCCCAAGTTTACATATACTTTGTTCATATTTGGTAGCATTGCCTTTAAATTGTTTAACATACATCTTCTGGGCTGTGGACATAAGAAGAGAATCCATTATTAGCAACTGTGCTCTTGGTGTCCTTTTCTTAAGAATGCCTTGGGGATGCTCCCAATTTGCTCGTGTGTGACACCCTACATTAAAACCTTGTGCTGCTCCCATTTGCAGGCATTTTCAACCCACGTGTTTTACAAGAGAAAGCCACCATCAATGTGCTCTGCAGTTGAGGCCAAACTTTTTGAGAATGACCCAAGTGTTGGTTTTCAGAAAGTTTGCTGCTTCAGTGTTTTTAGATCTTTTTGTCAGATGTTTCTATGGAATATTTAAGTAGAATTACAAGCATTTCATAACTTTCAAAAGCTTTTATAGAAAATTACATTAAGTTTATGCAAAGAGTCAATATTTGCAGTGTTGGCCCTTCTTTCTTTTTCAAGACCTCTGCAATTTGCCCTGACATGCTGTCAATCAACTTCTGGGCCAAATCCTGATTGATGGCAGCCCATTCTTGCATAATCAATGCTTGGAGTTTGTCAGAATTGGTGGGGATTTTGTTTGTCCACATGTCTCTTGAGGATTGACCACAAGTTCTCAATGGAATTAAGGTCTTGGGAGTTTCCTGGCCATGGACCTAATATTTCAATGTTTTGTTCCCCAAGCCACTTGGTTATCACTTTTGCCTTATGGCCAGAGGCATTGTTGGTCACCAAACTGTTCTTGGAAGGTTGGGAGAACTTGCTGTCAGAGAATGTTTTGGTCCCATTCTTTATTCATGGTTGTGTTCTTAGGCCAAATTGTGAGTGAGCCCACTGCCTAAGCTGAGAAGCAACCCCAGACATGATTGGTCTCAGGATGCTTTACTGTTGGCATGACACAGCACTGATGGTTGCGCCATTCACCTTTTCTTTTTTCATTAGAGAAAATGACTTTCCCCCATCAGTTCTCAGCAGTCCAATCTCTGTACCGTTTGCAGAATATCAGTCTGTCCCTGATGTATTTCTTGGCTTCTTTGCTGCCCTTCTTGACACCCACTAGGCCATCCTCCAAAAGTCCAGCTCATTCCCACCTGCCATTCCTGAGCAAACTCTGCACTGGTGGTGCCTGCAGCTGAATCAACTTTAGGAGATGTTTGCTGGACTTTCTTGGTGCCTGAAGCCTTCTTTACAACAGCAGTGGAAATGGGTTTTTGGGGATTAAGTTCATTTTCATGGCAAAGAGGGACTTTGCAAATCATTGCAATTCATCTGATCCCTCCTCATAACATTCAGGAGTAGATGCAAATTGCCGTCACAAAAACTGAGGCAGCAAACTTTGTGAAAATTAATATTTGTGTCATTCTCAAAACTTTTGGCCATGACTGTACTATATGCAGTAATGTTTTTAACTCTGGAATAGGCTTTAGCCAGATGCACTGTTAACATTCTGGTCCAAACGTTCTGACTTAGGTGTTATCAGACCACACTACCTTTTGTCAACTGGCCACAGGAGGTGTTTATGAGCATAACAGACACTGTAGACAAAACTTGATGTGTCTTTATTCAAAAAGTGGCTTTTTGTCTGGCCAGCAAGACTTGCAGAGCACTTGATGAATTTATAGAGCACTTGCAACACCGGTGTCGCCCACACACACACACACACACACACAATAACCAGTCATTGCCATAAGGGCCATCTTGGTAGCCTCAGTGAAAAGTCTTGTTTCTTCACTGGTCATCCGATTTGAAGGGACAACCTGATCTAGTCCTGGCCCATGGGGCGCCATACACCTTCTACATCTTAATGATAATCCAGACTGATACTCATCCAGATACTCATCTATTGATTTGTGCCATTCCACAACTTTATCTCAGTTTGCTTCCCTTTGGGATTTGTGCTTTGATATACACTTGTAAGTATAGAAAATTGTATTCTTACAATCGGTCATTTATACTTACCATAAAAGTATTATAATCACATGGGAAAGTAAGCACTGTTTTATACTAAGAATTAAATTAATTTAGATTCATGTTTACATATTCTTTATTATTTTGTATGAGCTAGAAAACACCAGTATTTCATAAGCCAAAGGTCAGACGTGCTAAAGAGTTGAAGAATGGGCCCCTCGCTTAGAGTGGGAATGTAAAAACTCTGGTTGTAAATTATGGTAGCAAGTGCTGAGATAGTAGAGGGAGAGAATAGCCCTTATCAAACAGATAAGATGGACAGAGTGGGTTTTGACCCCCCTTCTCAACTAAGAATTATTGGTGGAATTAATTAGAGGCAGGACTGGAGCAGTGAAAATGCTAGGAATCGGATGAGGAAGAATAATGGCTTAAATGATAAGAACTGTAAGAAAAGTAAAAGGAGCCCATGGCTGGGGGCTCATTGTTCTATCTGAGTTGAGTCTGTATGTGCGCCATAAAATAAAGTCTTCATAGGGAGAGACAATCTGTGCCTGCCTGCTTCAACACAAGTGGCAGAATCCTCTCGAAACAGCAGCTTTTATTCTGAATTATTTTAAATCACCACAACTGATCTGCAGGGTGATTGGTTATGCCTGAGCAAGTTTAGAAATCACCTTACAAAGAAAAATGTAAGAGGTGTGTTCACTTATGCAAATTATTGTTAATTAGCTAGTTTGAACATTCTTTGGACCACCACAATGCAACAGATTATGAGACTTTCACACAAATGCACTGATGAGCCACAACATTATGACCACTCCCATAAAGTGAATGACATGGATGGTGCAAGTCAAGGTCAGGGATATATTAGGCAGCATATGACATTGAATGCATAAGATAAGTGCAGGAGGAAAGATTTGAGTGACTTTGATTAGGGCCAAGCGCAGTGCCAGTCAGGCCAGTCAGAGTGCCCAGGTTAACCCGTGTCCAGCATCGAAAGCACCTAAAAGAGGCATTGAATTTTGGATCAATGGATGAAGATCGCTTGGTCCAATGAATTCTGTTTCCTATTGCATCACATGGATGCCTGAGTATGTGTGCGTCATTTACCGGGGGAAGATGTATTGTTGGAAGAAGATAAACCTGTGAAACCTGGGAATGTTCTGCTAGGAAACTCTTATATCAGGCATGAATGTTAATTTGACATGTAATACCTACCTAAACATCACTGCAGACCATGTACAGTATTTCCAGGTGGTAGTGGTATTGTTGAACTATCCAGCCACTCTGCAAGAATGGTTCAGAAATGGTTTGAAGAACAAGATGAAGAGTTCATGGTGTTGCTGTTGCCTCAAAACTTACCAGATCTCAGTTCAATGAAATATCAGTGGGATGTGCTGGGATGTCAAGTCCACTGCATGGCCACCAAACCTCAAAAGTTACAGGAGTTAGAGGATCTGCTGCTAATATTCTGGTGCCAGGTACCACAGGGGTCTTGCAGAGCTGTTTTGGTGTTACACAGAGAATCAATAGCATATTAGGCAGGTGGTCATGATGCTTTAGCTCTTCAGGAAACGAGTAATTGGGGGATCAAGGAGGCACTGGTCCATGTAAAAGGGCTAGTAGAAAATGGGCTAAAATTGTAGGGGAGTGCCAGAATAGGCACATAGATCATTGATGTTACAGTTATGCCATAATTTATCGTAAAGAAGACCATTAAATCAAGTACTACTACTGGAGAGTGAGAGAGTCTAGGAATTCAAGTTTGGATGTATCTTAAAAATGTCAGGGAATAAACTCCAGCATATTCTCTTTTGCTAGCCTACAATGTACGTTTTTTTGCTAACTACATCCAACTGCATTCCTTCCAGGAACATATAATAACCAGTACATGATACTGGATCTGAACAAAATTGAGCTGAAGAGATGGATTGAACCCGGTGCACTCTATGTGGTGGAACAAATCCCGGGCATGGTGGAGTTTTCTGACCAGACTGACATCTTACGAAAGGGTAAGAGAAACGGTGCCTCTGCTAGTTGGAAAATAAAAAAAGAAACCCTGGACAATCCACAGTATGGAGGGGTGGTGAGGATTAATCCATCTGCCCAATCCCTTGTGGTTTCTAAATGTTAGTTAGCTTTGCCTTTTGGAAGACATATGATCTGGCCAATGATTTACAGAAACGTCTTGATGCTTTTATCTGTTCATCGAGGAAATATTTGGTGGTGGGACAAGTTCAAAATTATGGCCAATTTTAAAAATGAAATATGAAATGCACCCCCACCAAACCAACCTTCAGCCATTTTAAAAAATACGTTTTGGCTTGGTCAGAAAGGAGGAAGAGTTTCCCCCAACAGAAATTGGTAGTGTTGTTTTGTTTTTACCTTCCTGTTTCCATTTTTGATGTAACTTTCTGAATTAAGGTTTTATTGTCATTTTCTGGATATCACTGTACCAACATTCTTTGGTTTGTTTTCAGTCACATCTGCCCCATTTTCTCAGTCTTGACCTTACCACGGCCATATTGTTTTTCGCAATGACAATCGGTTGCCATAATTTGACCTCCAGACATTTGACACGTGATTCATAGCTGCCAGAGCCGGTAATCCATTGGGTGACATAGGCAGTGGTCTACTGTGCATTCATCTAAGGGGCGCATGATCCAAGACACTGAGAAGTACCCCTCACCAGATTGTAGAAGTTTGAGGATAATGGGTGCTGTTACTCGCTGGATGCCAGTTATGAAAGTAAAAGTGTGCATGGTCCATACACCAAGAGGTACGTGCTCCTTCAAGTCCATTATATATGCACAAAGGGGCGCTGTTTGTGCTAATGAAGGGATGTGCGCTCTGGACACCGAGAGAATACAGGTCATCAAAGTCTATAACACCAACTACCTGCTATGGACAATGAGAGATGACATCTGTCCACCCCACCTAGAGCTCCAAATGGGCTTTGACTGGTACTGCTTGCTGCACCACTATTTAAGATGGTGGCACGTTATTGGTAGAGATGGGACGTTGACAGCAAAACTTCAAAGCTTGAATCACTTTAATAAAATAACATACTGAAGCTTGTACCGTAGCTTGAAAGTTATACCCATTACCATATGATTGATGTTTTTATTCTTCCAATGTCACTGAAACACCAGCAGTGGTCTGACTGCTTCAGAGCTTTGCTCTGTTTGAAATGCTATAAAAGGGACTACAGCTCACACTTTTATTTTATCCAGAGATGATATTGAATTAAATATGGAGTCCAGAACCGGAAAAAAACAATCAATCAAGAAAGTGCTGTTGTCTAGCAGTCAGGAAAACACCGTACTACACAATTCATCTTTAGTGTGTCACTGATGCTGTACGCATCTTCCCTAAACCCCCTCTGTTCTGCCCCATTCACAATGCCCTTCTACATAAGCACATTCCCTAAATCCCATTTTGATTCTCTTTGCTCCTTCATACTTGTAAATTATGGCTTTAGGACAACACATTTAAACATTTTTTAATCGTAGAACATTATCGCACATACTAATGTGTACATTGACGTCAGCATTTTAATGACAACATCGTCATAAGATCAAAATGAACACAAAAGAGCGTTCTTAGACATTTAGTGTGCCTGTCAGATTGAAACTATGCAATCTATAAGAGGATGTATGTGCGTTTCTTCCACTGATTGTTTCAATCTCATAGCTGTTCATGTAAACCAACATATCCCATTGTTTTCAAAGCTCCAAAACTTCCTTTCCTTTTCAGTCACAATCCAGAAGAAGCCTCAAAAGCTTCACAGGATGTTGTCCTCCCATCACTAGTTATCAGCAGAGTCTAAATGACTTGGCAAATACCAAATCATTATAGAGCATTTAGCTAGTACAAAACTGTAGCAGTCTTTGTGCAGCCTTATGAAAGCTACATTGGGTTTTCATATGTGGCTTACCCAGCTGGCATAACTTGTTTGGCATTGACCCCAAATTCTATGTAAAAATGGTTAACCTTGAGTACTACTGTTCATAAGCTGTTTTGATAGCATACACAGTGTTAAGCCTGAGTAACAGTCAGGACAATATTCTGCTGCCATCTTGTGGATGAAATAACATCATGCTGCAAACAAATCATGACTATGTCTATGCGTTCTACCGGTCTATGGCAACTCATTAATATTTATAAGTGGGGCGGGGCTTTCAACAAAAAAATGGCGTGTAAATGAAAAGCCATAAAGCTAGTTTT
Source organism: Polypterus bichir lapradei (assembly GCA_026402145.1). NCBI lineage: Eukaryota > Metazoa > Chordata > Cladistia > Polypteriformes > Polypteridae > Polypterus > Polypterus bichir. The sequence continues at coordinate 24,928,266 of JANRMT010049829.1, read as the reverse complement.
AGAACAAACTGAAACTGAACCATTAGCTGAATCAAGCGATAGTGATGACGGTGTGAATTGGTCATCAGATGTTGACCTGGATAGCAAAACTGCTGCATATGGCACTGTATGACCAAACTGCTGTGATATGCCAAGTGAATTTGGTTGCATGCAAATAAGTACGTGGCAAAAAGATTGTGATCAAGTAGAAGGACAAAAATGATGTTAGCCCTCTTAGAACTGTCCATAATGCAGCAGCTGTCAATGTTCATGTCAGGAGAAATGTGGAAGTCACTAAGCCTTGTGCTGCGTTAGCCCATAATAACACAAGAGGCGTGTGATCGTGCAAATCAGAAGCTAACATTCGACACTCTTATACACCAGCCACAGAAAAAATATTAGAAGAAAAATATGCAAAGGAACCCACGTCTACTGTCACGATTGCAGCACCAGGCTGTGCATTGGTGACAGTTTCAAAACATCTCACACAAAATATTTGTGCTAAATTGGCATCACTACAGCAGTGAAGTTTAGACATACCTCTTCCACTGTAGTTATATTGATGTTTTGGTATTTATGTTTCTGTTAAACGTAATAACATTCTTCCTTGGTGAAAAATTATGGGGATTAAACATTACATTATGAAGTGTGATCCGGGCGCGTATGAATGGTTACAATAGTGGTGCAGATGGTAGGCTTTATACGGCTGTGAACTTATTGCTTTAAACTAAAATATCAACAGTCCACTCTTTCTCCTACTTTATACTGAGCATCAACTGATCATTCATTCTTATCCTGAAGTCAACGTCTAGAATTTAAGAGCATGAAAGAGGGTCTCATTTCAAGGCTCAGTCATGTACCGTATATACTCGTATATAAGCCGAGTTTTTCAGCACCCAAAATGTGCTGAAAAACATCACCCTCGGCTTATATTCGAGTCAGGTCCTGCTGCCCCCCTCCCAACCCGACAGAAAGCTGGAGTGTACAGTACAGTGGAACCTCGGTTCACGAACGTCTCTGAACACATACAAATCGGGTTAAGACCTATAAATACCTGGGAGTGCAGCTGGATGACAAATTGGACTGGACTGCCAATACCGATGCTGTGTGCAAGAAAGGTCTGAGCTGACTATACTTTCTTAGAAGGTTGGCGTCCTTCAACATCTGCAATAAGATGCTGCAGATGTTCTACCAGACGGTTGTGGCGAGTGCCCTCTTCTACCCGGTGGTGTGCTGGGGAGGCAGCATAAAGAAGAAGGATGTCTCACGCCTGGACAAACTAGTTAAGAAGGCAGGCTGTATTGTAGGAATAAAGCTGGACAGTTTAACATCTGTAGCAGAGCGACGGGCATTAAGCAAACTCCTGTCAATCATGAAGAATCCACTGCATCCACTGAACAGTGTCATCTCCAGGCAGAGGAGTAGCTTCAGTGACAGACTTTTGTCACTGTCCTGCTCCACTGACAGACTGAGGAGATTGTTCCTCCCTTACACTATGCGATTCTTCAATTCCACCCGGGGGAGTAAATGCTAACATTATTCAAAGTTATTGTCTGTTTTTACATGCATTTTTATTACTATTTAATTTAATATTGTTTTTTTGTATCAGTATACTGCTGCTGGATTATGTGAATTTCCCCTTGGGATTAATAAAGTATCTATCTATCTATCTATCTATCTATCTATCTATCTATCTATCTATCTATCTATCTAAGACCAAAAAGTTCACCAAACTTTTGCAACTGTTCATGACCACACACTCGGTATACGAACAAGCCAGTTTCCCTTTCGGTTTGTGCGCGCCGATGATTTCCGCACATGTTCAGTCTCTCCCTGTGCAGTGAGCGAGAGAGAGAAAGAGAGCGAGAGAGAGAGCAACACACACAGACACACATGAGAGAGAGAGAGACACACACACACACACACATGAGAGAGAGAGAGAGAGAGACACACACACACACACACAAGAGAGAGACAGCCCGCACCGGGCTTGTTTTTAAAGAGACAGATTCGAGCATTGTTTTAACCTCATTGTATTTAATGAAGACTTTTTTCTATTGGATTTTAACCTCCACTTCACTTCTGTTTACAGCGATCGGTTTGTAGCGTGCATTGTTGCAATGTTACTTTTCTTGGTGGTTTATTAAATTACGGATTTTTCAAATGTTCATTTTTTTCCCTGTGCTTAAAACTCATTAAAAAAAAGTGTTTTTAGCGAGCGGTTCGTAGCGCTAAAGTGCGAACTCTTGCAGTGTTAGTTTTCTCTGTTATTCAAGGTTTTCTCAGTGTTATTCAATGTTTTTACATTTAGTTTACTATTATGGTTTGCATTATATGGTATTATTAACTATATTTGTGCTTAAAAATCTTTTAAAAAAATATATTTACATACAGTTTGTACGGTCTGGAATGGATTAATTGTATTTACATACAATCCCATGAGGGGAAATTACTTCGGGTCACGACCAAATTGGGTTACGACCAGAGTTTTGGAACGAATTACAGTCGTGACCCGAGGTTCCACTGTACCTGGTTTGGTCTGCGGGCGGTAGAAGAACTGCTGCAGGCTCTGTGTGGTGCTGTGCAGCCTCTGTGAGACTCATTCTGGGCTGTGTACTCGATTAATGAGCTGATGCCTCAATTAATGTACAGTAATTTTATTGGTATTTATTTTGATTATTGAAACTTACCAGTAGCTGCTGCATTTGCCACCCTAGGCTTATACTCGAGTCAATAAGTTTTTCCAGATAAAATTAGGTACCTCGACTTATATTCGGGTCGGCTTATACTCGAGTATATACAGTAATCATCATCATGAGAATAAAATAAAAACTGCTGATATCTTCCTGGACAGCCTCCTTTCTGCTCAAGTTGCATTCATTTCTATGTTGTTGTTTCTCCTACTCACACCAAGTGGCAGCCACCAAAACAGAGCATGAAACTTTGCTGATGAGACACCAGTCCAGACAGCAGGCCATTTTGCTTTTACTGCTATGAGACTACAAACGCTGACTCTGAGTTACTCTGTTTGTTTTTCGCCACAGGTTATTGGCCTTCCTATAATGTGCCATTCCACAAGAAGATATACAACGAGAGTGGCTACCCTGTCATGTGGGAGCAGTACGGGGATGACTTCTCCTACGACTTATGTCCTCGTGCTAAAATCTTCCGCCGAGATCAAAACAGAGTGAATGACATCGTTTCATTGAAACGCATCATGAGATATAACAGTAGGTTGTAATTCAGAATTTTCCTTGCACTTACCCGTCGAGCTTTATTCGCTCCTTTACTGCTTATTCTCTTCAAAAGGCTGCCTTCCAGGTAGTAGTGTTATGATTCTTTACCTTGCTGCTTTATCCCTCCACTATTGTGGCAAACATGCAAATAAGTTTGTATATATGGATACATGTCTGTCTGTCTGTCTATCTATCATGCCTACTTTACGAAAATCTATCTATCTATCTATCTATCTAGCCAACTACACTAAGATCAATATCTATTATTCTAACTACACTAAAATTAATATCTATCTATCCTGCCGACTACACTAATATCTATCTATCTTCCTATCTTTCCAACTACACTAAAATCAATATCTATCTATCTATCCTGCCAACAACACTAATTATCTATCTATCTATCTATCTATCTATCTATCTATCTATCTATCTTCCTATCTTGCCAACTACACTAAAATCAATATCTATCCTTCTAACTATACTAGAATTAATATGTATCTATCTATCTATCCTGCCAACTACACTAAAATCAATATCTATCAATCCTACTAACTATCCTTTGCACACCTGCTTCTCCATGCAATTATCTAATTGGCCAAACATGTCGCATCATTGGGAACATGAGCTGATAGCCACACCCACCACACGATGTACCACCTGGATTGGGAATCGAGTGCAGCAGGTGACACATGTGGTATCATAATGCATGAAATGATGCAGACACAGGTCAGGCACATCAGGTAATGTTCACATTAAACACTAGAATTGGGGAAAAGTGTGATCTAAGTGGTTTCAACCATGGCATAATTGTTGAAGGCAGACAGGCTGGTTTGACTGTTTCTGTAACTGCTGGCCTCCTGAGATTTTCACACACAACACTCTCTAGAGTTTACTCAGAATGGTGTAAAAGCATCTAGTAAGCAGTAGTCCTGTGGATAGAAACGCCTTGTTGATGAGGGAGGTCAGAGGAGAATGGCCAGAGTGGATTGAGCTGACAGAAATGCTACGGTAACCTCCAAAGACCAGTCTGTACAACAGTGGTGAGCAGACAAGCACCTCAGAATGCACAACACGTTGACCCTTGAGCAGAAGACCACACTGGGTTCCACTCCTGTCAACTAAGAAGAGAAAGCTGAGGCTGTAGTGGGCACAGGCTCAACAAAACTGACTGGAAAAATGTAGTCTGGTCTGGTATATCTCCATTTCTATTGAGACACAAGGATGGTAGGATCAGAATTTGTGTCAACAGTCTGTGTGGTGGTAGCGCAATGGTGTGGGGAAAGTCTTCATGGCATGCTTTTGGCTAATCGGTCATTGCTTGAAGATCACAACCTATCTGACTATTGTTGATGACCATGTGCATCCTTTCATGGCCACAATTTTCCTATCTTACAATGGCTACTTCCAGCATGATTATACAGAATGTCACAAACCAAAATTCATCTGAACTTGGTTTCACGAATGTGACACTGGGTTTGGCCTTTCCAGTCACCAGATCTCAATCCAGTAGATTCAGATGTGGTCGAACAGGAGAGTCCCAGCATGAATGCGCTGCTGACAAATCTTTAGAAACTGTGTGATGCAATCAAATCAACATGGACGAGAATCTCAAAGGAATATTTCCAGCATCTGGTGGAATCCATGACACAAAGAATTGAGTCTGTTTTGAGCAAAAAAAAAAAAGAAAGCAGTGCTCCTAATAATACTGTATGTTCAGTGAGTGTCTGTTTAGTGTTGTGACATAATGGGCTGCTTGGGGGAGCAGGGTGGGTGCTTGTGTTAAGGACCAGGTGTACCTAATTAAGTGGCCACTATGAGTGCTATGTATCTATACAGGGGATTGCTCTTGAGCACACAGAAAATAAATGTATTGTGTTTTTGCTTTCCTCACTTTACTTGAACCTGACTGTGACAGCCGTACTCGGGCAGATTGCCCTACTGGGGTGTCCTGTTACACAAAACATAGGCCACATGCCAGTGGTGCCCTGTAGCTGTCAGATGACACTTTGCTAATCTCGCGAGGAGGGATTTCTTTACCCCTGTATAAACCTTTCACTTTACTTTGTCTTCAGATTACACCAAAGATCCATACTCGGAGGGTAATCCATGCAAAACGATCTGCTGTCGAGAAGATCTTCAATCAGAGCAGCCCAGCCCTGGAGGATGCTATGACACAAAGGTTTGGTTGTTAATATGAAGGGAAATGAATATATCATTACTGGATTACTATAGGAGGCTCATTGAATTGTGTCAAAATTCTCAAGTCTTGATAAATGATACTTTATAAAAAAGTTAATTACGAGTGTCTATAAAAAGTGCTCACCACCTTGGATGTTTTCCCATTTTATTGTTATACAACACTGAATCACGGTGGGTTTAATTTAGCTTCTTTGACACTGGCCAACAGTGCAGCTCTACGAAGTGTTCTTTACCGATGTCAAGCCAACCTCCTCGAGTTGATTGTGCAATACTAGCTGTGTTGCCCGTCTTCGCCTGGGAAATTTCATACGATAAAGGCTGTCAGTTTTAGTGCCATCGGGCAATCAGATGTATCAGAAGTGCTATGAAACTAGCAAAGTGCTCTTCTGTATGCTATTTTTGATTATTTATTACAAAGGGCTAATATTATTGGCAAGCAGTTTACATTTTACATTTACATACAATCCTAAGGGGGAAATTACTTCGGGTCACGACCCGAGGTTCCACTGTAGATAGATAGATACTTACTTACTTACTTTAATTGTCCCCAAGGGGAAATTTAAAATTTCACACTTTGATCCTGCATTCTCTCTGGATGGATGTTGATGGAAGTGTAGTGACAAGCAACTGCTGGTGTGTCCTACATTTACCATCCACCTACATCGGCTTTGCTCTTCCTTACTGTACTCCTTGGACCAAAGGGGTGTGTCATTCTTTAGGCGTCAACTCCTGACTCCCGTACCCATGTGCCTTTGGGCCAATCCTGTCTAGACACTATCTGTGTTCTTGAACCTTCTACCAATCAGTGTTCTACCTCTGTCCATTGGCTGGGTTAAAAGTTTTTCTTCACCTTGCAGTCACCAAAACTGTGGTTAAATATGTCAGCTTAGACAAAGCCAAGTTCCTCTTCTAACTGGTTCTTACCTGTTAAGTGGTGAGCAGAGCAAACATGCAAGTTCTTATTATGAACTGTCAATTTATAGTAACAGCAGCCAAACTTCTGCACTTTAGAAGGGGTCATCCACCTGCAGCTAAGTATATTTGGGCCCGGCCAGTACTTGCATGGAAAAGCTTGGGTTGCTGCTGGAAAAGGTGTTGGCGACCAGCAGGGGGCGCTTACCCTGTAGGTTGAATGAGGATCCCAATGCCCCAGTGCGGTGACGAGGACACTGTGCTGTAAAAATGGCACCGTCCTTTGGATGACACATAAAACTGGGGTCCTGACTCTCTGTGGTCATGAAAGATCTCTGGGCATCCTTTATAAAACAGCAGGGTGTATCCTGATGTCCAGCCTAAACTGCCCCCTGTGACCTAGTCATTCTGGCTCCCTCATCACTCTGTGTCTCTAACTGACATCTCTCCCACCACTACACCACCTAATGGCTCAATAATGGCTGTCGTCACATCATTCAGGTGGATGTCTCTCATTGGTGGTGGTTAAAGTGGTTTCCCTCTGTCTGTGTAAAGCACTTTGAGTAGCGAGAAATGTAATTAAATTAAACATTTTAAGTTGCCTTGCATAAAGGGACCAGTCAAATAATAAGTAATAATATTATTAGGTCACTGGAGCTGCTTACTCTTCATCATGCCATACACAATTGTCCTTGACCAAAACAGTCCTGCTTTTTCTAGTGACTTGGCTTTGGTTGATGGTCACTGCAAAATACAATTTTACAGGAAAGTGTATTCTTTTGAATTGAAATGGGTAATCTGTAGAAATAAAGTGAAATTAGAATATATATTTTTATCATTACTAGACATTTACAATTGTCATTTGTTTACACCATTCATTCACGTTCAGGATTAATTTTTTGTTTTTCATCAGTTATATGTGGCCCCCCTTTAAAGTGCACAGATGTGAATGAATATATTAAGCGGTGCTAGGAGTGGATAGATATTACTGCCAATACTCTATGTCACTGGGTCGTGGGTTACCATCGGTGGGTCACAAGCACATAAAGAGAAAATAATGCTATTTCAATTACTGAGATGTGCTAAAACCAGACCAAACCAGTTTTTCTACTGGAGGGTTATATACCTCAATATTGATGTACCGAAATGTCCTTTCTTAGCAGATTGCCAAATTTCAGCTTTTTAATTAAATTGGAAACCGTGTGAGGAATGGAGTAGTAGGTTTACAGTTGTTTGAATGGAAAAAGACATGCAGGTTATGATTATTAGAATAGCTTTATTCATTTTATTAACTCAAAAGAATGTCACAATGAACTTGGGTACAATCTCGTAAATATTCAAATCGCTGGCTTCGCATACTCGCAACTATAAACCTACTTTTGCCCACCACAGTATATATAGAGATATTATATTTTAGATTTTTTGTTACTCACAAAATTCACCAGTTTGTAATGAACTCCAAAAGGATTATTTTAAAGTTTTGCATATTTAATCATTTAGCTTCTTGAAAGATTCATGTTGTCTAGTCCTGAAATTTTGATATTAACATTTTAATCTTTGTTGCACATCACTCTCTAGTTTAAATTGTGTATTTTCAGTCTGTTTTGATTTGGTGTATTTGTCCTACATCATCATTATTAGTGGTTGAATGGCCATTTGTTCTTCAACACCAAATAGTTCTTGTCATGAGGTGGAAATAGAAAAACACTAATGCTTCTATTGTTCAAAACACAAATCCTACATTTGATGAATATTTTTTGTTACAGACACAAAAGTCAACAGTTTGTAATGAACCCCAAAATGATTATTGTAAAGTTTTGCATATTTAATCATTAAGCTTCTTGAAGGATTCATGTTGCCTGGTCCTGACGTTTTGATATTAATATTTTTAATCTTTGTTGCGCATCACTCTCTAGTTTAAATTGTGTGTCTTCAGTCTGTTTTGATTTGGTATATTTGTCCTGTATCATTATTATCACTGGTTTAATGGCCATTTGTTCTTCAACACAGAGGATTTCTTGTCATGGGGTGGAAATAGAAAAACACATTAATGCTTCTACTGTTCAAAACACAAATCCTACATTTGATACTGAAATGCTCACTGAGTTTTGAATGTCTTGGTAGCCTAAAACACAAAGCTGATTACCAAAAAGCAGTAAAACTTTATACTAAAGTGTGAAGAGCTATGTGTTATCACAAGCCAATGAAACAGAAGGAGCATTAATCAATGAGTGAAATAAGGCCTTGTTACTGCCTCCTATTATTAAACGATCAGATAACCACTGTGAAGCTTACAAAACGTAATCCTATTATTTAAGTTTCCATCTTGTTTGTTTTTTTTTTTTCAGGTAACCGATTACCACGCAGCCAAAATGTTCTTAGCAGAGGCCATCAATGGACCCACAGTTCAAGGCAACCTGCCAGTATTCAGCTGGATGACCTTCAATAGCACGTTACATGTTGGCCTGCCACCCACCTATAAATTCAAATTTGAAACAATGAAGCCAACTTTATTCAAGCCTTAAGGCATGGAAGCTTCACTTATGGAACCCACAAGGAAGAAAAAAATACTCAAACACCGTACAAAAACCATCCCATCCTTGAACTACAGTCATGTGAAAAAGGTAAGTATACCCCTTGGAAATCGTTGACTTTTCAATATATTTGAACAGGCAAACATCTGATCTTTGCACAGATAAAGGTGATATACTTGAATAAAAACACAAAGAAAGCTGACCTTTTCAAATCAATTCAATAATAATATAAAATGTAAGTCCACCCTTGGCTTCAGAAGCTGATATTGCCCCCTTTAGCAGAAATAACTTGTTGTAGGCATTTGCACAGCTGTCCACCACTCTTTAACATCAACTGGATGAAAGTTTTAACCCCATGCAAAATTCCTTCAGTTGTAAGATGGTTGTGGGTTTTCTTATGTGTACTGCCCATTTGAAATCCCTCCAACAACTTCCAATGGGGTCAAAGCCAGTGCTTTGTTTTGGTCAGTCCATAATCCTACTGACCAATCCTCCTTCATTTCAAGTCACTCCTTGGTAGACTTGCTAGTGTGAATGATTTATCGTTTTTAAAGATCAATTTCTGATTCCATTTCAGCTTTTGAAAAGATGGTCTCATATTCCTCTGAAGTACACTTTTGATGTGACACAGAATTCACAGTTGACTTGATGACACAAAGCTTTTCAGATTTTGAAATAACTACGCGCCCCCAAACCAAAATATTTCCACCACCATGCTTCATTGCTGGTATGAGGTTCTATTCCAGAAATGCTGTGTTCGGTTTGTGCCAGGCATTTCTACTGTGACTGTGGCTAACCAACTTTAACTTTGATTCTTCTGTCATTTTTCCAGAATTCCTGGATGTTCAATGGCAAACTGTAGTCTGACATTCTTGTTGGACACCAGCGGCGTTTTCCTGGCACACCTCGCTTGCAGGTCAAATCTGTGCAGTCTCTTCCTGATTGAACATGCATGCACTTTGTTCTTGGAGACTTCTTTTAGTATCCATCCATCCATTATCCAACCCGCTACATCCTAACTACGGGGGTCCACTGGAGCCAATCCCAGCCAACACAGGGCGCAAGGCAGGAAACAAACCCTGGGCAGGGCGCCAGCCCACCGCAGGGCATTCTTTTAGTATTCAACAGTCAACTCTTGGGCTGAATTTGCTGGGCCGGAAAGCAGGGCTGTCTTAACGCATGGGCATTCTGGGCAGTTTCCTGGGGGGCCTAGGGTGACCAGATGTCCTCCAAAAGGAGGACATGTCCTCTTTTTTAACATGGTTTCCTCCGTCCTCCAGGAATTCCAAAAATTCATCAAAATGTCCTCCTTTCACAGAATAACGGACAGAGTTGACTGTTTTTGACTAATTACATATGATATATACCGAGAATGAGCAGCCTTCGGCCATTCTCCATTCATCGGCGTCACCGTGTGACATTACGTTATCAATAATTGTAACATCAAGTAGCGGCAACGCTGTTTTATATTCTATTTCCGCCCGACGGCACAACGGACAGCGGTTAGCGGTTGATTGGAGTTGGAAAATATATTTGGTAATTTTTGTCCTCCTTTATAGCCAAACCCACCTGGTCACCCTAGGGGGGCCCTATGGTAAACTATGTATGTTGTAACTTGCTGAGTGCTTGTGTAGGTAGGGGCTCCAGTGCACTGCTTTGCTTGGTGGCCCGGAAAGTCCTGGAAAAATCAGTAATAGTTTGAAATCCACGCCGCTTGTAGATGATTTTCCTCACAGTGGAATAGTTTGGTGATCTTTGTAAATCCCTCGCCAGACTCGTAGGCATCCACAACCATATTTCTGTTGGCATGATGACATCACACACATCAATAGCAAAGAGAACACCAGACCCTCAATATCTGCGGGCCCACCTGCATACTCCCTAAGGAGATTCTAATCATTGGCACCGCATCTGGAATACCAAATTCTAAGTTTTTGGATATGAAGTCGTGATAAATGAAGGGAAATCAGCATGTTTGTTAAATTTCGATTAAGAATGAATACACCAGGTTAATTTGATGTGTTTCTTGTTGAAGTACGAGGGACATTCAAAACGTTTCTGCACTTCTTTTAAACTCTAATTATTAAGAATTTCAAAAACAAATTACGAGCACTTTTCTACATAGTCACCTTTGTTTGCGATAGAGTTTTCCCAGTGTCGTACCAACTTTTTAATGCCCAATTACTACTCCTCCTGATTTCACCGTTTCCAACGAAATTATAAAAGTGCGGAAACTTTTTGAACATCCTTCCTATCTCATCTTTGTCTGTAGCTACTCTCTGAATGGAGTTCTAATGTTTGCCCGTTCAAATATGTTGAAAAAGTCAAGCTTCCACGGTATGCACTTACTTTTTTTGTTTTACACGACTGTATGCAATTTCTACAAAATGTAATTGTTTAAAATAGGCGATGCTTTGCTCTCTGCGTAGCCGGCATTGCAGAGAAAGTAATGAGTGATACGGAGCTCGGACAGAAGCCTACAGCTTTTTAATTTCTCTGTTTAGCATTGATAATTTTGCTGGAGAGCTTTTCTATTTTTATACAATTTCTCTTACGGGGCCAGTAGTTAATGGAGATTTTGGAGACTGAAAGGCTAGTATAAATGTAGACATCTGTTCTTTTTTCTGATGAGGCACAAAATTGTAAAATTTTGTACATTGAGATGAAAATCTTCTACAAGATCTAAGAGTTAGAATTTAGTTCTTAAAAAAAAAAAGAGAGAGGATCAAGTGTTTCCCACTGAATGTATAGTAATGCGACACTGTTTATACAGTAGTACTTTATATAAAGGTTTTCTATATCTCTGCAATGAATCTGCCAATCGGCAAGCTCCACGTACGGGTCATTTTTGTAAATGGACTTGCTGTATTTGGACAAAGCCGTGAAAGGGAACGAGAATGGATCATGTTTTTCACGTTGCCATGTTGTGGTCTTGTACTAAAATTATTTTACATTTTCCCTCATCAAGCAACACTCAAAACCCCAGAATGACAAAGCGAAAACAGGATTTTAGGATTTTTGCAAATGGTAAATATCCCATTGATGTAAATATTCAGAGCCTTTGCTAGGACACTTAACATTTATCTCAGGAGCATTCCATTCTATTGATTACGGTTCAGATGTTTCTATAGCTTGCTTGAAATCCACCTTTGGTCAATTCAAGTGATTGGACGGGATTAACGCTCTGGTTCTGGCACATCCCATTTTTTTGGTCATGGTTGAGATGTTTGAGATGAGGTTTGGAGTCCACCTGTGGACAATTCAATTTGTTGGACAGGATTAAGACACATGCAAAAGCAAAGCCATCAGTTTGAAGGAATTGTCAGCAGATCTTAGAAACAGGATTTTGTCAAGGCACAGATCTGGGAAAATCTACAAAGCATTTCTGCACCATGGAGCATAATGGCCTCCATAATTCTTAAATGGAACAGCCATGACTCATCCTAGAGCTGATGGTCAAACTGAACAATCACAGGAGAAGGTAAGAGAGATGACAAGATCTTCATGGTCACTCTGGCTGAGCTCCAGGGAACCTGTGTACAGATGGGAGAAACGTGCATAAGGATAACCATCACAGCAACACTCCACCAGTCTGGATTTTAAGGCACGCTGGCCAAATGGAAAAAACTCTTTGGTAAAACACACCTAGAAGCTTGCCGGGAGTTCTCAAAAAGGCACTTAAAGCACTCTCAGACTGTGACAAGCAAGATTCTCTGGTTTGATGAAACCAAGATTAGCATCAAGTTTTTAGGCAACATGGTACCTCTCTTCACGTGTGCAATACCATTCTAACAGTGAGGCATGGTGGCGGCAACATCATGCTGTTGGATTGCTTTTCAGTGGCAGGTACTGGGAGACTAGTGACGGTTGAGGGAATGCTGAATGGAACAAAGGACCAAAATATCCTTAATGAAAACCTGATCCAGAGTGGCGCGGGCCTTAGACTGGGCAGAAGGTTAATCTTCCAACAGGACAATGATCTCCATGGGCACAAAGCAAAGATGCAGGGAACAACTCTAGGAAAGTCCTCAAGTTGCCAAGACTTGAACCCACTCAAACGTCTCTGGAAAAACAGCTGTCCATCGACTGTCTACATCCAACCTGATAGAGCTTGAGAGGATAATACAAAGAAGAACGGCAGAAAATCTCCAAAATTCAGAAGTGCAAAGCTTGTCACATCACACCCAAGACTTCAGGCTATAATGGTTGCCAAAGGTGCTTCATCTGGGTACTGAGTAAAGGGTCTGAATACTGTATGTCATGGGGATATTTCAGTTTTATCTCTATTATAATAAAAAAATCTTGGGAGGAGAGACGAGATGTGACTTTTTCAGACAGACACTTTCACATCCCGCAAGATGAGACTTTGTGCCAAGAGATTTAACCATGCCCGGGGCCAGAAATAAAAGACTTCATAAAGAATTCAAAAACATTAGCATGATACACATGCAGGGCAGGTTAGAGATAATGAAAGTATGAAAATTCGAAAGTCTTAAAACAATGATAGTAAAGATCACATTAGCGCAAACAAATGGAAAATATTACTTGGTGAAATAACTGAACAGCGAAAAGAGATCCAATATGTTGTTCAGATTTAAACTAAGTCGGATACTTGTAGATCATCTAATTCGTGTTGCCATCAGGGAAAAGTAGTGTTTCATCCCAATGAAGAGGCGTATCCGTGAGAATTAAAAGATTGGGTGTTTGGTGAAAGTGAAATCCACATACGCTGTCACACTTCAGTCACAGAGTTGCACAGATACACAGGAGATTTTAGAGACAGAAACGTTATTCAAACACTTCAAACAAACATAAGTCTTTTTCAAGAGTGAATCGAGCATCGTGTGTAGTCAGAGGGGACAGTTCCGTCTCTCAATTAAAAGTATAGAAAATCTTCCTCTTCATAGGGGTGTGCCTCGGGAGTGGGACCCCCAACAGGAGCAGAGAATGTCTGGGGGAGAAGGGAGACAAGGCAGTGAGACAAAAGGACAGCTGCTGTACAGGCTTTTAAATGTTCGAAGTACCGTGCAAAATGGAGATCACGCGGCATGGCAGCAGCAGCTGATCGAGCAAAGAGGAGGTTAAAAAAAAAACAAAAACAAACTATTAGTTTCCCATTGTATCACCGTTTAAGAGGGGGTTTCTGAGGAGCGACCATGTCTCTTTTGGGTGCATTCAGCCCCTATCTTCACAACACAAGTGGCAGAGTCGTGTTGGTGAGCGAAGCGAGCAGGGGCAAAGTCCCCTAGTATTTTTAGTAAATCTCCATAAATTTCTAAAGTCCTGTTTTTGCTTTGTTCTTGTGGGGTATTGAGTGTTGTCTGACGAGGGGAAAAATGAATTTGAAAGATTTTAGCACAAGGCTGCCACCTAAAAAATGTGTAAAAAGTGAAGGGGTCTGAATATGTTCTGAATCCATTGTACTGTACATCTATATAAATAAAGCTATCTTGGCTTCTATTTATATGTAATGTGTATGTTTGTTCTGGCAGCACTTAAATACAATCACACAGATGTTAATGAAAATTTGAGGGTAACTCAGGGCTTGTCTTGCTTGGAATATTGGCTGTGCAGCCAATGGTAAATCTAATGTCATCGGGTTTCTGCCGTCAACTATTAAGTCCCTCCATGACGACGCCAGGGGTTTTACAGCTGACAGATTGAAAGTGAATGATAGTCCAAGATCTTACCGATAGGTTATAAATAATTCCGTAATTCCTTATGAGAAGGATTTAGGAGTCGTAGTGGACTCGACACTATCAACAACAGAATTTGAGGTTATATAGCACCCTGATGTGTACAGCATAAGTCCAAGGAGGTTCTGCTCCAGGTTTATAACACACTGGTGGGGCCTCATCTGGAGTACTGTGTGCAGTTTTGGTCTCCAGGATACAAAAAAGACATAACAGCACTATAGAAAGTCCAGAGAGGAGCGGCTAGGCTGACTCCAGGGCTACAGGGGATGAATTATGAAGAAAGATTAAAAAAGCTGAGCCTCGTCAGTATAAGAAAGATGATTATGAGGTGACATGACTGAAGTGTTTAAACTTATGAAGGGAAGTAGTGCAGTGGATCAAGACTGTGACTTTAAAATGAGTTCATCAAGAACACGGGGACACAATTGGAAACTTAATTAATGGTAAATTCACAAACGTTAGAAAGTTTTTCTTCATAAAGAGAACCACAGACACATGGAGGATGAAGTTACCAAGTAGCGTGCCGGACAGTAAGACTTTATGGACTTTCAAACTTGATGTTATTTTAGAAGAACTAAGCAGATAGGATTGGTGAGCTTTGTTGGGCTGAATGGCCCAATCCCGTCAAGATTGTTCTAATATTCTTATAAAAAAAAAAAGAAAAACACAGGATGCAAGGCTAACAAGCTTAATAAATTTACACATAAAATCAACACATTTGGCTTTTAAGCTAACAAGTCTATTTTTTATTAAGCAGCAATGGCAAATTTTTCTATTTCTGTAATTTTCCTAATTAAAAATGTGAACTGCTGTAATAAACACAAGCTAACTCAGCATCCACACACAGACAAGGCCTGCTCGATTTAATAAAGGACAAAATAAAAAGGTCTGAACTCATTCTCTTTAAATTGCTGCTGAAAATGCACCTGTCTCTTCTTAACAGTCCAACATGAGCTGAACAATATAAAAGTTTGACACTCCGCGCCATGCACAGAATGACACTACAGACTCCCTTTTCTCATCTTTTTACTCCACTTTCTTCAATATAAAAGACCATATTCCTGTCTTCACTGTCTAACGTTTTGTCAGCTCTTAGTTTTCAGGAGGTTCTGGCATCAAAACGACACACGTTATTCCTCAAGTCCTGTAACACTCTGTGTGAAGGTGGACTACAATTAAATTACAATAAAGCTTAGAAAAGTAGATTCTGAAAAAACACAGTTTTTGAGATCTTCTAATTGACCTATCACTGATTGAGTCATTTGGGGTGAAAAATCAGCCAATCAAAGCATCACTTATTGATGATTAAAGGATACGTTTGGCATTTTTCAGGTTTAAGTTATTTCTTCACAAACAGGGTATACAGTATATGCCTTTGCTACATGAAATTGTGTTCTAACGTTAAGTGTTTTATATAAATTAAAAAGTAAATAACATAGCCTGTCCTGGAATTTTGTAATGGAAGCCATGAAGCACAAACCATCACAAAAAATACTAAAACTCTAAACATTTGTGAATCGCTACTTTCGCGTTCTGTTCTTGTAATTTCCCTTTTTGACTTCGATCTTGTTTTATGTTTTGGTTTTTGCTGCTCGGTTTCCTGTTTTGACTTTTTTTTTTTTAATTATTCTTTTCCCAGTACTAAGTACCCATTCTGTTTGTGCCGCTCAATTTCCTGACAGTACAAAAAGACGTCTGAATTTGGTTATCCTTTGGGCAGATTTAAAGACCCAGGTGTCTAGACTGTTAACCAAGCGTACAGTTAGGGGCAGAGTCTGGAGTGAGGGGGACAGTGGCAGGGAAAAAGAGCTCAGGGGCTATGATAGAAGCAGGTGGACAGCGATTGGCATATATATATCCCAGCCGCCTGTCACAATATATATAATATGAAGAAGAAGAAAAGCCACTCCTTTCACGTCTTCCTCTATAAATGTGTTTCACTTTTAAATAAACATGCTTTCAGATATGAAGAGACCTGACACTCCACTGTTACACTGCGAATTCTACGGAAATCTATGGCCATTTCCCCAGCTCACCGACAGCAGATACAAAATGAACATTACATTTTTTTTAAACATAATAACTCATAATAATTAGGCATTAATACAAATCAAATATTCACTTAATGTTACTTAATACTCATATTTTAACTTTACACCAATGAAAAATAAAATACGAACAGTTAACATTTTTTCCTTTTATTTCCCATCAGTACACTATATATATTTTTTTTCTTTATCATACTGCTTAGGTTAACACATCTTCGTCTGCAGTAAGTGCATTTTCACTTTCAATTCATAAATAAACTCTAGCTATTTTGAATTAAAACATTTGGTAAACAGGCCTTTTTTGGTTTCCTAAAAATCTAAGTAAAACTGTCCATAAACAACACTGCAATTTTTACAGTTATGGAGCATTACTGTATCACAATTTCAGAAGCTGCAAATTTGACTGTGACGTCTAACAATCATTAGTATTTTAGTTACTAATACAGTTCAAATTTTCATTTTTGCAATTTCTTAAAAACTGTTACATGTATAGACTCCCATGAAAACAAGCCAACAGAGTAAATTGAGGTTTACAGGGTTATTGTTGTCATGTGTTCAGGGTGCAGTGAAATTTTCACAGTTTGAAAATACTTCTCATCCCAATTTGGATGAAGCCAGAAACAATTTATAAGGGCCTCTCTAAAGGAACCAGGGAAACTGGAACATGGAGTGTTGCAAAGTCACGAGCGCTCAAGGAAAACTGGACGACAAGGCAAGAGAAAAAGAAGGAGCAGAGGAAAGAAGAAGACTACTATTTGGGGGACCAGTGATGCCTTAAATAAGGTGTCATTCAGTAAGAACACACCCTTGTGTCGTCAGGATCACAAGCAGCAGAGCTGTGTGTATTCATAAACGGGTATTTCTCCGTTTCTATTATATCTTCTTGTTTGCACCTCAATTGCCTCTATAAAAACATTTATTGGAACGCTGGCCTTGACATCAGTCAAGGGCACCTTTGTAGATCACAGCATCTTAAAGTTAAATCATGCTGGACAAACAGCAGAAGTCATTGTTACAAAGGCTGGACCCCCAAGAGGTCATAATGAAGGACAAAATGATAAAACTGAGTGCCATTATGAATGACATTATGAACAGTTTCTATATTGTGATGTGCTAGGCTGGTAACGTCACTTCAAGAGAGGCGCACTAAATCAACAGACTAACTAAAATGGCAGAATAACTTATGGGACGCACTCTGAACACCCAGGAGGTTTTAGTGAAGGACAGACTTTACACAATTAAAACAAGTGCCATTATGAACAATGCTGCACATCCCCTCTCTTGATACACTAACACTGTGGGGACTGTCAAATTATACAGCAGAAGTGTGTCAAGAAACGCAACTGGGGGCTCCTTTATACCAACGGCAATATGCTTGCATAATGTCACACTGTGAATGGGACTGCCATGTCAGCACTTTTCAATTTTCTTGCTTTATAGTCATTCTGGTGTGTTCAGACCAAAGTGAGTGTATGTATATTTACTTATTTACTTATCTACCTATTTATGTATTTATTTATTTATTTAAAGCACTTTTATAAAAATCCCAATTTCCCCCTGGGGACAAATGAAGTTCTATCTAATGACAATTTAACAAAGAAAGCTGTGTGTTCTCCATAGAATTCAGACAGAGCTCAAATTACAGAAAAAGAGAATCACAATATTTTAAATTACGTCACAATGTTTAGCAGATATGCTAAAAGTATTTATTAGGTCACATACTGTATGTACTAAAAATGAATGGTGATAAATTATGAAGGAGCAGTCCAAGTTTTCAATTTAAGCCTGTTGTGCCAGACACAGCCTTCCAAAACGAAAAAAAACCCTGTTGACTATTTTCCACAAAAAGTATAAATACTGTACAGTAAATAATGATCATATTTAAAGGTAAACAAGTTAAAGTTATGTTATATTTTTCTTGATTAAGTAATTCAAAATTCAATAAGATCCACATGATAATAGATTGGTAAAAAGGTTCAGACATAATTTACTAGTGTCATCTATCAAAAAAATCGAATGTTAATTGTTTGTTTCCTACGGAAGCCGAGAGCAGACGTGCAATATCGTTATTTTTTAAATTTGTTTCCTCGAGATAACGGACCCATATTTATCGAGATAATGAAATAATTTTATTGATCTCGATAAAACAATTATTTCATAATTTTGAGAAAACAAAATCTTTTGTATCTACCATTTAATGTTTAGATTGAAGCCACTTCCTGTTTGAAATGGCAGAAGTGCAGAACTGTATTGATCAGCGCGTCACATTTTTGTTCAATCAAGGGCTCACGCAGGCTGAAATATGTTTAGGCCTTAGTTTAGAAAATAATCATGTTAGTGTCTCATCATTTAAAAAGACGGTTAGCAAGGCTTCAGCTGTATAGGCGTCGCAATCTAAGCAAGCATGATGCCAGGAGCAAAGGTTAAGTTTGGGTGAGATCGCAATAAAATGATTCCCGAGAAAACAAGGTTCGTTCTCTCAAGATCTCGATAAAATTAGTCTGTTATCTCGAGAAGTCAATTTAAAAAAATAACGATAATACACATCCTCTCTTAGCTTCCGTAGTTTCTAATTATATATATATATATATATATATATATATATATATAATTGTGTCATATATATAATTTATGTCACCTTCTTGGCAGTTTCATATTCTCTTGCTATACAGGGTAGTCCAGATCTAATTATGCAATTTTCATTACACTATAACTTATTAAGTTTATTACATAGAGAATTTACAAAAAATTGGAGGCCAAGTGGGGCATTACATGGAAAATCAGTGAATTCATTCAATGTAAGTCCATTTTTGTTTATTACAAGATATTTCAAACAATTCTGTCTTGTATTGTTCTCCCGCATTGCATTAAAAGTTGCATAATTAGATCTAGACCACCCTATACATTATTGAGTCCCAGTGGTTCTGCTTTATGTGCTTGTTTTTCCAGCTTATTTGTGTGTTTTTCATATATGAAGGTGTGTATGCATATACACCATATACACATGTGCCTGTACGCATTTTTTGTACATCTTCTTTAACTGAGCTATTCTGCAGCTGTATAAAATTTATGTTTAACTTATGTTAATTCTGCATGCTACTGTTAAAAGCAGCTCCAAAGCTACTAAGCTAAATTCCTGTGTCTTGCATACTGGTGAGTAAAATTGATCCTGATTCTAATTTAATTTGGCTTTTTTGACATTCATCAACAGAAAAAAAGACTCTTTAATGTCAAAGTGACCACAAATCTCTGAAAAGATGTCTCAATTAATTACAAATGTTTTAAATAATGGATTACGTAAGATTCACCCCTTTGATACAACACCCCTCAATGATCACTTGTGCAGCTAATTGGTTTTAGACGTCACAAAATTTAAAATTAGGTGGATATCACCTGTCTAGGCTTTAAATTGACTGGAGTCTAAATGTACCTACTCTAGAAGGTCTCAATTGTGGCGAGTCATTATGGTGGCCTAACCTACACAATGAAGACAAAAAGAGCAGTTCAAGCAACTCCACAAAAAGGTGATTGACAACTCCAGGGATGGTGACAAGAAAACATTAAATTCATTGAATTTGCCTGGAGTGCAGTTAAACAAAAATGAAGGAATGGAAAGAGTCTGGCTCAACTGTAAATCCACCTTAGGCAAGCTTACTATTAAAACAGAGTGATCACACAAGATGACATCTAGTGAGGCAGGACAATGAGACACCTATGAGAAATCTGAAGAAATTACAAGCCACAGTGACTCAGATTGGACAGACTGTGCAGACAACAACTGTGCCATAGGTGCCAAAGCTACATAGGAATAGCCTAAAAACAACCTAAATGTCCTGGAGTGTCATAGGCAGAGTCCAGATCTCGATCCAGAATCTGTGACTGTGCTTGTAAAAGGCTGTTCACTCATGAGCCTCGTGCACCCTGACAGAGCTTAAGCAGTTTTACAAAGAAGAATGGGAGAGGAATGGCTGTGTCCAGATGTGCAAAGATGAGAGAGAGCTGTGCATTCAGACTCAATGCTGTCATGGCTGCCAAAGATGCATCTACTTTACATTGGCTTGAGGGGGGTGAGTACTTAGGAGATAAATTGTTTTGTGTCTTGTGTTTGTAGTTAATGTGGACTCTTTTGCAGAGATCCATTTTCAAAAGAGTATTTTTCTGTTGATCAATGCAAAAAAAAAAAAAAAATAAATCTAACATTCAATGTTGCAAATCAATATAATGTGAAAACCTCGAAGAGGATGAATATTTTTATAAAGTCTGTAACATATATTTGTTTTATTATAGACTGTCCTGGACCAATAACTGTTTAAATGTTTGAAATATATGATTTATTACACATGATTGCAGACTTAAGTTCAGCAAATATTTGCAGCTTCTAGTTATTTCTGCAATACTGAGAATGCAATTTTTTGCAACCATATTTTCCAGAATAATAAATAAATGAATAAATAGCAATAAAGTATTCAACATGACTTACAAAGACAAGGCATATTCATTGTGTACAGGGTGGAAACATGGCTACATTACAAAATTTTTAAAAAGTTATTTGACTCGTCTTCCCACTCACCTGTTTTTAACAAAGTCATGGCTGTGGTGAGCTACGGCACTTGAGACTTGGCAAGGACTGGCAGAAGGTATTGTCTTTTCTAAACAAGTAGTACCATACCCCATATACCTCACTTCAGTTAATAATCAACCTTACAGTACATTCTTGAGCTGCTGAAGGAAACAAACATGAAAAAAACAAGAACATCCAACCGAAGCCACTCCGGGCAGGTAACGGATTATTCTTTGTGCTCTGTACGTATTTCCCCATATCTCTCTATTATAAAAGAAAATCTTAAGACAAGACAAGACTATTGCCAAGAGATTTTTTCAAGTCCCACCCTCCTCTCAACCATTTCCAGTTAATGGCCCACGGTCCTCTCACCTCTCATTTGTGTGAATGCTTTTGTCAGACACAGTTCCTGCACTCTCAGCTCTTATAAATTTTTATGTTTTCCTCACTTTAAGTTCCCAATAAAAGACTTATTATGTCCAAATCTTAATGAAGAATTTCATCCCGAAGGGTTATCAACAGAAGAAATGAGTACACGGGCAATCCTAGCACCTAGAAATGATGAAGTCAAACGAATTAACGCAAAAATTGTTGATTGGTTACATGGCAAATTGGTTCAATGCGTATCAATAGACTATCCTGAAACAGTTGGTGGTGATGGTGCGGAAGATGAAAACATCAACTTACAATATCCTGAAGAATATCTACAACCGTTAACACTGTACAGTCTTCCACCACACGAATTACTGTTGAAAGAAGGGTATATCGTAATGTTATCTCGTAATTTATGTCTGAGTGATGGGCTATGCAATTGGACAAAATTAGTTGTATTCAAAATTGGTCAAACAATTCTGACAAGTAAAATTTTAACAGGCAACAAGAAAGTTAATGTAGTACATCTTTCAACATTAGACACCAAAGGAGACCTTGATATACCATTCGTATTAAAACATTTACAGTTTCCCATTAGAATAGCTTTTGCTATGACAATTAAATCACAGGGACAGACATTCGGTTTACTTATTAGAGAGAAAGAAACGATATTTACTCAGGGCAGTGCATTGTCATGATGCAAGTCCAAACACAATCAAAATTCAATGTGATATTGACGAAAAGTTAATTCCAAATATTGTTTTTACTGAAGTTTTACAGTAAAAGTGTAAGTTTAAAAAGTTTTTGCATGTTAATTTTAAAGCCAAACAGAACGAAAACGTATAACGCAACAGATACCTCTAACGCAACATGAAACAATTTTCTTTCAATTTATTACGTTTTACTATTTTTTACTATGGTTAATTACTCGCTGTAATGTAAAACAGTTCTATTATGCATAAGTAACAATTCCCATGAAAATAACAATCTGTTCAAATTATATATCCGCTTCCCCATATGTGAGTGGCAGAGCTGCGAACTGGCTACTGTGTAGCGCCCGCCCGGGGGTTGGCGAGCGAAGCGAGCAGGAGACAGAGCCCCCTAGTAAACTATATAAAAATAATTTATAACTGAATCGGACATATCAAGATACGCTGCCTAAAACAAATGCCATGTCTTTGTAAGTTTACGCACGTCAAAAGAAGCCCCAAGAAAAAGTGCTGAACACTGCCCCTACCTCACACACCATTCAAGCAATGCATGCCATACACTGTCTCCTAAACCCTGAAAATGAACATTTTTTTTTTTTTTTAAAAGTCAGCATCTAGTGTGAAGGTGGTGTCCATTGCACCCGACATCACTCCAAGTCTCTGATACTCTGCAACCCGTTTTTCAAAGAAGTTGGTTTTTCCTTCAAGAGAAATGGATTCCATAAAGTCAAAAGGATTTTCAGATTTGAAGACTTTTGAGAATCCTAGGTCTGTTAATAGACGATCGGCCACAAATTCTATATACTGCTTCATCAAAGTGCAATTCATTCCAATGAGATTCACAGGCAATGACTGAGTGAGAAACTCCTGTTCAATACTAACAGCACTTAAAAGGATGTTTTTTACTCGTTCCTCTGAAGGTTTGTTGACAATATTTTTAAACATTAAGCAGGCAAAGTTGCAGTGGAGGCCCTCATCTCTGCTAATGAGCTCATTAGAGAACGTAAGCCCAGGCATTAATCCTCTTTTTTTCAGCCAATATATCGCAGCAAAAGAACCAGAGAAGAAGATCCCTTCTACTGCTGCAAAGGCTACTATCCGCTCCCCGAAAGTTGAGTGTTTGTCAGAGATCCACTGAAGTGCCCAGTCGGCTTTCTTTTTCACACACGGCATAGTCTCGATGGCATTAAACAGAAATTCCCTTTCCTTCAGATCTCTGATATATGTGTCTATCAGAAGGCTGTACATTTCGGAGTGTACATTTTCTATGAGGATCTGAAACCCATAGAAACATCGAGCTTCAGGGACCTGCACCTCCTGACTGAACCTGGAAACCAGATTCTCATTGACAATTCCATCACTGGCAGCAAAGAAGGCCAAAATATGAGAAATAAAATATTTCTCCTCCGGTTTTAATCTGTCCCAGTGGGCAAGGTCTTTTGATAAATCAACCTCTTCAACGGTCCAAAAAGAAGCCTGAGCTTGTTTGTACATTTTCCAAATATCTGGGTACTGGATAGGGAATATTACAAAACGGCATGGGTTTTCTTTAAGTAAAGGTTCATCTGCTGCTTCGGATGTCTCTTGTTTTGTGACGAGACCATTCTCGTTTGGTTTACCTCCTAACTGCAGATGGGGTGCTTCCATGACTGGCTGCCCTGCTTTTGAAGTAAAGTGTGAGGGCTTGGAACGTTAAAAGCAACTTTGTCTTCCTCTTCACTGCAAACAAATCTTCATTTTGATCTGTAGAGAGAAGAAAACTGTTAGTGCTCAAGGTTTCTGGCATAGTCTGCATTTAGAAGGCAGAATGAAATGGGAACACGCAGGACACTGATTGAGTCTTTCTCACACTAGCGCTGCCCTTGAGTATTACAACAATGAGCTGTACTGAGGTTCTGACTGCTTATATATCTATACATATAAAAGGCATAGCCCTCACTGACTCATCACTAATTCTCCCACTTTCTATATAGGTGGGAAGCTGAAATTTCGTGTACTCATTCCTTGCAGTGTACTTACAAAAGTTAGGTATGTTTCATGCCCTATTGCAACACCCAAGGGGGGGAAGCAGATGTACCCCCTAAACTGTATATATAGATAGGGGAAACCCCTCATCACTATTTCTGTGACTTCCAATATACGTAGGAAGTCCAAATTTCCCATGCTAATCCTTTACACTGTACTTACAAAAGTTAAGTACGTTTCATTTCGCGCCGTGCCCCGTAACGAACTTTCCAAAATAACGTCTTTTTGGCGGTTCTCACCATTATGTCTTAAGGAACTTTCGGAACTGACCTCTCCTTTTGGCGGTTTCATTCCTTATTTCCGTTAACAGAGGATTTATTTCACAGCAGAGACGCACAAGGGCCGCCCCCAGTCCCCATTCCTTTTTCTGCACGGCCGCTGTCCGGGCACCTACCACGTGGTTGGCTCCCTGCCTATATATATTAAGGACATCCCGCGCTCATGTGCCTACTCACTTGCTTCCTTACTTTCCTCAGCTGTTCGTTGTGCTCACTGCTCTCTTCTTCTTTACTCCACCGCTTCAAGCCTGTTATTGTTCACCTTGCTTCATGTCTTCCTGCTGGTGACTCCTGCCTTTTCATTTAGTTTCTTCACACTCTTAATCCTCCGGGCAGGCCTCCGCATACTCTAGTTTTGAAGGTTGGCGCACCAATTATGTTACTAGGAAACTTACAACAACCAAAACTTTGCAACGGCACCATGCGTCAGATCAAATCTCTCAACAAGAACCTCATTGAGGCAACTGTCTTCACTGGAACTAGCTCAGGGGAGAATGGATTTATTCCTCGCATCCCTCTCATACCCTCTGACCTCCCATTCCAATTCAAACGCCTCCAATTTCCAGTAAGGGTCTGCTTCGCTATGACAATATATAAGTCACTGTGCCAGACTCTAAAAAAGGTCACCATTGACTGGACACAAGATTGCTTCTCACATGGCCAACTGTACGTTTCATGCTCAAGAGCAAGCTCACCAGACAGCTTGGTCATTTTACAGCCCGAGGGCAGAACCGCAAACGTCATTTACAAAGAGATCCTTACATCCTAAAAGTGGGCATTTCTCATACACAACATTTACAATCATAAATTAAACTCTTTACAATCATCAAATTCACTCTTAATACTAAAATAAGCCTACAACAATTACATTGACAATCATGTTACTTTATTTTTAAAATGTTTCCTTTTCTTTTTCATAACTTCTTTAACACACTACTTCTCCAGTATTTTGCTAGTTTTGTATATGCAGCAGAATATCTGATCTACTTTTAAGCTTTTTAGCAGCAGGTCATTGAGTTTTTTCCTTTTGCAGCTGAACGCTGACACAGCCCTAGTCTATAACACGTATACATGATTTGATCACATAACATTCTAAAACTCGCATAATCCCATTCAGGGTCTTGGAGGTCTGGAGCCTATTCCAAAAGCAGGAACCAACTCTTGATGGAGGGACAGTACATTGCAAAGCCAACTCGCACACAAACTCAAACTCACTTTCTGGCCAGCTACAGTTAACTAAACACATACTTTCTTGTCATATCGGGTATAATCCAAAACACATGGGGTGAACATGCAAACTTTACATAGACGGTGAGTGACAAGCTTCAAATTCCAATGCATGGCCAAGCTAACTACTGCACCATCCCTACTTACTGTATATGGCCTCTGATGCAACTTACCAAATTACACAAACAGGAAGTGTCGCGGTACATGGCAGTTATTCAACAATGGAATCCATTCACAGCTGACTTCAAGTAAGGGATTTACAGGTAGGTCACATCTCTATTCAGGTGTTTTTATACTTTATATTTTATTTCAGGTAACTTCATGACCTAAAGTATATCAGCTTATTGACATTATATTAATAACAGGGCATCAAAATGTCCCTCCAACTCAGTGTA
This sequence comes from Polypterus bichir lapradei, assembly GCA_026402145.1. Taxonomy (NCBI): domain Eukaryota; kingdom Metazoa; phylum Chordata; class Cladistia; order Polypteriformes; family Polypteridae; genus Polypterus; species Polypterus bichir. The sequence continues at coordinate 24,902,091 of JANRMT010049829.1, read as the reverse complement.
TATGATCAAAAATAAAAAGCATAAAAATAACATATCATTCTCAAAGTTTCCTAATCCAATTCAGGGATCTTGAATTGCTAGGCACCAGCTTTGGATCAGTACCTAAATTTTAACTTCGGTATTGGTACCAAAACGGTTCAGAAACAAATAACACCGAACTCCAAAAACCTTCTGTCTAACTCCCGATTCCCTGGTGTGCCACACCACACTGCTTCTTGACAGCCATGAAGTCCCGATCCAGTCAAGCCAATGGTGTGGTGGTGGTTCCCCATTAAATTCCAATCGAGCTGTGCCGATACTATATGGCTGTATGAGGTGCAAGCCACACTCCCGCCAAATACAATATATGTCAATAAGACATGCTATACATATGCAAAAATAATAAGGATAAATTGGTTTTCTAATATTGTTGATATAATGTGCTGTATCATAGCATACAACACTAAACAACATTAGGATACTGCATACGTATAGCATGTCTTATTGACATATGTTGTATTGGGGTGTGTGGCTTGCACCCCAAACTATTCCTACGCTCTTCGGGGTTAATAAAGTTTCTATCTACATCACGAAAAGCAAAGGACTCAGGTGAGATCGGCTCAGCTCACAGCTTTCACGATCTCCATCTATCGCTCCGACCACTGTTCGTGTTTCATCATACACTGACGCCACTGCAAACACTAATCATTAATCTACACCAAACCTTCTCAAGGCTCACCTCGCCATATTTTTAATCAAACGGCCTCTCCGAATATGCAAATGGATGCTGCAGTTTTTCCCCTTTCGCCTCATGATTCATTTGCCTAACAACAAACATTGCACCTGTTGCTCACTTCCCAGGAATGAAACCAAACTGCATTACCCTGCATTGGGATAAAAATGAAAACTGCCAGGGATACCGGAATCGAACTCGGAAGGCAGTCTCCAGTCACCGATTTCTTCACGCCATTTCAATTCCAATACGAATTCAGAAATCGCTGGGCTCTTAAACGTACGTGCCATTTTCTAAGGCTAAACACACTCACTCAGCGAAAACCGCAATGAACTGCTTTTTGACACAGTACCTGTTTCCTATACAGTAGTCCTTTCGAAATCTGAACAATTATGTGGTGAAACATTAGGTGCGTCCCCCACGAGCAGCTACAGTTAGAGCACAGATTTCAGATTACATATGAAACGACTGGTACAATATCATTACCTTGTATAACAATCGTGAACACTTCTTCCGTCGCTTTCTATGACGTCATAAAAGCCGGTAAAATTTCCTCGGTACGGAGTGTCTGATGGGTCAAACCTGCCAAGTAGGAGTTTCATATTTTACTAACGTGTTGAATTCGGAGTCAGGATTTGATAAAGGGGGTCCTCCCTGCGTGGAGTTTGCATGTTCTTGTCTGCGTGGGTTTCCTCCGGGCGCTCCGTTTTCCTCCCACAGTCCAAAGACATGCAGGTTAGGTGGATTGGAGATTCTAAATTGGCCCTAGTGTGTGCTTGGTGTGTGGATGTGTTTGTGTGTGTCCTGCGGTGGGTTGGCACCCTGCCCAGGATTGGTTCCTGCCTTGTGCCCTGTGTTGGCTGGGATTGGCTCCAGCAGACCCCCGTGACCCTGTGTTCGGATTCAGCGGGTTGGAAAATGGATGGATGAATGGATTTGATAAAGGCAAATGGCTGGTGTTAACTTCACTGTTAAAGCGCAGATTATAAAGCCAACGCTGTAATTTTATTTGTTTTTAAGAATGAAAAAAGTTCTTTTTTCCCTCTAAAATGCCATTTGGGATTATCTATATATCATTTCTGGGAATTAACTAATTTTTGTAAACGAGTATTATAATAAAGAAGTTTACTTTCAGATTTTTTTAATGAGCAAAATGAATTATATTCTTGTCGAGAATATATAAATGCCCCTAATATTATATTTTTTTAACCAAAAGCCTTTTAAATTATGCACAGTATCCCCTAAACCTTGCCCATTTTCACGGAAGCATTTGTGTATTTATGCTAATATATTTAAAATTCTGAAAAAAAATTGAAATTCTTATTTCCTCTAATAATGGAATTCAAGCATCACACTGCAGAAGCAGTAATCGTCTTTTAAGAAACATATTAAAGTCTTCTGTTCTGTCCAAACAACACGATACAAAAATGTAAGGCAGCTTTCTGTTACCCTACTAATTTATTATTTAATAGTTTATTGTTAATTTATCTCTGAAATGTAATTTTTACCAGAGGGAAAGCAACATTCAAGCCCTTTATACTGATGTCTGTCTAATTATAATTCTGGAACAACATTAAGATGGTACATTTTACACTCTTTGCTTTATTAGGTATGTAGTGAATCTATATACTATATATATATATATATATATATATATATATATATATATATATATATACTGTGGCATCCGGCCGGGGCTGGAGCCCGGCCGGGATGCCCAGGAGGACCGGAGGAGTGCTTGTACCTCCTCCAGACCGCGAGGGGGCGACCGCCCTGGTTATGTTGGGGGCCACAGGTAAAGGGCTTGGAATTCCAGCCCTGTAGGGACCCGTGGCCACCGCCAGGTGGCGCCCCAGTGCCTGAACAACCCTGGAGCCCAGCACTTCCGCCACACCGGGAAGTGCTGGGGGGAAGAAGACAGGGGACACCCGGAGGGCTTCCGGGTGCGCAGCGGGCACTTCCGCCACACTGGGGCGTGTCTGTGGAGGAATGCCGGGAAGCAGCTGGAGCCCATCCGGGTTCCTATTTAAGGGGCCGCCTCCCTTTATTCAAGAGCGGAAGTCGGGTGGAAGAGAGACGGAGCTGGAGAGAGGACTGGAGGCAGCCAGAGGACTCCTTATTTCAATCTGTCTACTATATAATAAGGAGCTAAGGTCTGTGTGTCTAGTCTCTCAGATCAATCTGATTGGTCAGTTTTGCTTTTTTTTTGATTGGTCAGTTTGCCTTTTGTAACATGTTTGAAACAGGAAGTCAATCAATCGTCAGCTTTATTTAAAGTGCAGAATCACCAGGCAGCATGGTCCCAATACACTGTACAAATTAGAAGAATACAATCATGTTTTACTATGTCTGCATTTCTCAGTTATTTATATCTCTTACCAAGAGGCTGACACACACTTGTGTCCATATATTCAAGCTTTGATATTGCTGGACGATTAGGCAAGCCGGGAAGTTTCCTTTGACAAAATGTCTAATGTGTAAATAGAAAAGTAGTGCAGTCAATGTGAAATTATACTTATGTTTAGTTTGATGCTGTCTATCATAATCACCAAAAATGTTTCAGGAAGCAAAATGTATGGAAAATTGTGTTATCCAGTTGTATTGTACTTACCTTAATCTACATATTCAAAGATTATGATTGTTTTTATATGTTTTGTCATTGTCAGGTCCCAGGATGATCCTATTCCTCTTTATACTTTCTATTATTAACAAAATGCCTCAAACCCATACCCTAACCACTCTGTGAGGGGTGTCTGCTGCCGTACTTCAATATTCCCCCATTTCATTTACATCTACAGGGTGAGTTACTGAAGTACCACATTTCTCATGGTCATTGCGCGAGGTAGAGGCAGCTGAGTGGGTTGGCATGGGGAGTCCTTTGATAGGCGATCCCTTTTAGTTTTCAGTCGGCAACATGCCTTGGTCCGGTGCACACCCTGCTTTCATTGTCAAAGTGTTCTTCAAAAACACTGAATCTGTCATCACTATGCACGGCGATAGTCGGGTGGCCTTCATTATTTACCTGATCTCGCTCCGTGTGATTTCTTCTTGTGGGGCTACCTCAAGTTGAAGGTATAAAAACACCAATCTTAAAACCTTGAAGCCCTCATGGATGCTATTCACCACGAAATCACTGCTATTCCCCTTGAAATGACGGTACGAGTCATGTGAGCCTTCAGAAATTGTCTCGAAGAGTGTATCACTAATGATGGCCACCACCTTGAAGACCTCATTTTTAAAGCACAGTGAAAAAAATCTATTTTGTACACCCTTTCTTGTGTCGTAATCAGATTTATTTTATCTTGTAGCATATTTGTAGAATAAACATTTGAAATGTGGTACTTCTTTTTGGCTGACCCTGTTTAATAACAGGCAACTATATGGAGTACCAGAGCAGGCAGGAGAAAAACAAAAAGTTGCACCTTTATTTATGTATTATATGCCCCAAAAACAATAAACAAAGTACAAATATAAGTACTGTTTAGAATAATATAACATAATAGTAAGTTACCAGGTGGCTCATTGTCTTATTGATCACTCTCCGGTCTGGCATGGCCCTTGATCCAGCATGGCCTTTGAATTGAGTGGTAGAAGCGCAGGCAGCATGGCCTGTCTCAATTTGGCTTCCAGGAAGGGTGGTCTTCTCCTCTTTTGTGCATGGAAAATGATAGACAGAGGCAAAGAGATCAAACCTATGCAAATTCTTTGGTTTCTTGACACATGTCATGGGCCTGTATGCTAGATGTTATTCTTTATTACATTATTCAAAACAAAAAGCAAGAAGTGGATGTTTCATTACCAAGTAATAGATAAGGCGTTCTTAAAAACATGTCAAATTATAACAGACTGTATATCAGAAAGTGTTCAAAATATTACAACATTTACATAAACGTAGCATTTTCCAAAAAGATCTGGGGCCTCATGTATAAACGGTGCGTACGCGCAGAAATGTTGCGTACTCCCGTTTCCACATTCAAATCGCGATGTATGAAACCTACACTTGGCGCAAAGCCACGCACTTTTCCACGGTACCTCATTCCCTGGCTTACACAAGTTCTCCGCTCGGTTTTGCAGACTGGCGGCACCCCGAGTCAAAGCAGTGCTACTGTTCCTGTGTGGTTACTCCTTATTTTCCTGACGCGGCTTTATAAATACACTGAAACTAACCGCATATTGTTTATTAGTGTAACGCATCTGATTGTAATTAACTTGTAACAATATAATGGTCCAGGGAATAGCCATAGTATTCCAAATACCATAACTGCTTTAGCGTTGTTACTCTCACTGCACCTTCTTCTTCTTCTTTCAGCTGCTCCCATTAAGAGTTGCCACAGCGGATCATCTTTTTCCGTATTACTCTCGCTGCACCACTCGCAGTATTTATATCACTGTATCTGAGTGGGAATCACAGCAGCTGATCGGAAAGAGAATTATCGGTATACAGCTTCAAGCCCACGCTACCTCAGCCACGGCAAAACGTTTCAAAGCCTTTTCTGTACGGACCTCGCGGTTCAGAAACAGTTTCATCCCAAGAACTTTAAACGCACTCAATCAATCAATTGCTCCTTGTAGAACTGTTTGTACTTATAAGTACAATCACCCCACTGTAAACTTACACTACAGTTATAATATCGCACAACCTGAGCCACTTTATAAAGCACTTATTTACGTATGATGACGATATCATTTTTAAGATGAAATGCTGCAAAATATGTTTATTATATTATACTGTACAGATAAAATTTTAACTTCATTTAAATAATCTATATTCGTCACTGGGACTGGCATGAAGGATAGAGTAATTAAACATGTACTACAAAGATATTTCAATGTTTCTTAAACGTTTTGAAGAATCGGCGCTCAAAGCTTACAAATGGCTTAACGTCTATTACAAAGCTGATTGTGTGGCGATCGGTTACTTGGAGAAAGAAAAACAAGGACTGCAGGGGCGGCTATGCCAATATATACTGAATATAAAACAGAAAGACAAAATAACAACACAGCTAAAAACACAGCGACAAATTTCGGCAAAAGTTAAATGCTTGTGTCATGAGCACGAGGCGGCTATGCAGTGTCCGCAACGGATGTGGCCATCCACCGTGCATAAGACACCATATTGACATCGGCTGGTGAAGAGGCCACCGATTCTTTCTCTGCTCAGGGCCACCACAAGCCTAGAGCCGCCCCTGAGTACTGCTGCAATAAATTATTTCATCGAAGGTCGCACACAATCACTGCGCCGTGAAACCCATGTTTAATAACGTGCTTTAACTCCTATCATCATGAAAATGATATCACGTATACATCTCAGTATTTTAGTTATTCAGAGAGCTGTAATATCACGAATGTAATGGATTCTGTGTCCTGTCGGAGGAAGAGAGCCGGTTTAAGAAGCAAGCAGTGATTCACACACATAGAGCACATAGAAGATCACATACAAAACAAAGCATTTAACGTGCTACTTTAATTACGATGTGATTTGAGAAAGTGATTAATTAAACGATTTTAAGATGAAGTTTATGATGTTCTACTTTAATGACAAAATAAACTACATGATTAAAGTGGAAATTTCGAGATTGAAGTTGACATTTCGTGCTTTTTCCCCACGGTGTGCCTTTTTTTTCTCTGTACCCTAATAAGCTTTCATATGACACTCAGACGGTGGGCTACAACTCGCCTTTTCACGGCGACTGAAATATGTGACTTGTTTTTTATTTCTGGCACTGTGCGATTTTGTGAACGTGAGCTTTCAAGTTTCTCCAACACGCTATGTCACTTGATCAGCTTCCTTTTCCTGTTTATCCCACTGTATAAACCAACAAATAGTATGTTTTCCTTTGCCTCCACTTGGTATTCGCTGAAATTCTTATATTTCCCCCCGTGCTTTTCCCATTGTCTTTTCACAGAAGGCTGAGCTTAAGGGCGACTTATATTGATTTGCATATTCAAAGAGGCGTAATTCTGGGAGGAGTTGGGGCGTTACATAAAGCGCGTGCACAAGCGTTACTTTTCACGCTGATCGGGATTTATGTCATGGAAGAACATGGAAGTTGGAGTACGCACAGATTCCTGCATCTGGATTTTTCTGTGCGTAAGCACATTTCGGCTTTTGTGCTTACGCCATGTTATAGTGGGAATTCTACGCACGGTGTTATACATGAGGCGCCTGGTCTTGCCGACCCAGCTGCTGGTATATCCAAACCGACCAAGTCAAATATGTTAATATGTTATAACAAGTTTCTGTGCCTGTTGCCAGACCAGTCATTAAAAACATTTGTTTTACAGTCAGTCTTTGACTAAACCTTGTATTTTGTCAAATCTTTTCAAATGCTTGAGTTTACTGGTTGATATTAACTCTTTCAGGGTGGATGTCGATTTTTGTCGAAATTCAGGGGTAGAGAATGGTAATCAGCTGTAAACTGCAACATTTTAGTTTGACTCTTTGTTAAAAGGAAAGTTAGCTTTGTTGATTTGACCTTGATTTCTTTCATGTGCATAAGTAGCGAAGAGCAAACAACCTCTAAAATGGTATCAGCATATGGTGAGAGACCAAAGCAAACGCGCAAAGTAAAATTCTCCTTGGATGATATTTTGCGTATTTTCGCTGAATCGGACTCAGACTTGTTGGACTCCAATTTTGATGGAAGTGTTCTGGAGATGTGAGGTACTAACATTAGCTGACCGGCCCCCAGCTGATCGCAGTACTGAACACATTCGTGCAGCTGACATGCCTACAGCAATGTTCACCTGGTAGGACCTCCACTTATAACAGGGGTGTCGAGCTCCAGGCCTGGAGGGCCGCAGTGGCTGCAGGTTTTCATTCTGGCCCTTTCCCTAATCAGTTTTCACTGATAATTAACTCCGGATGGATTTTAATAGCCCTGTTTTGAAGGATTCAGTCCTCTGAATTTATTCTTTTCTTCATTAAATGACAGCCAAACAGATGACCAGCTAAACTGGGATTTCAAACTCCAACCAATTTCACTCCAACCAATCTCTTAATGAGAAACTAATTCTTGTTGTTATATAAGCCCGTTATTTAATTCCATGGCTTGTTGTTGCTCTCATTCTGCCACAGCAGACATTTCCAAAACTGTCAAACCGTCAAAATATTTTGGTGACCTGAGAGAGCAGCCTTTAGTTTCAGATATTGAGTGATGGGCACAGGTGAGCTGGTCATGTGGCGGCTTGTTTTGTGTCTCATTATTGTTTGGCTGCTAATTAAGGAAAAAGGAACAACTAAGGGGCCTGAGTCACATCATTTAAAACTAAGTGAAATTAACTTAATTAGCAGCACAAACTGGTCACTGATGAAGAAGATGGTTAGAATGGAAACCTGCAGCCACTGCGGCCCTCCAGGACTGGAGTTCAACACCTGTGACTTATAATGACAAGAGACACAAAACAGATGGCATCGCACTGCAACTGCCACGTGAAGACAACCAAGCAGCCTGCTCACCACATATTCCTGCTGGCCATCGAGCCACCCCCATTAGTAGACGCTGCTGCCGGAGACGTCGAACAGGCACCGACAGCAGCCAAATGTTGCCATTGTTTTGTGTGCTTTTCAGAAAATGGAGTGTTTTTGAAAAAATATTCAGCCTACAAAGAGTTAATTAAAATGATTCTTTTAGCATTATTGTATTAAGTGTTGGGCAAGACTCTGGTCTGTTGTTCAAATCCTGTACCAATCTGGAGTTCCCCCTGGTTTTATTCACACATTACCAAAGACTTTAACTGGTGACTCCGGTGAGTTTGAACATGCAAAGGTCTGACATCACATCCAGGTTATTTCCCCACCTTGTGAACAGTGCTGACTTCATAGGAAGAGTCACCATTGAGAGCATGAGGGGGAGTGATGAGGTCACTGGAAAGTGCAAAGGTCCTATTCTTTAGAGTTCTGGTGCTTCCTGTCTTGCTATATGGCTGAGAGACGTGGATGCTATCCAGTGACCTGAGATGAAGACTGGACTCTTTCGGTACTGTGTCTCTACAGAGAATCCCTGGGTACAGCTGGTTTGACATTGTGTTGCTCATGGAGTCCCGAATGAGGCACATTACCTGCATTGTGAGGGAGCGTCAGTTGTGGCCATGTGGTGCAATTCCCTGAGAATGACCCTGCTTGCAAGATCCTTATTGTTGAGGACCTGAGAAGCTGGACCAGGCCAAGGGGATGCCCATGTAACGCCTGGCTGCAGCAGATAGAGGGGTATTTCTGGAGGGTGGGACTGGACCGCATGTCTGCCTGGGGGGGTTGCCAACTGGGATCCCGAGCTGTTTTGTTGTGTGGTGAGTGTGGCAACATGCTGTACCAATGCCTGCTCCCCAACCTGACCTGACCTGACCTGAAGAGTGCTGCTGTAATACACCCCCCCCCCCCCCCAAATTAGATTAAGTGGGTTTATGTTTATTAACTTCTGGTGCCTCATGCAGTATTATTTCCTGCCTTGCACCCAATGTTGCCAAAATAGGTATGTGTTCCCTGAAATTAATTAAGACCTTTTGAAAATATATTTATATATGTATGTATATATTTTTCAATAAATGTTTTAATGGGTTATTTTATAAATATTGCTTGCCACACCATAGCAAAGCTTTTCACTCTATAGTGTCATATAAATGTTGTTCTTGTGGGACATATTCTTAATCATGGTGTTGATCAATATTCAGCTCAGGGAACTCTGCTTTAACTGACAGATTGTGATACTTGATTTATGGGAATAAACCCAGAAACCAGGATACAGTGGCTCTTTGAAAGTGTTTCTAAAGCTGTACAGGTGGGTCATTGTGTCCGAGACACTATAAAAGGACAAAGAGCCAGCTAGGCAGTCAAGATACACTCCTATTCTGTGGCAAGGATGTGCAGTGATTTTAGTTTCCTTCTTATTGTGTTGGGCAGAGAAGCCAGAATCAGAACATCTCAAACTCCAGGATTTGGCATTCTGTCCAAGGATACACGTGTCACATTTCTCTTTCCTGTTAATCCCTCTGTATGTGACTCCAATGACAGCCTTGTTTCCAGTCCATTGCACCTCCCAGTAAAAGCAGGACCTAAAAAGACCCCGTGTGCAGAGGACTTGGGACCACCAGTCAAATCTCTCTGGATGGTCTGGATATGGCTGAGAAGTGTGTACCAGAGTCATCCTTCTGTTCCCGTCTGAAAGGTAGAGGAATTTGTTTGCTGTGTTTGGGTCCATGGAAAGCGAGCAGGAGCCTAATCAAGAAGAAAAGAAAAGAAAAGAAAATTGTCCATTGAGTAAAAACTGTAATGTGTCAGTAAACAGGGAACAATTGGGGGTGTTCTCAGAATAAAAATCGGGAGTGGTCTCCCCTAGACTTTCTCGTATACTCAGCTATGGGGATGGATATTTGAGGAGTAAACCGCAAGATAATGATTATCTCTCTATTCTGGAAAGGTTTGGAAGGAGACGATATGTGATCTTCTCTGATGACAATTTGACGTCACGCGAGACAAGGCAGTGAGATAAAAGGACAGCTGCTGTACAGGCTTTTAAATGATCGATGCGCAGTGCGACAAGCAGAACACGCAGCTCGGCATCAGCAGCAGAAAGACAGCAGCTGTTCAGAGCGCATTCCCTCAATGTGTGTTCACCCCACCTTGACAACACGTGCGGCAGAGACGCGAAGTCGCTGGAGCATACTGCACCTGGGGGGGGGGGGGGGTGTACTGGATGGGGGTGGGCGAGCAAAGCAAGCAAGGGGCAAAGCCCCCTAGTATTTTTATGTTTTGTACACTTAAGAGCCATCGACAACAAATCAAATCAAATTAATAATATATTAAACAATTATTATAAAAGTAAAGTTGAATACATCTGACTCTGCAGCTGCATGAATAAAAGGTAAAGTACCACTTCCGGTTAATGGAAAGAGCCCAAAAGTTGATTGAAATCTACCTTTTGTACCAAATACTTGTATGCAAAATTTGGTTGACCTAAGTGAAATCGTACTCAGTTTATCATGTTTACATACACACACAACACACACACACACAGACATAATTCCAAAAATGGTATTTTTGGACTTTAGGAAGGTCTAAAACGTTGAGATTCATCAAAATCTCGACATCGAATTTTTGGACGATTCCAATACTTTGTTTACGAGAAAGTAAAAACACAACTAGGAGGAATGAGAGGTGTTAGAGAGGAGGGCTGCACTAGTAATGGGATGGGAGGAAGAATATCCACTGTACTAGATGCAGTGCCTATAAAAAGCACAGAATCTCATGAATACATTCAAAATTGCGCACCCCTTAACATCCCGGGAGAATATTCCAGGTATATGTCTCTTCCCAGGCTGCTCCTTTTCTCTGATCTGCACTGATGGTCCTAGCTAATAGATACCCAGGACTCCCTGCCAATGCCCAGGATATTCAGGCATCCTGCAGAGTTACAGGTATGGCACTGGCAAAGCAACTCACATAACAACAAGAGCATCTCTGCATTGAAGGCCAGTGGGGCACAGCCCGAACAGATGTGCTGCAACATGAGTTATAAGCTTCCTTGATTCATTTAAATTTTCCTAAAGTGTTTATAACAAGCATCATCTTTTTCTTCTCAAGCAATTTTTTTCCAATATTGCTTTTTGTAGCATGTGAAATGTTCTTTGTGCCAGGTGCTGCCAATCTGTTTCTGGCTGATGGGGCTGGCTGTGTACCCCTTGGTGTGTGCACATGTGCAACCTGAACTTTTTGGGGCATGAAGGCTACAGCCCCTTATTATTAGCTCAGTTGTGGTGTGTTGTTCGGAGTCTTAAGTAAGTATTGCATTTACTGCCCTTATTTTCGGATTTCTCTGTCTGGATTTTGTGTGTGATCTTGTTAATTTAGGATTGCCTTTTTGGCAATCATTTATAAAGATAATTAGGTGGGCTCCTCTCTACAAGTTTTTTTTTTACGATTTTCTTTCCCTTGTGAGGCATTTTAAGTTTTTGGTATACTTAAATTTATTTTTCTGCCTGCAAGACTGAGGCAGGCCAGTGGAAGCTGGGAATAAGCCCACTGGGGTGAGGCCTTTTCTAGGCAGGCAAAGGAGAGCTGGCCTGGCTAGTGAAGTCTTTTGGACACCCCTGTCTCATTCTGGCCTTGACTCCATTTCACAACAATTAGTTAGAAAAGTTAACGTTCACATTAGAGAAGACTACACGCATAAAGGAAATGTAGCACCATTAGAATATTCCTGCCACAAACACCACTGCAACACACTTCCCAGTACATAAGTCTTTTGAACTGGTCAGATCTTTAATGACGTTGTCACCTGCAGTTCTCCTATGTCAATGCATTACCAAGATATATAATGGAAAATGATAATAAAATGAAATTGAGACTTACATTCTAAAAACTGTTCTCTGGTTTGTGGAAATGGCTGAGGCAAGAAGGAAGCTACAATAAAATAAAAAAGAGAAAAGTATAATTTTAGTAGTAGATTATTCACTTGAAGTTGTGTCATATTGTTTAGGTCGGGGTCTGCAGAATCGGTCCTGGAGGGCCATAGTTACTGCAAGTTTTTGATCCAACCCAGTTTCTTAATGAGAAGCTAATTATTGTTGAATTGCTTATCGCTCACTTTATGTTTCATTTTAGATGTCTCACTTGTTAAGATTCCCTATCCGTAATGGCTTCTTTTAGTATTAACTCTTTCAGGGCTGATGTCAACTTTTGTCAAAATTCAGGGGTAGAGGACAGTAACTGGCTGTAAACTGCAACAAAACTCGACTCTCTTTGCTAGAAGGAAAGTTACATAGCTTTGCTGATTTAACCTCGATTCCCTACGCGTGTGTGAGCAGCAAAGAGCAAACAACCTCTAAAATGGCATCGACATCTGGCGAATGACCAAAACGAATGTGTAAAACAAAATAATCCATGGACGTTTTACGTAATTCCATTGAATAGGACTCTGACTTCTCGGATTTCAAGTTTAATGCAAGTGATCTGGAGATGGAGATCAAAAAACGAAAGCGAGGTACCAGCATCATCTGATCGGTCCCCAGCTGATCTTGGTGATGAACACTTTCATGTAGCTGAGAGGACCACCACTTATGATGACAAGAGGTACAAACCATATTGTGCCACACTGCCACTGCCACCGCCGCCCACCTGCTTTGCAAAGACAGCCAGGCAGCCGACCCACTGTGCATTCCTGCTGACCATCGAGGCACCCCCGCGCAGTCACTGCTGCCAGAGATGTCGAACATGCGCCAACAGCAGCCGCAACACATAACAATAGACGTTTTATGTTGATTTATGTATGAAAAATTGGTTTGTGTGCTTTTCTGAAAATTTTGTTTTTTGGAAAAATTCAGCCTTCAAAGAGATAAAGAGCTGAATTTCACACACTGGTGTGGGCCCCACTCAATTACTTGGCCAGGAGGCCTTGATAATAGAAGGTCAATGAAAATTTGACACAACCTTTTTTCCATGCCAGGAATTTCCATTGGCTACATCTGGGCAGGCTCCCTAACAGCCACTGAGAGACACTGAGGACTACTTGGGAACAGGGAAGGAAAGCACAATGGAAGACTATCTGCTATGGGCAGAGCATCCACCTGTGCATGGGATGACAGTATCCTGTCCAGCATTATGGACGCCTGCAAGGCATCATGAAAGTTGTGGTCCCATGGGCTTGCCCTGTCAGGTTCTATGGGGGTTGCCAGGGGGAGCTCTAGGATAGTGATGATACAAGAACCATTGTGGTTCTGTCTGTGCTTCCTGGAGGCAGTAGATCAATTACTGCCTGGTGTGGAGTTAATAGAGAGCCCACCACTCAGCTGAGGGAGTCAGAATCGGGAGAGGAGATGGACAACACCCAACAGGGTGGAGTGCAGGAGACTGGACAGAATAAAGGCCTGAAGACAGTTCTGCGCTATACTATCAGAACTCTTTGTGGATGTTTGAGGAAGAAACGTGTATCAGGTACACTTGGGTGGTTAAATAAAACAACTGGGTTTGAAGCCAGGACTGTCTGTGGTAGTGGTGTCTCGAGTTTCAGGTGCTGGTACACCCCCTGGTGACCACATTTATCATTAGCAATAAAATACAAATGACAAAGGAGCCTGCAGTTCTCCATCAAACTTGTTTCCATTTATACCTGTGTGTATTCATTCCGAACTATCAGGATTAATAAAATATCTAGAAGTAAACTGAAGAGAAAAAAGTGAAGGACTAAGGATTACTAATCTGTTTCAGGCAACAAATCATTTGAATGATATCCTTGGAAATTAAATAATTTGGACGTGAGTGTCTGTAGGCTTTGCGGCCTAGGAACCAAGTTACCTGAACTATTCTATAAAATTTCAGAAATTATTTACCGCTCTGATGCTGAGCTTTCTGATCATAAAATAACTAATTACGATAGCAATTTACGAGAAGAATTCCTAATTAATTGCAGAATTACGGTATTTGAGGGTTCCTCTGGATGCCTCTTTCTCTTGCACGATTTGACTGAAAAACTAATCAGCACATTGCCATCTCATAACAGGCTTAAGTTTCGGGTTTGGTATTTTACCATCCAGCTGTTTTAGCTCTGGACTGTCCTCAAGAAACCGTGACACACAGACAGACACACACCCATTATCGAGATATGGATGTTTTCGGTATCAGGGGACCCTAGAATGTCAAGAACCATTGAAAACCGGAAACCGAAGTTTTTGACGAATCTAAAGCTTTCGCTCCTCCCCCACAGATGATAGGTTATGGTGGGGGAGGTCAGAAAGCGAAAAAATTTACAATACAAGAATGAAAACACTAGCAGGCCATCAAATTAAATATGACTGGTTATGGTTATAAATCTTAGTGATTGGCAATAATGGATACAATGAGGCTATTAGAAATAAACTGGATACATTAGGATTAAAAGTCAAAACGGAGGTAAAAAGCTTAGGGGTAATTGTTGACTGTAATCTGAATTTTAAATCGCATATTAATCAGATTACTAGGACAGCATTTTTTCACTTAAGAAACATAGCTAAAGTTAGACCTCTTATATCACTGAAAGATGCTGAGAAATTAGTTCACGCATTTGTTTTCAGTTGACTAGATTACTGTAACGCACTCCTCTCAGGACTACCCAAAAAAAGACATAAATCGTTTGCAACGAGTGCAGAATGCAGCTGCTAGAATCCTAACCAGGAAAAGAAAATCCGAGCACATCTCTCCAGTTTTGATGTCACTACACTGGTTACCTGTGTCTTTCAGAATTGACTTTAAAATTCTGCTTATGGTTTATAAAGCCTTAAATAATCTCGCCCCTTCTTATATCGGAATGTCTGACACCCTATATTCCAAATCGTAACCTCAGATCCTCAAATGAGTGTCTCCTTAGAATTCCAAGAACAAAACTTAAAAGAAGTGGTGAGGCGGCCTTCTGCTGCTATGCACCTAAAATCTGGAATAGCCTGCCAATAGTCTAATACAGTAGAGCACTTTAAGACACTGCTGAAAACATATTACTTTAACATGGCCTTTTTATAACTTCACTTTAACTTAATCCTGATACTCTGTATGTTCAATTCATCATAATAACTATTCATGGTGGCTGTAAAATCTGTACTGACGCCCACTCTCTCTTCTGTTTCTTTTTCCAGTTTCTTTGTGGTGGTGGCCTGCGCCACCACCACCTACTCAAAGCATCATGATGCTCCAACAATGATGGATGGATTAAAAGCCAGAAGTCTACGTGACCATCATCATCAAGTCCTTCCGTGAGAACCCTAAATCCAAAGAGGACAGTTTCATTTATGTTAGATAGAATGCCCAGAGGGGGCTGGGCGGTCTCATGGTCTGGAATCCCTACAGATTTTATTTTTTTTCTCCAGCCGTCTGGAGTTTTTTTTTTTTTTTGTTTTTTCTGTCCACCCTGGCCATTCATTGGACCTTACTCTTATTCTATATTAATTAATGTTGACTTATTTTATTTTCTTACTGTGTCTTTTATTTTTCTATTCTTCATTATGTAAAGCACTTTGAGCTACTTTTTGTATGAAAATGTGCTATATAAATAAATGTTGTTGTTGTTATCAGCAAGAATTGGTTTCTAATTATGTGACTGGGTTGGAACAAAAACCTACAACCACGACAGCCCTCCAGGACTGACTTTGCAGACCCCTTGTTTAGATAACTGCTTTATACCCGATACAGGATTTTGTTCTCTTCCTTGTTGGCAGATTTTTTCGATTCTCTCTTTCACATTATATATGGCTTTTTCCATGCTTGTTGAAAAGAAGTCTGTATAGGCAATGAAATGGAGTGGATCCTTCCCTTCGGGCTGCATTTGGTAAACTGAACAAGCCTGCATTAAAAAAAAAACCAAAAGAGTTAAACATCTCTGAGGAAGAAATAGAATAGTCAAAATGGAGTCCCCTTTAAATATGCCCTCCCACCCTCACCTGGAGGAAGTGGATGTGGTCATCTGTCTCGGAAAGCTTAGTCAGCTCAGCATCTCTCCTCTTCAGCTCCTCTATCTCCTTTTCCAGTTGTTTCATGGCTTCTTTGGCTCTCCTCAGTTCTTGCTTCTCTAGCTCCCTGATCTGCTCCATGACTTTCCTGTGGGCTTCCTCAATGGAGCAGAGCAAGGCATGGAAGGCATCCTTACATTCCTTCATATCTCTCTCTGCTGACTTCTGATTGAGAAACACAGAGTTTCTATTCAGTATGACATTCTCAAAGGTACCTTTCCATAAGACAACCGTCTTCAAGACAAAGCGAAAAGAAAGGGAATGTCCTCCAGTGGCCCACTAGAAAACACAAACTGAATTTCATTGAAAATCTGGAGTGTGGATTGCAACAGGTAATCCTGTCCACCAGAAAGAGCTTGAGCTGTTCTACTAGAAAAAGAGGCAAAAACTGCCATGTTTACATTGTAGATCGGGGTGTCAAGCTCCGGTCCTGGTGGTCTACAGTGGCTGCAGGTTTTCATGCTAACCATCTTCTTCATTAGTGAGCTGTTTTTGTTGCTAGTTAACTTGTTTTGCCTTTGTTTTAATTGATGTGTCTCAGACCCCTTAGTTGTTTCTTTTTCCTTAATGAGCAACCAAACAATAATGAGACACAAAACTAGCCACCACATGATCAGCTAACCTGAAAATAAAGAAAGGTAAAGGTCTCAGTCACATCCGTCTGCTCAGGTCACCAAAACATCTTGACGGTGGTCTTAGAAAAAACAGAAAATCAACAGAATCAGAGCAGAAGCAAGTCCTGATATTCAATAACGGCTTTAATTAACAGCAAGAATTGGCTTCTCATTAAGAAACTGGTTGGAGTGAAATTGGCTGGAGTTTGATATTCCAATTTAGTTGGTCATCAGTTGGCTCGTTTCACATCTCATTTTTTTTGGCTGCCATTTAATGAATTCAGGGGACTGAATCCTTAAAAACAGGGCTATTAAAATGAAGGGAGAAGGAGTTAATTAGCAATGAAAACTGATTGCTGATTAGGAAAAGGGCTAGAATGAAAACCTGCAGCCACTGCGGCCCTCCAGGACTGGAGTTTGGGTCAACGAACTTGGATTTCCAAGTCAGACAATTGTGTGGACCTCAACATAAGGGTGAGTTAAATGTACTTAGTTTTAAAATTGCTAATGTTACATTCAAAATTAAATGGTTACAACATTACAGCATTTATTAATAAATATAGTGTTTCAATCTCAGTTTATGAGCTTGGTATTATAAAAAAATCAATTCCGCAAAAGGTCATTCAGAAGGCTGCCATTTAATGAAGAAACAAATCAATTCAGATGACTGAATCCCTAAAAACTGGGATATTAAAATGAAGGAAAAAGGAGTTAATTAGCAGTGAAAACCGCTCGCTGATTAGGAAAGGTTTAGAATGAAAACCTACAGCCACTGCGGCCCACCAGGACCCCCAATTGTAGATGTTTATTCAGAACTTATTGTCGTGATCATATAGATCTAGTCATGATCCTTCTGGCACTAATAATTACTTGTGAGCAGCAGAGGTGCAGGCAGAATTACAAAGCAAATTACTAGTCAGAAGTAGGTCAGTGCAATAAACAAAGTCAACATTAATGTCCATCAACTTGTTCTGCCAAAAACTAACTGATGGTCCAAAGCTTTCCTGGGGTTTTTTGTATTTGAAATAACAGGCAGTGGTGTCTGGGCATTTCAAAAATGTTCCTCACTCAAAAACAAGGGTGCGCGTAGCCTGCGATAGACCGTACGTCACCCAAGTTTAATGTAATAAAACCTCGACTCTTGAATTCTGTGTTCAGGGAATGTGAAGAAGAGTTGAGTGTTGAAGCTGAAAATGGCCTTTAGCAATCAAACCAATGGAAAATGTACTACTAGGTGAGAAAATAGTTAAGATGTACAACCATGTCCTTCATCTGTAAATTATGAGTCACAGATGCAATACTCTGTTCTTACATTTTCTCTCTAGATTACAAAGAAGGAGTTAGGATTAATTCCTTAGACACCATCTGAATTACATCTTCTCCCATAAAATGACAATGTGGCTGATTTTGCAAGTTTTCACTTGTTGCCTGATGTTCGCAGAAGACATAAATTTTGAAATCAACGATCAAGGATAGCTAAGGTTTAGGGTAGTGCAAGTGAAGCCACCGTACTGGTGTTGGCTTCTTTTTTTAACATGTATTTAAAAGTTGACTCTCATGCACTTTTATCTAATAAAAAGATCCTGAGCAAACCACACTTCCTGGACACCATTGACACAGCATTGCACTGAGAGCTCAGTTATTCGGTTGACTCCATAATTTGGGGTAGGAGAGATTGGATTAACTGCACTGCAGTTCCAAACACTTTTTATCATTCCAACTGTACAAATTACTTTTCTTTCTCAGAATGGTACCAGGGTCATTTCTAACCACGCAGACTGTAAGGATATACTGAATAAGTTAGTTACTTGTTTATCATCCAGCACCCAATACCACATGCCCTTCAGAAGAGGTCATCCACCTGAAGCTAAGCATGTTGGGGCCAGACCAATACTTGGATGGGAGACCATCTAGGAAAGCTTGGGTTGCTGCTGGAAGAGGTGTTGGTGACCAGCAGGATGCACCTATCCTGTGGTCTGAATGTGGATCCAAGTGTAGTGAAAGGGACACCATGCTGTAAAAATGGCACTGGCCTTTGGATGAGACATAAAACTGAGGTCCTGAATCTCTGTGGTCATAAAAGATCCCTGGGTATCCTTTCTAAAGAGTAGGGTGTACCCTTCTTTAGGTAAGATGTACTTTTTCTGGCAAGATGTACAGGCCTGAGTTGCCTTGAAAGCTTGCATATTGTAATCTTTTAGTTAGCCAATAACAGGTGTCATTTTGCTTGAATTCTAGCTGGCAAGTGACATGAATTAGTAAAGATTGCTGAGAGAGATGGGTCTGGCAACAGTCGTCTGTAGCCCCACAATTCAGTAGCTTCCGCTTGACAGCCAATTGGATTGCAGGTTTTTATTACTTGGTTTGCTTGACTTGAGTCAGATAACCCTCCCTAAACACTAATCTTAGACCGTAATTTATCAAATTACAGTCAACAGAATTACAAATAATTACAGCAGAACACAGATTAGCCAGCAGAGTGGAGAGTTAGATTGTAATGAAAAATAGATCAGTCAGTCAGCTTCATACCTAGTTAGACCTGAACGGGGGGTTTGCTGGAGCCTAACCCAGCTACCATAGGGCACAAGGCAGGAACAAACCCTGGACAGGGCGCCAGTCCATCACAGCCTGCACACACACACACACTAGAGCCATTTTAGTGTCACCAATTCAACTAACCCGTGAGAGGAAACTGAAGCACCCGGAGGAAACCCACACGGACACGGGGAGAATATGCAAACTCCACATAGGGAGGATCTGCCAAGCGAATCCTGGCCTCCTTACTGAGAGGTAGCAGTGCTACCACCGGGCCATCGTGCCATCCTTTCAGCACATCTGACCTGATAAAAGCTTTATGTGCTTTTATGTCAGCCATTTCACGTTTTTAAGATTTATTTACAATGCACTATTAAAACAATGCATTATTTGACTAGAAGTTTGTAATGGTGTTTCAACACAATACTCACCTTAATGAGATGTATAGAAAATTCCATCGCATCCAGCTCCTTCTGTCTTTCCACGGTCTCCTTTTTGATTTCTAATAGTGATTCGTCAAGCCGCTTCTATGTGATAAAGCATTGTTCATTTCTCATTAACACACATAACATCAAATTCAAGTTGAGCTATGCACATTACAGACTAAAGAACAGCACAGAAATACAGTACATTCAATTTCTGTAAAACGTTAAGCTTTAATTTTTTTTTTAAATAAACTGTTCATTATCATATAAAACTGAAAGAACAAAATCATTGTAAAGAATTGTAAAGTGCTTTCTCCACTAGTTTCTTATTAATTAATAGTTGAAGCACCCAGTGTTGCCCGGGTACATTTATAGATTAGGCTAAGGAAAGAAATCAAAGCTTTATGAGTTTTTTAAATAGTGACCCTGTTGTTATTGCTAGCAGTCCCACCCATCATCCACATTGCTTCTCTATCAATGTGTCTGCTCTCGTAATTTAAGAATTTGTTCTTTTTGGGTCGGGTTGGATTCCAGACTTGCGGTAACTCCTTTCTGGGTTGTAAAAACAAATGCTGTCATGTCTGACTCGTTCCTTTAGTTCAAGTTGGGCAGTTCCTAGCACTTAAATTATGACAAAACAGGAGTTTTAAAAACCTGTTGATTCTCCTTAGTATTGTTCTGCACTTCCACTCTCGATGAAGCCTCACCCAGCATTCCCCCTTGCAAAAGCACACGATACTCCTTTGTATATTACAGTAGACAGAAGCAGCACACAGCATTGTCTGGGTACGTAATGTTGAGCTCTGGTCATTTTGTCTGCACATTTGCCTTCAGTCTGTTCAGATGTTTCACTTGTTCTGAGTCAGCAGGTGGCACTGGTGTGCAAACTGTGGCACACAGGAAAAAAAAAAAACACTGGGACCCTCAGTGTCAAAAATCTGGGTTTATATCACAAGAGCAAACTAGATTTATTAAAGGCAGACACTTAACTTCCAATCTCCGACACCTGTTCAATTTAATATATTCACCCACGAAGTCTAACACCCTGGAGATATTATTATCATTGGATGCAGAAAAAGCATTTGATATGGTTGAATGGGACTACCTTTTCACCACATAGGAAAAATTTGGGTTTGGCCCTAACATATGTGCAAGGATCAAACTACTGTATGCCAGTCCAGAAGCTTCAATTTGTATTAACAATATTATTTCAGACTACTAAAATGTGGTACTAGACAAGAATGTCCTTTGTCACCAGTGTTTTTTGCAATTGCTATAGAGCCACTGGCATTTCACTGTCGAAATAAGATAAAGGGGATTATCAGAGAAGGACTTGAAGAGAAAATTTCACTACATGCAGATGATATGGTACTGTATATATCTGATCCACAAAATACCGTACCTGCAGTCCTAACAGCACTTACAGAATTTCAAAAGATTTCCGGTCTCAGAATGAATTTAAATAAAAGTGTGCTCTTTCCAGCACAAAATATTAGATTGGACACCTTCCCTTTAATCATTGCAGATCAGTTTAAATACCTAGGAGTAAACATCACAAGTAAACAAAAAACTCTTTATCAACAAAATTGTGCTGTCTGCTTGGAAAAACTTAAACAAGTCTTACATAGATGGTCCACCCTTCTTCTCACTTTAGCTAAAAGAATTAACACTGTCAAGGTGAATATCCTTCCTAAGCTTCTTTTTCT
>JANRMT010049829.1:24805942-24865358 GCA_026402145.1 Polypterus bichir lapradei | reverse complement strand
GATAGATAGATAGATAGATAGATAGATAGATAGATAGATAGATAGATCTGACTCTGAAGGAGTTAGGGCCTCACCAGCCATGAATCTCACCGCATGTCACTGCTTCAAGATATCTGAATATCTACAATTGTGTTGTAGATATCTCAAAATGATATGTCAAAAACATTTCCAGATATCTCAAATCAGATTCTTGTTCAAGCTGAGATCTCCAAAATGAATTTTAAGATATCTATAAAGAGACAGAGCGTGCCATTGCAGGAACAGGAAATTACCCTTTAGCCATCAACCTAGTCGCTCTTCTCTGGAGAAGGACCCCTGTTGATTGACAGGCGTTGAAGGAGATAAAGTACTGGTGTGAGGATCAACTTGGGGTACATACTGTAGCTAAATCTCTCACCATCGCTTAACTTACGAAACTCAAAACGCTAAGTTCTCCCCACCTCAGACTAATGTGAGGTGATCTGATGCAAGTACAGATGTGCACCAGATTGAGCTGTTTGCTCAGGGTTACCACCACCCCCACCCATTTACCGTCTACACCTGCTTCCTGTTGTTTCACATGGCTTTTTATCTAAGGACTGACTTCATGCTGTAAACTTTATATTAGAAGGACTGGTGACATCTGACTTGGGACTTCATGCTTTACAATCCAAATTTTCTATTCCTTCTCTTTTATTCTCAGATCCGTCCTAAGGACATGCGGTGTACTGCTGTCTTCCTCTCTCCCTCTTCTCCTACTGTATGATACGTTGCTCTCCTTAACTCCCAGCAAGGAACCAGACCACCCACTTTCTGTCATTTTCACTAAGGCTTCCTTCTGCCCACTCTCAATTTTCCCTATTTGATGTAACTTTGCAAAGTAGTGGTCTTCAAAGAAACATCAATGTGAGGATATGAAAGGTGGGAAGTTCCAACTCTTTGACGAATGTTTTAATTGTCACTGTGCATTTCTGTCACTTTCTCAGTCTTGTATTGTGTACCCTGGATGATGTCTTAATAATAATAATAATTTGCATTTATATAGTACTTTTCTCACTACTCAAAGTGCTCAGCAATTGCAGGTTAAGGGCCTTGCTCAAGGGCCCAACAGAGCAGAGACCCTTTTGGCATTTACGGGACTCGAACCAGCAACCTTCTGATTGCCAGTGCATATCCCTAGCCTCAGAGCCATCACTCCACCTTGCATGCCTATGAGCCGTCATGTTTGTTCGTGGCTCAGTTGCTGTATATTCAGGATTACTTCTTGCTTGTCTGTGTGTTTCAACGCCTTGTCTTCTAATTCTTTCTCGTTCTTCATCACTTAATCACCTTTTAAGATTTGCTTGACGCTCAGCAGATGTCACTGTTCTCCTTTTTCTTTCTGCCAGCATGGTGGTTATCACATGGTTTTCCGATCACTTTGTTGTAAAGACATAACCACATGCCACTTCCCAGATTTTATTTACATTTAATAAAGTCCCATGTTCAAAGATCAAAAAACACAATAATTACACTTGATTATGAATTCTGAACACATATTTACCTTGTCCTGGGCACCACACTTTAATCACAATAAACTTTTCTGGCTACCACTAAAGTGGCCACCAGGTTCTCAAAATTTTTAGAATTTCCTGAACATATCAGGCTATATTCCTCCAAAGTCATGTGAAAAGACAGTTTCCTTTTGGGGATTAATAGAGTACACCAAATATTAAAATATATTCTGGATGTAGAGAAGAGCCAAGCAAAATGACACCTTTTATTGGCTAACTAAAAAGATTACAATATGCAAGCTTTTGAGGCAACTCAGGCCCCTTCTTCAGGCAAGATATATTCTGGATTAATTCCTGCTTGTCTGTGTGCTTCAGTGCTTTGTCTTCTTATTCTTTGTCATTCGTCATCACTTAATCACCCTCTGTGTTGTGCTTGACGTTCAGCAGATGTCACTGGTCTTCTTTTTCTTTCAGTCATTATGGTGGTTATCACTTACTTTTTCATTCACTTTGCCATAAAGTGACAATCACAGGTCATTACGCTGAGGATGCCACTACCAAATGTTTTAAGCCATAAGGTTTCGATTAAGGCCAAGATCAAGGTTCTGCCCCATTAGTCTGCAAGAAATTGCACGACAGACCGACAGATGTTAGCATTTCATATTTATAGATTAGTGGAAAATTAAATATTTCTGGCCAATTTAAAGAAGACACAATGGGACCTGATGAGTTGTTCAGCAGAATATGCCTTACATTACAGTTACAATTACAATTACAATTACACATTACAATTTTTGCAACTTACAAACACTATGGGGGTGCTATGGGAATTTGAACCCAGGAAGTCTTTTCTGTGACAGCCTCACACATATGAGACACCTTGAAAGGTGGGCTATTCAACAGCCATTGAGAAAACGGAAGAGGATTTACAGGTTTACAGGTTACAGATGGTTAGATTGGCTTAGCTGGCATATTGTCACACTGGAGTCACTGTCCCCGGAAAAGTTATAATGAAGCCGAAATCCAGGATAGAGGTGCTCAGTGAATGTGCTCTTGAAACAATATAGGAGGGTCATTGGGCCAGATATGTTGTAAAATGAGAGGGTGCCAAAGAGACAGTTAAGGTATACCCCGATTTTAGGAGCAGGAGGGGCCAATAATTTTATTTTGTCTGGCCAGGCATATGAACTGGTATCGGAGCAGAGCACAATCCATGATTTGTCATTAAATCCTAGTCGACCTTCTTTGGACCAATCTTTCCTGTTGATTCCTTTATATGCGACTCCAATTTCGGCTCCTCCTCCACTCCACTCCACTTCCCAGTAAAAGCGAGACCCCAACAGACCCTCTCTGCACAGAACTTGTGGCCGGTGATCGAATCGCTCAGCATGTTCAGTATACAGTTGGACATCTGCCATTAGTGTGGCCTTCCTGTTCCCTTCAGAGAGACTAAGGCGCCTGTTGGCTGTGTTGGGGTCCAACGTTAGAGGACAGTAGTCTGAGGAGAAAGAACAAGACAGGAGAGTCACTGAGAGGCTTGTCAGTCACAAGATGAACGTGCAGGTAACACAAATGTGGACAGCAACAAAGTCACCCAGAACGGCTTACCCAAGGAGACGTATAAGATCAGGACATCTGGAGTATCGTGTGCAGTTCTGGTCAACACGTTACAAGAAAGACATAGCAGCACTTGAAGCCGTGCAGAGGAGAGCATCCCAGGACTTAAAAACATGAACTACTGTGACAGACTCAGAGAATTAAACATCCAGGAGGAACACAGAGTACAGCCGCTGCTCCTTCGCATCAAGAGGAGTCAGATGAGGTGGCTCGGGCATCTGATCAGGATGCCTCCTGGACGCCTCCCTGGTGAGGTGTTCCGGGCATGTCTAACTGGGAGGAGGCCCCGGGGAAGACCCAGGACACACTGGAGGGACTATGTCTCCCGGCTGGCCTGGGAACGCCTCGGGATTCCCTCGGAAGAGCTAGAAGAAGTGGCCGGGGAGAGGGAAGTCTGGGCATCTCTGCTCAAGCTGCTGCCCTCGCAACCTGATCTCAGATAAGAGGAAGAGGATTGATGGATGGATAGATGGATGGATGGAGATGAAAACATCATTGTGGTTTTCTCGAATATTTTCAAAATTAAATCAGAGTTTCAGTGAGATTGGGCCTTAGGGCCATGGGATTTATTTTTTTAGTCAAACCTGTTTTTCCGTTAGTTGTCTGAAAGAGACAGGAATTTCTTGTCAGCAAGTCAATTCGGGACATGTCGCTGTGTAGATATTATGTTGTGCCGATCCATGTTTAGAACATTACTCTCATCTGCAAACACAGCCATTTTGTGGCAGGTATTTTATTTTAAATGATTGTTTTGTTCTGTAGGTGTTGCTAGAAACGTATATGAAATTTCTTAATGGCTGGGCAGAATTTCAAGAATACAATTTCAGGCACTTTGTGGAATTCTGAGAGGCTGGATGGGCTTTTTAATTTATATGAGCGGAAGAAGAAACACTCAATAGACTTCCTATCTGGAAAAAATAAACGTATGATCATTTTAAAAAGTGTATTGCTATCTGGTTGTTTGGCTCTACGGATTTTCTGTTTTAAAGTGAAAATCATTCCAAAGAATAAAACTAAATGTTCTCAGACAAGTTTTTGCTGAAGTGTAATGCTTATTTTCTTAGCATCTTACTGTTATTTTAATTTTCAAAGCATGTATTTTCATAAAAAGATATTAAAGACTATAAAACAGAGAAATCCTAAGCTGCCAATGGATGATTTATGACACACCCTTTTTAATGAGACTCATGAAGTACCTGAGGATTATTGTGAGTAACAAAAAGAGCAGAAGGTTATTTCTTAGACAAAGTCATGTTCAGGGACAGCTAAACTAGGAGACCATAAAATAAACTGACAACTAAAAAACAATGGAGAAGACGTTAATCAGGAGTCGTCAGAACCCAGAAAACAATCCGGACACTAGGACCGACTTGGAAAAATAAGCTAACACCCTTAAAGTGAATCAGAATGTAGTGTGTACCCCGCCAAGGGATAAAGCATAGTTGTAGCTGTGCTAACACAAAATCACTAAAGTACTGCAGCTTTAGTTTGTTTCATGGGATTCTGGCAATAGCTTGATGTGTTGAAACGATTCCATGGACAAATATCTTCGTTTTTTAAAAGCTTTAGTAAAAATTCAAAGTAAAATAGTTCACACAAAAATAGAGAAAAAATAGATATAGCAAAGAAAAGAAAAGTTCTTGCTTAAGAAAAGTCCTGTTCAAAGCTTATATGTCTTATTTCATTCTTTACGTTTGCTCACACAGTTGATAATAAATAATAATAATAATAATAATACATTTTATTTATATAGCACCTTTCCCATGCTCAAGGCATGACCCATTTCTAAACAGTCAGAAAACTGTATGCCTATTCATTTACAAACTGCAAATGGGTCTTTCAGTCCATGCTAGCAATGAGCTTATTACAAAACCCACACTGACTTAATTAGCACACTGGATTACAGATATACTGCAGCTCGGAAGGTTCTACCTCATGTTATCTTACAGGGGTAAAAGACTATACCATAATCTACAGCTATGAAAGAAAATTGTATTCTGTTCTACTTAAGCAAACACTAATATGAGTTCAACTTAAAGCTTTAACTTTTTAAGAGTGGCTCTTACACATAGTAAAGCCATTGTGTGTATATAAGGTTACTTTTGTGACACCACATATGTGACACAACCCAACGACATTGCGTAAACAAAGAAAATCGAGATGGTAAGAAAATGACACTTCTCCAAACCAAGTCTAAATGAATAGTAAGCCTCAAACATGACAAAAGTGTTTAATACTATTCCCTTTACTTGACCTGTGAAGAATTTTCTCCATTGTCTTCTTTTAGTTGTTCTTATAGACTGTCACCATTAAAAACAAGCCAAGTGCATATTTATATTTTCCTTTATTTATCAGAGGCAAAGAGATCTTTTAAGATGACTACTCTAAAAATTAAATTCCCAAGGAGAGCCAGTGCTCCATTCCAGATACAAATCTCGTACTATGCTAGCCAAATCGAGAGCAGGTAATAGAATAATTACAAAATATTAACAATCTATGTGTACCTTCAGCGCCTTTTCTCCATGTGAACATCTGTTCTTCAGCACTCCCTCAATCGAGCGCATTCCCATTAAGTCTGTTTCCGAGACTCTGACATTATTTTTGAGGCACCTTTCTCAACTCCTGTTCAATTTTCAACTCTCAATCTTTGAAGATGGCTCTCCCACCATGTGCCTTTACTTCTCCTTGAGCATCTTGCACTTCTGCTTTTGTCGCTTCACCAAAGCCAAACTGACCAATCAGAGTGCTCTGAGGGATTGGACACAAAGCCTTTAGTGTTTTACTACATAGAAGGTTGAGGATTCAGTCATTTGCTTGTTCATTATAAGCACTCCAACTAAGGGTTGTGGGTACTGAAGCCTTTCCTGGTGCAGGATATGGCCAGCTTGGGTCAGGGTGTCATTCCATCAAAGGGTACACACATAGCCATTAATGTGAAAAAGATAGAGAGACCAGATAATCAAACATGCATGTCTATGGGATGTGGGAGGAAAACCAGCCTACACAGAAGAAATGTGATTCAGATATATGGAGAACCCTGGACGCTTATTATATTATATTATATTATATTATATTATATTATATTATATTATATTATATTATATTATATTATACTAGCTGAAATAGCCAGTGTTGCCTGGTAGGAAAGTTGTTTTTTTTAATTGTTTGAGAAAAATATAATTAAAAAAACACAATTTGACAGATTAATTTTTATTTTGTGGTGTTGTAATACGTTTTTACATGCAGAATTTTTGACGACGAAAAAAACGTTAATTAAATTAATATTATTATTAGGTTGATTTAATTCCATTACCACTACAACATTGTAACAATAAGAATGATACACGATGAAAATATAGTTAACAAAAACAAATATTAAATGATAAAAAAATAATACTACAGATTTTTCATGATCAAACTGTCGATGGTTTTTACGGAGCACACCAGAAACATTCCGAGCCTCAACTGGATGATAGCATACATACAAGACTGCAAGATTGTTACAGTCTGCTTTATATATAAGATTGTGGCTAATTGTTGGAGAGGTGTTCATTGGAAGGTGCTTTGTGGAATGAAAACTCTTTATTGTATTTATATTCTTATATTATGGATTGTATTACTGTGCCTGGGGCTCTCTGGTGCCCCCTTGTGGTTACTAAGCATCAACTGGAAGATAACATACATACAAGACTGTTACAGTCTGTTTTATATATTATATTATATTATATCATTTTCAAAACTACTGTATTCAAAATGCTAAATGGAAATAGACTGGTATCCCATCTGGAGGCGGCTTCAGTTTAATTCCTATTGGTTCCCCATGACCTTGTTATAAAAAGATGATTTTATTATATCACTATATAATGTTATCCATCCATCCATCTGAATCCGAACAGGGTCACGGGGGTCTGCTGGAGCCAATCCCAGCCAACACAGGGCACAAGGCAGGAACCAATCCTGGGCAGGGTGCCAACCCACCGCAGGACACA
Organism: Polypterus bichir lapradei; assembly: GCA_026402145.1. Lineage (NCBI taxonomy): Eukaryota > Metazoa > Chordata > Cladistia > Polypteriformes > Polypteridae > Polypterus > Polypterus bichir. The sequence goes on along the minus strand of JANRMT010049829.1, from coordinate 24,858,280 downwards.
CACAAACACACCACGGCCAATTTAGAATCACCAATCCACCTAACCTGCATGTCTTTGGACTGTGGGAGGAAACCAGAGCGCCCGGAGGAAACCCACTCAGACACGGGGAGAACATGCAAACTCCACGCAGCGAACCCAGGTCTCCTAACTGCGAGGCAGCAGCGCTACCACTGCGCCACCGTGCCGCCCCTATATAATGTTATGCCAAAGGTAAAAAAAAAAAGGTAATACCAGTCTTACATTTTAAAAATTCTTCTCTCACACTGGGTTCCAAGGGTTGCATGATGTACAGTAGACAGGACCTCTCTTTACTGCAAATATGAAAAAAGAGTGATTAAAGTGTTGTTTGGAGAAGAGAACTTCACCACGTCACCTGATTTATTCCTTCAAAAATATTAGTGCAAAACAAGTGACCTTGGTGGCTTTTGAACAGTTGATGTCTCAGTCCTAGCATTTCTCGAAGTGACTGTCGTCACAGGCTTTCAAGCACAACTGTTTCAGGAGTTTACTAAAGAACGGTGCAAAAGTCAAAAAGCTACTGGACGAAAAACAGCTTATAGGAAAATGGCGAGAATTGTGGAAGCAAAGAGACAGATCACAATCAGGCAAATCACATCAGAACTTAACACTGGGGCGGAGAATGTCAGCTCAGAACACAAAACTTACTGGATTTCCAGTCAAATATAATGGCTAAAGATTATACAAGGTCTGTCTATTAAATAACGAGACTGTGTTTTTATCTCTTAAACAAGATAAAGCAGTGAGAACTGATTACTGAATCTTTTCAAATGCTTATTGAGGCTTACAGGGAAGACTGCATGTCTCTTACGTGCAAAGTTTCTCCTAAATTGAAATCGGTGCTTAAAGGAACACGTTTTGAGTCAATGGATGCAGTAAAGAAGTAAAGAAGTAAACGTCAGATGTCTTGAAACAGCTGACGGAAACTGATCTGCTCCACACCTTCATTCGGTGGAAACCAAGACTGCATCGGTGCGTAATTGCAAATGGGGAGTATGTTGACCAGGACAAGCACTAGAATTGTTATACTGTATAAATAAAAGTGACTTATTGTGTCAGTCTTGTTATTTAATATTAGGTGTTGAGGATATCAGCAAATACCAGAATGGAAGAAACATGTCTACATTGGGCACCAAAACATCAAAACTGAAGCCTAGTGCTGCACCCCCCACATGGCAAACCACCCAGATTGAGATGCAAATGCAGCCGTGCAATGGGTGATACCTCAGCACCACACTGAATAGTGTGAGGTTTATTTATGGTGGCTGGAGTCCCAATCCTGCCACCAACCCACAAGTTTTCCCTGCAAGTTGGGGGTCCTGCTTACAGGGCTGGATGCAGATTAACGTCATACCCAGGAGTGCAAAACATTCAGACAAACCCAGGTTTTGCGTCGTCTTGATGGAAAGATCAGAATTTGACACAAACAAAATGAGCCGGTCCATAAGTCCATCTTGCTTATTGTCAAGAGTGCAGGCCGATGGTGTCAGTGTGATGGTTTGGGGACTGTTCCCCTGACACACGCTAGCACACCTAAGCCTCAATGAAGAATGTCTAAATTGCAAAACATATCCAAACGTTATTGATGATCAAGTTCATTTCTACAGTTTTACAATACATGGATGGACACTTCCAGCGTGACAGTTCATCAAGCCACATGTCAAGAACATGACTACAAATTTTCATGGCTTCAGTGGTCTCCTAAGTTCCAAGATTTAAACACTATCAAATATGCTTGAGATGAGGTGGAAATGACTTTTTGACTCAAGACTGTGTGGCTCTTTAATTTTTCTGCAACTGCGCTGAATGGTACAACATTCCTGAACAATGCATCCAGCAGATTGTAGAGCCACAAAGATTAATTCATGGTTCTCTGAAGACCAAAAGAGGCATAACACAACACTAGACGGGTGTGCATGGCTGTCATGTTCAGACCTGAGATCCCACCATAGCTGTCGGCTTTTGTGCCATATCATTCAGTTAGGACTGCTGTGTAAAGAAGCATTTTGGGTAAGCTGACGTCTTGACACACATTACCTACTGACATACATACCTGGTAATGCAATTCAGGGTCACAGTGGGCCAATTTAGAGTTGCCAATCCATTTAATATATGCATTTTTGGAATGTGGGAGGAAAACTGGAATATCCTAAGAAAACAACACGCAAATATGGAGAAAATGTATGAACTCCACACTAATAATAACAAGGAATGGGATTGAAACACAACCACAAGGCTTTGGACCCATATTAGGTGAAGTGAAATGAATTAACAGCAAGAAAAAGTCTGAATTAGCTTAAGCCACCCTGATTCATAAGAAATGTAGGGATTTCATGATGCAGAAGTAGATAATAAACAAGAAAGTTGCATCAAATATTTGCAACATTAAAATGTGCGATTTAATTTACACATTTTAACTCTAAATGTTCTCGATTGTAATAGAAATTGTCATTTTTCACCCTCTGACAGACATCCATAGAGGGCCTTATACCTAGTAAAGGATCAAAGATCAATTATAACACCACTGACTTTTAAATAGTATAAACTGGTACACCTCATTCTTATGTTCAAATTTTTAACCTTTTGGGAGTGTCTGTTAGCGGGCCACCGGTAAAGAATCAAATATTAAAAATATGATCATATCTCTGATTGCTGATCTCAAAAAAGCATAAAAGGATACTCAACATGCCTATTATTACTGATCACCATTTCTTTGAAGCTTAGTGAAAAAGACCCCTCGTATCCCATTAGGGTCAGTTGATTTGGTCCTGCTGATCATATTGGCTGAAGACACATATTGGTTTACTTTTTGTCATCCTAAAATGATCTAAAAATTCATTTTTTTTGGGTGTACAGGGTCAAAAATAGGGGGAACCCCAAAGAGCTCAACGTCTTGCATAATTAGACATCAAGATGAATTGAATGGTGTATAATATGTGGGGGTTTCCTCATACCAGTGAATCAGGATGGGTTGGCCCCAAAAAACTGAAGTGAATTCCAAGCTTTCAGAAGTAATTCTTATGAATACAATATTAAAAGTTTTTCAGAAATTCTAATTCCATTATGACTCGCACATCTACAGCCTTGCTTATCACATCATCAACTAGAGGTGAAAAATTCATTAAAAGCAAATAGGAAACATAGCTGGCGAGCGTGTTAAAATTATTATAAGTGTGATTGAAGGATGGATATGCGTAGCACTTCAAAGACATGAGCATATAACTAAACATTAGGAAAGCATTTAACCTCTAAAGTCCAAAATAGTTTGTAAATTTCTGTTCAAGATGTATTTCAAAATATTTTGGTAAATTTACATTTTCTGTATAAAGATTAAGATTTCCCAATAAACTGCCTGAAATAATTTGTGTGATTTGCCTTTATAGCCACAGCTTCATTTATCTCATTTAAAATCTCACAGCCAGCGGAGTTTCAGTAGCCAACCTGCCGTTCCCACACAAGACCGAGAGAAGAAACATTAAAGGGACTTACCAAACGGCCTATTGCAGCTTCACATGCTCACGCTGGAACAGCGAGTGAGCTTGAAAGGTGTGAGCAACCCTGAGCTTCAGGCAGTCTGCTGGAGCTTCCAACGGAAGGGAAAACAAGTTTAGCAAGTGCAGGATTGTCAGATTACACCTGATCAGCAGTTCAGAGATGGGATTTGGAAGAGACCAGATTCTGTTAAGAACAAATATCTAAAAATAGTAGAATGGGGATAAAACTAAACACTGTGGAAAATGATGATGGAAAGTGGAAAATCTGCAGTAAAACTGTACATCAATATGGTATACCTGGGCACAAAGATGAGAAGGCACTCCTTGCTTGTGGTGAGTAGAAAATTAGGTGGTGCTCATATTTTGCTTTTCATGTTGTGTAAACATGTGAAAGAAATGTGATCTCATTTGGGTAGAATGATGTCCATCATAAGCTTAGATGATAGCATTTGATAACATCTGCAATAAGATGCTGCAGATGTTCTATCAGACGGTTGTGGCGAGCACCCTCTTCTACGCGTTGGTGTGCTGGGGAGGCAGCATAAAGAAGAAGGACGCCTCACGCCTGGACAAATTGGTGAGGAAGGCAGGCTCTATTGTAGGCATGGAGCTGGACAGTTTGACATCCATGGCAGAGCGACGGGCACTGAGCAGGCTCCTGTCAATCATGGAGAATCCACTGCATCCACTGAACCGGATCATCTATCTATTTGCAAAAGTATTGTCATGGCTCAGTATTAAATTGAACTGAATTGAACTTTACTGCCAGGCAACATAGTTGCTAGGAATTTCTATTGGTGTTAAACCCATACACATAACAAAAGCAAATCCATGCAACCGCACAATATACAACACATGACACAAGTCCAACATTGTATTCAGTCATCTATATATATAAAATTCTTTTCACGTTTGAAACGGAAATTACGTATGACCACAGAACATATGTAATACAAGAACTAATCACTTCGTTTGTGGATGCCATTTTTATATCGTCTTTATGAATTGTTATTATTTGTGTGAGAGTTATTGTACTGATATTGAAAATAAGTAAACTCAAACACGCCGATCTATCCCATAGAAGTGCGCCCCGTGTCGCCCTCTTCCAGCCCTCGTCTGTGGACTCCATCGCTGAGCCGTCCGCCGCCAGGCGCGTTCTGACAGACAAGTCTTATTTATTCATCCAAGTGACTGTCGCGGAAACTGCCACATTATAACTTTTTTTTAATTGGCAGTACTTGATAGTAGAAGAGATGAGGAAAACAGCTTTGCGTCTTTCTACTTTTTAACTGCGCCGAGCTGTAAACAATGTAAAGACGACACCGCCTTCAGCAGCGAGAGGTTGTGAGAACAAAGTGGACGCTGAAAGGCGTGGAATGTCTGGCTGCTGGATCGAGAGCTTCACAGTTTCGGGCGGCGTCCTCTCCTCTCGCACTGTTTGTGCCCTGTCGGCTCCTGGGACAGTGGAAATCTTTGCGAATGAGTGTGATCGGCTTTGTAAATTGTGCTGCATGCCTACTTACTGTCCCTTAAAGTGAGTTCAGGTCACTAAAACCCTGCAACATTCAAGGTTGCTTTTGTGATTAATTCTTTTAAGAAGATGAAGTTTTTTCATCTAAGAAGATGTTCCAACCTCTTCATGTTAAGTTTTGGACTTAGGAATTGTTTGGACCTTCTGCCTGTTAAGCACGGAAGGGCAGCGTCCACATTTCTTAGAATAATTTTTCTCTTAAATCACAGGAACGTAGTGCAACGATGTCAGGCAGAAATTTGGAGGATTGCATAGAAAATGTAATTTCTATACCACAGCGGTCGTGTAGCACCTTTCACAAGGGATCTCCTACCAAGAGATGATCCAAATACATTTAAGCTGCTGTTAGTGCTACTTACCTGTTGTGTTATAGCGCCTTTAAAATGTACTTTACTCGAAAGCACTCCAGTACTGCTCAATGTATCTTTACTTCTTAAATGTTAATGTTTTACTGTTTAATAGTTTATATACTACATTTTATTTTTTTCCCTTGCACTCAGTGAGCGAAGCCACTGGGTAATCAGCTAGTAGAGAATAATAAAGTATTGCACAAATATACCGCAATGCTGCTGGACAAATTACACCAGCCATGAATAGTAGGTTAGGTCAAGTCAGGTCAGGTTGGGGAGCATGCACTGGTACAGGGATCCTGGTTGGCAACTCTCACAGGCAGAAACGTGGTCCAGTCCCACCGTCCGGATATCTGCTGCAGCCAGGTGTTATGTGAGTGTCCCCTTGGCCTGGTCCAGCCACTCGGTCCTCAGCAATGTGGATCCTACGAGCCAAATCACCCTCTGGCATTTGCGCCACATGGCCGTAGTGCCGTAACTGGCGGTCCCTCACAATACAGGTAATGTGCCTCATTTGGGACTCCATGAGCAACACAAAGTCAAACCAGCGGTACCCAATGATTCTCCAAAGAGACACAGTACCGAAGGAGTCCAGACCACCACAGGCCACTGGATAGCGTCCATGTCTCACAAACCATATAGCAACCCACAGCACTTTGTCTTTGCCTTCTTTTCTCTTCCTGTCTCCGTCTTTATTTCTCCTTATGTCTCCACTCCTCCTTCAGCAAACTTCTTCATCTTCCTCCTGACTCTGGCTCCCAGACGAGTGGCAGAGGGCTTCCTTTATCCAGCACCTTGGGAGTATTTCCAGTGGCTTTCTGGCTTGTACACCCATAACATCTGTGCTTCACCACTATGTGGGAACTGTGGCAGTGTTATTTATGCAATTAAGCCCCATTTTTACTACATTCTTTTAATGGCTACATAGTGAAAAGTACAGATGTGGTTCAAGCCCCCTGTATGTAACAATGTAGAAATTAAACCTAAGATAAAGACCACCATGAATCCCAGATGATGCCCATGCAGTGCTGATGAAATAAAATGATTGTAGCAAGGTGCTGTATGGGCTACAAAAGACAGAGGGCACTCTTAAGCCAACCCTTGAACCAAAATTATAACAAGCAAGTCAAAGAAATATAATTAAAAGGTGTTTATTAGCAAACTTAATAATACAAAGAAGACAAAAAATAATCAGAATCAAAGTTAAAAACTATTTGAATAAACAAGACATTAGCTGACCAACTGGCCCAGCTAATCCAGTTCTTGCACCCCTGTCTATCTAGTGGGGTGTCTTATCCACTTTCCTATTGTAGCCTACTTAGCATCATGTTTACCCCCAGAAAAACAAGACAAAAATGCTAAATTTTTTTAACAAGAAAAAAATGTTAATAAGTGTAACAGAAACATGTAAATACCAAAACATCACAATAAATACAGTAGAAAAGGCCTGTCTAGTGTCCTCTGCAGTAATGTTGCAAGTTTAGTACACGTCCTTCGTCTGATGTGTCACCAATGCACATTCCAATGTCACAATCGGCACAGTAGATGTGTTTTTTTCTCAACAACAACAACATTTATTTCTGTAGCACATTTTCATACAAATTATGTAGCTCAAAGTGCTTTACATGATGAAGAAAAGACAAAGTAAGAATTAAAATAACACTAATTAACATAGAATAAGAGTAAGGTCCAATGGCCAGGGAGGACAGAAAAAACAAAAAAAAAAAAACTCCAGACGGCTGGAGAGAAAAAATAAAATCTGCAGGGGTTCCAGTCCACGGGACTGCCCAGCCCTCTCTGGGAATTCTACCTAACATAAATGAAACAGTCCTCTTTGTATTTAGGGTTCTCATGGAAGGACTTGATGATGATGGTCATGTAGACTTCTGGCTTTTAATCCATCAATGTAGGAACATCATGGTGCTTTGATTAGGTGGTGGTGGCACAGGTCACACTTCTGTTGTTTGCACATGAGAGGGTAGAATGTCATTGTCTGACCCATGCGATTTAAGTGCCCCTCAAGTTATTTTAGGCTACCACAGCACAAAGATTATTGACTCCTACAGTTACCTTAACACGAACACTGACAGTTACTACATTTTGAATAGTGCTTAGGAGGGTAACGTTATTCATGTCCTTCTACCTTTTTGCCCTGCTGAAGCTTCGCACAAATTAATTCACCAGGCATATCAAGGCGGTTCAGTCGTACAGTGCCATATGTCTCAATTTCACTACCTAAGTCAATGTCTAATGACCATTTCACTTTGTCATCCCTATCGCTTGGTTCAACTAATGGTTCAGTTTCAGTTTGTTCTAAAACTAACTTTATTGCTTCTTACTTACATGCTGTTGTGTTTTTAGTTGAAGGCTCCGCCCCACTCATGAATATCGATGAGTTACTATACAGTAGAGTAGCAAAACGCATAGAAATATTTTTGCAGCGTGATGTTATTTTATCCACTAGATATCAACAGAATACTGTCTCAAGTGCTGTTCATGCTTAACAAAATACATGTCAACAATACAGCTATCCCTGAAAGACACTCAGACTTAACCGTATTTACATAGAATTCTATGCCTGAGAGACACTGAGATTTAACCGTATTTACATAGGATTCCACGTCTGAGAGACACTCGGACTTAACCGTATTTACATGGAATTCTATGCCTGAGAGACACTCAGATTTAACCGTATTTACATAGGATTCCACGCCTGAGAGACACTCGGACTTAACCGTATTTACATGGAATTCTATGCCTGAGAGACACTCAGATTTAACCGTATTTACATAGGATTCCACGCCTGAGAGACACTCGGACTTAACCATATTTAAATAGGATTCCACACCTGAGAGACACTCTGGGTTAACCGTATTTACATAGAATTCCACACCAGGAAGGTTAAACATCACTATAACCCTCCATCCTTTCATCTTCCATACCTCTTCTATCACATCTGGCCACACCAGCACTCCCTACTACAAGCTCAAAGGTTTACTGGTCAGAAGGAGCTATTAAACACCAGCAGGGACTATCAACCGTCATGTCTCAGGGATACCTTGAGGGTCAGAACATCTTCCTAGAGAGTCCTCTGGTGCCCCCATATAGCTTATCATGTCCTCAGGCTTCCACCCATCAGGTCGAACTATTATAAGGCCAAACGTTTGCAGAGGCACGTGTTAATGCAAATGCATTTTCGGTATGTTTTGTGCATTGACACATTTTTAATGTGCTTTTATTAATTAATTAAGTTATTTATTTATTTATAAAGCACTTTAAAAACAACATCAAGGCTGACCAAAGTGCTGTACAATAAAAACCCAACATATCAGACACACAAAACCAAGGGGTAAATGAAACAGAAACACATAAATACATAAGAACTGAAGAGATTCTTAATAAAAAGTATACAGATAGCCAACATATCATACTGGGTTAAAAGCCAGAGAGTAAAAATGTTTTTTTAAATAGGATTTAAACACAGCTATCGTAGCAGCCTGCCTAACGTGCAACTGCAAATCATTCCAGAGTTTTGGGGCTGCAACTGATAAAGCTCGATCACCTCGGAGTTTGCATCGTGCCTTGGGAACACATAAAAGCATCTGGTCTGCTGACCTGAGAGAGCGAGACGGTACATAAGGGTGAAGCAGTTCCGACAAATAAAGTGGGGCACAACCATTAAAGGATTTAAAAACAAATATAAGGATCTTAAAATGGATTCGAAAATGAATTGGAAGCCAGTGAAGGGAAGCCAAAATCGGGGTAACATGCTCATGCTTTCTTGTGCCAGTTAAAAATCGAGCAGCAACGTTTTGCACCAGCTGTAGGCGAGCAATGGAGGCCTGGCTAATTCCAAAAAGAAGTGCATTGTGGTAATCTAGACGAGATGTTATAAAAGCATGTATTACTGTTTCAAGGTTGCGCTTAGGCAAAACAGGCTTGAATTTTGACAGCCGCCTCAACTGGAAAAAGCAAGATTTTACCACTGCATTCACATGGCTATCAAGTTTTAAAGTGGGATCCATTTTCACACCTAAATTTGTGATCATGGATTTCTCAAATTGAGCCACAGTGGAAAGGTCGATGCAGATGTGTAATACCACACATGTCCCATCCATCCATCCATTTGGCTATATCCTAACTACAGGGTCACGGGGGTCTGCTGGAGCCAATCCCAGGGCACAAGGCAGGAAACAAACCCCGGGCAGGGTGCCAGCCCACCGCAAGGCATACACACATGGGACAATTTAGGATCGTCAATGCACCTAACCTGCATGTCTTTGGACTGTGGGAGGAAACCAGAGCACCCAGAGGAAATCCACGCAGACACGGGAAGACAACATGCAAACTCCACACAGGGAAGACCCGGGAAGTGAACCCGGGTCTCCTAACTGCGAGGCAGCAGCGCTACCCACTGCGCCACCGTGCCACCACCACACATGTCTCTCTGTAATTTTAAGTTTTAAATAGAGTACATTTGTAAATAAATAAATAAAACATTGCAATTGGTCCCTTTTCAGTAAAACATTGTTTGGTTCAAAGTTTTTAAAGCCACCACCAACAACAATCAGGCATTTGCAATTGGAAAAATTTGACAAGAACAGACCGGTCATTTTTGCAGTACCTAAACTAAAGCGTTACCAAAGTTAATGTCACCCTGATGCCATTTTTGCTAACAGACATCTGCAAGGAAATATTTATGGGTACATTTTGGAATTTCTGAAATGCTATGCCATCCAAAAGGCTGGCACCTTTTCCAAATTTATAATGGCTGACTAAGGTCAGTTCAATCATCTTAATCAACACACCAAATTGCTGGAATTTTGTTCTACTGCAAAGCTACCTTTAAAATTTGGAGCAAGTTTGGCAAAAATAGATCAAAAAAGGAATTTTCATGGAGAAGCACATAAGTGTTATTAAGTAAGTCTGTGAGTATCATATTATCATTTTTCAAATCATATAATTTAAATACTTTACTTTTGGTAAAACCTTGGTGCATGTAAAGATATTTCTACTTATCCAGCCTTATTAATGTAATTATTATTATATACCTGTCAGCCATCTTTGCCCAAGGTCAGGGATTAGCAGTCTCTATCCCTGGGGGGCCGCAGTGGCTGCAGTTTTTTGTTCCAACCCACTTGCTTAATGAGACAGGATTTTGTTCTGTTCCCTACCTGACACTGCAGAGTTAAAACACAAACAAGCCATGAAATTAAATAAGACCTGTTATTGGTACTGGGGCTCAGTGGTGCCCCTTTGTGTTTACACACTTTATCAGCAGTAAGATGTAAATGGCCAAGTAACAGTCCTCTAACTAAATTGTTTCCATTGACACCTGTAAAGACTGGCTTCTAATTGAGCAACTGGGCTGAAATAAAAACCTGCAGCCCCTTTGGCCCATGACCGACTTGGCTAAGCCCTGCCCAAGGTAAGTAACAGGTTTAGGATATAATTGAATACTGCCATTTATTTTTTTACAGGCAGGTTACAAAATGAAGAGGTGGTGGGAAATGAAGCGAAAACATAAGGTTGGAAGGTCCGATGGTCACTCCATCAAGCTACACCGCCCGCAATGTGAAATATTGACTGCTTCAAATTTTCAAACCATACAAACCCACTTTGGACCAAAGCAACAACTTTAAAACTTAATTTAGAATCTAAAATTTGAAATCCAAGGCCAAGATATTCAGTTACCTAGCAAACGGTTACACTTGAGTCTGGGTTCACCCAAAAACCTGCATGCAGTGGTTCAGTGAAGGAGGTCGTGAAACTGTGCAGAAGCGTCATTGTGTTTGAGACGTTATAAAATGATAAAGTACCAGCACAACGGTCAACATAAATCCCAATTCTGCTGCAAAGGGGGCCGGGTAATTCTGTCATCTCCGTCTGGTGACATACAGAGGGAGTGGAATCAGAGCAAAACAAGCACCAGGACTTGTTGTTCCCTCCAATGATGCACTCACTGTTCCCTCCATTCCTACTAAGGCTTTTATAAGCGACTCCGATCACAATGTGGTTACCACTCCGTTCCACCTCCCAGTAACAGCGAGTCCTGGACAGATCCTCCCGGCATAGAACTTGAGGGATGGAGTCAAATCTGTCAGGATGATCAGGATAGGGGGACGTTCTGTCATGCCCTATCACTCTTCTGTTTCCATCCAATATTGAGAGGTATTCATTCACCGTATCTGGATCCAGTGTGAGCTGACAGGAATCTGAAAGGAGAAAAATGTACAGAAACACTGGAGTTAACCTTAGATCTTCAAATGAGGGTCTGCTTAGAATTCCAAGAGCTAAACTTAAAAGAAGTGGTGAGGCGGTCTTCTGCTGTTATGCACCTAAAATCTGGAATAGCTTACCAATAGAAATTCGCCAGACTAATACGGTGGAGTACTTTAAAAAACTGCTAAAAATAATGGCTTTCGTATAGCTTCATTTTAGTGTAACCCTGATTTTCTGTGTATACATTGAATTATTGTTTTTATCATGGCTCCACAATCCATACTAACCCCTACTTTCTCTATTGTTTTTTATCCATTTTTCTGTGGTGGCGATCTGCGCCACCGCCACATGATCAGGGCACCGTGCTGTCTCAACATCGATCGATTGAAGGCCAGAGGTCCACATGACCATCATCATCAAATTCTTCCAAACCATGAAGACTGATTCAGATCATTTATGTTAGGTAGAATGCCTATCGGGGACTGGGTGGTCTTGTGGCATTGGAACCCCTGCAGATTTAGTTTTTTTGTTTTTTCTCCAGCCCTCTAAAGTTTTTTTTTTCCTGTCCTCCTGGCCATTGGACATTACTTTATTCTTTGTTACTTATTATTGTCTAATCTTATTTTTCTTTTTTCTTTCTTCATTTTGTAAAGCACTTTGAGCTACATCATTTGTATGAAGATGTGCTATGGAAATAAATGTTGTTGTTGTGCTAGAATGAACTCAACAACATTCCGCATTTAAAGTAACTGGAAATATTCAGGTTTATTTTTGTTGCTGATTTCGTTAGTTGAATGTTTATTTTTGAAAATTCAGAAAATATCACGGGAGACAGAAACAACAACGACGTTCTCAGATCTAATTAATAGTCACATCCCAGCAGCAAGGTGGGAGCAACTGTAAATGGCAGAACAGTCCATTGTAGAACTCCAGTCACACACATACAGTGGGTTCACAAAAAAATCCTTTTGTCACATTTTGTTATGTTGCAGTCTTCTGCTAAAATTATTTACATTATTTTTCCCCCACAGTAAGCAATACTCAATATCCCAGAATGACAATGTGAAACGGGATTTTAGAATGTTTATTTTCAAATGTATTAAATTGAAATATCACAATATTCTGACTCTTTCTGATGAAATGTTACATTTGGCTCAGGTGTGTCCCATTAGTTTGATCGTCACTGAGATGACATCCTCCTGTGGTCACCTCAGTTGATTGGACTTGATTAGAAAAGCACACAACCATCTACAGAAGGTCCCCCAGGTGACAAAAACCAGGTCATGAACTCAAAGGACTTGACTGTAGAGCTTAGAGACCACATTGCAGGTCTAAGGAATGGCAACATGTGGGGAAGGCAACCAAAAATTTTCTACAGCATTAAAGGTTCCTAAGAGTGGCCTCCATATTTCTTAAATGGAAGGAGTTTGGAACAACCACAACTTGTCTAAGAGCTGGCCTCCCAGCCAAACAGAGCAAATAAAGGTGTGTCCAAGAACCCAAAGGTCATCCAACTGATCTCCAGTGAAACTATGAAAATGGGAAAAAACATTTAGAAGGACAACTATCACCGCAATGCTCCACCAATCTGGGCTTTAGGGCATAGTGGCCAGACTGAAGGCTCCCCTCAGTTTGCAAAAATGAGAAACACGATTCGTTGGTCTGACGAAACCAATGTAACCAATCAACCAATGTTGAACTGTTTGGCCTCATTTCTAACATCACAGCAGGAGGAAATCAGTCACCTCTCATCACCTGTGCAATGCCATCCCAACATTGAAGTGTGGTGGTGGAAGCGTCATGCTGTGGGGTTGATTTTTGTTTTTCTTTTCAGTGGCAGGGACTAGGAGGAAAAGCTGAATGGAGCAATGTAAAGAGGAACTTCCAGAAACTTCGAGAAGAACAACCATCACTGCAACACTCCACTAATTTGGGTTTTAGGACCGAGTGATCAGACTGAAGCTTTCTGTCAGTGCAATACATGTGGAATCCCACTTGGAGTTTGCAAAAAGTCAACCTAAAGGATTCTCAGACTGTCAGAAACAAGATTCTCTGGTCTGATGAAACCAATACTAGCATCATGTTTGGAGGAAACCAGGCACTACCGTTACCTGTGCCATGCCATGTGAATTACAATTTCTATTGTTGCAAATCCTGTTCGATTATATCTGGGCAATGCCAGCTCACATTTTAATAAAATGACAAAAAAAGACTTACACTGTAAAAAGTCCTCCCTGTTTCTTGGTTGTGGTGGTATCAGGAAGAACACTGGAAGATCTGAATGAAAGAAATAGAAAATGCAAGCAGAGTGTGAGCTACAGTAAGAAAAGTTCACTCAAAAAAATTAACTACTGGGGGATGTTCAATTTATGTATTTAATTGGTTACTTTAATTTGAAATAGTTACGTTTAACTATTAAAAGTTAAAGTTACTTAACTTTTTTGTAGTTACATTAAATTAAATATGTTAGATGTTACTCTTACACAAAGCAATCAGAATATTTACGTTTAGCAGAAGCACAATCCGCCTCACTGACTGTTGTCATTACTCACTTATTTTATGTTAACCCAGTGGTTCTCAGACTGTGGGGTGGGCCCCCCCACCCCAGGGGGGCATGAAGTAACAAAAAGGGGGGCGCGAAGATGTGAAAAAAGTAAACAAGAATCAAAAAATATGAAAAATACATCTATTGAAACCAAAACAAATTAACTTAAACTACATTCTGATACTAGAAAAATAAATATAGAGTTAGATAAATGTCAATAAAAGTTAAATAGGTATAGTAAAATATGCATCTATGATATATCATTAATTAAAAAAGAACAAATTGGTATTAGTGGGCTCCTTTTAAAACATTAGGGGGGTGCGATTAAAACTGTTATGAAAACTCGGGTCGCAAAAACTTAAAGGTTGAGAAACGCTGAGTTAACCTTACTCAAAATGAATACTTTTCCAGTCCTCAAAGCATGGCATTCCAATTTCCCTCTACACAGTTAAATGAAGTTGATTTAACATAAAATACTGTATATACTCACGTATACTGTAGGTCGGGTCTTGAAACCTAAAAAATCTATTATAAAATTAGACCCCAACTTATACGCCAGTTCAAAAAATATGACACTTAATTTTTCTTCTTGCCTCCTCCAAACTCGCATCAGTTTCTCAGATGCATCGAATTTTGTTTCAGCAACGCAGTTATTAATTTCTTTCGCTACTTCAACGACGTTTAATTTAAGACCAGCTTCATATTTTCTTCTGATTGAACGCTCCTTCGTAGATAAGGGATGGTCTTATGATAAAGGTGTATGAGAGTGTGAGATACAAAAAACACAAAACAGTGCAAACGTCACTTCGGAATAGTTTGGGTATTACCGTGTGGTCACGTAGGCACAATAGAGAGAGAGAGGTTAGGAGCACATGCTGATAAAGCGCATTGCCACACCCACATAGAACAAAAAGGCAGTGTGCTCTGTGGCTACTCTCTCAGGTGGGCATTACCATATCGTAATCTCTTGGACCAATAGCGTGAGTTTTCCGCATTCGACTTGCACGATCGACATTATAAAATACCAGAAATTATACTGTAAAATCAAGTCCCGACTTATCCGTGGGAGAACTTATCCACAAGCATATACGGTAATTGAGTTTTATGTAAATGATTGTCCTAGATTTGCATAAAGTAGGGTATATTTCATAAAGAACTACCCCCTTTTGTTCTGAAGGATCCCTACACCTTTGTATACTTGGAAAGAAAGTTAAAGACTTTAAGTAAATTGATTTTTTCCCAAATATGGAATTATGGAAGCTTTTTTTGATGCATGTTGCCCACCCTACATCAGAAAGTTTATTTTTCTTTGTATTCAATACATCCATCCATCCATCCATCCATTTTCCAACCCATTGAATATGAACACAGGGTCACGGGGGTCTGCTGGAGCCAATCCCAGCCAACACAGGGCGCAAGGCAGGAATCAATCCCGGGCAGGGCGCCAACCCACCGGTATTCAACACAACAATATAATTAATGTTAAAACTACATGAAAAAAGTGAACCACTACATTTTTAACCAACTATTTGTGTTCTATGCGCTTATTCAATCACAATATTGTCCACAATTTTCATTCATATGTAGTGAAATATAGTTTAGTTAGCAAACAAAATATGAATCCTCAACTGCAGATGGAATTTAAGTTTAACGAAAGGGATTCAGCTACTTTAATTCTACACAAAGACGTTCATTTAGTTTACCGTAACCATGTTATGTTTTCTGAACACAAAATCAATGCATCAGCTTTAAAAGAATATTTCATTAACTAATTGCGTGAAACCACCGTCCATACCTGAATGAAATTCACTAAACAATTCAGTTTTTTGAGTGTTGTACTGGGAGCTGCTGTCATGTTGCTAGCTATGTCTGCCCCTCCACTTTATTTAATAAGCCAACGGCCCACCTGTATTGTCAACACGTAAGGATGTCCATTTGCCAATCTGCTCCAGGCGCTCCTTGAGATGGGAGAGCTCCTCCCTCAGGTCAACAGAGGATACCTCGGTGCACACGTCAATATGAGGAGGGTCTTCTTCATCCGGGAGGACATACGGGGATGTGAAGTTCTACATGTGGAAAAAAGAAAGGAAGCTAACTAGAAAGATTTGCTTGTCAACTTAAAAAATTCTGACATTTATGAATAAAATATGTCCATCAGTATGTTACCAATATAATTTTACACCCTTTGACAGATATGGCCCAAATTTTACATAGTTGCTCTCTGGGAACATAAGGACAAAATAGACCACCTTGGAACCCAAACTTTGAACCAGAGGGGTTTTTTTCCCTGTGTGCTGCAATTTGCACACTAGTGCCACCTGCTGGCCCTGAGCAAGTAAAACAGCCGAACAGACTGGGTCACAAACTCAGGTCCTGGAAGGACCACAGTGGCCGCAGGTTTTCATTCTAACCCTTTTCTTAATTAGTGACCTGTTTTTCCTGCTAATTAACGTCTTTTGAACTAATTGTATTTGACTTGTTCTTGAAGACTCAGACCCCTTAATCGTTTCTTTTTCCTTAATTAGCAGCCAAACAATAATGAGATACAAAATTAGCCAAAACAAATGGTGTCCATCATACGATATCTGAAAATAAAGAAAGTAAAGATCTCAGGAATGTTGATCTGCTCAGGTCCACAAAACATTAACAGTGCTCTTAGAAAAGAGAAAATCAACAATTTCTGAAATGTCTGCTATTGCACAATGAGAGCAGCAACAGCCATGGAATTAAGGAACGGGTTTAATTAACAACAAGAATTGGCACCTCATTAAGCAGCTGGTTGGAGTTTGAGGCCCTGACTTAGTTGGTCTTCTGTTGGCTCAGTCACTTCACAGTTCATTTTTCTTTGAGTGTCATTTAAGGAAAGGAATGAAGCAATTCAGTGGAACAAAGCTTAAAAGAGAAGTTAATTAATATGAATTCACAAGAAGTTAAATAGCAGCAAAAACAGGTCACTCATTAAGAAAAGGGTTAGAATAAAAACCTGCAGCCACGGTGGTCCTCCAGGACCGGACTTGGCGACCCCTGCCTTAGAATATGTTTGCAACACTTGATCTTTTTTTACACTTTTTTTGTGGTACTTGAGGACATATTAAAGGCATGCAGGGATACAGGAGAGAAGTGCTTTTCATTTCTTCACTTTTTAGGAGGCATAGAGCACTTGTAAGAGACAATCCTAGGAAGTTAATGCCTTAAGTTAAATTCATATTAGTGTTTGCTTAATTTGAATAGAATATAATTTTCTTTCATAGCTATAGATTATGGTATAGCCTTTACACCCTGTGGTTAAAGTGAAATTTAACCTTCTTGTCTGTACTGTATCTGTAATGCAGTGTGCTAATTGAGTCAGCTTAGAATTAGTCTCCATGCCAGCAGGGGCTGATAGACCCACTTTCAATTTGTAAATGGGTAAGCATAAAGTTTTCTGACCTGAAGAAGGGGCCTGAGTTGCCTCAAAAGCTTGCATATTATAATCTTTTTAGTTAGCCAATAAAAGGTGTCATTTTACTTGACGTTTCACTCCATTCATGATGGCTAACACGCTACAACACTCTAGTACTACTGACTGCTTAGAAATGGTTCAACTGCATGAGCAAACTTAGAGAAGTGAAACAAGATAAAGCCGTAAAACTGATTTTTCTTTAAACAAGGACTTTTCTTTACTTTGTGCGAACTGTTTTTCTTTGATTTTTTACTAAATCTTTTAAAGATGAAGATATTTTGCCTGGGGAATCATTTCAACGTGTCACACTATTGCCAGAATCCCATGAAGCAAACTAAAGCTGCAGAAGTTTGGTAATTTTGGGTAAGCACAGCTACAATTTTGAAAACTGTATGCCTATCCCATACTGCAAATGGCTCTTTCAGTCCCTGCTAGCAATAAGCCTACTCCAAAACACTCACAATGACTTAATTGACACACACTGTATTACATATATAGCTAAGAAGGTTCTATTTCACGATAACCACAGGGAGTAAAAGATTATACCATAATCTATAGCAATGAAAGAAAATTATATTCTATTCAAATTAAGCAAGCACTAATATGAGATTAATTTAAGGCTTTCTAAGATTGGCTCTTACACTTCCGTCCCCTAATTGTTTATGCAGGAGCAGAGACAATTACTATATTTTACTTCAGTAAGAGCCATAAATTATACCTATACTCTAAATAACTAGTAATTTAAGTAGTAATTTCAATTTCAATGAACTGTAAGGGGACCAACACATTTGTTCCTATCTGCGGTTCCTCATCTGTCTACTGGAATATACAAAGGAGCACCATGTGCTTTAGCAGGGGAGTGTTGGGTGAGGCCTGATCACGAGTGGACGTGCAGCGCAGCACAAAGGAGAAGCAAAGGCTTGTTGTTTACCTCCTGCTTTTCTTCTTTATTTAAGAACTAGGAACGGTCCACCTTGATCTAAAAGGACAAGGCAGACACAACAGGATTTGTGGTTACAACCCAGCAAAGTATGGAATCCAGTATGGAATCCAATCGGACCAGAAAAGAACAAATTCTCGACTCACAAGAGCAGAGACATCAACAGAGAGGCAGTGTTGATGACAGATGGGACAGCAGCAGTAACAACAGGGTCAACATTTCAAAAACACGTAAACCTTTGCTTCCTATCCTTACCCCATTCTACAAATATACAAAGGCTAATGAATATGATAATGTCCTTCAAGCCATCTGAAAAAAGGGCCTTATCACCTGGAGAAAATGAATGGAGTCCTCCGACTCTGACAGCTGTACAAGATGTTCATCTCGTCTTTTCAACTCCATGATCTCGGTCTGTAGTTGCCTCATGGGCCCTTCCACCTTCTGCACTTCTGCCCTCTCCATGTCTTTTATCAGCTCTACCACTTTCCTGTGGGTTTCGTTAATGCTGCGGATCAGCGCAGTAAAGGCCATCTTAGTTTCTTGTAGCTCTCTTTCTGCAGAGGCCTAAATGAGAGGCAAAGAAGTCGGAATTGCATTATCAGCTCATGCACTTTCTTACCATCTGCAGTACATTTCTAAATTTTAAAAGTAAACTCTGTTAACAGAGTTAATGAAGGAGAATGTTTCTAGCCTGGACAGTTCTAAAGCATCTTTGATGGCTTTTGGATGTCATCCAGTTCCGTGATGCCTCTGCCAAATATCTCAATTCACTAAAAAATTTAATTTTCTAAGGCTGTAAGCTTATTACTTCTCTGACTCACCACATATTAGCTGTGCAGCTTGGCTTATCCATTCATCTATACCAACACACCCATCCTAGTTGTGGGGGGCCGGGTCTGATCCACAAGTATGGCTGTAAGATTTCTGCGATGTACAAAACACCAACAGAATCACGGAACAGCCACATAAAAACGAACTGGCAGATGGAAACAGGAAAATGCCAAAAATTTCAACCTTTGGAAGAGATTTTTACAAATATACCAAGGATTTTGATTAATCTGTCCATGAAACGATGACATGTTCATTTTGAATATTCTTTCAGTTAATTTTTTATAGAAACCCTGCTGTGACTCTGTGTGTGTTTGCATACATCATAGCACACCGGGCGTCCATAACCTGCAACATTAGGAAAGGTGTGTGGTTTAGCCAGCTACAAAATTCAGGGAACAGCAACAATATCCAAAGCAAGTTTCATAAATTGGGGAAACAGCTTTTCTGGATCCTCTCTACTCTGCGCCTCAAATGAGGGTCTCTCTCCTTCTGTGGAGATTACTAGAAGGGTGCAGAGATAGCAACCCCGTCATGTCAGCTCAGTTGGCCGTGAGAGCAGCTCCAGTAAATAATAGACACTCCACCTGGACAAGAAATATCCACTCATTGAGTTAAACACCAAGCGAGTCACAATCATGTGCTCCAATGAGATGGAAACAAGCCAGATGAGCACGGCTCCAAGTTACAACTGATTACGGACATTCAGACGTGAAGACTTTTAGTTAATTGTATATGAAAAAGTATTTACCACCTTACGGTTTTCACATTTTATTGGTATACATGCAAGAATAAATGTCACTGTACTGTACACTTGACAATACTGTCCCTCAAACCTATAAATACAGTATAAGGATGGAGAGGAGTATTGTCACTTGTACGTTGAAAATGTCCGATCAGCGTTGTAACGTGTACAGAGTATAGTGAAATTTTTAATTCCACGCCTGTACCGACATGCAGCTGTATTGACTTCAACACTCTAAGAAACTGTAAGGTTTTTAGTTAAAGGACCAGGAAACGCGATGTAATCAGAGTTCATTAACCAGAATTCAAACCTATAGCGCTAACCAAAAATCAATGTTGAAACATCAAAAGAAGTCTTTATACCAGAAACACAGATAAAAGAATCGTTCATCAAAAATTCACAGTTGTATCCTAACCTTAGATCATACGCAAGTGTTCATACTGATCTTTATAAGGTCGAACTGATGATGTCATACACTTCAGAGCCCCAGGGAATTCTGGGAAACACCACAAATGGTAAATACCAATGCAAAACAAAATGGCATCGTTGCATAATGCAAACAGTTTTCAGGGTTTTTGGGATGTCTTCAACAACATGTCAAAAATGAATTCCTTGATTGTAAAAACCGTTGTGTAGAGGCATACATTTTCACAAACACTTGAGGAATGTACATAAAAAATTACAGAGAAGCACCAAACCTGATAGGAGTATTTTGTCACGATAAACAGTAATTGAGATGCCTTCATCCCATTCATAATATTAGATGTAATAACAGATAAAAGCACAAACTATCAGACAAATGTCCACTTTGGCTTAATCTTACCTTAATCTGATTCACAGTTTGTCTCAGTTCCTCAACATTCCCCTGTCTTTGCTGGATTCTGTTCCTGATGTCAGTCCTTGCTGCCTCCAGTTCAGTCTGGGTGGGAATACAAAATGGAGGAAGCGAATGGATTAGATTTAGGTTCAATCCCCACTACCATGTTTTTGTTTAAAAATGCAGTCTCCATTTTTGTCTTTCACTAACTCTAACTCTGGGTTAACACACACACTAACTCTGGGTTTTAATCCCCAGAAAACAGAGACTTTTGAAAATTCTAAGGAGCCGTCAACTTCTAAAAAACGCGGCTTCAAAAATGTAATGTGGATGGGCCAAAGCACACTTTTTTGAAAATGCTGACTCTACTCACACTCTGATTGGTTGATGTGTATTTTGTGGTCTTTTCCCTGATTGGATCCTGCTCATTATAATGTCCCATTCCCTGATTGGTCACCCTTCATGGAAGGAAAACACATTTTAGCATAGCAGACAAACAGGAGTTGCTTTCCATGACGCTTGTTGTGTTGCTTACCTGTAGGCATCTAAATTGCATTTTGTACAGTTTAAATTTTGCATAAATGTGAAAAAGCCCAATAATTTACCAATTGCTACAGTTTTGTGATAAATCCTGTGGATGACGGTGTTAACGTCCATTAAAGGATTTTTCTGCCAATGTGTGCATGCCCAGTGTAGGTGAACGTCTGCATCATATGCATTTTTGCCATTTTAGTGTGGACAAAGATGATGTGAAACACTGGTTTGGTTGATTAGGGATCCTAAATAAGTGACTGTGTGCTACTGTGCCTTATAAAAAGTTTTCACTTCCTTGGATGTTTTTTTGACTTAAAGTTTAAATTCGAACAATATATTCAATCTCTTTTCACTGTTCTGTTATTTCACCAAGTAATAATTTCTGTTTGTTTGCACTAATGCGATCTTTACTATACTTTTTTTGAGACTTTCGAATTTATCTCTAACCTGTTCTGCATGTGTAGTGCGCCAGTGTTTTTGGAATCTTTTAATTCTCGATGATACACCTCTTCATTGGGAAGAAACACTACTTTTTTTTTTCCTGATGGCAACACGAGTTACACGATCTACAAGTCTCTGACTTAAAGTTTAAATCCAAACAATATATTCGATCTGTTCCGTTATTTCACCAAGTAATAATTTCCGTTTGTTTGTGCTAATGCGACATTTACTATCCTTTTTTTGAGACTTTCGAATTTTCATACTTCCATTATCTTTAACCTGCTTTGCACGTGTACAATGCCAACATTTTTTAATTTTCTACGACGTTCTACTTTGTCATCTACTCTTTGCCTTTTATTTCCAGCCCCAGGCGTGGTTAAATCTCTTGGCACAAAGACTCGTCTCACAGGCGTTTAAGCATCTCTCTGAGAAAATCACGTCTCGTCTCCTTCCAAGATTTTTTTTTATAATAGAGAGATACAACATGAAGGGCGGAGTGGTGGCTCTGAAGCTAAGGATCTGGAAGGTTGCTGGTTTGAATCCCTGTTACTGCTTAAAGAGATCCTACTCTGCTGGGCCCTTCAGCAAGACCCTTAATCTGCAATTGCTCCAGGGGTGCTGTACAATGGCTGACCCTGTGCTCTGACCCCAAGAGGTTTGGGAAAGCTAACAAATTCCTAATACAAGAAATTGTATAAGGTGAAATAAACAGCAAAATAAAAAACATTGAATCACAGGGGAGTTAATTTGGCTTTTTGACACTGAACAGCAGGAAACAAACCTTTAATATCAAACTGAAAACAGATCTCTGCAAATTTACAAATATAAAACACAGAAGAATTGATTCCATAAGTATTCACCCCCCTTCAAGTCTGTATTTTGTCGATGCACCTTTGTCAGCCATGATGGCCTTGAGTCTGTGTTCTCAGGTCTCAATCAGCTTTGCATATCAGTCCACTGTCACTTCTCCCCATTCTTCTTTGTAAGTCTGCTCAGGCCATGTCAGGTTGCATGGTGATGATCAATGAACAGCCACAAATTCTCAGTTGGATTGAGACATTAATGTTGTTTCTAAGCCATACTTATATATCTTTGGCTTCATTCTTACAGTCGTGGTCTTGCTGGAAAGCAAATCTTGTTCCATGGTGCCTGTTTTTTTACAGACTGCAGATTTCCTCCAGAAATTCCTAGTATTTTGCTTTATTGATTTTACACTCAACCCACACAAGCATTCCATGGTCTGCTACCATTTAGCATTATCACAGCATAATGCTGCCACCACCATGCTTCATGATGAAGATGGTGTGTGGTGTTTAGTTTCTGCTGAACATGGTGCTCAGTCTCATGGTTAAGCATCTTGTGACGTGTGAGTCCCTGTCTTGCACCTCAAAACATGAGGCTGAGTCTCAGTGCTTTAGCAAAACCAGCTTTATTCAGCTTGAAACAGGAACAGCACGGTTATTTATTGTAGTGGGATCTACCACTCTTCTATACACAGACACAGCAATTAGGCAGAGTCATGGCCTGGTGAGTGGCCAAGTAATACTGTTCCCTGTATTTATAATGTTCCTTGCATCACCCATTGACGACAGGCACTTATTGCGCGATTGTGGTTTGGCTCGGATTTGCTTTCTCTGCAGCGCTGGGAGCATGAGGTTGCCCTGGCAATGGATAGACTGTCTTCCACAGATGTGGCGATCGCACTTCGGGCTGCTCTTCGGCGTGTCGTCCCATTGGGGGGAATCTCAAAAGAATTTAGAAACCTTACAATCTCAAATTTGCACTATAGAACCTTCTTCCAGCTGATTTCAGAGTCTCCCATGTGTCTTCTGGCAAACTGTAGCTGAGATGTCATGTGCACTTTTTTTAAATTGTGGCTTTTTCTTGGCCACTCTCCCATAAAGCTACAAAAGGTGAAGCACCCAAGCACCAGTTCTCACCAACTATGGAAAAACCTTGTGTGTCACATCTTTCAGGTTTTCGGCAAATTGAGAAAACGATGTCGCCCCTACAGTTAACGATCTGTAGATTTCATTTTTCCTGAGCTTCACGTGCACAATATTGTTTTTTTCATGAATCAACAACACCTGCCATTTAAATCGCGCAGTCGCAGCATTTAAATCATGTGATCGTAATCCAGTGTTTTCATTGGTAGGCGGTCTTTCCTCATTGGTCAGTGGAGTTGCTAAGTTTTTGTCTTGCAGTATGTAAAATACTGCGTACATACTGGCTTCTTCCATGGTGCTATGACCGGAATGAAGACATATTTGGCCATCACCACTAAATTATAACATCAAGGAAAGACCTAGTAACTCCAAAAACTTCCATCCATCCATCCATTATCCAACCCGCTATATCCTAATTACAGGGTCACGGAGGTCTGCTGGAGCCAATCCCAGACAACACAGGGAGCAAGGCAGGAAACAAACCCCGGGCAGGGCACCAGCCTGCCACAGGGAGCGCACAGACACACCAAGCACACACTAGGGACAATTTAGAATCACCAATGCACCTAACCTGCATGTCTTTGTACTGTGGGAGGAAACTGGAGTACCCGGAGGAAACACACGCAGACACGGGGAGAACATACAAACTCAATGCAGGGAGGAGCCGGGAAGCGAACCCCCAGGTCTCCTAACTGTGAGGCAGCAGCGCTACTCCAAAAACTTAAAAAACTCAATTTTGAAAAGAAAAATGGCAGTTACTAGGTTTTTCTATTGCACGTGAGAGTTGCTGTCTCTCAGCCACTGTAGCTTGTAACTTCTTCAGAGGTTCTCATAGGTCTCTTGATGGACTTCTAACAAACTCTACCAAGTGTTTTTTAACAGTGGCTTTCCATGTCCTATAAAGTTGCAACTGGTGAAGTACCTGGTCAAGTTATCGTTGTCTGCACAGTCAATCCAATCTCATCCACTTTAGGTTGAAACCCCGTCAGAGTTCTCATAGCTCATTTGATGGCCACCCTCATGAGTTGTCTTCTTTTGCAATCACTCAGTTTTTGGGGAAAGCCTGCTGTAACAGATTTCCAGCTCTGTTATACTCTTTCCATTTCCTAACAAATGATTTCAGT
Organism: Polypterus bichir lapradei; assembly: GCA_026402145.1. Taxonomy (NCBI): domain Eukaryota; kingdom Metazoa; phylum Chordata; class Cladistia; order Polypteriformes; family Polypteridae; genus Polypterus; species Polypterus bichir. The sequence continues at coordinate 24,833,303 of JANRMT010049829.1, read as the reverse complement.
GAGCTCCAAGGGATATTCAGTGACTCAGATATTTTCTTGTCTCCATTCCCTGACTTGAGCTTTTCAATTGGTTTTTCACAGAGTTGCTTGTTCTTTTGTCTTCATTGTGTAGGTTAGGCCACCATAGTGATTCACCACAAGATGGACCGTCCAGATAAATAATTTCATTGACATTATAAGCAATTGAAACCCCAGACAGCTCATCTCCATTGAAATAATCAGTGACTTCTAAAAAGAATCAGCTGCACCAGTGATAGTTTAGGCGTGTCATATTAAACTTATGCAATCAGTTATTTTGTGTTTTATATTTGTAATTAATTTTGATCATTTTCCCCTTTCAATTATTTTCTGCTGATCAAAGTTGGAAAATCCAGATTAGCTCTACTGTGTCAATGTCGTATAACAATAAAATGTGAAAACTTCCAAGTGATTGAAAACTTTTTATAGGTACTGAGTCTGCACAATGTGTTCTTCAGGTACTTTGGTTTTCCTTCCACAATTTTAGGATTTTAAATACGTGTGTGCGCTACTGTGCCGTGACATGAACTCCACTTTCACTTAGACCCCGGTTCCTAGCTTGTTGCCCAAGTTGGATTAAGCTGATTCAGTAATGAATGAATTTTATTTTCATGTTCCTTCAGGATGGCACACCCTAGCAATGCAAGCAGCTTACGTTCTCCCATAATATGCCATCTCAGCCTGTCATTACATGCTTGGAATGTACCCGGCAATAGTTATGCATACTAACAAACATCTGCAACAAAAATGGGCGCACTGACATTACTAAATGTGACGATTAAGATGCAAGTATAAGCAAAATAGGAAATAAAATTAATTTTACATAAACCAGCCTATACAATAGTAAATACAGAAGATAATGTAAGAAGCTGACACTACCCATCTTATCGAGAATTGGCTTCTGGTTTTGGAAAAAGTCCAAATGCATGTAGAAAGTAAATCCTCAAACTGGTGAAAAGGATTGTGGGAGAAAACATGACCCCTTTAATCCACAAAACACACTTTATCCCCTCTTGCTATGATACATTAATTAGCTGCCCCAAGAAAATGCAGCAGTTTTGCAATATGAAATACCGAAGAATGATGCGGATGCAAGGCTCATAAAGGCCATAAATTATTTATAACTTTAGTGCAATGAAGGAAATTAGATGAGATTAGATAAACTTTATTAACCTCATGGGGAAACTGAGATACATACAGTAGAAGAATCATAAAAAAACAAGAATACAGACTCACAGGACTCATAATACACCCACATAATACATAATACACATCAATCGGTAAATAATAAATAAATAAAAATAAACTTAACAAGTACATTGGGTTGAAGCACTGAATTGCCTGATAGCAGTGGACAGTAAAAATCTCCAGAGGCGCTTCTTAGCACACCTGTATGTATTGTAACCACTAGGGGGCAGCACTGAGCCCCAAACCCCAGACCCAATAATGTCCATTTTGGGTTCAAATAATGGAATTTTTAATCCAACAAGCATAAAAAAACAAAACCCAGCCCAAAACCATACAAAGAATTAAGTTTTTCTTCTCCTTCCACCTCCAGCTGAGTGTTGCCTGCTGCCTCCTGACTCTGAACCTCTGAGGTAAGGCTGCTGGCTCCTTTTATGCTGGACCCAAACAGCTGCTGCGGACCTGGCATGACTTCTGGGGAGTACTTCTGTGTTTTTTGAAAACCGGGGTATTCCTTCCCCAACAGCGCCCCCTTGTGGCACCCAGGGACCCTGACAGGGCTGTACTTCTAGACTCCAGTTCCCATGAAGCCCTATGGGTGTCCAAGGTGGTACACTTCCAGCAGAGCATGGCAACCTAACATGTGGAGGATGGAACTGCTTCTGCTTGTCCATCCCCTGCACCTTCCCTTTTATCTCAAAGTCATGCCATTATCCAGCCAGGATGCCTGTCTATCCTCACAGTATCCAGTAGGTGAATGCAAAATGTTTTAAGGTGTATGCAACATCTCAAAGAATACCTGCAAGGAGACGTAACTACTTACTTGTTGGACAATCACCACGCACACATAGCCTAATGAGACGCATTTCCCTTTAAAAAATGACTTTATGTGCAGTGAAGGAGCTCCACTAGTGACATAAAAGCTAAACAAGATCTGTGGTGAAGATATTAACCTCACTCCGCCTGTGAAATTCGGAAAAAGTCAGGCTGGAAAACATCACAATAGCTGTACATTGCATTCCTTATTAAAGTGAGTGTAGTTATGCTCTACTTACTTAAGCAATCACCTCCCTAATAACCATTGTAACCATAGTAACAGTATAAATAAGGTGAAGTTACTCTTTCTTATTCTGCACTTGGCTGTCTAGTTCCCTGTTGCACTGCATGAGCTGCAAAGTAAACACACAGGAATAATGAACAGGGAGACTGCTGTTAGACGGGTAAATGAATAACTAAAACTGCAGAAAGAGCCACCTAATGAAATGAGTGTCAACTATGCAATGGCAAAAGTAGGAAAATAAAAAGATGGACCTGATTGGTTAATTAGATCCACAGTTCGGGTTTAATTGATGGTGGTGAATTGAGCAGTTATGATTGGGGGCTGCTGTGCCTAACAATGAGTAACACCCCGTCCATGGCTTGCTTTCACTTTATTCAGGTTTGCTCCATACTCCCTGGTTGCTTCTGGGAGCCTCCTGAACTGGAAATAGTCTATAACATACTCACAGATGAGCCGGGCATACACAGACAGCAAGGGGTTTTATTAAAAACCAGACAAAAGTGTCCAAAGGGCAGTGCTTCCAACAATCTATATATATAATTCACTAAGGCAAGACACCCATGGAAAGCACACCGGAAGGGGCGTGGATTCAGTAAGCTGCCGACAAGTAAGACACCTATGGAGCACGCAGGAAGGAGCCACGCCCACCAACTCCAAGACCATTGGATACGACGACATCTTGCAGAGCCACGGACACAGAAAAAACGGCGTCATTTATATTCGTCTGTCGTAGACGCCACATGCACCTCCGAGCCACGTTGACTGTTCATAGAGACATGTTTCTCGTGGAGGTGAATCGCCATATGTAGCGTGTAAAACGGTTTGCGAGGGGTATCCCATGGGATCCTTAAAACAATCCTTTACAACTGAGGTTAAAACACAATGAAGTAAGCAGTCTTTAAAAACCGAGTTTTCGGTTACGACACACGACCTTGTGCATCACAGCAAACTGTTTTACACGCTACATACAGCAATTCGCGCTACTGCCGTGGTCGGGTGTCTTGGTGGATTATATATAGGAAAGCAGCCAAAACCGAACAGTGCAATGAAAAGTCTACGTGAGTCACAGGTGCATGTGGACTGTGCAAAGACGACAACGACTCAAGTGACGAGTTGGAGGTGGGCACATGAGCAGGCAGGGCGCGATGGCGGTCCGCCAGTTTTCAGTCACGGACGATTGTGTGTTGGTTCGTTCCGTGCATTGTTACAATGTTGCTTTTCTTGCTGATTTATTACATTACCGATTTTTCAAATGTTAATTTTCTCCCTGTGCTTAAAAATCGTTAAAAAACCGGCCTGAATATGCGGCGTATGGTACGCTGCGGGTTGGCTAGTCTTCAAAAAAGAAATAAATAATCCATACAATCAAAGTGAAAGTCTGTGAGTTAAAATTCCATAAATAGTCCAACAATAAAATACGGAATAAAACCATGTAGAATCTTTTATCTGTGGCACCTCTGCACGATAACCATCTTTTTCCACCCTCACAAACATACACAGTACACAGTGCACAGTACACAGTACACATAGAGTATCTTTTATCTGTGGCACCTCTGCACGATAACCATCTTTTTCCACCCTCACAAACGTACACAGTTTTTAATGTCCGGAAAACATTTGGGATTAAATCACTTAGAGATCTGTACGCAGACAACGTCTTCACATCCTATGAACAATTACATTCCAAATTTAACTTTTCCAGCAACACATTTCTTTCTCTACCTCCAAATATATAGAAACTATTGTTAAATAAAATCTGCCCAACTTTCCTCACCTCTCACCTATTTCTACTCTGGAAAAAATATTAATCAGTCTTGAGGACTCACACAGCATTTCTATAACATATAAAAACATTTTAAAGTCCCTCCCTTTCAAATATCCCAGAATACATTGGAAAAAGGATCTCTCACTCAACATTTCAGAAAAGGAATGGAAGGCAGCAATGCACAGAATTCACTCGAGCTCCATCTGTGCAAAGAATACAATTATTCAACTTAAAATCATCTATCGAGCACATCTGTCTCATTTACAATTGTCCAAAATGTTTCCAGGGCAAGATTCAACCTGCGAACGTTGCGATCGAGCTCCAGCCTCACTGGGCCACATGTTGTGCGCCTGCACCAAATTAACAATATTTTGGATCAAAATCTTTACATGCCTATCAGACAGCCTTGGTGTCACAATCCGTCCTAATCCATTAACAGCTGTGTTTGGTGGGCTCACAGAGGGGTTTAAAGTAAAGAAGGACAAACAAACTGTAATTGCCTTTACTACACTGTTGGCACACAGACTTATCTTGCTTAATTGGAAGAATCCTAACTCACCTCTTTTAAGTCAGTGGGTAACTGATGTTATATAATATTTGAAATTCTCACTTAGAGGATCTGTACAGAACTTTTTAAAAACCTGGCAAGAGCTAATCAATAACATTTTAGAATAAGCATTTAAATTGAGGAAGCAGGTTCTCTCCCCTCTTTTACTCCATTTATCTTTATTCATTTATTAATTTATCTATTCATTTGCCTTTACTAGCATAAAGTTTTACACTGCTGGCCTAGCTCTCTTTCTTAGGTGTGGGGGTTGATTTGTTTTGAAACTTTTTCTTTTTTCTTTTTGTAAAACTCAAACTATGTGTATGGAGTGTTATTTGATTTTTAAAAATTCAATAAAATTAAAATATATTAAAAAAAAAACATGCAACCAATGGGTTCTTTCTCTTCTTCCATTCTTTTCACTGATCCCAGAGCAACGTCATCTCTCCTGTCTCCCCAGCTCACCCAATGGTTTGCTCAGCTGGCAGAGACACCAGAAACTGTGGTCCTCCCCCCAGTCTTGACAGCTTTCATTGGCGTCTGCCAGACTGCTCAGAGATGGCTGTCCTCCCGTCTTCCCTCACACTCACCTGACTTACTATAGATCCTTAAGGAGCACTACGCCATCATCATACCCGCTCCTCCACTAAATCAGTGGGTAACAATCTATTCCAGAGCGCAGATAGTTTACTCTTCTTCAGGGCTACCGACCGCTCTGATTCCTCCCTCTCAAGTTGGTTCTAAGGCCCCGATACTGTGCTCACGGTTCTGTTCCTCTCTCATTTCGTGCCTTTCACAGCTCGATTTTCTTTTAAAACTCTGTTGGACACAGGTGTGGCAATCATGGCTCCAGTGCTAATGAGGGAATGGGCCAGTCCTTCACATGCACACGTGGATGGAGGATCATTCACCTGCACATCACACCAAAGCATGATGCTGCCATCACTACCATGCCTCCTGGTAGGGATGATGTGCAGGGTTCAAATATGGCATTTAGTCTCATGGTCAAAAAAGCTCAAATCTGGCATGATCAGGCCATGGAAACCTTCTTCCAGCTGATTTCAGCAGTAACCAGTAGCTTTCTCTTGACACATAAAGCTTTAACTGGTAAAGCATCTGAGGAACAGGTATTGTATACCCATTCTCTCCAATCTCACCCACTGTAGCTTGTAACTTCTTACAGCTCCCTGAGGTCTCTTGATGGCCTCCCTCACTAGTCTTCTTCTTCACTCAGCTTTGGTAGAAGCAGATTTGCATCTGTGCCATACTCTTTCCATTTCTTCATGGCTGATTTACAGTAACTGGACTTCAGTACATATTCAGTGACGTTGATATTTTCTCATCTCCATCTCCTGAGTTGTGCTTTTCAATCACCTTTACATGGTCAGAACCATGTAATTTAATCACCTTCCATGTAATTGAATTGTAATTGTAACTCAACCATGTAATTCAATCACCTTTGTAATTCAACCATGTAATTGGATAGTAATTGTAATTCAACCGTGTAATTCAATCACCTGACTAGAGCTGCTGATTAGCTGTGCATGCTGCACCTCTGTCCGTCAGTCCTTTGTACACAAATATAAGCATTGCAGTAATTATGAACCACTACCAACTTTCTTCTTTTGATTTCTCTTCTCTGAATCCTCCTGTGGCACCTGGTGCAAGCTTTTTTCAAACCCGTGGAAGATTCCTCTGAGCTACTGGAAGTGGATGGAAAGATTCTTTCATCAGACTGGATAGCCCACCACAGACTCTAATGTAGAAGGCCCTGAAGGGGTTGGGCGGCCACTTGATCAAGGTCTTCAGGACTCTGACTGTGGCTGACTTTTGTAGCTGTTACAATTGACTGAGGACCCCCAAGAAGTTTATTTTCTCTGGAGATGCTGCTGACTGACGTTTCTGCTTTCCCCCCTCCACTGTCAGTGATGAATTTATAGACCGATACTGCTGGGTTCCATTTATGTTGATCAGTTTCAAGCTATTTTGCTTTCCTGTCTGTTTAAACAAATGTGTGTCTTTATGTGTGCTCATTGTAATCAATGTAATCAATAATTTGTAAGAACATTAGAAACATTGCGATGACAACAGGCCATTCAGCTCAAGAAGCTTTTCCTAAATAACATCAAGTTGAGATTTGAAGGTCCATAAACTTCTGGTTTTCACTACACTACTTGGTCATTCTTTTCCCAATGTCGATGGATATTTTATATGAAGAAAAACTCACTAACTGTTCTGAAATATCTGCCCTTAACAATCCACTGTACTAACTTCCTTTATAATTAATCACATCCCCTCTTAATTTAAAGATATATCTCCTTCATTCTCTCCTCATAACTCACCTCACTATCTCAGAATAAACATAGTCGATCTCCAGACTTTCTCTAGTGCTGCTCTGTCTCTTTTATAATATGGAGGCCAAAACTGCACACAGCACTCCAGGAGAGGCCTCACTAGTGCATTACAAAGCTTCAGCATAACCTCCCTTGACTTGCACTCCACACATCCTGATATATAAATCTGTATTTCCATTAAAAACAAGAATTGATCATAGCACTTTGCGTCTGTACTCATTGAAGAGCGCCAGAGAAAACTAAACTGAATTGGAACCTGGAAATTGGATCTGTGAGGCAGGAGCACTGATCACTGCACCACCATGCTACCCTTCATATTCCATCAATTCACTGTTTATCTAAATCAGGATAATGGAGAGGAAGAGTGACCTGTGTGTGCGAGGCAGGAGCAAACCCTAAAGGGTACACCAGATCACTGTAAAGAACACTCACATTTTAAATTATTATAAATGCATGGAGCAAGAAATAAATAAATAAGACATTTACAGAATGGCTTGCTGCTCTCCATGCAAAAGGCAGAAGTTTACTTCTAAAAAATGAAGCTTTAGAATTTGAGCAATTGATTATTTTGTTAAAGCAAGTCTCTCACCTGTCTCTCTGCCCCCTTTCATGACCCTGGTGTTCAGGCACTGAAGGGGCAAACGCACAGTTTAAAAAATCCTCATTTTAACACTGAGTATAATTTTCCCAGCCTTCATGCCCCCTTACAAGGTTATACAGAGAACATGACACGGCCAACAGAGTTGGAGGCTTCTGGCACCTGCCATAAGGAGATTTCACATACTACAGAAAGCAATATTTATATAGACAAGAAATTAGATCAGCAGTTTAATGGAAGGTGGGAAAAAATTGCTGAATAAGAAAAAGATGAAGGTTGCTGTAAACATCTAATACATTATATTACTGAGTGATACCTACTACATTGCTGCAGTGGGCTGGCGCCCTGCCCGTGGTTTGTTCTTGCCTTGTGCCCTGTGTTGGCTGGGATTGGCTCCAGCAGACCAACGTGACCCTGTGTTAGGATATAGCGGGTTGGAAGATGACTGACTGACTGACCTATTACTTTGTACATCATCTGCCTCTACCCCGCTGGCTCTTAATGTAAAAACTCTACTGGTAAGTAACACTCACATTTTAGTAAAATAAAAAGATTAGAGAATAGCTTATCCCTTTAGATCCCTTTAATCTTTACTTTAAAGGCACACTAGCTGTGGTACCTGTCTAGGTCAGGTTGAAAATTAAGTAACCAACGTAGACCTCAGTGTTAATTTTTGCCCTGCACCATGTACTAGAATGTTTTTGGTAATACATGAAGTAATAAAATACTTTGCATTACTTTACAAACATTTGTAGCAAAAAATGCATAACATTTGTAACTCCAACAGATGGTGCATCACAAACATTTGTAGTAATAAAATGCATTGTATTAGTCAATCCAACAGATTGTTCACCTGAAGCATTTGTTGCAATAAACTGCACTGGATTTGCCATTCCAACAGAGAGCACATCACAAACATTTGTAGCAAATAAAATGCATTGAATTTGTCATTCCAACTGATGGTGCATCACAAACATTTGTAGTGAAAAAAAAAAACATTGCATTTGTCATGCCAACAGATGGTGCATTAGAAACATTTCTAGTAAAAAAAAAATGCATGGCATTTGCAATTCAACAGATGGCACATTGCAAACATTTGTAGTAATAAAATGCATCACATTTTTCATTCCAACAGATGGCACATCACAAATGGTCCTGGGTTGCAGGGGTGCAAGAGCATATCCCAGCTATCACATGGCACAAGGCAGGAACAAACCCTAGACAGGGCACCAGTCCAAAATAGGGCTAACACAAAAATCTGTAGTAATAAAAATATATTGCATTGATTATTCCAACAGATGGCGCAACACAAACATTTGTAGTAACATGTCGTAATGCATTTTATTACTAGAAATGTGTGTGATGTGCCATCTGTTGGAATGACAGAGACGTAGTAACCCGATAGACACACAGATACACAGACACTTATCCTGATATTAAAGTGAATGTGTAATTGACTTCTGAGTAAGTGAAGCCACCATTCAAATCTTTAGAATGTAAGCATTCGCTCAAATTACTCTCACCTCTTTCTCAGCCCTCTCTGCTTCAAGACCCACCAGATCGTGTCCACGGTGCTCAGTAACCCCACATTGTGAGCAGATGCACATCTGATCGCTTCTGCAGAACAACTCAAGTAACTTTTGATGCTCAGTACAGAAGTTCTTCTCGAGGTTTCTGCTGGGCTTTACCAGTCTGTGATTTTTCCAAGCAGGATCTCTTTGATGTGGCTGGATGTGAATCTCACAGAAAGAGGCCTGGCAGGTCAGGCAGGATTTCACTGCCCGGAACTTTTTCCTCTTGCAGAAATCACAGGCTATATCCTGGGCTCCAGCAGCACTTTGAGATGTAGGAAGTGTCAGAACCCTCAGTTCTCTTGCAATCTTATTAAGATGGATGTTTTTTTGAAGGTCAGGTCTTGGGATGTTGACGGATTGACAACTGGGACAGCGGCAAAGGAGTCCTTTATAGTCATCCCAACAGGCATTAATGCATTCCTTGCAGAAACTGTGCCCACACTGCAGGGAGATGGGATCCTTCAGTATGTCCCGACACACACAGCAGGTGAGCTCCTCCTGCAATTGTGAAATGTACTCTTCTGCCATGGTGTTTCAGGAAGAAAAGCTTCAGGCAGACAACTGGTAGGGCGTCTGGTAAAGTGAAAGGAAACCGACTGCTGCCTGCTAATTATCAGGTGAGCGCTGGAGGGAAGTGCAGCAGCAGTAGGCGAGGCTTTTATGTCTTCCAGTAAGCAGAGCAGGGTGTGTACTCTGAACTCTTTATGTAAACCATCCTATAAATGTCCACATTCTGGAACAACAAACATTACAGAACGGCTGTACTTCAGCAAAAACTGATTAAGCCTCCTTACTTTATATAATAGCACCTCGGTGAACACTTCAATAAATAAAAATGCAGGCATATTTTTTAAATATTCACAAGTCAGCATTCAGGCTATCAACTGAGTAGCGACGTCACAAAAATAGACATTAGTGGATAGAAGTAAGTTCTTGGATCCATTAGAGGCCTTCTTTACTAAGTGTAGTATGTCCCAGTAATGCAGTTAAGCATTAAGCTATATAATGTGTACAACTGAGCAGAAAAATAAAGGATGCATTTAAATCTACAATGATTACATTTCCATTGTTTACACAGAATAATAAAATAGTAAAAAAATAAATATAAAACTACATATAACAATATCTTATACAGTTTAAGACCCCTTCACATTCAGTTCACTTTGTTGTGTTGTACATTTAATTTTAAACTAGCTGTGCTTCAAATCTAAGTAATCAATGTAGACCTCAGTGTTAACATTTGCAGCATGACATTGGAATGTATTTCACACTTTGTGATGTGCCATCCGTTGGAATGACAAATATAATGCATTTTATTACTACAAATGTCTGTGATGTTCCATGTGCTGGAACGACAAATGCAATGCATACAGCTGTTATATGCCATTTGGTATGGGGTTTCTAAAAGCAGTGTTAACGTTTGTGATGTGCCATCTGTTTGAACAACAAATGCAATGCATTTTATTTCTACAAATATTTGTGATGCGCCATCTGATGGAATGACACATGAAATGCACGTCTTTGTTATATGCCATTTGGGATTCATAAAAGCAGTGTTAATTTTTGTGATGTGCCATCTGTTGCAATGACAACTGTAATGCATTTTATTGCTACAAATCTCTGTTATGCACCAAATTTTGGAATGACACATGCAATACATGTGTCTCTGTTATATGCCATTTGGTTTGGTATTCGTAAAAACACTATTAACGTTTGTGATGCACCACCTGTTTGAAAAACAATTGGAATGCATATGTCTCTGTTACATGCCATTTGTTATGGGATTCATAAAAGCAGCGTTAATATTTGTGATGTGCCATCTGTTGGAATAATGTAGGCATTACAACCAGACAAACACACACATACACAGACACTTATCTTTCTATCAAGGTAAATTAATAAGATTGAAATTTTTGCCCATCAGTCTGTACTCAATAATCCATAATGACAAAATAAAACGTTTTCAGGAAGGTTTACACTTATATTAAAAATGGAAAACTGAAATCTCTCATTCATATACTGTAAGTATTCAAACTCTTAAAAGAGTACTTTGTAGAAGGCACATTGGAAGCAATTCCGGCTTTGAATCTTCTTGGTAAATCTCTACCAGCTTTGCACACCTAGATTTGGGCAGTTTGTCCCTTTCTTCCTGGCAAGCTCGGTTAGATTGGATGGTATACAGTTGTAAACTGCCCTCTTTACGTTTCTCCACAGATGGTCTAGGAGGTTAAAGTCTGGGTTTATCAAGGACAGTCTGAGACTTTTCAAAAAGACACTTCATCTTGGATGTATGATTACGGTCATTGTTGTGTTGAAAGGTTAATCGTCACTCCAGTCTGAGGTTCAGTGCGCTCTTTAGCAGGTGTTCTAGGACCTCTTTATATTTGGCTGCATTCATATCTACCTTGATTCTGATTTGCCTCCCTGTCTCTGCTGCTGAGAAAGGCCCACATAGCATGATGCTGCCAGCACATTGCTTCACTATAGAGATTGTATTAGGCAGGTCATGAGCAGTACCCAGTCTGCCAGACAAAGGGCTTGGAATTCAACCAAAACAGTTCAGGTTGTTTCTCATCAGACCCCTTTTTACTCTTACTCTAGCATACTTATATCAGGCCACTATTTTAACAGGTTCCCCCATCTCAGCAGATGTCTTCCAACCAAAGTTATTATGTTATGTTAATTTAAAGATTTTGTCTTCTCTCTCAGATGTGCTCACCTCTTTTATAGCAAAGTAGGGCATTAAGTTTTTATTTTCTGTCTACTCAGTTTTAACTAATTGAGAACAAAGAAAACATTTGAGGAGAAATGACAAGGCCTGTTTTGAATTTTTTATTTTTCATACTTGCAACATTGGGGCTGTGGAGCCCCAAACAACTGTCAAGAAAAGAGGAAAGCTAATAATGATATTAATAACTGGAGAGATAATAATGATTAAATGTAAAAAGGGAATGGTTATTAGAAGAGGCGGGGCACTATGATTCAGTCATCTTATTTTGTTTTATTAAAACTTGTTTGTTATATGGGACATTTACATTTTTTTAAACATCAGACATTAAAAGCCTCTGCTCTCGTCATTGACAATCCTTAGCAGTGAAAAATAAAAGCTGAACAGACGTCTTTGTACCGTCTTATGAGTTTGTGTGACGTGTGGACTATGGCCGACAGTTTATCCCAACCAAGACTCCCAAGCTGCCAGATGGAGCCCTCCCTGCAATGTGGAGATGCCCCGAATTCCAGCAGGGCATCACGGACTGTGGAGTTTTAATACACAGCCCTACTGGATAATGTCGGGGCCGCTGCAGGGAGGCACAGACACATTTGTTTTCCATACAGCCCGGAAGTACATCCCAGTCACATGGTTGGAAGAAATAAAGTGCTTCCGGGCTGACGAAGAAAAGGAGTTTTCACCTGACCCGGAAGTGCTGGATAATCACATGGACTGAGGGGTCAGAAGCACTTCCGGGTCAAGGAATATAAGAGACTGTGGGAGATCCCAGACGGATGAGCTGAGTCGGGTGGCAGGGTGACAATGCGTCTGGGAGTGGAGAATTATTGTGTATTGATTGATTATTGTGAGTTATATGAGTATTGTGAAGTGAAGGGTGCTTTGTGCACTTGATTATTATAATAAAGTCAAGAATTGGACTTTTATCGGGTGTCTGGCGTCTGGTCTGAGGGTTCAAGGGGATGACAGCGCCCCCTATCTGTCACAGACGTTAATACAAATGGCCAGGAGATGTTACTAGAGAGGTGTGAAATGCTCCGAAGCCTCTATGATTTTCAACACAATTGCTTCAGATACTTCAGAGAGGCTGTCATTAACATCTTCTGCTCTTTCACCTGTAGACCTGACGGTTTGACCGACGTCACTTTCGCCTATGGTTCAGAAGTCAAGCCTCTTCCAACCTGGACCATATACAAGGTGGCACAGGGAAACAGGATATTTTCGATTGACATTCAATGCATGAATAAACACATTACAAAATACATTTAATGATGAAATGTATTGTACAGGATATGCAGTTAATGATGGTACTCAATATTCATTTTATCTTTTGAAGAAAACATCATGAAGGTGTTGTCCATTTCTCCGTACACATTCTGACAGCCTGCTGAGTAAATTCTCCATCACTTGACGTAACATGTCAAGAGGAATGCCAGCGATTTCCTCTTCAATCCTCCTTTTTAGTTCAGCAATGGTCGCTGGACGTGTGCAGTACACTTGGCTTTTAAGATGACCCCACAGAAAAAAATCATAAACATTGAAATCTGGGGATCTCGGGCATCATGGAATGTCACCTTTGTGTGAAATGACGCACCTTCCAAACAATCGTCAAATAGCTGCCATCGATTGTCGGGCAATATGTGAAGTGGCTCCACCTGGGGACTTCTTTTTTAAGGCTTAACCTGTTTTTACGAAATTACGCACCCATGTTGTAATCGCATGAGCAGATGGCATCCTAACTGGTAATAACACCGAAATTCCCTTGTGGAGCAGTCACACTATCACCATTCTTACAGAAGGCTTTTACAGCAAACACTCGCTGCGCACCACTCCACTGCTCCATTATAACTAATGGCAAGGAGTTCTAAACAAGGTCGCATTCGTCCCAAACAACAGTCAATGCCCCAGGTTCGCCAACACCAAGTTCCAAAATGTCCCGTTTCCCTGCGCCACCCTGTATAAGCACCAGCAAACCCAGATATCAGCGCTCATTCAAAGACCCACTTCAACACTCCAGACATGCACTGATGGGATTTACCAACCTTGACCACTTTGGTCAAGTTGTGTCTTTTTTTAGTTTGAATTTTTGTTTCCTTAGTATGCTTGTCCATTAAAAGGGGTTGACTATTGGCTTTGGGTCATCGTTTGGGTCATGATGGTGAACCATTTTCCAATTCTGATGTCACGCGCACTCTGACACCCCTTGTGTCATCTTGTCTGCTTATTCATTTACAGTATTTCAATGAATATCTGAAGGATAAGACATAATCATGGTTCTGTCAAACCAGTTAAGACTCAGGCTATGTCTACACTACTACATTTTCATTTTAAAACAGTATTTCTAAACTAAAATGATCACGATCCACACTAGTATACAGTGGAACCTCGGTTTGCGAGTAACTTGGTTTACGAGTGTTTTGCAAGACGAGCTAAAATTTTTAATAAATTTGACTTGATAAACGAGCGACGTCTTGCAATACGAGTAGAATTTATACACTTTGTCTGCTGAGTGTCATGTAATCACAACTGAGCTGATGGTTCTTCTCTCTCTCTCTCTCTCTCTCTCTCTCGCTGCGGGATTGTGGGCAATCGTCTCCTATTCTCTGTCTGAGTCAGCGTGCCTCACTCATATGGTCAACATCCGTATGAGCGTATACTATTTACTACAGCATTGTGACTGTGTGTGTGTGCTGTGACATGCGAGTCCCCGTCTTGCACCACCAACTTTATTCAGCTTGAAACAGTAACAGCGCGGTTATTTATTATAGCAGGATCTGCCACTCTCCTATACCCAGACACAGCAGTCAGGCAGGGTCGTGGCCAAGTAGTACTGTGCCCTGCGCATTTATAATGTTCCTTGTTCCTTGTATCACCCACTGACTTATAGCATGTCTGCGATCTTTTTTGGATTCGCTTTTACACCGAACTGCTACTGCGCTGGGAGACTGCGATTGCTTTGGGACGTTTTTCCGCGTGTCATCCCATTGGGTGGAATCCCACAAGAATTTAGAAACTCACTCACACCAGCCATGATTCTTTTCAAAAGTAAAGTGCAGGTTAATTTGTTTTATGTATTTTTACTCTATATTTTGTATTAATCATTTTTATATGAATAGTTTGGGGTTGTGGAACGAATCATCTGAGTTTCCATTATTTCTTATGGGGAAATTCACTTTGATATACGAGTGCTTTGGACTGTGAGCACGTTTCCGGAACGAATTATGCTCACAAACCGAGGTTCCACTGTATTCTTATCATTTATGAAAGTATCTTCACTCACACTAATATGAGAAAAAATACGTATGATATAGCTGTTCACCTAGACTGAGCATATGCGGCAAGGGCAAAATAAAATCCATCGAGGGGACGGTAACACCATGGGATTTAGCACAAAATGACAGTGACAAGTAAATTATTTGCCTTCTGCACAGGAATGAAGCATTCAAACTTTGCAAAAGAAATTTTAGATGCATACAGGTAACCAACATAACAAGCGCCATTGAAAGCAACTCCACTGTGTCCTCTTGGCTGGAATACGGCTTATTTCTATGAAGGGTCACCAATTAGGCATGACATGTTGTAATGAGGTGGATGGTCTGCATAATAAGCCCAAAAAAATCGGAGCGTGATTAGAGTCTGCTTTTTGAAAAGTCTGATTTCACCTGTACACATTACAACATTAAGCTGGCCTTTGCAGAAGTATATAGCTCTGGAGAGCGTTTTGAAAATGTCTTCATTTTCAGGAGTTAAAAAAGTGGGTAGTGTGGACAAAAAGGACAAATGGAGGCTAACAAAGACTAGTAATGTGGATGTGGCCTTAAAGCCAAAGCTTCTGCCTTAAATTGAGTGCAGTTCTTTGCAGGTTAACAATTGTCAGTCAAATATACACGCTATGTGGTATTATAAAGTGTGGTATACTATCAGGAGCAATTCTTGGTCCATTACTTTTGGTACCTACTGCTTCATAATTTTTAGGACAGAACTCCACAAAATAAAAATGAAAAACTTACCCAAAGTGGCTTCCTTAAAATGATCGAATGAATAAATGAGAAAGACAAGTCAAGTCAAGTCAAGCTGGGGAGCATGCACCGGTACAGTGTGTTGCCGCACCCACTACACGACGAAACAACTCAGGATCCCGGTTTGCAAGCCCCCAGGAAGACACGCAGTCCAGTCCCACCCTCCGGAAATGACCCTCTATCTGCCGCAGCCAGGTGTTAAGTGGGCGACCCCTTGGCCTGGTCCAGCCACTCGGGTCCTCAACAATGAGCATCTTACCCTTGGGGAAACGCGCCACATGGCCATAGTGCTGTAACTGATGCTCCCTCACAATGCAGGTAATGTGCCTCATTTGGGACTCCATGAGCAAGTGCTGATTCGACAACAACAACATTTATTTCTATAGCACATTTTCATACAAACAATGTAGCTGAAAGTGCTTTACATGATGAAGAAAGAGAAAAAAGACAAAATAAATAATTAAAATTAGGAAGCGCTAATTAACATAGAATAAAAGTAAGGTCTGATGGCCATAAAGTCAAACCAACGGTACCCAAGGATTTTCCGAAGAGACACAGCACTGAAGGAGTCCAGTCTTCATCTCAGGTCACTGGGTAGCATCCATGTCTCACAACCACATAGCAAGATAGGAAGCACCAGGACTCTAAAGGCTTGGACCTTCGTCTTTTGGTATAGATATCGGGAGCACCACACGCCCCTTTCCAGCGACCTCGTGATCCCCCATGCTCTCCCAATCCGTCTACTGACTTCATAGGAAGAGTCACCAAAGACATGAATGTCACTGCCGAGGTAAGTAAACTTCTCGACAAGGTCAACACTCTCTCCGCAGACAGACATACTGCTGACGCCCGAGCCCAAGAAGTCATTGAAGGTCTGGATCTTTGGTTTTTATCAGGACACTCGCAAGCCCAGACACTCAGACTCCTCGTTCAGTCTCTCGAGCACCCCAATCAGAGCCTCCATTGACTCCGCGAAGATCACAGCATTGTCAGCAAAGTCAAGATCTGTGAATCTTTCTTCACCAACAGATGGCCCACAGACACTGAACCCCATTACCCTGCCCAACACCCAGTCCATACAAGCATTGAACAGAGTAGGAGCAGAACACACACCTGATGAACCCCAGAATCAACTATGAAAAACAGAGGTTCTGCCTCCGCTCTGCACAGCACTCACAGTACCAGTGTACAGGGCGGCCATGATATCCAGCAACCATGAGGGGATCCCGCAAACCCTCAGGATGTCCCACAGGGCAGCTCGATCAACTGAGTTGAACACTTTACGAAAATCGATAAATGCTGCAAAGAAACTCTGCTGATATTCGCGTTTGCGCTCCATGAGAACCCTCAGTGTCAGGATGCGTTTGGTGGTAGACTTCTTAGGCATAAAACCAGACTGTTCTGGTCGTTGGTAGGTGAGCAAGTGATTACTGATCCTATTGAGGACGACCCTAGCAAGGACCTTACCCGGCACCGAGAGCAGTGTTATCCCCCTGTAGTTGCTGCAATCCAGGCGATCACCCTTCCCTTTCCAAATAGGGACGATAAGTCCCGTTTTCCAGTCAGTTGGGATGATACCAGTCTCCCAAATGGAAGAAAAGATTGCTTGCAATACCAGGAGGACAGTCTTACCACCAGCCTGGTGAAGTTCACCCCGGATACCACAGATCCCTGCAGCTTTTCCTCTCCTCAGCTGGTTCACCACCTGTGCAATCTCAGTGAGATTGGGTGGTTCACAGCTAATTGGAGGATCAGCCTCAAGGACCGTGGACCCAGAGATATCCAACGTCCTAGCCGGAGGATCAGCTTTGAACAACTGCCCAAAGTAGCCAGCCCAGCGGGTTACAGCAATGAGAAAGACACTTAACTAAATTATGAAAACAGACTACATCAGTTCTAAATGTTTCCAAACTAAGATTCATCACACCTAGAGCTTGATCCACAAAAGGCGGCCTGGACAGAGTTCTGAATATGTATGTTTATTATAATGCATTGTTACAGACAGGAACGTGACAAGTCTCTTATTTTCACCAATTACCCAGGTGGCTTGCAGCGGAGTGTGATGGATGAGGATTAGCACCTTGAAGTTAAAGTTCATGGTTCTCAGCCAGAAAAGAGGATAGGATGCTTCCTCAAATAGAGGAGCTTAATGCTGCGTTCCATTTGGAATGGGAAGTTGGAATTTCTGAGCCCTTAAGTTGGATTTTCAACTCGGAAACTCTGGGCAGGTTTGTCAAGTCTGAGTCAGATCCTGACGTCAATCCAAAATGGTGACATACAGCATGGATATTAGTGAGAACTGTAGTATTACACTGTATATTAGCCCTTCTTTCTGTCTGTCTATGTCTCATGAAATCAGTCGTACATACAGTACCATCCACCTTCTATCTATAGACATGCTGCTACAGTATTCGGATACACAAAATACATTGTAATGCGTTATTTTCTGAATGTTTTACTATAATGCAGATAACCTGGGTGTGACGTTATTCTCAGCTCCGATATCCGAGGTAACTGGAACACACCATAATTATCTTGTCATCTTCTTCACAAGTGAGGAACGAATGGATAGGGGGATCAACAGGCAGATCAGAGCAGCATCTGCTATGATTTAAATGTTGTACTAGTTAGTCGCGGTGCAGTGGGAGCTGAGTCGAAAGGCTGATCTACATTCCTACCCTCATCTAAGGTCACGAGATTTGAATTGTGACCGAAAGAAGTAGATTGCAGATACAAGCAGCAGAAATTAGTTTCATTTGCACAGCAACTGGACTTCATTAGAGAGAGGGTGAGAAGTGCAGACATTCGAGAGGAGCTCAGAATACAGCTGCTGCTTAACCACATTGAAAGGAGTCAGATAAGGTGATTTGGGTGTCTGATTAGGATTCCTCCTAGACGCTACCCTTGGGAGGTGTGTCAGGCTTGTCCAACTGGGAGGAGACCTTAGGGTAGACCAAGGACAAGCTGGAGAGATTATGTCTCTTGGTTGGCCTGGGAACACCTTGGTATCCTCACCACCCAAAGGAGTGGATAGGGAATGTCAGGGCATCATTGCTTACTGTATATTGTTGCCCCCATGACTCAGACACAAATAAGCATCAGAAAATGGATGGATAGATGGACCCACTGGAGAAAACCATCAAAAAACATAAAATCAATTTCCATGGTTATGCAGATGGCACACAAGCCAGTCACTCCAGATTACGCAGATAAATTAAACAGTTATAGAATGGCTTGCTCATGTTGAATTTAAAAGCAAATGGAGATTTTGCTTCCTGAACACTTTGGGTGTATCATATGGAATTTGACCAACCAAAAATTCCCTTAAAATTTTCCTATCATGTTTCATTTTATTGCAATTACTTATTTTGGTGATTTCCTTTCATATTTTAAGTATAAATATAAAATACAACAAGTACAGGAAATCAGAATGAAACAACGTGCAATGTGCTCCTCAGTATATGGAGCTTCAAACATGCTGGGATGCCTCTGTGTCGGAGCGTTGAGGTTGGCACCAGACAGCTGTTGTGACGTTTAACCCCCATTTGCAACTTCTACAGTACGTGTGTACCGCACGTACCCCTTCACTCAGTCACTCTACTTCTCATCAGGATGGTTGTGTACAGTATTGAGCAGAGCATCTTCATGGTGTGAACCTATTGGGTCACCAATTCGTTTAAGAGATGTCAGAATCAACTGGATGATCGTGAGTTAATGGAAGGTTACTTCCAGCAAGATGGAGCAACGTGTCACACATCGGCAAGGAGTCCTTCATCAGCAACAGGGTAATTTTAAAGGGGATTTGGCCACCACGGTTGCTGGATCTGACACCACCAGACTTCTTAGTTTGGGGTATGCTGAAACGAAAAGTCTATGGAAACAAGCCTCGCACTGTGGAAGATTTGAAGGAAAACAACCAACGTGAAATTACTGCTATTCCCACCGAGAAGCTTGCTGATACGTTCAGGAACATGCAGCACCACGTTGAAATGTGTCTGGCAGAAACGGAAACCACTTCCAGCATTGCATGTAATGCAGTCGATGACATATACGTCAATGTATAGAGTGTATTTTTTTGGTTCAGATTGCTTCATCCTAACGGGAGTTACAACAGAATATTTGGGGCCTCTTTCAAGTGAATCTCCCGGTACAACTGGAGCATATGTAGTGATCTTAAAGTATTGGCCTTACTACTACGAATGCAATTCAGATACACCGGGTCCTGTTACTTCATTTACAAATATGACAGCCGTGCTAAAGAGTCTCATCACATTAAAAAGAACTGGCCGCTCCATAAGTGTGCCAACCCAGCAAAGATATTGTTGGCACCTCATCACATAAAACTTGGACTGATGAAATATTTCATGAAAGTGATGAATAAGGTGGGTGAAGGATTTCAATACCTAAGACTAATGTCCATGAATAGCTGAGGCCAAGACTAAGGAAGGCATTTTTGTTGGACACGTGAACAATAAGCATCAGTTTGAAGATCTGCTACTGGGGCTGGGGACATTCAAAGGTATTGTTGAGGATTATCTTTCCAACTACAGAGCACCAAACTATGTTCAACATGCTTCGAGCATACAAAACCACAAAGTGTAACCTGTCGCTAAAGATACATTTTCTGTAGTCACACTTGGACTTCTTCCTTGCTAATCTTGGTGCATTCAGTGACAAACATGGTGGAAGGTTTCAACCAGGACGCTTCAATGATGGAAAAGCACAGTATTAGGGCAAGATAAATCCATCAATGCTTGCCGATTATTGTTGGACACTGAAATCAGAAGCATTAAGTGTGGAGTACAAATGAAAATCAGAAGCAAAACATTAACTCAATTGAACAAATGTGTTATCATAATTAAGTGATTAAACACACTAAATTTAAGAAAGGTTAATTCCAACATGATGCAGTCAATATGAAATTATATTTGTGTTCAACTTCAAACTATCTAACATAATCACCAAAAATGTTTCAGGAAGCAAAACCTTTAAAAAAAATTGTTGTCCCATTTAAGTGAAGCTGCCATTAACATTTTCAGAATGTAAGCATTAGCTCGAATTACTTAAGAAGAACTCTCACCTCTTTCTCCACCCTCTCCGCTTCAACACTCGTAAGATCATGTCTCCGGTGTTCAGTAATCCCACAGTGGGAACAGATGCATGTCTGATCAGTTCTGCAAAACAGCTCGAGCAGCTTCTGATGCCTGACGCAGAAGCTCTCCTGGAGGTTTCCACTGGGCCGTACCACCCTGTGATTCCTCCAAGTGGTGCAATTCTGGTGCGACTGGATGTGAATGTCACAGAAAGAGGCCCGGCAAGTCAAACAGGATTTCACTGCTCTACTCCGGCCGTCCACACAGATATCACATTCGATAACCTGCGATCCAGGAGCACTCTCAGTCTCAGGAAGACTCAGAGCACTCAGATCCCTTGCAATCCTATTCAGAATGATGTTAATATTGAGCACGGGTCTATCCGAATATTGAAAGTCACACGTAGGACAGCGCCATAAGAATTCCTCACCATTATTCCAAAACCTTTCAATGCACTCTTTGCAGAAACTGTGCCCACAATGCAAGGACACGGGATTCCTCAGTAAATCCAGACACAGGCAGCAGGCAAACTCCTCCTGTAATCTTAAAATATAGTTTTCCGCCATTGTCTTTCAGAGAGAAAAGCCTCAGAGAGCGTCTGGTCAACTGAATGGGAACCGAGTTACTTCCTGCTAATTTTCAGGTGGAACAATGGTATGACGTCAGCGTGAGTGAAGTACTGTAGACAAGCCTACAAAAGAAGATTCACGCCTTCTGCAAACACAACTGGTTGAAACAAAGTTTTTTTTTCTTTTTTTTTATATTTTTTCATCTCTTCACCCCCAACATTCCTGAACATTTTACTGAGGGCTGGGAAAAAAAATGCTGTTCATCAGCAAAAAACCAGTTTTTTAATTGTTAGCCCCTTCATAAAATCTTCCACTTTTAACTAGCACTCTACAGATGGCTCAGCCACATACACACAACATATTAGATCACTCTTTCCAATCTCCTAACATACCTTTGTTAGTTCTCTGCCTCCTCTTCCTCCTCCTCCTCTTCAGGTGAGCCCCTGCTTCTCCTTCTCTCCTGAATCCAAACTCTCTTGACTGAGGACATGGAGGCTGTTATGTAAGTACTCTCAGTGCCATTGCTATTCGGTTGGGAAGCACTTCAGCTTCATAAAACACCTACCTCCTGCAGGAACTGCATTTCCCAGGTGCCTTTGCAACTGCCTGCTGGTGATCTGGAGGCCTGATGCAATTTTTGCAATGTTTTTCCAGTCATGGTTCTATTAATCTGGAATACTGGCAAGGTAATAGATGTGAAACAGCCTTCTGTTATCCCTGCTGTCCAGCTTTCCTCTACAACACAAAAGAATAACATTTATTATTGAGCAGTAGATGATTGTCTAATAATCACCATTTTCCCTACTGACATACAGTTAGGCCCATAAATATTTGGACAGAGACAACTTTTTTCTAATTTTACTTCTGTACATTACCACAATGAATTTTAAATGAAACAACTCAGATGCAGTTAAAGTGCAGACTTTCAGCTTTAATTCAGTGGGGTGAACAAAAAGATTGCATAAAAATGTGAGGCAACTAAAGCATTTTTTTAACACAATCCCTTCATTTCAGGGGCTCAAAAGTAATTGGACAATTGACTCAAAGGCTATTTCATGAGCAGGTGTGGGCAAGTCTGTCATTATGTCTTATAAATTAAGAAGATAAAAGGCCTGGAGTTGATTTGAGGTGTGGGGCTTGCATGTGGAAGATTTTGCTGTGAACAGACAACATGCGGTCAAAGGAGCTCTCCATGCAGGTGAAAGAAGCCATCCTTAAGCTGCGAAAACAGAAAAATCCCATCCAAGAAATTGCTACAATATTACGAGTGGCAAAATCTACAGTTTGGTACATCCTGAGAAAGAAAGCAAGCACTGGTGAACTCAGCAATGCAAAAGACCTGGACATCCACGGAAGACAACAGTGGTGGATGATCGCAGAATCATTTCCATGGTGAAGAGAAACCCCTTCACAACAACCAACCAAGTGAACAACACTCTCCAGGGGGTAGGCATATCGATATCCAAGTCTACCATAAAGAGAAGACTGCATGAAAGTAAATACAGAGGGTGCACTGCAAGGTGCAAGACACTCGTAAGCCTCAAGAATAGAAAGGCTAGATTGGACTTTGCTAAAGAACATCTGAAAAAGCCAGCACAGTTCTGGAAAAACATTCTCTGGACAGATGAAACCAAGATCAACCTCTACCATAATGATGGCAGGAAAGAAGTATGGAGAAGGCGTGGAACAGCTCATTATCCAAAGCATACCACATCATCTGTAAAACACGGTGGAGTCAGGCAGTGTGATGGCTTGGGCGTGCATGGCTGCCAGTGGCACTGGGACACTAGTGTTTATTGATGATGTGACACAGGACAGAAGCAGCCGAATGAATTCTGAGGTGTTCAGAGACATACTGTCTGCTCAAATCCAGCTAAGTGCAGTCAAATTGATTGGGCGGCATTTCATGATAGAGATGGACAATGACCCAAAACATACAGCCAAAGCAACCCA
Source organism: Polypterus bichir lapradei (assembly GCA_026402145.1). Lineage (NCBI taxonomy): Eukaryota > Metazoa > Chordata > Cladistia > Polypteriformes > Polypteridae > Polypterus > Polypterus bichir. The sequence goes on along the minus strand of JANRMT010049829.1, from coordinate 24,809,840 downwards.
GGAGTTTATTAAAGCAAAGGAGTGGAAAATTCTTGAATGGCCAAGTCAGTCACCTGATCTTAACCCAACTGAGCATGCATTTCACTTGTTGAAGACTAAACTTCGGACAGAAAGGCCCACAAACAAACAGCAACTGAAAGCCGCTGCAGTAAAGGCCTGGCAGAGCATTAAAAAGGAGGAAACCCAGCATCTGGTGATGTCCATGAGTTCAAGACTTCAGGCTGTTATTGCCAGCAAAGGGTTTTCAACCAAGTATTAGAAATGAACATTTTATTTCCAGTTATTTAATTTGTCCAATTACTTTTGAGCCCCTGAAATAAAGGGATTGTGTTAAAAAAATGCTTTAGTTGCCTTACATTTTTATGCAATCATTTTATTCAACCCACTGAATTAAAGCTGAAAGTCTGCACTTCAACTGCATCTGAGTTGTTTCATTTAAAATTCATTGTGGTAATGTACAGAACCAAAATTAGAAAAAAGTTGTCTCTGTCCAAATATTTATGGACCTGACTGTATTTAAATGATTGATTATATTTAATTTAGCTCACCAGGCATTTTACTAACCTATTATATACAGCTTAGCCAGCTTAGGGAAGCAGCAGAAGCAACTATCTCAGCAAAAGGAAGGAACAAGCATGCATCCACACTCGTGTCACCCGGTCAGTATGCAATTCCCAGTCGACATATTTGCAGGTCATTGTGTAGCGATGCCACATAAAAAGGCTTATTTTTCGTGTTCCTGTGAAAAGCTTGTTTTCTGTTTTCTTGTTTTTCAGATTTCCAATCTTTAAGTAGGAATGTTTGTAGAATGCGGTTTGTTGGTATTGTACTTTTGTATGTTTGTTTTATTCGTTACTCTATATAAATCCATGGGGAAGGCTTATGATAGAGTGTCATGTCAAGAAGTCTGGAGGTGCATGACAGAGAAAGGAGGACCAGAGAAGTATGTGAGGATTGTCCAGGATATGTATGAGGGAATCAGGACTCAGGTTAAAGGCAGTGTTGGGGGTAAGAGACAAGATCCCGGTTCAAGGAGGTCTGTACCAGGGGTCTTCTTTAAGACCTTAAATCTTTGATCTGCTTATGGATGTGTTGATGCATGGGATAAAAAACAATCCTCCTGGTGCAGGCATTTTGATGATGACATTGTGTTGTGTATCACCAGAAAAGAGGAACAGGGGAGGAAGTTGGAAGAATTGAGAAGAGCTTTAGAAGATAGAGCATTGACGATAAATAGGAAAAAAAACAGAATATATGAATGTTAATGAATGAATGTTAGGCTGCAGGCCGAGTGATTGAAAAGAGTGGATACGTTTAAATATCTAAGATCAGTGGAAGCCCAAGATGGTGAATTAGATGCAGAGATAAACTACAGAGTGCAGTGTGCACTGAACAATTGGAAGACGGTATCAGGAGTATTGTGTGACTGAAGAAGTAAAGTGAAGGTTAAAGGTCAGGTTTTTAAGACAGTGGTAAGACCAGCAGTGATGTATGGAGCTGAGACAGGGGCAGTAAATGAAAATGTTGAGATTAATGTGTGGAGTTGCAAAAAAGGACAGAATAAGAAATGAGAGAATCAGAGGTAAAACAAACGTGGATGAGATACAGTATCTAAGATAATACAGGAATGTAAGTTGAAGAGGGCGGCACGGTGGCGCAGTGGTAGCGCTGCTGCCTCGCAGTTAGGAGACTCGGGTTCACTTCCCGGGTCCTCCCTGCGTGAAGTTTGTATGTTCTTCCTGTGTCTGTGTGGGTTTCCTCCCACAGTCCAAAGACATGAAGGTTAGGTGCATTGGTGATTCTAAATTGGCGTTTGTGTGTGTCCTGTGGTGGGTTGGCACCCTGCCCGGGATTGGTTCCTGCCTTGTGCCCTGTGTTGGCTCCAGCAGACCCCCGTGACCCTGTGTTCGAATTCGGTGGGTTGGAAAATGGATGGATGGATGTAAGTTGAAGAGGTATGGACATGTGACAAGGAGAGACGATGACTGTCTGGACAAAACAATGATGGGAATGGAAGTAAAGGGGGGGGAGAAAGCAAGGGAGGACAAAGTGAAGCTGATGGATAGAAGAAGCAAACACATACTTGGGGATTTGCTGGAAGGACTCTTGATTATTTTATTTTAGGAAGCTGTTTCATCAGTGGAACGTTCACCTCAGTTCATCCAGAAGTCTTCTTCACTTTCATCTAGACTACACACCACTTCCACTATTCTGGGACTAAGTTGGTGCTCTATTAATACAGTTCAATGTTTGTGTTTGTATTTGCTTTGTTGGTTCGGATGGTGTGATAATACAATCTGGGTTTAAGCCATTTTCTCTAATAGTACTCAATTTTATCTAAACACTTGGTTGATTGGGAGGAATATTTACAGTATTTTATTCAACTTGGCCTAAAACCTCCATCCTTTTAAATTAAGCATAAATGCAAATCTGTGGTGGCCTCAGCACTCCTAGAATTTCTGAGGTCTGCTGCAGTTGGCCTGTGGGAGGAAATCAATATGGAGAAGTAAAAGCCATAGTTAAGAAATCCTAACATGGAATTTAAAGGCTCAGGACACCTTTGCAGGTGTTTTGGGTTAATTAGCTGAGTGGAGTGCAACAACAGGAGTCTACAATATTCACCTTTTTCACAATATTCTAATTTTCTGAGATACTGAATTTTGGGTTTTCATTAGCTATAAACCATAATCAGCAAAATGAAAAGAAATAAATGATTGAAATATAGCACTGTATGTAATGAATCTATATATGAGTTTCACTTTTTGAATTGGGGGCAGCACGGTGGCGCAGTGGGTAGCGCTGCTGCCTTGCAGTAAGGAGACCCGGGTTCGCTTCCTGGGTTCTCCCTGTGTGGAGTTTGCATGTTCTTCCTGTGTCTACGTGGGTTTCCTTCCACAGTCCAAAGACATGCAGGTTAGGTGCATTGGCAATCCTACATTGTCCCTAGTGAGTGTGTGTGTGTGTGTGCCCTGCAGTGGGCTGGCGCCCTGCCCAGGGTTTGTTTCCTGCCTTCTGCCCTGTGTTGGCTGGGATTGGCTCCAGCAGACCCCCATGACTCTGTGTTAGGATATAGCAGGTTGGATAATGACTGACTTACTTTTTGAATTGAATTGCTGATATAAATTAACTTTTCAATGATATTCTAATTTACTAAAAAATCTATCTATCTATTTCAGGGATTCTCAAACTCGGTCCTGGGGACCCCCTTTGCCTGGAGGTTTTTGTCCCAACCAGATTCATAATGAGTGACAACACTGATCTAATTTAATTACCTTGTATTTTTTTTTCTTTTATTCTACATTCAGAAAAGCACCGCAGCATGATTTTTGCATTTATCAGATATTTAGAAATATTTCTATTTTTGCCTTAGATTTAAATGCTTAACTGTCTTTTGTTGATTTCATTATATTTTGCCTTGTGTCTGTGCAATTTGCTCCCTTCATTGTGTCTTAATAATGACAATTAAAAACTAGCATTGCAGACACCCAGGCAAACAACACTGAATCACGAAAGGCTGCAACTGCTTTAGCGTCTGACCCCCCCCTAATTAGTAAATAGTGGATTAATTAAACAATAAGAACACCTGGAAAAGTAGAATGAAAATCAAGCTGAAAATGTTAAAAAGAAAGAAAAATACATTTTTCACATATAACTGTTTAATATATTTTAATTTTTTTTTTTTTTTTACCAAACTTAGTGTTCCAATTTCTATATTGTTCCCAAAACACAGAATCTGGGAAATAACAGTTCACTTAATTATCCCAGGAATCCAATTAAAAACAGAAGCTGGTTAGAACAAAAACCTGCAGCCACAGTGGGTCCCCAGGACCAAGGTTGGGATCTATCTATCTATCTATCTATCTATCTATCTATCTATCTATCTATCTATCTATCTATC
>JANRMT010049829.1:24776008-24788847 GCA_026402145.1 Polypterus bichir lapradei | reverse complement strand
TCTATCTATCTATCTATCTATCTATCTATCTATCTATCTATCTATCTGTCTCAGGTATTCTCAAACTCGGTCCTGGGGACCAACTGTGGCTGCAGGTTTTTTGTTCCAACCACATTCAGTGACAACACTGTAGTCAATGTGCGCGATTTTTCTCCTCCTTCTATTTTTGATCACACTCCAGGCCAGTTGATGGCGATATTGCATTACATGACACCGCCATTAACAAAATGAAGAAGGCGAAAACAAGTGGGCTCTGTGATCAGTTTACTATAGACGGCGCACGGGATAAGTAAATAATGCGTGTTAACTAAGTGTGATTTATTGCAAAGTAACAGTTATTACAATGAACAGAGATCACATGCTGATTACCATGAAAGTCGACGAGGAGACATTTCCTAAAGGACCTGTCACGTTTAACCGCTTCTCGTCCGACAAAATCGCCGAGGCAGTGACGGCAGCTGTGGCGATCATCATCTCCGAGTTTTCAGGCTACGTTGATACAAAGATCTCAGGTTTGCAACTCGAAATATCTCGCCATGATAAAGAAATCGAAAGTCTCAGACTCCAGCTACAAGCCTCCAGTGATGACCCGGGAACAATGCGAAGCTGTGCGGAGGACCCATTGAAGGATGCAACAGCCGCCAGGAGCGATGTGGGGGAGAGCCGGCTTGGCGCAAATAGTGAAGCAGAAACGGCAGACCAGTCACTCGGGCGGAACAGACCTGCAACACCGTGTGGACCAGCGGCCGTCGGCCAAGGATGCAGAGACGAGTGTGAGAGAGGTAAGTTAGTGAATGTGACGGAGTGCTTTCATGGCGCTAGAGATGTGAGGTGAAGTCCTGACCATGCCACTGTCTGTGTGACTTTGTATTTGTTAGTCGAATGTTAGTGACTAGTGACTCCTGGTGCCCCGTGATAGACTGGCTTCATAGCCCTTTATCTGTGGCTACTGGTCATCCAACGCATCACATTTATTTCATATATTATAATACTATGTTACAGCATTGTATTACTATGGCTTGGTAATACACCACTATTTTTGTATTTTATAGTTTATTATTTATCTTCTCTGTTTCATCTTATGAGTTTAAGTAGGTGTTTTAGTTATTTAATCAATATGTTCTTGTTGTGAGCTGCTGGAGCACCTAAATTTCCCTTTCTGGATTAATAAAGTCGTGTTAGCTTATTTTAGCCTAGCTTTGAACATAAGGATAATAGAAGATGGATTTATGTAAATCTATAAAGATGAGAGACCCAAACAGCACCAAACATAAAATAACGAAAGCTTAGTTTCACATTTTCTCCCATGTAGAAAAAGGCACATAACTTATCCATTCTATCGCTTGGCTTAGAAAGAACTTTCTTCTCGTATAGGAAAAGGCTCACGACTTAAGAATCCTGAATTTTCAATTTGTGGGGTTAAGATGGATACATTTTGTGGCTGGTAATGAAGTCTCTAGTGCCATCAAGTGGTGCACATTTGCTCAAAACAGCTTGCTTTTGCCCTGCCTCAGGGACCCCCGTACCCCACCACACCAAGTTCTCCCTCTCATTGTGTGTGTGTGTGAGATGCTGCTCTGCCCTTTCCTTTTGTATTTAGGATGAGTAACGTATAATAGCCAGAACTTCTCCTTCACAAGATTATTATCTTTAGTTTCAGTTAACACCAATACTATAGTACATTATCTGGCTTTGTCCTCTCTATTAAATTACAGTTAATAATTCTCATTTTAAAGTATGCTTTTGGTTTGAGGTGAGTGATGCTTGGTTCCTTTCCTGGTCGACTTTCTCCAGACTCATGGAAGGATTTATCTGCATGTTCCCTTTACCTTGTTCAGGAGGTCTCCTTCTTCACCTTAGGTCACATCTTCTGGTTATAGCAGGTACTGCAGTCTTCTCTTTGAGGGTTTTACATAAAGTGTCGTCAGACGTTAGTTAAAGTTACGTCTTCAAAGTCAGTGACTGTCGTTAGCGAGGTGAATGCATGATTTACGTACAATAACCCCCATTGTCCCTGTCCTTGCTGTCCCTTAGCATCATTGGAATAAAGGCCACCTGACCCAAACTCCAACACAGATGAGTATTCAACCTTTTTCAGTCCAGCATGGTTGCCCTCTGGAGTAAAGGGATTGCTTCAATCCCTGTGGCCAGGTCAAGCCGTAGTGTTGTGAGAGAAGAGCAGTTAGTTAGGGTGTTACAAGGCTTTTACAGGGGGATCAGAGGTCAGTTCGCTGTAAAAAGCGAATCCAGAAAGATCGCGGACATGCACTAAGCGCCTGCCGTCAGTGGGTGATACAAGGAACAAGGAACATTATAAATGCGCAGGGCACAGTACTACTTGGCCACGACCCTGCCTGACTGCTGTGTCTGTGTATAGGAGAGTGGCAGATCCTGCTACAAATAAATAACCGCGCTGTTGCTGTTTCAAGCTGAATAAAGCTGGTGGTGCAAGATGTGGACTCGCACGTCACCATGCACACACGCAAACACACACAGTCACAATGCTGCAGTAAGCAGTATACACTCGTACGGATGTTGACTATATGAGTGAGGCACGCTGACTCCGACGGAGAATAGGAGACGATTGCCCACAATCCCGCAGCGAGAGAGAGAGAGAGAGAAGAACCATCAGCTCAGTTGTGATTACAGGTCCTTCTCAAAAAATTAGCATATTGTGATAAAGTTCATTATTTTCTGTAATGTACTGATAAACATTAGACTTTCATATATTTTAGATTCATTACACACAACTGAAGTAGTTCAAGCCTTTTATTGTTTTAATATTGATGATTTTGGCATACAGCTCATGAAAACCCAAAATTCCTATCTCAAAAAATTAGCATATCATGAAAAGGTTCTCTAAACGAGCTATTAACCTAATCATCTGAATCAACTAATTAACTCTAAACACCTGCAAAAGATTCCTGAGGCTTTTAAAAACTCCCAGCCTGGTTCATTACTCAAAACCGCAATCATGGGTAAGACTGCCGACCTGACTGCTGTCCAGAAGGCCATCATTGACACCCTCAAGCAAGAGGGTAAGACACAGAAAGAAATTTCTGAACGAATAGGCTGTTCCCAGAGTGTTGTATCAAGGCACCTCAGTGGGAAGTCTGTGGGAAGGAAAAAGTGTGGCAGAAAACGCTGCACAACGAGAAGAGGTGACCGGACCCTGAGGAAGATTGTGGAGAAGGACCGATTCCAGACCTTGGGGGACCTGCGGAAGCAGTGGACTGAGTCTGGAGTAGAAACATCCAGAGCCACCGTGTACAGGCGTGTGCAGGAAATGGGCTACAGGTGCCGCATTCCCCAGGTCAAGTCACTTTTGAACCAGAAACAGTGGCAGAAGCGCCTGACCTGGGCTACAGAGAAGCAGCACTGGACTGTTGCTCAGTGGTCCAAAGTACTTTTTTCGGATGAAAGCACATTTTGCATGTCACTCGGAAATCAAGGTGCCAGAGTCTGGAGGAAGACTGGGGAGAGGGAAATGCCAAAATGCCTGAAGTCCAGTGTCAAGTACCCACAGTCAGTGATGGTCTGGGGTGCCATGTCAGCTGCTGGTGTTGGTCCACTGTGTTTTATCAAGGGCAGGGTTAATGCAGCTAGCTATCAGGAGATTTTGGAGCACTTCATGCTTCCATCTGCTGAAAAGCTTTATGGAGATGAAGATTTCATTTTTCAGCACGACCTGGCACCTGCTCACAGTGCCAAAACCACTGGTAAATGGTTTACTGACCATGGTATTACTGTGCTCAATTGGCCTGCCAACTCTCCTGACCTGAACCCCATAGAGAATCTGTGGGATATTGTGAAGAGAAAGTTGAGAGACACAAGACCCAACACTCTGGATGAGCTTAAGGCCGCTATCGAAGCATCCTGGGCCTCCATAACACCTCAGCAGTGCCACAGGCTGATTGCCTCCATGCCACGCCGCATTGAAGAAGTCATTTCTGCAAAAGGATTCCCGACCAAGTATTGAGTGCATAACTGAACATAATTATTTGAAGGTTGACTTTTTTTGTATTAAAAACACTTCTTTTATTGGTCGGATGAAATATGCTAATTTTTTGAGATAGGAATTTTGGGTATTCATGAGCTGTATGCCAAAATCATCAATATTAAAACAATAAAAGGCTTGAACTACTTCAGTTGTGTGTAATGAATCTAAAATATATGAAAGTCTAATGTTTATCAGTACATTACAGAAAATAATGAACTTTATCACAATATGCTAATTTTTTGAGAAGGACCTGTACATGACTCTCAGCAGACAAAGCATATCCAAACTACTCGTATTGCAAGATGTCGCTCGTTTATCCAGTCAAAATTTATTAAAAATTTTAGCTCGTCTTACAAAACACTCGTAAACCAAGTTACTCGCAAACCGAGGTTCCACTGTACTTGTGATTTAATTTTTTGCAAAAAAAGTGAGTGTTACATAAAGCATATCTAAAACTAACTAACCAGAGCTAATGTTTAGCAGCAGGCTTCAAATATAATGTTGTCAAATATCTGAAGGATTGACCCATAATGTCACTGCAAACTCATTGAAGGCATTCTCAGTTTGATGAGACCTGAGGAAGTCAGAAAATATTGCTAACCAGATGGTAATTCTATTTCAGACTAGCTGTCCCCTGCGCTATGCCCGCGTAGTAGTGAAACAGGACAAACTTTAAAAATCAATAAAAAAAAAAGTAATAATTTGTATTGAGAATAATTTATATTGATAGCTTTCGTATCCGAGGGCATCTTGATATACAATATTTTTGGTTTTGCTATTAGGGGCGAGAATGTAGCTATGATCTCTTTGCCAAGAATGTAAAACATTGGTAAGGTGTTTTTGGCCAAGCGGAAGGTAGGTACGCTCCAACGTCAAATGTTGCCACTGTATCTGATCGTGTTCAGCTCTGATGGGAGAGCGCCCACCGTGTGGAGAGAGGAGCATGTGGCCGTGATATCTCTGCCAGTCTGCAGCTACCCTCTAAAACACACGTAGCTGTGATCTCTCTCTCTCAAAAACGTCAATCGTTACTCTTGAACAATCCCTAGATGATAATCTAACGGGTATCACTAGGTAAATGGAGGCAAGGTACGTTCTAACGCGTATCGAGAGGTAAAGTGACTCGAATTGGGGCTGGCGTGTGAGTGACGAAAGTCTCTCCCTACTCCTGAGGTCCTGCCTCCCCCTCCTCTTGGCCCACAGCCTCTCTCAGATTTGCACAAATGAATCAATGCTGCAACTGAACTATAATACTTACCGTGATGAGAGAAGTTGCAAAATCAACCGGAATGTTCAAGCAAATTATAGAAAAAACCTGATCTAAATCCGTTAAGTAGTTCTCTCGTGAAAAGCGGACAGACGTACAGACAAACAGACAGACAGTCATTGGATTTTATATAAAGAGAGATGTTATCAGTGTAAGGGTGTAATATTACTGACTTCTAAAACTGTACAAAGTTCACATGTCAAAGTCTTGTTCTATACTTTTTTCCCCACAGGATTTTTCAAAGCCTCTTCCCAATTAGCAGACGGAATGCCTCACTGTAGCTTGAACCCCTGTGAGATGGACAGAAAAACTGCGAAATCCCCTGCAGACATTGGCTTTTTAAAGACTGAAGTCCAAGTATCCGAGCAGGTTTCTTGTTATATTAAACAAGAAGATACCAAAGTGGACTTACCTCAGTTTTCAGATGATGGCTTAGAACAAGGATCCATCTTGTCAAAGAATGAGAATTTACTGACTGTTCATGCGGGGGTCTCAGAATTAGAAGTTTCTTCTGCTTTTAAGCAGCCCTTGGTTCCCTTGGAATTTTTGAATGAAGATACAGTCAGTATGGGGCAAAAAAATGTGGCCTTTTCTGAGCAGAAATGTTGGCCTGGAGATGAGAGTGCCGATAAGGAGATACTACAAAAGAGTTACATGGAAAGGTTTCAGCACGTCCATGCTGTGAACGAACAGCCTATTTTAAAGGAAAGCTCAGAATTATCTAATGAATCTCCCCTTGTTAAAGTCCATCAGAAAATTCACACAGGCGTAAAACCGTATCAGTGTGCAGAGTGTGGAAAGACTTTCAGCCTGGCCGCAAGCCTTAGATACCACAAGCGAGTTCACACCGGAGAAAAACCACACCAGTGTCCTGAATGCAGGAAGACTTTCATGCGCTCTACACACCTTAGGGAACACCGGAGGATTCACACCCAAGAAAAACCATACAAGTGCAATGAGTGCAGCAAGACTTTCATCCAAGGTAGTCACCTTAGACAACACCGGAGAATTCATACAGGAGAAAAACCATACGAGTGCACAGAATGCAAAAAGATTTTTACCCAGGCTGCAAGCCTTAAAAACCATCAGAAGACTCACACTGGCGAAAAACCGTACCAGTGTAACGAATGCGGAAAAACTTTCACCCGGATTACACACCTCAGGTACCACCAGAGACTTCACAAAAGGGAAGAATCGTACACGTGTCCTGACTGCAAAATGACTTTCAAGCACGCTGGAAACCTTAAAAATCACCAGAGAAGTCACATATTAGAAAAAACCTTCACAACTACCAGAGAAGTCAAACATTAGAGAGAAAAAATAAATAGTATAACACGTTGGGCAAGGCATTGGCCAAAGTGAGCACCTCGGGAAAAGAGGAGAGTAAAACACACCAGAGTGTTAAATGGGGAGAGGCTGGCTGCCATCCCACAAGGCTTCATGGGGATCATAAGAAAAATGTCGTGCTATGAAACATGCTGGGACTGCTCTGCAAATCTGAGAGAATAACTGAAAAGCAGGATTAAGAAATGTCATGGGTAATGTGTGAGGGTTACAAACGTATACAGAGATATCCACTCACAGTTTAGAGTAAAGAAAAAGGGAAGCTGAAAGGAAGATCTTTTGTAATTGTTTGGCCAAATTAGTTGTTCCTAAAACTTCATGATAGTTGTTGTCCTGTACGTTTATTTAAACTCGTCCAATCAGCTTTAAAGTTATAATCTGATGTCATAAGAGTGTGCACAAAACCACACTAATCTTCATTCTTTAATATGATCTTTAGAAATTGAAATGACAAATGTTCCGTGCATTGTAAGTGGTAAAGGATTTTTTTTTCTTTTTGCAGTGATATTGTGCTATCCCTGTTGTATGACCTTAGAGCCCAGGTGGGACCTGGTGGGCTGCAGGATTTCATTCTAACCCCTTTCCTAATCAGTGAGCAGTTTTCACTGCTAATTAATTTCTTTTCCGTTCATTTTAACAGCCCTGTTTTAAATGATTCAGTCATCTGAATTAATTCTTTTCTTCACTAAATGACAACCAAAGAGAAATGAGATGTGAAACAAGCCAACAGTTGACCTGCTAAAGTGGGATTTCATACTCCAATCAATTTCACTCCAACCGCTTTCTTAATGAGAAGCCGATTCTTGCTGTTAATTAAATCTGTTACTTAATTCCATGGCATGTTGCTACTCTCATTCTGCCACAGCAGACATTTCCAAACCTGTTGATTTTCCGTTTTTTCAAAGAGCAGTGTTAAAATGTTTTGGTGAACTGAGAGATCAACCTTACCAAGACCTTCACCTTTCTTTATTTTCAGATATTGTGTGGCAGGCACAGGTGAGCTGGTCACGTGGTGGCTTGTTTTGTGTCTCATTATTGTTCGGCTGCTAGTTAAATAAATGATTCATTAAAACAGGGGTGAATCAGTGGATGTTAAAATCCAATAAATAATTCCTTTAAAAGCAAGGTGAAAAACAATGGCTGGAAGCAGTCCTTTAAAACAAAACCCGGTGCCTTCTTCTGATGGCTCCCCTGCTTCTCCCTTTCAGGCCCTGTACCAGGGGAGTCGCCCTACCCGCAGCTGACTTCTCCCATCGGTCTGGAAGCCTTTCAGTCCCTGGCTCTGTAGGGCTTTGCCAGACCGAGACTTGGGTTCCCCAGTGACCAGGGCGCTCAATGCTGCAGTGTTCACCTCCCAAGCCTCCTGACTCCCACTACCTTATACGGTGAGTTATCCTCCTTCTGGTCACTCCTGCTCCTCACTAACGCTCAGCAGGAGTGACTACTACCATCTGCCCCCCGGTGCCAGCCAAACACCCTGCTAGGGCTCACTTCTCAGCTGCCTTCTGCTCTCGCCCGTGCACCGGCTTTCTGTTCCTGCTGCCTTCTTCTCCCATAACCTCCGTCCATTTTTCTTCCCCCACCCCCTCCACCCATCGCGCTCCTACTATATATAATGGGGACGTGGTTCAGGTGTGGCGATAAGCAGTTCCCAGCTTAAATTACAGATGCGGACAATTCCTCACCTGTGCACATAAGCGAGGAAATGCCCGCCTCATGTAACGTCCAAGAACCGCACCGGCCACACTACCATGATTATCTATTTAAAAACTGGGCTTTTCTTCTGAGCTGTGGACCCACTATATCACAACGTCCTGGAAAGGCGCTGGCCCATTGCCACTCTGAACTGGATTAAGTGGGATGAATAGATACAACTTTATTTATTTATTTATTTATTTTACAGAAGCTCTTTAAATAGATAGGTATGAGAGTAAAACGTCATGCTAGTTCAGTGGTTCCCAAACTCGGTCCAGCGGGAAGACCCCCTGTGGCTGCAGGGTTTTTTTCCAACCAGCTTCTGTATTTTATTGGACTCTTAGCCTAATTAAATGAGTCATCATTTCCCAGTTTCTGTATTTTCAATGTCAATGTAGAAATTACAAAACTAAGTTTTGTAGATTTTTATTAAAACATACTAAGCAGTTATATGGGGAATATGTAGCATTTTTTGATTGTTACCAGTGTTTTCATCCTAATTTTCAATCTGCTTTTCTAGGTGTTCTGGTTATTTCATTGATTATTGACTACTTAGCGGGTCTGACTCTGAATTCGTCGCAGTGTTCATCATCCCGGGTGTCTGCTTGCTGGTGTCACTATTAGGGTTAAAGGAAGGGAGCAAACTACACAGGAAAAGAATAGGAAAAGAACAAAAGAGAGTTAAGCATTTATAGCTTTAGAATGCAGAATAAGAGAAGAGAAAAAATGACCAGTTAATTAAATGAGATCAACTGTTATTGATTATTATCAGATCCTGGTTGGAAGAAAAACCTGCACCTACAGGGGGTCCCCACGACCGAGTTTGGGAACCATTATGGTAGTTTATTCATCCATTATCCAACCTGCTATATCCTAACTACAGGGTCATGGGGGTCTGCTGGAGCCAATCCCAGCCAACACAGGGCTCAAGGCAGGAAACAAGCCCCAGGCAGGGAGCCAGCCCACTGCAGTGCACGCACACACACACTAGGGACAATTTAGGATCACCAATCCACCTAACCTGTATGTCTTTGGACTGTGGGAGGAAACCCACGCAGACACGGGGAGAACATGCAAACTCCATGCAGGGAGGATCCGGGAAGCGAACCCAGGTCTCCTAACTGCGAGGCAGCAGCGCTACCACCGTGCCACCTATGCTAGTTTACATTTTTGAAAATGCCTGGTTAAGATACCCACCTTAAATCCACTTATTGCAATTCAGGATTGAGGAAGACCACAGCATATCCTGACAGCACTTCCAGCATAAAGCAGGAAGCCGCTTGAGACAGGATGCCACAGTTGTGTAATGTCATCAATGAACCTCTGCTGCATGGAGGACATGGTGAGAACACACACACGGTCGACAATCGGGTGCAGGATCTCAATGCAGGGTGCTGGAATTCATAGGCAGCCGTAGTAACTACTGCAGCAGCATGAAGGTTTTAGCCAGAAATTGTCATTTGTGACGAGGTGTCTAATAGGGGACGTGTATGATAGGCATGTCAGCAGCACAGAAAAATCAAAATGAAGTTGTTTTCTAAACTGCCTTGTCCTGAACAGGGTCACGGGGGGTCTGCTGGAACCTATCCCAGCTAGTCCATCACAAGGCAAACAGACTAACATCCATCCATCCATTATCCAACCCGCTATATCCTAACTACAGGGTCATGGGGGTCTGCTGGAGCCAATCCCAGCCAACACAGGACGCAAGGCAGGAAACAAACCCTGGGCAGGGCACCAGCCCACCGCAAAACACACTAACATAAGGGACAATTTAGCATCACCAAGCCCCCTTACCTGCAGGCCTTTGGACTGTGGGAGGAAAACAGAGCACCCGGAGGAAAGCCACACAGACACACGGAGAACATGCAAACTCCATGCAGGGGAGCTGGGATGAAAACCTTTTGCCACCTTACTGAGAGGCAGCAGCGTGTCCACTGTGCCACCCGAACAATCGAATTGAATTGGGGGGGGAGAGTGGGCACTGCGTTGAAATTTTAACTTTACTGTTTTATCTTTTAGGATGTACTAAAAGTATCAACAAGAGAGAGGCCTAGTAACCCTAAGTTACTGTGCTGTTTAGTAACTTGTGATTTAGAGACTTTAACATAACCTCACATTCTTCAACCCATTTAATCCAATGCAGAGTCCTGGGAGTTGGAGCCGACCTGAACTGCAGTGCCTCCCGTTGGAGCTCCACAAAGACCTCTCAGATGTGATTTTGAGAACACAGGAGTGGATGTGCATGGATTGATCTGTCCACCTGTGTGCTTCAGGCATCACAGGGTCAAATCATTTTGTCGGATCGGTTTGCAACTTTGGAGACACCGAAGAAAGAAAGCCTTTAAATGTAGTTTGTATTCTTGTCATTGTTCCACAGTGCAGGGTACAAAATGTCCTAAATTAGGTAGGATTGAGTAACATGGTTTTGGTACCTGCAGAATATCTTCTAGAACAGCGTTTATCAACCTTTAAATATTTGCAACCCGAGTTTTCATAACAGTTTTAATTGTGCCCCCCTAACGTTTTTTTGAAAGGAGCCCACTAATACCAATTTGTTCTTTTTGAATTAATGATATATCATAAATGCATATTTTATTATACCTACTTAACTTTTATCGACATTTATCTAACTCTATATTTATTTTTCTAGTAGCAGAATGTAGTTTAAGTTAATTTGTTTTGTTTTCAGTAGATGTGTTTTTCATATTTTCGTTTCTTGTTTTCTTTTTTTCACATCTTCATGCCCCCCTTTTTGTTACTTCGTGCCCCCCTAGGGGGGCCCACCCCACAGTTTGAGAACCACTGTTCTAGAAGGACTGAAACTGCACATCGAGAGAATAATGCAGAGAGGAGGGAGAGAGAGAGAGAGAGAGAGAGAGAGACTAACCTTGTAGCCTTCGCTTAGGGACATGTGATAGGGTGGAGTCAGATGTAGGCGGGGTTGTGTCCATATAAGGCAGGTAGGAGGCTGGATGTCTATTTAGTTAGTCAATTCATTAGTGAGATTCTTTATTTATTCATCGGCACCTGAACTAAATGTTGTCCCCTGCTGCACAGAATGCAGGGGTAAGTCTCATCATCTCATCCCACTCAGTCTCACATCCCACAGCGAGGACTGTCTTACCAGGACCTCCTCAGAGTAATTGTCAAAATCACAACTGTATGTTACCAAAGAGGACAATGACCAATAGAGGGGATACTAATGTGCTATCTGGCCCACTGATGATGGGTGTTACTGCTTAATCTATCTCCTTGTAACACTGTGATGAACTGTTCCAGACATGATTTATATCTTTGCATTCTCATCTTCCTCAATTTTCTAACCCACATCCCCCAATGTAAGGTTTTTGGGGGGTCAGAGCCTACCCAGTGTAGTCAGAACAGACCCTGTTACCTTACAACTTTCATTTGACTTGCAGTGCCCTCCATAATGGTTGGGACAAAGATGCATTTGTCCTTGATTTGCCCCTCAGCTCCAGAGTTTACAATTACAAAGCAAACAATTCAGACATTGCGATTAAACTGCACACTGCAGGCATTCGTTTAGGGGGATTTGCAGACATTTCAGTCACACCGTGCAGAAATGACAACAGCAGGTCAGAAAATGGACAAACTACAAAGTGGATGGATGATTACTGTAACCTGCTGGCTTTTTTTAGAATTCCAGCACTCCTTACAAAAAAAAAAAAAAAGACTGAAAATATCAAATACAAGTTTTTGCCTTGAGTTGCACTCCTATTTCATCCTTATTTTATTTATTGTAAAAACACAGCTTAGAAATTTAAGTCAAAATTTTATAAATGTTTCAAAAAAGGTATTTGAAACCCTCAGAAAAGCATTTTTTATATTAAAATCGTGTCTTGCAGTAAATCTGAGAAATGTGAAGTGAAATAGATTACTGATAAAAATATTGTATATTTTGTTAAGGCAATGACTCGGTTGAACAGTATGGCTTAAGGCACTACACAGGATTACAGAATCAAATTAGACAGACAGACGGATGTGAAAGGCATTATTAGATAGATAGATAGATAGACTCGGTGTCCACTGACAAATACATAAGAGCGGTGTGAGAAAGCACGTGCGCCCCCGAGTATCTTTATAAACTGGCGCTCCGCGATCACTTACAGTATATTGGCTCCTCCTATCTGACGCTCGGCAGGACTGCTGTTTGTCTGCAGGACAGGATATATTCTTCAAGGCTTGGAGCCCAAAAAATATATTCTTGGTAATGAAGATTTTGGTCCATTTTTCCCTGCCTTATTACCAGTGGGATGCGGCGATGCTTGCGGCTGACCGGCGCTCTTATTGTCGGTCAGATACGAATCGACACCTCGATAAGGTTTTGCGGCTTTAAAAAGCGGGCTGACTGATAGTTCGTTTTAAGTAAGAGCGGATTAAAAAGAGGTTAACAGCGGTACAGCAGAGTTTGGTATGATCTCTCCGTTCCAATAGATGGCAGCAATACAGACACGAATCTGAATTTTGTGATGGGCAAAGAAGTAGAGGGGCGGGTTTTGGGAGTGACGG
>JANRMT010049829.1:24737611-24775608 GCA_026402145.1 Polypterus bichir lapradei | reverse complement strand
ACAAGTGTCCGACTTAAAGTTTAAAGCCGAACAATATCTACATACTTCTGTCATATCACCTATGTCCATATATCCAATCTCTTTTCGCTGTTCCATTATTTCACCAAGTAATAATTTCCGTTTGTTAGCGCTAATGCTATCTTTACTATCAGTTTTTTGAGACTTTCGAATTTTGGTACTTTCATAATCTCTAACCTGCTCTGCCTGTGTATCGTGCCAACGTTTTTGAACCACTTTACAATGTTCTACTTTGTTTTCTACTCTTTGTCTTTTATTTCTGACCCCGCTTGTATCTGAGAGTGCAGGATCTGTGTTTGACAACAGCATTCACACGAATGAGAAGTGATTGGACTGTGGGCGTGGTTATAAATGTTTGAGAGGAGGGCGGGACTTGTCAGTATCTCTTGGCAAACAGACTCGTCTCGTGGGAGTTGAAATTATCTCAGAGAAAGTCCCATCCCATAATCTCCTTTTATAATAGAGAGATATGTATATGTTCAGTTACTAGACAAAGTGTGTGGACCCTTTGGAATTAGCTGGATTTTTGCATTTTTTACACATAATACTTTAGTCAGAGCTTCATTTAAGGATTCTTACTAGGACTAGTTGTTAAAATCCCAAATTTTGCAGCACAACAGTTGAAAGGAGAGGTCATCTTGATTGGAGTGAAATTTGCCACAGATTGCGTGGTGAAACCAATGCGACACATCTTCAGTTGTGTGCCCCGACTTCATTGGGTGTTTCGGCCGCTTATCACAAGACACCCTCCGTCGGGGTTGGCCCGCCCCTGGTTGATCAGACCCGGGTGTGTGTAGCATGGTGACACCACTCGATCAATTGGCAGCCCATGTTAAGTCCCTACATTTCAGCCACAGCCAATGACTGCTCCGTTCCGCTACAGTGGCAAGCTCTTTAATTGCCTTCCGTTGAGCCTGCCCTCTGATCCCTACTTCCTTCAATAGCCTCGTGGTGGAACTGGCTACAAACCCTCTGCATCCCACCTCCACTGGCCACACTTTGACGTTCCAGCCCCGCCCCTCTGCTTCAGCTGCTAAACTGGCATATCGCAGCCTCTTCCGTTCGAATGCCTCATCGATAGCATCCTCCCATGGGACTGTCATCTCGACGATGAAGACACGCCGACAGGACTTGGACCAGACCACAAGATCTGGACGCAGGTTAGTTGTCGCAATTTCGGGTGGGAAGGTGAGCCTCTGGTTGAGGTCCACTCACAACTCCCAGTCCCGGGCTGGGTTCAATGGACCATTATCTTGGAGTAAAGGCTTGGTCCGCTGTTTCTCCCCTTCCCGCATGAAGGTTGTTCTCCGTCGGATGATACTTTGTGCTTCTAGAGGCATGGCGTTAAGGTTTTCTCTCTTGTTCTCAATTTCGACAGCCAAGCATCTCAGCACTTGGTTGTGACGCCAGGTGTATCTTCCTTGAGTTAAGCTGGTCTTGCAACCCACCAGTATGTGTTTGAGGGTTGCTGGGATAGCGCAAAGGGGACATGCTGGATCCTTTCCATGCCAAAGATGTAGGTTGGTTGGGGAGGGCAAGACGTCGTATGTGGCTCTGATGATGAAACTTAGTCTATTAGCCTCCATGCTCCACATCTCGCTCCAAGTAATTTTCCTCCTCTCCACACCATCCCACTTCATCCAGCAGCCTTGTTGGGCTTGGGAGACCGCCTTGGCACACCTGGCTGCTTCCTCCTGGCGGCAGACCTCCTCCACCACCATTTGCCGCCGCTCCATTGGAGTAGCCTTTTGCCATGTGGGTGTTACTGCTTCGAATCCAAAGCCCCCTCTACCATGTTGGACATGCCCCACTACGTCCCGGTGTCTGAGGGCAGCCTTTGCCTCCGCAACTACTGCCGATGGCTTCCATTTCCTCCCTGTTGCTAGGGTTGGAGCAGCACCTCTGACAACTGAGTCCCGGGATTCTGTGAGAGTCATTTCCAGCCTTGATTTCGCGCATTTGTACTTCTCCACCAGGCTTGAGATTGGCAGAGAGAGGGCTCCGTTACCATACAGGCCAATGCTGGTGAGGCACTTCGGCAGTCCAAGCCACTTCCTCACTTGTGCGTTCACTAGTCACTCCAGCCGGTTGGCCTGGGATAATGTGACCTCATAGATAGAAATTGGCCACATGAGCCGGGGCAGTAGCCCAACCTGAAAGCACCACAGTTTCAGCTTCCCTGGAAGGGCAGTGTTATTGATCTTATTTAGGCCGTTGATTGTATCCTGCCTGAGTTGTTCCACCTACTTCGAGTATTTAAGTTATGAGGTGCACTGTTAAAAATGTGGTTGTAATTTAATAGTTAAATGATCGTCTAATTGTCAAAAAACAGTCAGGAACAAAAAGCAGTGTGCGGTTTGACTAATTAAAGTAATGCAGCCAACAATTATAGTTCTGTCTTTACTAATATTAAATAAACTGTTTCATTCTGTATCAAGTGAATCAAACAAAATACTTCAGTGATGTAACTTTTAACTTAGAAAATTACCTACGATATGTAGTTCATTTACTTGTATGAGATTAGCAACATCACTTAACAACACTTAGTTATAAAAAAAATTAATTATTTTGGTCATCTAATGTTTCCTCAGTGCAATTCCCGTTGCCCAGTAGTGAAGAAATGCTGCTTTTCTGATGACATCATAAATAACTCTGCATAAATCAACTTCCATAATCACAAGAACATTCCGAACACACAAAATATTATTTTGCTAAACATCATTACATTTTTTGTTGCTTACAGTACAAAAATATATGGGATATAAGGAAGAATTTGCAGTTTTGCTGAAAAGGGGGCGTTCCCTTATGCAAATATACTGACTTTATGCAAATTTAGGATTCTGTGTCATTATGAGTTTATGACAATGCAACAGTTTTTCACTTTGTAATAACTAATTGATGTTGACAGCTAAAGCACTGCTTAAGTGTAAATTTACATCTGTTTGATCTTGTTATTTTAAACATTTGTTGTATTGTGTTTTTTTTTTACTGTGAAAATATACAGCTAATGCATTGTTACAGGATTTTTTTTTTTTTACTTCCCAGAATTAACTTATAGGAAAACTGTTTGCATATCTGTGCACTGTTGACTACTGTCCCCT
The DNA here is from genome assembly GCA_026402145.1 of Polypterus bichir lapradei. Classification (NCBI taxonomy): domain Eukaryota; kingdom Metazoa; phylum Chordata; class Cladistia; order Polypteriformes; family Polypteridae; genus Polypterus; species Polypterus bichir. Next base: position 24,772,489 of record JANRMT010049829.1, on the reverse strand, counting down.
TCTTCTGCACCTATGCATTGCTGGAAACACACCTGGAACTCTGTTTCTCGAATAGCCGTGAGTTCCTTTGTCATGTTACGCTGGATGTGTCTGAAAAATGTCTGAATATCTTTATCATTTCATGGCAGTTTTTATTTTTGGGAATAACCAGAAATCACAAGTAGCCACATCAGGTGAATTGGATGGAAGATCCAATCTGGTAATTAACCCAGCCACAGGGGATGCACAAACCAGTGTGTTTCTTCGTGCCGGTCCCAAGCCCGGATAAATGGGGAGGGTTACGTCAGGAAGGGCATCCGGTGTAAAATTTTGCCAAATCAATATGCGGACAACAATACAAATTTCCATACCGGATCGTTCAAGCCCCGGGTTAACAAAGATAGCCACCAGTACTGTTAGGCAAGAGGGTGCTGGCGGAAATTGGGCTACTGTTGGCCGAAGAAGAAGAAGAGGGGGGAGACATGTCCGGAGACAGGAGGAGAGAAGGAAGGTAAAGAGAGTGGAACTGAGGGTAGGATGGGTGTAACAGAACAAGATGCAGAGGACAGAAAGATATGGAAGAAGATGATCCGCTGTGGCAACCCCTAAAGGGAGCAGCCGAAAGAAGACGAAGAAGATCCAATCTGGTAATTAGTTTCTTAGCCAAGAAGTGGCAAACGCTCAGGGCACCATGGCTTTGGGGGATATTGGGATTGAATGATCTGCTTCTGGTGGCATCATTCACCTCTTCTCGCCCCTCCTTGAACCTCTTATGCCACTCAAAGATGCTCATTGCCACCATACTCCACTTTCAATAGCTCCAGTGTTTCAGGAGCACGTGTAAAAAGCAGGCTGACTGATAGTTCGTTTTAAGTAAGAGAGGATTAAAAAGAGTTAACAGCAGTACAGCAGAGTTTGACAATTCTGGCGTTTGAATTCTCACACTTCATACAGTCGTAGACACAGACTCCACCAAAAATTGATCCATCCATCCATCCATCCATCCTCTTCCGCTAATCCGAGGTCGGGTCACGGGGGCAGCAGCTTGAGCAGAGATACCCAGACTTCCCTCTCCCTGGCCACTTCTTTTAGCTCTTCCGGGGGAATCCTGAGGTGTTCCCAGGCCAGTCGGGAGACATAGCCACTCCAGCATGTCCTGGGTCTTCCCCGGGGCCTCCTTCCAGTTGAACATGTCCGGAACACCTCGCCAGGGAGGTGTCCAGGAGGCATCCTGATCAGATGCCCGAGCCACCTCATCTGACTTCTCTCGATCCGGAGGAGCAGCGGCTCTACTCTGTCTTTAAGGGAAAGCCCAGACACCCTGCGGAGGAAACTCATTTCAGCCGCTTGTATTCGCGATCTCGTTCTTTCGGTCACTACCCATAGCTCATGACAACAAGTGAGGGTAGGAACGTAGATCGACTGGTAAGTTGAGAGCTTTGCCTTACGCCTCAGCTCCTTTTTCACTACGACAGACCGATGCAGAGCCCGCATCACTGCGGACGCCGCACCGATCCGCCTGTCGATCTCACACTCCATTCTTCTTTCACTCGTGAACAAGACCCCGAGATACTTGAACTCCTCCACTTGGGGCAGGATCTCACTCCCAACCCTGAGAGGGCACTCCACCCTTTTCTGGCTGAGGACCATGGTCTTGGATTTGGAGGTGCTGATTCCCATCCCATCCGCTTCACACTCAGCTGCGAACCGCTCCAGAGAGAGCTGAAGATCACAGCCTGATGAAGCAAACAAGACAACATCATCTGCAAAAAGCAGTGACCCAATCCTGAGTCCACCAAACCAGACCCCCTCAACACCCTGGCTGCGCCTAGAAATTCTGTCCATAAAAGATGATACCTTTTTTTTTTTTGTTGTTTACCCTATGTGTTTTGTATTGATGACTGAGAAAATATTTTATATCATATTTTCATGGAAAACAAAGATAAAAATTAATCTAATTAATACAAGCCAGTGCTGTACAATGGCAAATGATATGAAAAACATCTATAGGGGTAAAAAAAAATCTCACGTTACTCATGTCACTTAAACAACATGTCACTTTTCTAGTCGAATGCGCGAAGCGTGCAAAAGGCATACATTTTTTTGCTAAAAAATTTTTAAGTAAATTTATTTTGAAAAATCAACTGCAACATAGACAGGAAACAGAAATCACATGGGATTGGGTTTTTGAAATAAAGCGAGCACTCTTGACTAATAAACCTCTCTCATCAGCTGCCACTCACTCGATGTTTCCTGTTTCTCCCAGGAGATCAGGAGTACAGGAGTACTCAAACCAGTCCTTCCGGCACCAACAATCACGCCACAGTAGAAAGCGTGAAGAGCGCAAGCTTTTCCTCATTCTGGTGTTGGGTGTGAATGCTAAATGAATGTTTACTGCCATGTATCTGCTTGATTTTATGCATTGCGCTGCTGCCACATGATTGGCTGATTAGATAATTACTTGCATAAGCAGGTGTACCGTTGTTCTGAAGAATTTGCTCAGCGAGTGTAAATTTCTGCTTCCCTATGAATGCTAAATATTAAGGTATGCTTTGTACTTTTGCCCTAATAGTCAGTAGAACATGAGATCTACTTTTAAATCACTTTAAGTGAAGGGGATACACTTGAGCCATCACCAATTTCAAAAATAGCACCAAGTCAACCAAATGATCAGGTTTATTTGACAGAAATAATGGGGAGTTATGTACACGAGTAAACTTGAAAATAATTAAAGACGTCAGAGCAGAAAGTGACCCCCCGCTGCCCATGTAAATGGGTCTTGAAATATGTGGGGTGCTTAGACAACTTACCTACCACATACATTTGTACCCCCTTTAGCTCCCATTCCTCCATCTGACCAAGTCTTGTTTCCCACCAACTTAGTTCTTGTTTTGACTCCATACTTTTTCAAAGTCTGTCTGGAGGGAGAATCCAGGGGAATTTTAAAAAGACACTTCTGGTTTATCCTTGGGTACAGCTGGTTTGACTTTGTGTTGCTCATGGATTCCCGAATGAGGCACATTACCTGCATTCTGAGGTAGCGTCAGTTACGGCACTATGGCCATGTGGCGCGTTTCCCCAAGGCTGATCCAGCTCGTAAGATCTTCATTGTCGGGGACCCGAGTGGCTGGACCAGGCCAAGGGGTCGCTCATGTAACACCTGGCTGTGGCAGATAGAGGGTCATTTCCGGAGGGTGGGACTGGACCGCGTGTCTGCCTGGGGGGTTGCAAACCGGGATTCCGAGTTGTTTCGTCTTGTCGTAGGTGCGGCAATGCACTGTACCAGTGCATGCTCTCCAACTTGACTTGACTTGACTTCTGGTGTCAGGACTGACCTGTTGAACATCCACCAAAAGCTCCGCCTAGTGGCCTCTGGTATCCGTGTGTGACGATTTGGGTTCGGCTCCACGCTCCCATCTGCTATTTGGAAGCCCTTGAACCCAACACCGTCGATAGATGTAACCGAGGTGAGCTAGACAGTGGAGGCAATAACTGAGCAAGGGGATGGTATAAATGTGCAAAGTGCTTTTATTAAAATTGTCATCAAACAAAAACAGTGTTCAATAAAGTGCAGTGCTTTCAAAGTTCAAATAAATAATCCAATAAAAGAAAAACGTGGAGGTTAAATTCAATAGAAACAAACAATCCTTAAAAACGAGGTTAAACCGTTCATACAGGAAGCAGTCTTTAAAAATTCCACAACAATGACAAGCCTGGTGCTTATTTTCTGTTAGCATTAGCGTCTCACCTGCTTCTCGCATATGGGCCCTTCAACAGGCGAGACACTCTCTCTCTGCAGCTGCTCTTTTCTTCTAAATCCATCCACACGAGACTGGAGACCTCCCGATCCCTGGCTTCGGTCTGGCACTCATCCCAGTCCCGAGACTTGGTTCACACCAACGGCCAGGACGCACACGTTGGGGAATCCATCACCAAGCCTCACGACTCCTGCTGCCTTTCCGGCCTTCCGCGGCCAGTCGTCTTTCCCTGGTCACTCCCGCTACCTGATCGCTCAGCGGGAGCGACATCAACTCTAACGCCTGGGTGTTGACCTAACACCCAACTTCCTCACAGCTTCCCACGAGCGCTCGTTCGCTCGCTCATCCACACACTCCGTGTATCTCTCTCTCGCACCGACTTGCTTCCTCGCTCCCTATAACCTCCGTCCTCTTTTCCTTTTTTCTCTCGTTCTTTCCTCCCCCAACCGACTCGCGCTTCTTTTATACAGCGAGGGGCCATAGCAGCTGCAGCACATTAGCCACGGGAACAATCACGGATGTGAGCAGTCCCTCACCTGTGCACTAGGTGAGAAACGCCCACACCGCATATTGCCCCGTGGCTTGCTATGGCCACTACGCCCCCTCATGAAGCCGCCGTGAGTGCGGTGATTATTTATTTAAAAAGAAACAGCCTTTGTTGAGCGAGCTGTGGACCCATAACACCACACCGTGCCACCCTGGATCCAGGATCTTACAGTGGTAAGAAAAAAGTATGCGTACCCTTTGGTAATAACAAACTTTACGTACAAATTTATCTTAAAATATGGTCTGATCTTTATCTAAATTACAATAATGAATAAACACAATCTGTTTTTAACTAATAATATACTAATTATTGAATCATTCTTGTAAATCTTGAATACTTCATTCATAAATTCATGGGTTTAGGTTGGAAAAAGTCTGTGATGACTTCAAAAGAAGCTAACTAGAGTCAGGTGTTAGCAAACTTCAAGTCCAACCAATGACACGAGACTGGAGGTGTGGTTTACAGATATCTGACCAATGAAAAGATGCAAAACATTTTGAGTTTTCTATTCAGAAGAAACTTCTGCTGGTACAAAACTGGTCTTGCAGAAAAAGAGATCTCAAAATTGTTGATTTGCACAAAGCTGGAAAATGTTACAAAGTCATTTTAAAGGGCTTAGATGTTCATCAGTCCACAGTTAGAGAAACTGTGCAGTAATGGATACAGTGTAGTGCTGAGGCTGATCCCCCTAGAAGTGGGTGCCCAGTGAAGATGACCCAAAAGGCACAACACAGAATTTGCAATAAGGTAAAAAGAACCCCAAAGTAACAGCTAAAGAATTGATAGAACCTTTGGAACAGGCTAACATCTCTGTTCATGAGTCTGTCACACACAAAACTTTGAACAGTGTGGTGTCCATGGCAGGACATTAACGAGGAAGCTGTCACACACTTAGAGTTTGCCAAAGACCACAGTGACACTCCACAACATTATTAGGAAAATGTCTCATGGTCTGATGAAATTACAGTTCAGTTTTTTGTGAAGAATACACAGCAGTATGTATAATGTAAAAAAGGCCACCACATATCTAGAAAACCTCATTCCAGTGGTGGGAGCATCGAGATTTGGACTGTTTTGTCGCCTTAGTCTTGAATCATTTGCTATCATCAAGAGGGAAACTGAATTCCCAAGTTTATCAAAGTATCCTACTGGGTAATATCAGGGTGGGTGTCTGCTAGATGAAGCTCAGTAGAAGTTGGCTAATGCAGCAGGACAATGACCCTAAACAAAGAAGTACGTTTACTGTAGAATGGCTTCAAAAAAAGAAAATCTGTCTTTTGAAGTGGACTGGTTTGACTTTGTGTCGACCAAGCAGTTGCTCACGGAGTCCCGAATCACATTACCAGCATTGTGAGGGAGCGTCAGTTATGGCACTTCGGTCATGTGGCATGATTCCTCACAGGTGATCCAGCTTGCAGAATCCTGATTGCTGAAGACCAGAGTGGCTGGACCAGGCCAAGGTGATGCCCACGTAACACCTGGCTGCGGCAGATAGATGATCATTACTGGAGAGTGAGACTGGACCGCATGTCTGCCTAGGAGATTGCCAACCAGGATCCTGCGCTGTTTCATCATGTGGTGGGTGCGACAATGTGCTATACCAGTACATGCTCCCCAACCTGGCCTGACCTGGTCAGAGCCCAGACTTTAACCCAATGGAGATATTATGGAGTGACCTCAACAGAGGCCATTCCCAGCAGACATCATAAGAATATGAATAAGCTGAAACAGCTAGGTATGGAAGAATGCTCCAAAAATTCCTTGTGAACGTGCTGCAGGTCTGATCCATAGCTACTGGAAGCTCTTGACAGAAATTACTGCTGCCAAAGGAGGTCCGACCAGTTATTAATTCTGAGGGTTTAATTACTTTTCACATGTCACACTGTGAATGTTTGATCGGTGTGTTCAATAAAGACATGACAGATTATATTTGTTTGTGTGTTCTTCGCGTAAGCATATTGTGTTTATCTATATTTGTTACTTGGATGAAGATCAGGACACATTTTTATGACCAATTAAACCAGAAAACCAGGTCATTCTAATGGGTTCACTTACTTTTCCTCACCCCTGTAGACAAAGCTTCAAATAACTTCCAAACTGCCTACCTAATATGATTGGACAGAAGGCAGCCATGTGTAACACAAATTGAATAACACCTATTGAACTAGAAAAAACTGAATATTAACCCTTCATCCATGGCTTTGCCTTCAAAGTGTTTAACTTCAGATCTCTGCATTTCTGAGAGGGTTAGACAATGCTCTCCATGGCTGTGACCTCACATACTGGCATCCTGGGGGAATATATTACTTATTCCACCAGGATGCATTTCTACCTCATCTCTTTCAGGTGGTTACTCCATATACTTATGGGTAGTAAATCCTCATATACAGCGCCCTTTATAATGTTTGGGACAAAGACACATTTTTCCTTAATTTAAACCTGGTGATGTCTGTGAATCAGAGAACTCAAACGGTATTTGCATGCAAGGGATATGCAACAAAGTCCTAAATATAATGGCTTTAATAGACCTGCTGTGTCCAAACATTATGATGCCCTGAAATGGGGGGACCCTGTAGAAAAGTGCTGTCTTTTTTACAAGCTGTGACCAAAATGTTTGCACTTTAATCACATCTGAGTTGTTTCAGTTGTAATTTTAAACTGTGGAGCAGAAGGGGAAATTAAGGAAAAACGGGTCTTTGTCCAAAACATTATGGGGGGCACTGTAGTTGGTGGTGCAGTCATGCTCACATGATTAGCTGTTTTCTCAGTAGGTGTGTACACTCTGCTGTGTACCAAACTGGAGATGCTGTATATAGAGTTTTATAGTGAAATGCTACTTCAGCCTGCTCCTCCATTACACACTGCTGTTTGAGCAAATGCAGACATGGGCTCTGCTTATCCCAGTGAACCTTTTAGCATTTATTTTGTTAACATCAATGTCAAAGAAACTGATCTTTTCTAAGTTTAATTTTTATCATATACATTTTAGTTATTTTGATGTGTTTGTTTTGTATTCCTACAGCTGTGCTCCCCAATTCAGTGAAAGAAGAATTAATCAGTCTGGACGACATTCAAGAGTTCATGGCTTCTCCAGCCTGCAGGGAGACATCTCAACACAACCAAGTGCACACCACTCAATATGGAGATAGTGAAAAGGTGGAAGGACATTTATTTGATGAAGACAAAGTGAATATCACGGCATCGGTTCCGATGAAAGAAGAGTTCCTTGATCCAGTTTCTGTGTCTGTGAAAGATGAATTGTGTGAAATTCAAATTTTCTTACATAATAACTTAAGTGAGTCTAACTTGGAAGATACAGAAGTTAAGGAGGAGCAGCCTGAAGGTAGCCTTGCAACTTCTAAAGTAACCCACGAGCAGGACAGCCATGCGAGTTTTGACTCATCTCTTAATTGTGTGAAGTGTAGCGAGTGCGGAAAGACCTTCAGTTGTTTGTCAAAGTTAAAGATTCACCACAGAATCCACTCTGGCCAAAAGCCATATAGTTGTGACGAATGTGAGAAGAGCTTCATTCAGTCTTGTCATCTGAAAGCACACAAAAGGATTCACACTGGTGAGAAGCCATATAGCTGTGCTGAATGTGGGAAAAGCTTTGGTCGTTTAGAAAACTATAAAACGCACCAGAGAATTCACACCGGAGAAAAACCGTTTGGCTGTCCAGAATGTGGCAAGAACTTCAATCGTTTAGGAAACCTGAAAGCCCACCAAAGAAGCCACACTAGAGAGAAGCCATATGGTTGTCCTGAATGTGGGAAGAGGTTTAGTTCTTCTGCAGGCATTATGATACACCAAAAAAAGCATACTGGAGGGAAATTGTTTAATTGTCCCAAATGTGCAAAAACCTTCTCATGTTTGGGAAGCTTACAGACACACCAGAGAGTTCATACTGGGGAGAAACCATTCAGCTGTTTCGAATGTGGCAAGAGCTTCAACCGTTTAGGGACATATAAAATGCACCAGAAAATTCATACTGGTGAAAAGCCATACGAATGTTCAGAATGCGGGAAGAGATTCAATCGTCTGGGAAACTACAAGATACATCAGAAAATTCATACAAGAGAGAAGCCGTATAGTTGCTCTGAATGTGGGAAAAGGTTCAGCAAACTTGGAGAAGTTACAACACATCAGAACAGGCATATGGGAAATAAATTATTTAATTGTTCAGACTGTGGGAAGACCTTCTCTTGTTTAGGAAATCTTCAACTGCACCAGAGAATCCATACTGGGGAGAAACCTTACAACTGTTTAGAATGTGGGAAACGCTTCAGTCGTTCTGGAAACTTTAAGATACACCAGAGAGTCCACACTGGGGAGAAACCATACAGCTGTCTCGAGTGTGGGAAGCGTTACAGCCATTTGTCTAACCTTAAAGCTCACCAGAGGAAGCACACTGGAGAGAAACCATATTTTTGTACTGATTGTGGGAAATGTTTCAGTCAAGCCTCAGGTTTTAAGATACATAAGCGAATTCATACCGGGGAAAAGCCGTATAAGTGTTCACAATGTGGGGAGAGCTTTAATCGCTCTGGAAAGCTCAAATCACACTCAAAGATTCACACAAATGACTCAAATTGTGGGTAGAATTCTCAGTGTTAAAGACACTTCATAGTGAAAGAGTGTCCGGAGGATTAGTAGTAGAAAGGCCTGAGAGATTAATGCACAAGTCTAATTTGAGGGCCCTGGAAAAAGTCAAGCTCATTAAAGAGACAACAAATAAGCCAAAGCACACAATGAGAATTACATTCCAGGAAGGAGACCATGTGTCCTACCACTAACATCTTCTTGCAGGAGTCTTGGCTTCCTCTAACACTAAATTTTCTAAATTTTCATTCAAAGAGAGGATGTTTGGATATGTATTCCGCCATCTTAAATAGGGGCTACATTCCAATGTTAAGTGCCACAACACCACCCAATCGCCTGACTGGCAACTATACAGAACATGGGTTTGTCCATCAGAAACAAATGAAACAACAGTCTGTGATGGTGCCTTGGTGATTTTAATATCATAAGAATAGAAAAGATGAACCATCAGATTATTTAGAAATTAAAATTATTTAAAAATGAAATGAACTGTCTCTCAAGAAGCCAAAAACTAAATTCATAACACTCACTCCAGCATTGTCTTGGCTGTTTGCTGTGGGTCATTGTTGTGCCGAAATTTTAACTATCACCTCATTCTCAGTCTGCGTGCACTCTGGAGCAGATTTTCTTCAAGGACCTCTCTGTACTGGGCCGCATTCGTCCTTCCCTCGGTTCTGACCACTGCCACTGAGAAACACCCCTATAGCATCAGGCAACCACTATGCTTCACCATTGGTCAGAGGTGTTGAGAACTTCACAAAGACTTCAGTTTTAATCACATTAGAACAGCACATTTTTCCTCATGCCCTCATAGTCCTATAAATGCTGTTTGGCAAACTCCAAGTGGACTTCCATGTACCTTTTAATTAAGGGTTGCTTACATACTGCCAATCTAACCTCAATTCTTACCAGACTCCTTATCCCCACCACTGAGAAGCACCCACACCTGTATAGCATGATGCAACCACTATGCTTCACTCTAGAGATGGTATTAGGCCGATGGTGAGCAGTGCCTGGTCTTTGCCAGACCTAGTGCTTGGAGTTCTACCCAAAGAGTTCAATTTTTCTCTCATCAGAACCTTTTTCTTTATGTTCTCAGAGTCCTGTAAATTCTCACATACCTGACTTCCGTCTAGCCACTCTGCCATAAACACATGAGTAACGGAACACTGTTGAGATGGTCATCATTCCATTATGCTTTCCTATCTCAGCAGAGGACTTCTGAAGCTCTGTTAGAGGGACTGTTGTGGTGTTGATCACCTCCCTGCCCAAGGCCCTTCTTGCTTGGTTTACACAGTTTTTCCAGGTGGCCAACTCTAACTCTCCATTTCAATTATTGGGCCACAGTCCTGCTGGGAACACTCAAAACTTTAGAAATGGTTTTATGCCCTTGCCCTGATCTATGCCTTACCCCAGTTTGATCATGGAGGTCTACAGAGAGTTCCTTGGAGTTCATGGCTTGGTTTTTGTCCTGATGTGCAATGCGAATTGTGGGACCTTATCTACACAGGTGTGTGTCTTTCTAAACGATGTCCAGTCAGTTCAGTTTGCCACCTCTGTAGTCGGGTCACGTTTTCAATACATCCTCAAGGAGAATTAAAGTGAACAGGATGTACCTGAGCACAATTTGGAGTGCCACAGTAGAGGGCCTGAATGCTTATGTGAGAGATTTTAGTTTTTAATTTATATAAGTTTGCAAAACTTTCTGAAAACGTGTTTTCATTTTGTCCTAATGGATTATTGAATATTAAATGACATGTACTTAATCAAGGCCAGTATTTCAAGGGGTTGGTATTCACAATTGATAAGGTAAGTTAAGTGAGCGCATGGTTTTTACATGAAAACAATTGCATTACATTGAACATGAAGTTAATAATAAGAAAGGTTTGCAATCACATAAACTAAAATAGAGATGGGTGCCTGGGAATCTGAATTGTGGGACGATACAGTACATGAGCTGCTGATTCTGCAGACTCCATCCTGAAAATGTTCAGATTTGAAGTAGAGGAATTCTATGCAGATAGCTGAAGTCGCAGCATATTGGACAGTGGATGTGTGGGTTAAGTAATGAGAATGATGGGGATGTGGGAACCCAACTTAATGCAGAACCACATATTGTAGTTAGCATAGGCGTCATAGTTAGGGGGGAAAAGGGCAATGATTACCCAGGGTCCACTTGAGGGGGGTCGGGAGAGCGAAGCCTGGAATGAAAAGTTTGTTTTCGAGAGGAAGTGACCCACAGAGACTGCTTATGTATTGGGACCAGAATTTCTGTGCTACACCCCTGGTGGTTAGACACAAGGCCAAAACCAAACATTCCCATCCAAATCACAAACCAAGACAAAGTTAGATACTGTATCCATTTATTTATCAATAATTAACAACTAATAGAACAATTCAGCAGACATATTGGGAAAGGTGAACATAAAAATAAGGACAAAACATGAAAAATTGATTATATTGATACAGGATTTTTCAAAAGGCTGTTTCTGTTTGGGCCAGTTTGTTCATTGTTTTGGTTCCTGGTTAATTTTTTTTTTTTTTTGGCTTTATTGTGGGTCTTTTATTAATAAATTTGGCATTGTTAATGTTGTATTTTGCCCGAGATGGCTGAAGTTGTGATGTCTTTTGTGTTAATTTTTGGTTCCTTTATTTATGTTAATATTCTTGGTCATTTAGTTTCCATGTGCCTGGGGATTTTCTTTTAGGTTCTGTGTGTTTTGTGGGTGGCCCTTGAAGAGGTGGGGCCACCTGCCCATCACTGCAAGGGCCTGCCCTTAGCCCTATGAAGGCTCAGGAAACCCCACAGTTTCTGTGGTCACGTGACAGGAACAAAGATGCCGTGCATAAGCAAAGAAAATATAATGGTAATGAGAAAACAACTTTGTTATTCTAAAACCAAACATCTGAAATGAAACCTTCACGTGTCAAAATCCCAAACTGGGCCAAAACTTACATGTAAATGTAGCTAATAGTTCAGTATTTCTTACTGGGTACTGTAGTATTAAGGTGTTGTACCGTGTTAGCCATTATTGATGCAATGAGACGTCAAGCAAAATTACACCTTTTATTGGCTAACTAAAAAGATTTCAATATGCAAGCTTTCAAAGAAGGAGCCTGAGTTGCCTCGAAAGCTTGCATATTGTAATCTTTTTAGTGAGCCAGTAAATGGTGTCATTTTGCTTGACTTCTTATTGGATACTGAGAAGAGAGTGTGGTGGCGTACATAAGGCTGTAAGGATACACACTATTACACCTTATTATGTGACCTTATCATTCAATTGGCTTCATGAAGTGGAAATGGTGGACAATGAATGATGGTCACTGTCCCATCATAAATACAAGGCACCTGTATTATGGAATTAATGATGTCTATTATGTGACCGCACTTGGTGTAGGAGCCTACGGGTTGAAAATAAATAGGAAGAAGACAAAATCTGTGATGTTTAATGATAATCAGGATTCAGATGGTAGCCTGCAGGGAGAGCTACTGAAAAGAGTGGAGAAATTCAAATGTCTAAGTAACAGTAGCCCAAGATGGAGAATTAAAAGCAGTGATAACTCATAAAGTGCAATGTACATGGAACAATTGGAAGAAGGTATCAGGAGTATTGTGCTATCAATGAATTAAAGTGAAGGGTAAAGGTAAGGATTTTAAGAAAGTGGCAAGACCAGCAATGATGTATGGAGCTAAAATATGGCCAGTAAAGGGAGCACAGGAGAAGAAGTTGGATGTGGTAGAAATGAGAATGTTGAGATGGATTTGTGTAGTTACAAAAAAGGACAGAAAAAGAAATGAGACAATGTGAGGTACAGCAAAAGTGAAGGAGGTAACTATGAAAGTACAGGAAAGTAGATTGAAGTGGCATGGACATGTGATGGAAGTAAGGGGAAGAGAAAGCGTAGGAGGAGGTGGATGGATAAAGTAAAAGAAGATCTGGAAGAAAGGGGCTTGATTGGGGAAGAGGTGTGGGACCAAGCTGTATGGAGAAGGTTGATCGAGTGCATCGACCCCACATAGAAGTGTGTGGAAGAAATTAAATTTTAAATACATTAAAGAATGGAAATTTTGTCCTTAACTAGGACCTCTTTGAATATAAAATAATCAACCCAAAGAACCAGGCAGGAGGAAGCTTGTTTATGCGTCTTTAATTTCTCTTCATGAAGAGTGGGCACCCTATCTGCTCAGGCTGACACAGAATGGTCACAGAACAGAGACTGAGAGTCATTCTTACAGATAACTGTATTTGTATAGCAGTGCTGAGATAATGCTTACTCTGATTGGTTCACTAGCTTGCATACACTCTTGATCGGTTGAATGGCTTACATACCCAAATAAAAGTCTCAACTTGTCCTTCAAGATGGTATGGTCAGTTCTACTTGATAGTAATGGCTGGTAATCCACTATCTTGTGCTTTAATATTATTAGAAAGACTACACAGGCCTTACCAAAAGGTTTACACTTAATATTTATAACTTTGGCCCAAACTCAAAGTGATCAAGATTTTGTTTTGTTCATATCCTCCTGTTCTTCCATTCATACATATTCAAATCTTGAGCTTTATAAACTTATTCTGTTTCAGAGACGTAGGGCGCCACTTGCTTCTGGAACTGACCAGTGTTTGGTCATGGCTCACGGTGGTTGTTTCTGCCTCAGTTTCCCATCTAAAATGTCACCCACCCAAACTTAAAGATCTGAAATCAGCCTGCAAGAAAGAACAGCCACGGTCACTGGGCAGACTGGTGTAGTCGACAGATTGTTAAGCTGGAGTCAGTTTCAACCAGAAAGCCAGGATAGAGGGGCTCAACAAAGGAAGCCGTAAACCGGTGCAGGAGTGTCATTGTGTGTGAGATGCTATAAAATGACAGAGAGCCAGCAGGATAGTCCAGGTACACACCAATTCTGGAGCAGTGGGGCGCAATGATTTCAGTCTCCTCGTTATTGTGTAAAACCGAATAAGAAGAATCATTGCAGCACAAACTCCAGGACTTGTCATTAGCTCCCAACACACACTCCAGGCTGAGTCCCTTCCTGCTGATTGCTTTATACGAAACTCCAATGACAACCGAGTAGCCACTCCACTCCACCTCCCAGTACCAGCGCCTTCCAGTTAGGCTCTCCTTGCAAAGAACTTGCTTCCAACAGTCAAATCTGTCAGCATGATCAGGATATTGGGTCTTGGACCCCCAAGTCACCTTTCTGTTTTCTTCAGATAGATAGAGATCTCTGTGTGCAGTGCTGGGGTCTAATGTAACCTCACAAGAGTCTGAAGGAATTACAGAAGAGGGTAAAGTGAATTAGGCAAACGTGAAAATGGTCATACAATAGATAGCATTGCTGTTCCAGAGCTTTTAAATTATTTTGGACCAATCAGAACCCATGTAGAGTTTGCATGTCTGTATTGGGTTTTTCGAGATTTTTTTTCCCACCCAACAGCACAAAGACATGCTGGTTAGATGATCTCATGAGTCGTACCTTTGCCTGCATTAGTGAGTGCAGATGTTTGAGTGAATGTACCCTGCTGGGGCAGTGTTTCGATTCCTGCCTTGCACCCAGTGTTGCTGACGAAGACTTTAGATATTGAAATTAAAAGGTTTTGTTCAATAGACAGATTGATGCCTTATCATAGCTTTAAAAGAAAAGCACAGCTGGGGTCTCAATAATGTGCAGTGGACTCAGAAAGTGTTCAGACCCCTTCACTTATTGAACACCTTATTGTGTTATAGATTTAATTTTAAATGGATACATTTATCATTTAACACTCAATAACCCAAAATGACCAAATGAAAACATGTTTTCAGAAAGGTTTACAAATTTATTAAAAATCAAAAACTGTAATCTCTCATTCAGATAAGTGTTCAGGCCCCTAATTCTGCATTTTGTTGAAGCCCCTCTGGCCTTTAATTCCAGCTTTGAGTCTTTTGGTAAATCTCCCCAAGCTTTGTACACCCAGTTTATTCCATTCTACCTGGCAGATCCTTTCAAGCTCCGTTAAATTGGATTTCACGCGTCTGTAAGCTGCCATTTTCAGGTCTCTCCACGCAAGGTCTTTGGGGTTTACAGTACGTCTGGGCTTTGGTTAATCCACTCACCGACAATCAGAAACTTGTTGGCTTAGCTGCATGCTTCATGTCATTGTCACCTCATTCTGGAGCAGGTTCTCTTCAAGGACCTCTCTCTGTATTTGGCTGCGTTTATCCTTCCCTCAATTCTGCCCAGTCTCCCTGTCCCTGCCACTACGAAGCACCCCATAGCATGATGCTGCTACCACCATGCTTCACCAGTAGGAAGAGGTGATGAGCAGTTCCCAAGGAGTTCAATTTTTGTCTCATTAGAACAGTTTTTCCTCGTGCTCTCAAAGCCCTATAAATGCTTTTTGGCAAAGTCCAACTTTAATTAAGAGTTGCGTCCATCCAGCCAATCTGCCATAAATGCCTGATTGATGGAGTGCTGATGAGATGGTTGTCCTTCTGACAGGTTCCTCCATCTTAACAGAGCATTTTAGCTTTGTTTGAGTGACCATTAGGTTCACCTCCCTGACCAAGGCCACTCTTGTCCAGTTACTCCATTTGGGTGGACTACCAACTCTAGAAAGAGACCTGGTGGTTCCAAAGGCCTTCCATTTCACAATTATTGAGGCCACAGTGCTCCAAAGAAAACTCCAAGCTTTACAAATGCTTTTGTCCCCTTTCTCTAATCTATGCCTCAACACAGCGTTTCTCAACCTTTAAGTATTTGCGACCCGAGTTTTCATAACAGTTTTAATCTCGCCCCCCCTAAAATTTTTTTGAAATGTAGATGCATATTTTATTATACCTACTTAACTTTTATCAACATTTATCTAACTCTGTATTTATTGTTCTAGTATCAGAATGTAGTTTAAGTTAATTTGTTTTGGTTTCAACAGATGTTTTTTTCATATTTTTGATTGTTGTTTTCTTTTTTTCACATCTTTGCGCCCCCCTTTATGTTACTTCGTGCCCCCCTAGGAGGGCCCGCCCCACAGGTTGAGAACCACTGCCTCAACACAATCTGATTGTGGAGGTCCATAGAGAGTTCCTTGGACTTCATGGCTTAGTTTTTGTCCTGACATGCAGTGTGAATAGTTTAGTGTTTTTGTAAATGATGTCCAATCAATTCAATTTGCCACAGGTGGACTACAATCAAAATCTAGAAACGTCTCAGGGAGAACTGAAGCAAACAAAAAGCACCAGACCACAGCTTGGTGTGCCATAGCAAATAGTCTGGAGACTGATATGAAGGAGACTGAAATAATTGTTCATTTTTAATAAATGTGCACACCTTTCTGGAAGCTTGTTCTCACTTTGTCCTTATGGGTTTTTGAGTGTAGATTGATGGGCAAAAATGGCAAATGTGTCTAAGTTAACTTTAAATCTACAGCACAGTAATGTATAGAGAATGAGAATTACTTTGTGAACCAAATGTAATTACCCTCTTTTAATTAATAAATCACTAAATGTATCAGATCATCCATCCATCCATTATCCAACCCGCTATATCCTAACTACAGGGTCACGGGGGTCTGCTGGAGCCAATCCCAGCCAACACAGGGTGCAAGGCAGGAAACAAACCCCGGGCAGGGTGCCAGCCCACCGCATGTATCAGATCATATAACTATGAATTAGTAAACCCGCTTTCTGCCCACCATCAAATGTACAGATGACCCTTTACTGGATGTCTTTTCTCATTTGTTAACCCCTTCTCCTTTTCCTGAAACTCCAGTCTTCTTTCTGCCACAGATGTCACCTGAGGTGACCTTTCCAATGCACTGCTATGTCACCCAAGGTTGAAGTCACCGTTTGTAAGATTTTTTACATCCGTCTCCTTCTTTCACCTAGCACTAAATGATCAGTTATGGAGGACAATTCATGATTAGCATTTTAACACCCCAAAGAGTATGGTTTGCAATTTCACAACCCAGCAGGACATCTAATACTGTGCTTCCATGACAGCCATATAAATCTCTTTATTTCCTCGTCTTTGTTTCCGTGTCACAACATGTACGAGTTTGGAGTTTGATGAGATGAAAGAATCTTATTTGATGATGATGAAGACCCTGGGAAACATACCAGCCAGGCTAGTGAGGGTTTCAAAAAGTAGATAGAGACCCTTGTAGAAAAAAATGAGTCATTCTTCCAAACTCTTGTGCTTTTCAGTGAGATGATATTGAACCTTTTGTCACAGTTTCTATATGATTGACAGGGGTCTTCTGAAGCTCTATTAGAGTGGCCATTGGGTTCTTGGTCACCTTCCTGACCAAAGTCATTCTTGCCCAGTTACTCATTTCACTCAGTTTCACTCATTTTACTCATTGCAAGACCAACTCTAGGAAGTGTCCTGGGTGGTTCTAAACTAGAAAGCTCAAAACAAATTGTACTGATTTGGACACATAACCCTAACCCTAACCCTGGGGGCATACAATTCATATTATAGCATAAATTAATTTCATTCAGTATAACCCTGGGCTAACATTCTACCCAACAGTGCCACCCATCATCACACCTTCACATTAGATTCGGAACTTTTGAAGGTATGGAAGAATAGACAGATTGCTTTTAGGATATTAAAACTCAATAAAGCAAATTAAAAATAAACATTGACGTGAATCTGCACAAGTTAGTGCTGCTGGCTCACAGCTCAAGGAGATGAAGGTGGCATCATCCCATTCTCCTAAAATCTGTGTCCATTTTGATGTCCTTCAGACATTCTGAAGACTTGTGTGTTAAATGAAGACTTTAAATTAGCATGAGTGAGTATGTGCCAATTCATTTTTAATGGAGTACAATGAAACTCCTACTTGTGTGTGTGTGACAGACTGTGTTTTGCAATCGACTGGTGCCCTGTCAAGGACTGGGATCTGTCCTACATCTGGTGAGGTCATGTCCCCAGTGTCCCTGTGCTGGGTAATCAGGCCCTGACAACAAATTTAAAGATGAAAAATGGACTTACATTGTAAGAAGTGACTTCGACTCATCAGTTGTTCATCTTGCAATATGTTACTTGGAGTTGTTACCTCTGAATACAAATGAAGAAAAGCAGAATATAAGTATTGTGAGGTGATTTATACTCGAGCTTTATAACACACTGGTGAGGCCTCATCTTGAGTACTGTGTGCAGTTTTGGTCTCAAGGCTACAAAACGGACATAGCAACACTAGAAAAGGTCCAGAGAAGAGCAACTAGGCTGATTCCAGGTTTACAGGGGATAAATTATGAGGAAAGATTACAAGAGCTGAACCTTTCAGTTCAAGAAAAAGGAGACATAATTGGAGTGTTTAAAATTATGAAGGGAATTAGTCCAGTGGATTAAGACAGTTATTTAAAATTAGTTCATCAAGAACATGGGGACACAGATGGAAACTTCATCCATCCATTATCCAACCCATTATATCCTAACTACAGGGTCTAGGGTAAATTTCACACAAGCGTTAGGAAGTTCTTCTTTACAAAGGGAACCATTCACACTTGGAGTAATGTGGTAGACAGCAAGACTTTAGGGACTTTCAAAACTCAACTCAATGTTATTTTAGAAGAATTCAATGGAGAGGACTGGCGAGCTTTGTTGGGCTGAATGGCCTGTTCTCGTTTAGTTTGTTCGAATGTTCTAATGAATCTCACATTTTTCAGCATGTTTTACGATGCACATTTTGTCAGAATTTAGAAATATTTCTTTTTATTTTTGTTATGTTTCACAATTGTCACAATTTCTTATGACCACCGTTGCTTTTCTAGAAACGTTGTGATGTTGCCAGCATGTGATTATCATGCTGCCGTAGTCTGTACATGATGTCATTTATTAACGGCCATTTAAGGATGACAGTGTGCTACATTCCTTGTTCAAATGACCAAATTAAACTAAATTCTGACAAGTTATGGAAAGAGTTGTAGACGCATTTTAACACTTATAGTCCATTTATTTTGTTCCAAATTCGGGGATGATTAGTTACATTAGATGTTTTCACACTCGCAGTCCTTTTGTTTTGTTCTGAATCAAGGGATGATTCTTTATTTTGCTTCAGTTTTCAGCTAGTTTGGTTGCATTTCAGGAGAACTCAACATCCTTTCAAGAGAACTGAACATACTAATAAACATTCCATGGACACATTGCGGAATTCTTGCACTGTAAAGAAACATTTTGTTTTTTCATAGGAAACCAAGCACAAAAGGTGCGAAAGGGACATGTTTCAGGTGAGTAAGTGTACAAAAGGAAGCAAGCTCTCCCGAGGGCATCCGCTGCTGTACTTCAGCTTTATGACAGTAGATGTGCCAGGTGAGTTTCATGTAACTCTACAATGCTGAATATTTACTCTCTGATACACACCATATGAACATAGCCTCTTAAATCATATGTCTGCTGTGTTAATTTTGAAATGTTTCATAAACATTCATTACATATGTCAGAGTTAGTGTGCCTTCTTTTGCGCATCATGCCCAAAACACGATCACATCGAAAGAACGCTCAACTGCGTACATCACTTTGTGGGGTAAGATTAGGGGGTTTGATCATTGGGTTCACAAGGCATTACTATTTGTTTCTCACCACATCTGTAAGTGTTGTGATCGACCAAATCACAAGTAAATTTACTCCTTTTCTTTTTCTTTTTCATATGCTCTATGATCATGAGTGAGGCATGTATGAACTCCTCGAATCAAGTGATAGGCTTGCTCTGATTGACTGGAAATTGTGTGGGTATACAAATTCTATCACATTTGTACCTATTTATGTTTACTGTTTTATTGTTTTAAATGCTGCATGTTAACCCTCGACTCATTACGCTGGAATGTGATTCCCTAACTACAGTATCTACAGCAGATTCTTAGCTTGACTACACAGCACGTACAACTTCATATACAGAGTACAGTGTTTTCTGTAGTTAGATTGGTCTCGTGTCAGATCACATTCATATCTCATGCATACCACACCACAACCTCCCTTTCCACAGGATCTCTGTAAGGGTGTTTTGTGTTCACATCTACCTAAACAAGCCAGAAATTAACTTTCTGGGAAATCACACCAGAGTTTGAAAAAATTGCAATAAACAAACTAAGTATGAAAACACCTTAAGACAGTCAGGACTTTTGTTTTTCTTTCTGGATTCATGTTTTGTTTTGTGTATTGAGTTTTGTCGCATTGCCTATTACTCTTCCCTGTTTAAACCAGACCCTGTTTTTACAACCACTCTTGTGTTGTGTTCTCAGTATGCTTTTATTTTGTGGTTCTTATACAATTTCCAGTTCTTCTGAGTTCTTTCGCTCATAACTGATTGATCATAAATCCAGTTTCAGCTCTACCCTGGTTTCTTTCCCTAATATCTAAAACTAGACGTCCCCACAGGCTCTGCCCACAGAGTAGTGAAACAGGACAGCGAGGAGGGCCCTGCCTGACTCCCCACTCCTGACGTCACGCTTCCCCCATCCCTCAGCCCGCAGCCTCTGTCTCAGATTAGTGTGAATATATTGCTTCTACAAGCGAACTATGATTCTTAGCGCAGTGGTTCTCAACCTGTGGGGCGGGCCCCACTAGGGGGGCGCGAAGTAACAAAAAGGGGGGCGCGAAGATGTGAAAAAAGAAAACAAGAATCAAAAATATGAAAAAAAACGTCTGTTGAAACCAAAACAAATTAACTTAAACTACATTCTGATATTAGAACAATAAATATAGAGTTAGATAAACGTCAATAAAAGTTAAGTAGGTATCTCTACATATAATCTTCATTTGGATCTTGATCTTTGTTTGTCCGCGAATGAATTAGAAGTAGAAGCACTAGATGGCAGTAGAGAGACAGCTAAAACATAAGCATTGCATTAAGAATCTCCTCCAGGCTTATACTACTGAAGACCATAGTACTCCAGTCACACCTCAAAACACAGACCTTCAAACTAAACAAATTGTTGTGCTTTAAATTAACTAAAGAGATCTTCATTTAGATCTTGATCTTTGTTTGTCCGCGAATTCCACGCATGCGTAGACCACCTTCCAGTTTAGTATGTTGTTGTTACTCACGGATGTCAACAATGTGCCGGAATAACGAAAGGGGTGGTGGACAGTGTTACGCTGGTTAGCTCCTGAGGCCTGGTTAGAGAATGAGATTGCCGAAGATAAAAGGTACGTGCCTACGTAACATATGAATAAAAGAAAGACAGTGGGTAAAATAAATGACAACGTAACAGCATGTTCCGGAAATTATTATTGTTACGTTGAAGCCAGCAAGTGCTGTGCATCTCACAGTTGTATAGTACCTTGCTCACATATCAGTGAAGTGATCCCTATTTATGCTTTAAAGAGCCTGGATACCTATGTGTCCCCCTTTTATAACCATTGCTCTGTGTATATTGCTTTACTCTTTGGATTGCCACAAAGCAACCTGCAAGATTGGAGAAAGGTTGAGAAGACATTGTGAGAGGAAACGATAGCGTCGTGAAAACGAGACGGACTGTGAACGGACAGAAGCAGAAATTCTCCCACACCACCACATAATTACTATTCGGACAGTGATTCTGAGTAGGCCGTTCCTATCAAATCAATGTCCAAGGGTTTTCTTTTGTAATTTTGTTTCCCTTATAAAAAATCATAATGCTGTGCGACGAAGGGCCCAGTTCACGACTGGCAGCCGCATTTAAACAGGGAGCCCTTCACAGACAACTTTAACACGCGCAACATAGTTGGGCTCACATGGCTAGTAATAAAATATGCATCTACATTTCAAAAAAATGTTAGGGGGGCGCAATTAAAACTGTTATGAAAACTCGGGTTGCAAATACTTAAAGGTTGAGAAACACTGTCTTAGCGAAATGAGAGAAGTCGCAAAATTAACTGGAATGTTCAAGCAGATTACAGAAAAAAACCCAATCTAAATCCGTTAAGTAGTTCTCTTGTGAAAAGCAAACAGACAGACATAGGATTTTATATACAGTATAGAGAGATATGCATAACTCACCCGATTCTACTGTTTTCACAAACTCCCAGCTCATTATCTTCTGCAGACATTTCTTCAGATCAGAAAGGTTCTTGCTTAATGTGTCAGGAAGTAAATCTTGATGGATGGCAGTTTCTGTCGGGTTTCCATCTTCAGGTTGTTCATGAAATGATGAAAACTTCTACATGTAAAGAACAGAGAGAAGAAAAACATCAGAGAAAACATCATTTTGAGGACTCCTGTGAGCCTCCCTTAATTTTGTTTGGAGACAGCCCTCATACCTGGAGGAAGTGGATGTGATCGTCCATCTTTGACAGTTGTTCCAGCTCAGAGTCTCTCCTCTTCAGCCCCTCAATCTCCCTCTCCAGTTGGTCTATGAGTTCTTCATTCATTCTTACCTCTCTCCTCTCGTGGTCTCTAATAAGCGCAGTCGCCTCTGACCTCAGCCTCTCAATGCTATGAATTAGAGATGTGAAGATCTTCTCACACTCCTGCACTTCTATCTCTGCTGACCTCTGAGGAGAAGTTAACAATATCTTTCATTAGCTTGTGGGGTTTAATGGTTTGAGGTGTCAGCACTGAAGGATATGAGGTTTTATCGAAGCCTTTGAAATTTTTGAAGACCTGAAGTAGGTCCCATGGAGTCTCTCATGACCTTAAGTCCTGGGATGCACCAGGGTGCTCTCCTCTGCACAGCTTCAAGTGCTGCTATGTCTTTTTTCTTGTTTGGTCACCAGAACTGCACACTATACTCCAGATGTGGTCTCACTAGTTCATTATTTAGTCTGAAAACACTGGGGACTCATTTTAAGGGTACACCACAGGCTGATTTTAATGTTACGCTGTCACTCACCCACCTGCCTGTAGACTGGAAGATCAGGGCTCAGAAAAAGGTCAGCAGCCACCATGAGCATCTTTAGATCCCAGGACAAGCTACCAAGATGTCGCAGTCCTTTCATAACCATTGAGGAAGGCACACAGGTGTCACCAGACTTGAGTAATTCTCTTTGTTTTCTTTATGTTCCAGCAGTCTAATAGCAATTAAATGGGTGTATTGCAGGTACCTCAACATCTTGACATTGTCTTGTCTTTGTTCTTTCTACATTCCCGCTGTTCCTAGTGTCACACACACCTTCAGGCAGCAGCCATATTCAAGACTCACCTTGAGTTGCAGTACAGCCTCTTTCATTTTCTTCACTTTATGAATTTTATCTTGGATTCGCTTTTTGACCCTTTTCTGTGTCACAGACATCTGATTCTGTGTGGAGAGATGGGAGATCACTGTGTTAACTTTGCCTAGACTTTCATCAGCCACAGGTAGAAAGAAGATGGCAGACACATGCACAAAGACACATTTCCTGTGTCAAATGCTCAAGCAAGCACATTATTCCTCCTAGCACCCCTGCAGGTGTCCCAACTGGGCTCTTACACAAAGACCACTGCCACCAAGCGTATGGGGGATAGACCCACTCCCAAGCTCCAGCTTCCTCTGGTCCCTCCATTATTTTATGTCAGCTGGGTACGATATGATCTTTCTGCCCAGCTGCCCAATTACGTTTCTCCCGGGCCTCCCATCCAGGTAATAAGCCATGCTCTTCCCTGGCTGGGATGCCCGTTCGTATATCACAGTGTGTTTGCATGTAGATATGCTGTATGAAAGGCTCATGAGCCATTACCGGCTACCATGAAGAGCATTTGTGTAGACCTCTGCCAGCAGCTCCCTCACACCATTGAGAGTTCTGCTGTGTGCAATCAGGCTAATCCTGTGAAGACGCAAGTTCTCTCAGTGCTTGGTTTCCATTTCAGTTCCGAGAAAACTTATACAGTTATGCTTGAAAGTTTGTGAACCCTTTAGAATGTTTTATATTTCTGCATAAATGTGACCTAAAACATCATCAGATTTTCACTCAAGTCCTAAAAGTAGATAAAGAGAAACCAGTCAAACAAATGAGACAAAAATATTATACTTGGTCATTTATTTATTAAGGAAAATGATCGAATATTACATATTTGTGCAATAACTGTAACTAAACGTTTCTGGTAACTTTTGATCATTCCTGCACACTGGCTTGGAGGAATTTTAGCCCATTCCTCCGAACAGAACAGCCTCAACTCTGGGATGTTGGTGGGTTTCCTCACATTAACTGCTCGCTTCAGGTCCTTCCACAACATTTCAATTGGATTAAGGTCAGGACTTTGACTTGGCCATTCCCAAACATTAACTTTATTCTTCTTTAACCATTCTTTAGTAGAACGACTTGTGTGCTTAGGGTCGTTGTCTTGCTGCATGACCCACCTTCTCTTGAGATTCAGTTGATGGACAGATGTCCTGACATTTTCCTTTAGAATTCTCTTATATAATTCAGAATTCATTGTTCCGTCAATGAAGGTAAGCCGTCCTGGCCCAGATGCAGCAAAACAGGCCCAAACCATGATACTACCACCACCATGTTTCACAGATGGGATAAGGTTCTTAGGCTGGAATGCAGTGTTTTCCTTTCTCCAAACATAACGCTTTTCATTTAAACCAAAATGTTCTATTCTGGTCTCATCCGTCCACAAAACATTCTTCCAATAGCCTTCTGGTTTGTCCACGTGATCTTTAGCAAACTGCAGACGAGCAGCAATGTTTTTTTTGGAGAGCAGTGGCTTTCTCCTTGCAACCCTGCCATGCACACCATTGTTGTTCAGTGTTCTCCTGATGGTGGACTCATGAACATGAACATTAGCCAATGTGAGAGAGGCCTTCAGTTGCTTAGAAGTTATCCTGGGGTCCTTTGTGACCTCGCTGACTATTACATGCCTTGCCTTTGTTGGTTGACCACTCCTTGGGAGGGTAACAATGGTCTTGAATTTCCTCCATTTGTACACAATCTGTCTGACTGTGGATTGGTGGAGTCCAAACTCTTTAGAGATGGTTTTCTAAACTTTTCCAGCCTGATGAGCATCAACAACTCTTTTTCTGAGGTCCTCAGAAATCTCCTTTGTTCATCCCATGATACACTTCCACAAACATGTGTTGTGAAGAGCAGACTTTGCTAGATCCCTGTTCTTTAAATAACACAGGTTGCCCACTCACACCTGATTGTCATCCCATTGATTGAAAACACCAGACTTGAATTTCATCTTCAAACTAACTGATCATCCTAGAGGTTCACATACTTTTGCCACTCACAAATATGTAATATTCGATCATTTTCTTCAATAAATAAATGACCAACTGTAATATTTTTGTTTAACTGGTTTCTCTTTATCTACTTTTAGGACTTGAGTGAAAATCTGATGATGTTTTAGGTCATATTTATGCAGAAATATAGAAAATTCTAAAGGGTTCACAAACTTTCAAGCACAACTGTAAACAGGTCGGGAGTATCTCAATCTACTCTCAGTCAAAAAATACCTGCAAACCTTTTTTATGATTACCCAGCTCCACTACCCAGTAACTATGGAGAATCTTAAAACAGGACAATCCCCCACATTCACAAGGAGTATTTTATACTGCAGTCTTCAAGAGGAGCGGAGCAAAAAAACAGTGACTCATATCTTCTTTGCATTTCTTTACTTGATCGACGCCTTTACTCAACATTTGACAGACTCAATTGGTTGCATTTCTTTTGTGTTTCCCAATTGGAGGGCAGGCAGGTTTAGTGACTTGCTTATAGTCACGGGATGTCAGTAGTGGGATTTGAATCCACCGCTTCAGGGTTTGAGGTCCAAATCCTTAACCACTACACTATGCTGCTTTGTTACATCAAGTCATTTAAGTCATTTTGAACCTTACTGACTTTATTTTGAACCTGCATCTAATTTGAATAAATCCTTGAACCGCAGAGACCTGGCATGGTGATGCAAAGCATGGCACCACTTCCTCACAAATGCAGTGTCCTGGAGTCAAGTCTCACATATGGATAGTTGAGCATGGAGTTTGAATTTTTCTCTGGGTTCCTCCCAACGTCCCAAAGACATGGAGGTTAATTGGCACTATATGAGTGTTTAGTGCCAGTGTGCCTGTGATGAACTGGCACCTCGGCCCCTGCCTTGTGACCAGTGCTGTCAGATTTCCCCCCTACACCATCTTGACTTGGATTAAGTTGAAATGCCTGAGAGGCCTGCCACCAGCACCAAACCCTGAGGTCCTCCATACCTGCTTCTCTGCTCTCTCCGTCTCCGGCTCCACCAGCTCATGGTTCTTGTGCTTTACCGCGACACACAGCAAGCAGACACACGTGTGATCCGTCCTGCAGTAAAGCTGCACCTCCGTCTTGTGCTCCGGACAGAGTCTCTCCTGCAGGTTTCCAGCTGGCGCTTCCAGCTTGTGCGCTCTAAATGCCTCTGACTCCCGGTGAGGCAGGATGTGAGCCTCACAGTAGGAGACCAGGCAGGTGAAGCAGGATGCCACTGCCTTCTTCTTCTTCCTCCTTGGACACACGTCACACACCACATCTCCAGGTCCCGCGTCAGAGTCTGACGGAGAATTGCTGACCTTCTCACTCTTTAATTTTTCCAAAACCTCAGCCAGCAGTGTATTTTTACAGAGGGCAGGCCTCAAGGAAAAGTACTCCCTGCACTGAGGGCAGCTGTGCACTCCACACTGATCCCAGTACTCTTGAATGCACTCCACGCAGTAATTGTGTCCACAGGGGAGGGTTACCGGGTTCTTCAGGACCTCCAGACACACAGAGCAGCAAAACTGATCGAGTGACTCAGGATCCTGGGCTTCCATCGTTGTCTCTCTCTCTCACTGATTTCAAGCTGAAAACATGGAGTGCAGAGGAGACTTCCCTGTATGCGTTGTGTAAGGAGGAGTTTGACAGTAAGCCCTGCAGCTATGATGTCCTTACAGCCGATTGGCTCCGAGACGAGGAAGTGGAAACAAAAATCCAAACAAAGAAACAAAACGCAGAAGAAAATACCTAGAGACGGGCGGAGTAGGCCTCGAAGTGTAGGCCAGGCGTTCTGATCTCACTTATGGTCCACGATTGAAGAGGAGATTTTCATTTTTCATTATCCACCTCTTAGGTAAATGCAATTTGTTATTATTGGGTTATGCCAGCATGCTTTGTTAATGTGTCAGCATCTTGACACTTTGAATAAATCATACATAGCATTCTCAAACCATGCAATTCAGGGTTGTGGGAGTCTGGAGTCTACACTAGAAGCATTGGGCCAAGATGAAATCTCGGGGTCCTCTCTCTTACACACACACACACACACACACACACACACACACACACACTTACTACAGACAGATTTGAGCTGCCAGTGCCCCTAGTATGAGCTATGATGTACAAGAAAAATCAGAATACTTGGGGGAAAAAAATAAAGCAGACACTGGGGGACATGCAGACCCTCTAGATGCAGTGCTCAGGTCAAGGTGGGAGCCACACCTGTGGGACTGTGAGGCCAGGGTGCTACACACTGCACCACCAAGCCATCCATGACACTTGGGATTTCAAAAAAATGTGAGAAATGCACTACACCCTTGAAATATTTCACCAAGACAATATGCAGCGGCAAATGCTTACCATGTATATACTGTACATACCCTACCTGTCAAAGGTTTGGACATTTCCAGAAATGTTCATGTTTTTGGTAGAAATTGAAACTTTTTTTTTAATTCAACACAATTAAATTGATGTAAAATACAGCCAAAACATTACCAGTGTTGCTAATGGCTTCTTGAAATGACTGACTTTTAATGTATTATTCACATAAGCCTCATTTTCATCAGCCATTCCTTCATAGTCCTAATGGTCAACTCGCTTAGCTTATACTTAACCCTATCGGCCCTGACATCCTATTACTAATACATTAATATGCAGCCATTTTTGTAAAGCACAAGTATGTTTGCAGCCATTGGAACTGGGCATGCTGCTATTAGCACAGACTGGAGAGACTGGCATACAGTCCACAAAACATGGAAGTGAAAATGGACCACATACTGTAGTAAATAGCTCCACTTTCAATTTTATTTCCTCAAGAAGATTGAAATATTTGGCAGCTATTTATAATAATAGTGATATATATATATTTTTTTTTCATGCTTCAGCTTCCTAGACATCCCAAAGGTAGAATATTTCACAAATATCTCACATATCTCTCTGAAGCTAAGGATCTGTGCTTGTATCCAGAAGGTTGCCGGTTCGAATCCCCGTCACTGCCAAAAGAGATACTACTCTGCTGGACCCTTGAGCAAGACCCTTAACCTGTAATTGCTCTAGGAGCGCTGTACAATGGCTGACCCTGCGCTCTGACTCCAAGGGGTATGCGAAAAGTAACAAATTCCTAATACAAGAAATTGTATAAGGTGAAATAAAAAAAAAAAAATCCCATAAAAACAGAAAATCCAGGGCCAAAAGGGTTAAATAGTGTAACCACAAGGGGGCACCACTGAGCCCCAAACTACAGACCCAGTAATTCCCATCACAGCCATCTGAGTCTGTATGGGGAGACAGGAGATTACTGTGTTAACTTCACACACACTGTCAGCAGCCACAGGTAGAAGATGGCGGAAGATCCACAAAGATACTCGGGTATCTCAGGTGATTGCATTATTCCTTCTCATCGCTGAAATAATCAGTTCTCAGTTTTTCAGAAATTGATACATTTATGTTGATGAGCTGAACGCACAGTGCTAAGCTCCAGCAGCACAACCTCGGGAGCAGTCTTGGGGGTAACACATTAAAAGTAGATTAGTCCGATTACTATTCAAAGTTGTAACAATTCGTCCCGTGGGAAGAATTGTTGCAAAGTAACAAGTAACAAGTAACCTAATGCAATACTTCTTTTTTTTTTTTTATTAATTTTATTGCATTCCATACAAATCAATCAAGTTTTACATAAAGAAAATTTGAGTTAAGAACAAATCGATCCCCACCCCTAAGAGAGAGAGTAAGCCAAACAGCATGAAATTTAAGACCTGTAAACATACCTAAATTAATAGATTCTCTGTGCTTTATGAGATTATTTTAAAATATTACTGATTAGATCCTGCCATGTTTTGAAAAAAGTCTGTACGGATCCTCTAACTGAGTATTTGATTTTTTCCAATTTCAAATAGTATAACACATCAGTTTCCCACTGACTTAAAAGAGGAGAGTTTGGGTTCTTCAAGTTTAGCAGAATAAGTCTGCGTGCCAAAAGTGTAGTGAATGCAATCACAGTTTTTTTGTCCTTCTCCACTTTAAACCCATCTGGAAGAACCCCAAACTGCTGTTAAAGGGGTTAGGAGGGATTGTGACCCCAAGGCTGTCTGAAAGGTAATTAAAATTTTTTTGTCCAGAATAATGTTAATTTGGTGCAGGCCCAGAACATGTGACCCAGTGAGGCTGGGACTTGGTTGCAACGTTCGCAGGTTGGATCATGCCCTGGGAACATTTTGGAGAGTTTTAGTCGAGACAGATGTGCTCTTTTATTGAAGTAAAAATATCTGTGTTATTATTAGCAGCACTGGGTGGAGGCATGAAGCAAACGTACCAATATGAACAGGCAAGGAGACAAAAGACAAGCAGACAAAAGTGAGCTGTTTGCCATCCAGCAACAGAAACTTATTAATGAAGTATCAGTTGAGTTTTAAACCAGCAATTTGCTGCGTTGAAACAGTGGATGAGGTGATGCAGCGTTCATATCATGAATCATCAGTGGCTCAGGTAGAGGATGTAAAAAGGAGATGGATGTTATTTATGTCACAGCACATGAAGGACTAAACGTATTTATAAAACACAAGAAAATGACCACTTTTGGATTTGTTTTTGGCCAATTTTTGGAGGCTTATATATGGGCTTAGAATTTAATAATGAATGCTGTTCAGTCAAATGTGCAGTTTATAATACAAAAGAAGAAAATGTAGCACACTGTTTGTAATGTAGTATATTTTAAAATAGATAGATAGATAGATAGATAGATAGATAGATAGATAGATAGATAGATAGATAGACCTTAATAAAAGTCCAAATGGCTGTGTACCTTCTATGTCTCTGTTATGTATTACGCCATTTTATGGTGATGCACTTTATTACTACATGCATTACAAAACACATTCCAATAGATGGTACATAGATAGATTTAAGTATAGTAGGCAGGATATATAGATAGAAAAGGTGCTATATAATAGATAGATAAGGCTTTATATCACATAGATAGATAGATAGATAGATAGATAGATAGATGTCTCATATAATCAGTGGACTGGTGCCATTAATACACCTTAAGGATGAATTCACCCAGTATAGCATTAGATTAAAGCGCTCTGATAACTGGCAATATGTATTTTGATTTATTTTTTTTATCCTACTCTTAGTATTTCTATTTGATGTATTCTGTATGCCTGTACAGTACTCTATTTGTTTGTTGATTTAAAGTTAGAATATTTTTTTTTTTTTTTTTTTTGCTCACATTAGTCATTTAGGTCTGTTGTGTAGTCGTACTCAGTCCTGTATTGTTGCTGCATGTTTATTCAGAAGTAGATCATACATTTTAATCTTTTTTGTTGTATTATAAGTCATAGTGACAGTAGATTAAATGACAGAACTGTACAGGGTTGCCCAGCTGACATTGGACTGCAAGAAGCAAGCCCCCCATTAGAGTGGAAGCAGGCACGATGAGGGTCTCACTACCAACTGAGCACTTTTACATGTTACTGTACTTAATAGAAACACGCAGGCCACGGCCTTCCCAGTCAATGTGATTTTTTTTTTTTTTAGAAAAATCAATAATCAGAAGACAGAAACGCTAAAAGAATATCACAGACCACTGACCAAACACTACTGTTGTGGTCCAGCATTCCGATGGGCTGTTAGTGGCCCACTTTGACCATTTATTCCTGAAAGTTTGCAGTAATTTGATTTGCAGGTCTGTCTCTGTCACGTTTTCATGTCCCCCATATGTCTGTTTGGCTTTTTGTACCACACTGGTGTGACATGCCGGTCATTTTAAGTGTCCCTTCAAACTGGAACAGCACATCTGACTGCAGGTGTCATCTGGCTGTCCTGTCCGTGACTGCTGAATGGACAAGTTTTGGTGCTTTTGATGCTGAGTGGGAGGGAATAAGCAGGACAAAAATAATTTAAGTATTCGATAAAGCAAATACACTAATAATCATTCACAATGCATTAGATAAAATGCTGAATTTTTCTTGATTTTAAATTGAGACGTGTCTTTTGATGTGATTTACACATGAAGTGATGACACTCCCAGACCATATAACACAAAGATTGTTTTTTAAAACAGGAAAGTATTTGCTATTTTCTAATTCCAGATTTTGGGATGAACTTGTCCTGCGTCCTGTGTAAATGTTTTTAAAGAGGCTCCACTGCTCTTTGCTCTCTGTCTTCACATCTAAATGCTTATTGTTTCTCCTCACTCTTCCAAAACACTGAGAATTGAATGATATGTTGGTCACCTGACCCCAGTGGTCCAATCACATGCACTCCCTCAATTCTATCTGATTATTACAAACTGCAGACAGGCTCCCCCCTCACTGATGGCTTATTAAACAGTTGCTGATTACGTTAGTTAATTAGTTCATATTAGTAAATTAAATTGGTGACTGCATTGGGGGTCTATAACACACTCCTAAAATAAGGCCTCATCCCTGAATGCTTTCCAGACAAAGTCAGATGACCTCACTAAGGTGGGCTCATCGTCCAAATGAAGAGGCCTTGAGTTTAAATTATGTTTGACAAAATGAGCAACACCCCCCCATGTTAAACGTCTGCCCCTCCATGTCCTGCTCATCCCATCAGGATTCAGTTATTGCGGTAATAACATCATTATGCTTAGCTACATATTATTACAATTGATTTATTTTACTCTCATTATTGATAGCATTCAGCTAAGCATTTTTAATGTGTTACTTATTTGAGTTTTGCACTTTAACCTTGGGTTGGAATTTATGTTACTATGCATTCTTATTTCACTGCCGTTCATGTTAGAGAATTTAAATACAATATGACATCATAAACCTTCTGAAATACAACAAGCAGATCTGCATGTGCAACACAATCAAGTCAAGGCTGCACAGTAAACACACTCTATAAACAGAAATGATAGGAAAATAATGATTTACATTAATATTATATTTTATTTTTAGCAATTAAAATAATTTTACTATATAAACAACATATAGCGTTACTTAAATAATATTGTTTTTTTATATAGAATGACAATTGCATCTTAGCAAGACCTTTTACATTTAATAAAATAATAGCAAACACAAAGGCCTGATAGTGAGGCCTTCTAATATGGCAGTCATCATGGAGAGAATTTCTCAAAGCCTAAACTTTTATAAACATGAAACAAATGGCTTTAGTGGAGACAGTATGGTGATTATAAGCAAATGATTTTAATTCTTAGAATGTTAATGTGGAGAATAAACTGTAGAGTAATAAATGGCTTTATTTTAACTTGCAGTATTAGGTGTGTAGTGAGAAGTCAAGCAAAGTGACCCCTTTTATTGGCTAACTGAGCAGATTACAATATGAAGGCTTTGGAGGCAACTCAGGCCCCTTCTTCAGGCAAGATATGTATGTGTGATATGATAATGTATGTGTGATATGTATTGATAATATCTGCCTGAAGAAGGGGCCTGAGTTGCCCTTGCATATTGTAATCTTTTTAGTTAGCCAATAGAAGGAGTCATTCTGCTTGACTTCTCAGCCCATTCATAATGGCTAACACGGTACAACACCCTAGTATTACAGTATTAGGTGTGCAAAAGAAATAAAGTTGTCATTGTCTCCATATCTTTGTATATTTTTCACAACATTATGGAATTTTGCTTTTAAATCATGTGACACAGGGTGGCATGTTGGCACAGTTGTAGCACTGCTGCCTCGCAGTAAGGTGACCAGGTTTGCCATTTGCATGTTCTCCCCTTGTCTGTGTGGGTGTCCTCCAGGTGCACCAGTTTCCTTCCACTGTGCAAAGACATGCAAGTTAGGTGAACTGGTGATGCTAAATTGGGCCTTGTGTGTGTTTGTGTGTGTTTGCCCAACGATAGACTGGCATGCTGCCCAGGGCTTGTTCCTGCCTTGTGTCCAATGCTAGCTGAGATAGGCTCCAGCTCTATATGAGACCCTGGTCTGGATTAAGTGAGTCACAAAATGACATGTCATCATGTGACACAGCTGTGTAGATTATATTAATCAGAAACTCTGATCTTATCCAATGTGTGTGTGTGTGTCAATGCCTGGTATTGACAGGCATCCCATTTGGGTTTGGTTTCTGCCCTGCTTGCCATGCTGTGAGGGTAGGCTCCTGTACCTTTGCTCCTGAACTGTACTAAGAGGCCTTTAAAAGTAAATACATGGATGAATAGACGGATTTCTTTTGCTGATCACTTGGGCAGAATGGTGCTTGCTGGGTGGTCGTCACTGCTTTACAGATCTACCACACCTAACTGTTGTACATGTGAACTCTGCATGTTCTCCCTGTGCGGAAAATTTGTCCTCCTGTTACAAAAATACAGGCAGGTTAAGTTGATTTATGATTCATAATTGGCCCCAGTATGTGAATGAGTTGGTCACGCATTAGACTGTCACCTTAATAATAATAATAATAATAATAATAATAATAATAATAATAATAATAATAATACATCTTATTTATATAGCGCCTTTCCCATGCTCATGGCACTTGTCCAAGATTTGGCTGTCTGACCCTGAATTGGATTAAGTGGATTTGAGAGCAAATTATGTGTTATGTCAGTTGTCTGAGAGTGTCAGTAAGTTACCAATAAATAAATAAATACATCATAGTATTCTTAAAAGTAAAAGAAAGATGAAACACAGTTTTGGGGGAAAAAAAGAATAAAAAAAAGATCTTTACATTACTAACACTTGAAATTATAATATACAGTAGATGTTTTTGCCCAATAATTTCTGCACTGGAAATCCACATTCAGTTTATAAAAGCTGTATATAGCGCCTTTCATAGCGATTACAAATTGTGTTACAAATCACTTAACATAATACAGATATGTATGTTTGGAAAATTAAAACAGATATACTTAAATTGATAACTATATGTTTGATTAAATGGAAAATTGGTAAGGTTTTACGATGAAGAAAACTTAAACTTAAATAACGTTTCCCGATTGACTTCCATATAGGGGGCGCTCCAACGGTAAATAGCAGCTCTGAAGCCGTCTTCCGAAGCACTATCCTCTGCAGAACCTTGCCGGAAGTGCCGGTTAACAACGCGTTTTCAAGTTACAAAGATCCCTGTATTTATTTCTTATAAAACACAAAAAACCCGCGGATAAAAATGTTTTTGGGGAATATATGTGTCAAATCAAAATAGATTTAAGCACCCTTGTTTGTTTTTAAAAGAATAAAAATCGTTAGAAAGCAGTTTTCAAACGCTCACGTTTTGTACATAGGAAACCCCATTAGAAAACAAAAATATTAATAACTTAAAAATATAAAACGAAATTCAATGCCGTTTGGAAGACTGAAACGTGTCGATATTCTGTACAAACTGTGAAAAAAATCAAAACAATAGGTGAGGTGGAGCACGAGATTTTAATATGTTATTTAAAGACCTCTAAGCAAGCGCACTTTGGGTGACAGGTCCATCAGAAAGCTAAGACCTTGGCATTTTTTGGAGCAACACATTTGGCAATTTTAAAGGTTGTTGACTTCTTAGATAATTATGTGTCGATTAATAATCGTATGTCTTCCCCCCAGATACCTTCAATTTTTTTCATGTTTTATGGCCAAGACAACAGGTAGGGAAGTTTTGTACCTTCAGCACTACAAAATGGCAAATAAAAAAGAAAAAAGAAAAAATTCTGGAAAAAAGTGGTCATTACGTCGAAGAGCAGATTAACATAAATGCAAACAATGCAACTCCTGCTCTGAAAAACAAATTTAGCAATTTTTATGTGGAAAAAGAGAGAAGGGTGCAAAACAGTCCTACCGTGCATCTATAGATGGACAGAGAGATTTTTGTATAGTAGGCAGGATAGATAGATAGAAAAGGCACTATAGATAGATAGATAGATAGATAGATAGATAGATAGATAGATAGATAGATAGATAGATAGATAGATAGATAG
>JANRMT010049829.1:24634845-24737601 GCA_026402145.1 Polypterus bichir lapradei | reverse complement strand
TAGATAGATAGATAGATAGATAGATAGATAGATAGATAGATAGATAGGATCAATATTATTATCTTATATTATTGCTAGCCATGACTGTTAACTCCTCTGAATTACTTGATCAATTATATAGTATTTTTGATTGGATTGATTTGTTTTTTTCAATCTTTTTATACGACAGTGTGTGTCTGATGTGTAATAAACTCTATTAATGTAATACATACAGTGCCCTCCACAATGTTTGGAACAAAGACACATTTTTTTCTTTGATTTCCCCCTCTGCTCCACTCTTTAAAAATTCTAAATCAAACAGTTCAGACATTGTGATTAAAGTGCACATTGCAGACCTTCATTTAAGGGGATTTGCGTACACTTTGGTCCCAAAATGTAGAGATGACAACACTTTTTATACACAATCCCCCCATTTCAAGGCACCATAATGTTTGGCACAATTGGCGTCACAGGTGTTTGCGATTATCCGTCAGGTGAGTTTCATTTCTTCATCACTCATCGCTAAATAAGATGAACACCTGTCTGAGTGTTGGTTCTTCACCTCTGATGCCAGAGTAGACTATCTGCTCCCTTAAATCAGAATGGTTGGATATAGGCAATGAATGGAAGGATGTTTGGTAATGCAAACAGGTAAAAAATTAGTTAAAAGCTTTTATCTGTAAATGTTTTTTGTTCATTTTTATAACTGAATTATTTTCATATCCAGAAAGGTATGCGCTAGATATCTTCAATGGAGTGGCTGTACTGATTCTTGGGAGTTATACTCCAGTCGTCAACAGTTGTGTCAGTGTAATGCCTTTGGTTCATGAGAGTCATAACCCAATCATCAACACCAGAGATGGTGTTCTGCACTGGATTCTGAAGAGACATGCCATAATCACAATTTCTGAGTGATCAAAGTGATGCGCCAGTTATTACTGATGGAGTTGGTATGATGTGCTGAAATCTTGAGAGTTTTGTCCATATCACAAATTTTAGAGTTAATCTGAAACACAGAATCCTTTTAACTTCTATCCTAATCATTATTAAAGAATTCCGTGTGCTGCATTGCATTCTCGAGAGTCTTACCCCATAAGTCATTAGTCGGACAAGTCCAGCTGGCAGATTCTAATGCTTGAGTCAATTCCAATCCTAAATCCTGGGTAAAGAGGCTCACTGAAGGAGGCCTTGAACCTGTACAGTAGGGTCATGTTATCTGAGACATTATAAAATGAGAGAACGCCAGTGGGACAATTCAGATGCACTCCTATTTTTGAGCAGAATGGGGCCATGATTATTGTTTCCTTGTTATTGTGCCACATGGAGTACCGAGAATCCAAGCAGCACAAACACCAGGATCTGTCGTTGCGTCCAAGGCAGCACACATCGCCGTATCCTTTCCTGCAGAGTCCTTTGTATGCAACTCCAATTTCCGCTCTCCTGCCACTCCACTCCACCTCCCAGTAGCAGCGACTCCCAATCAGACCTTCTGTGCAGAGTACTTGGAGCCACCAGTCAAATCTGTCAGTGTGATTGGGGTACGGGCTCTCTGTCTTACTATACGTCACCTTCCTGTTCTCTTCAGATAGATGGAGATTTGTATGTACTGTGTTAGGGTCCAACGTGAGCCGGCAGGAATCTAAATAGAGAAAAGTGAAAAGAAAAGAAAATCAAATTGAAAGTCTTATCTAAGAAAACAGAAAACACACCGAAATTTGGTCCTATTAGTAGGCTTTGTAGCACATAATCCAAATGGCATAACTGAAAAAATGTTCTATGGCTCTCCATTTAAACTACCAGCCGATGAGGTATCTTACGATGATGGTCACAATTTAGTTAAAATCTTACCAAAGTAGCTCCATACACATTGATCATGTATGCAAATAATGGAGTGCTACTATACAATCAATGTGGAGAACTGCTTTACTGTGCCAAGAGCGAAACTCATAGATGGTGGTCGAACAACAGAGAGCGATACTTGCCAAATTTTAACGAAAGTTTTAATGTAAGCCTATTTCAGAGATGATTAAAGTTTGAATCAAATCTGCCTTTAACGACGCATCCAAGAGCTGCAGTCCCGTTGCTGTTCAGATTTTTTAATTTTACTTTGCCGCTTGGTGTTTTTATGCTATGCCAGTTTGAGTGATATTACTGTTATCTACAGTATAGTGTAGCCTATGATTTCTATATGGGGATATAAAAGGTCACCCATAATAGTTATGGCTTATGTAGGTCATCAATTAAAAACAAACATCATAATATAAAAAAGCAGTATAATGACCCGGTGGGTGCGGGAGACGGCGGAGTAGAATTAGCCTCTACACTGATTGCTTGTGAGTAGCCCTAAAAAGGACCATTTGGTGTCTATACTGTTTCTGCCCGCCAGTCAGATGTTCAGCAGTGAAACATGCTCCCAGCTTCTTTGACCCTTCATGCACACCACCCAGCTCCACCTCACCTCTTTACCCAGGTTCTGAGGCAACCCATATATCACACTATCCCCTGACAATGTGAGCCAACCCAAGGCCAGGATCCACATCCATGGCTCATTGATAGCTGTGCATCCAAGCAAATGGGATTTAGCAGCTAGGAAATGTGATTAAAGTGGTCTTCTAAGTGTTAAACCGTCCCACCCACTGTTACCTGCTACTCATGGTTTGCTTTATAGCTGGTGTCACACATGTGTGATTTGGGGGCAGCCAACGGGCCCAGCAGAATATGAGAAGACACGGGATGGAAGTGCAGAACAGCATATTAATGCCTTTCTTTTGTCCTCAACAGAAAGCACAAAGACCCGAAGTCTGAAAATGTAGAATAGAACGTACCGCAGATGACCTCACGACAATAAAGCCCAACACACTTCCACGTCCACTAACAGTCCTCCCGTGATGATTTCATTTCTGGTCCCTCTCTGGTGACCTCAGTTCCAGCTCCAGAAGATGACATCACCTCCACTCCACTTCGTTTACGTCACCCTCATTTCCTCTACATCTGTTATTCTTCCGGTTCCGCCTCCATAAAACCTCCTTCTGGCAACAACTCAGTGTCTTATGTGTATTTTCTATGCAATGACCGGTACTTCTAAGCCATTTTTACAGCTTGAGCGGTACACAGTATATGGGGATGGTTTCGCCAACCCTTAATAGATTCTGTCTGTGTTTTGTTGTTCACACTGGTTTCTACAGGTATTCCTGTCCTGTAAGACAGTATGCCACCACCAGCAAAACGTGTCCCTCTGGGATCCAGACCCTGAGGCAATGCAATATCATCGGGTCAGTTGTACTGAGTCAGTGCTTGCAAGTCAGAGTCTGCATTGTTTCAAAAAATTCCACTCCCTCATCCCCAGCCCAGCGGGTTACAAATGTAGGCATTGCAAGCAATCATTGCTTCCATCCCAACTGACTGGAAAACAGAACTTGTCATCCCTATCTGGAAAGGGAATGGTGATCACCTGGATTGTGACAACTACAGGGGGATAACACTGCTCTCGGTGCCAGATAAGGTTCATGCTAGAATCATCCTCAGTAGGATCCATGATCACTTGCTCACCTACCAGCGACCAAAGCGGTCTGGTTTTACTTCTAAGAGGTCCACCATCGACTGCATCCTGCAACTGAAGGTTTTCATTGAGCGCAAATGCAAATATCAGCAGAGTTTCTTTGCAGCCTTTGTTGATTTTCGTAAAGCGTTCGACTCAGTTGATCGAGGTGCCCTGTGGGACATCCTGAGACTCCGCAGGATCCCCCTGAAGTTGCAAGATATCATGGCTGGCCTGTATGCTGGTACTGTGAGTGCTGTGCAGCGTGGAGGCAGTACCTCTGTGTTTTTCCCAGTTGATTCTGGGGTACGTCAGTGGTGTGTTCTGCTCCTACTCTGTTCAATGCTTGTATGGACTGGGTGTTGGGCAAGGTCGTGGGGTCCAGTGGCTGTGGGGCATCTGTTGCTGAAGAAAGATTCACGGATCTTGACTTTGCTGACGATGCTGTGATCTTCGAGGAGTCAATGGAGGCTCTGATAGGGGCTCTCGAGAGACTGAGCGAGGAGTCTGAGTGTCTGGGCTTGCGAGTGTCCTGGATAAAAACCAAGATCCAGGCCTTTAATGACCTCTTGTGCACGCCCATCAGCAGTGTGTTTGTCTGCGGAGAGAGTGTCAACCTCGTTGAGAGGTTTACTTACCTTGGCAGTGACATCCATTTCTCTGGTGACTCTTCCTGTGAAGTCCTTAGATGGATTGGGAGAGCATGGGGGGTCATGAGGCTGCTGAAAAGGGGTGTGTAGCCATCCCGATATCTATGCAAAAGGACGAAGGTCCAAGTCTTTAGAGTCCTGATGGTTGTCAGACATGGACGCTATCCAGTGAATTGAGACAAAGATTGGATTCCTTGGGTACCGCTGGTTTAACTTTGTATTGCTCACAGAGTCCCGAATAAGGAACATTAACTGCATTGTGAGGGACCATCAGTTGCAGCACTACGGCTATGTGGCGCGATTCCCCAAGGGTGATCCAGCTCGCAGGATCCTCATTGTTGAGGACCCAAGTGGCTGGACCAGGCCAAGAGAATGCTCATGTAACACCTGGTTGTGACAGATAGAGTGTCATTTCTGGGAGGTGGGACTGGACCGTGTGTCTGCCTAGGGGGTTGCCAACCAGGATCCCAAACTGTTTTGTCATGTGGTGGGTGCAACGCACTGTACCAGTGCATGTTTCCCAATCTGACCTGACCTCATCCCCATCTATCTAGTTCATCAAAATGGTAGAGCTGACCCCATTGTCACCATACACAAACTCAGGAGGCCTTATCCAAACCAGACCAGTCACCTCATCATTTATTTCAGACTGCCTAACTTGGTAAAGCTGCACCAACTATAGGATAAACAGCTCAATTACAGCCTGTGTTTACTCCTCACCCAGGGTTGTGCCCAGTGCCATTGGAATAGCCTATATATATTCCCACAACTCTGAAGAGGATCAAGCAGATATGAAAATGAATGGATGGATGGATAGATGGGTGGAAGTAGAGTCTGTGATGAAACCTTGAATTTAGAATTCTCAATATAAAAACAAATTTAACTTACTTTTTAAAAGGCTACTTCTGGTGATCAGTTCCTGCAGGACGTAAACTGGATCTTCAGTACCTGATGGAAAATGTACAAACTGAATGTGAAAATTGCTAAAGATGAGCAATAATCAACTTGAAAGTTGGGGCCTATGGAGGAGCAAAACTGGCAGGTCTCTATAAACTGATAATAGAGTCCATTTCGCAGATAAACCAACTAAATAAGTTTTAGGAGTTTCTGGATATGTTAAAGATTTTTTTTTTTGATAGAAAACAAGGAATGCTGCTCCCTAAAGCCTTTTTCACACTTCCATGTTTACCTGAGTTCTTTTCTGCACCTCAGTAATGTGCGTAATTGGTACCACACTGGTAAAGTCAGTGCTATTTATACCCCTCGTTCACGTCACCATAAAGAAGAGAAGTACAATTAATTAAAATGTGACATGCTATATATTTTCCACATGAAGATATATTAAAACACTCCATTATACATATTACTGTGCTTTCTTCACAGCAAAACTCCGTTCACGGAAAGATGCCGCTGCCAAAGTGCTTCCCTCTGTTATCTAGTGATTGCCTTATCCTAGCTGAGGATATGCACACTTCTGATGTTTTTTTCCCCACTGGATATCCATATTTAAATAGTAAATGACAGACACATGCATGTGGAATTCACGCAGAAAATATTTCCAGACAGGACCTAAATATTTTTTTCTTATGTGAATTGCATGAATTTCGTCTGAACTGAAACATAATTTATTTTGCATATTTTTTGAGTTTTGCTGTGAATTTCATGTGAATTGTTTCCCATCCGTCCATTATCCAACCCGTTATATACTAACTAGGAAACAAACCCCGGGCAAGGCGCCAGCCCACTGCAGGGCGCACACGCACACCAAGCACACACTAGGGGCAATTTAGAATTGCCAATGCACCTAACCTGCATGTCTTTGGACTGTGGGAGGAAACCGGAACACCACACAGACAAGGGGAGAACATGTAAACTCAATGCAGGGAGGACCCAGGAAGCAAGCCTGGGTCTCCTAACTGCGAGGCAGCAGCGCTACCCACTGTGCCACCATGCCACCCGTGAATTGTTTTGCTCATCGCTATTAGTCCTTTCTCTTAGTCATTGAGTGACCTTCTTGTAGAGTTCTGAAGTGAAAGGTACTACGTAAAACAATTGGGATGGGTCTCCCCTAGACTTTCTCGTATACTCAGATATGGGGATGGATATTTGAGGACTAAACTGTAAGACAATGATATTCTTATATTATGTACATTAAAGAACAATGAACAACAAATCAAATCAAATTAATAATATATTGAACAATTATTATAAAAGTAAAGTTGAATAAATCAAACTCTGTGGCTGCATGAATAAAAAAGTACCACTTCCGGTTAGCAAAAATAGCTCAAAAGTTGATAGAAATCTACATTTGTACCTAATACTTGTTTGCAAAATTTGGTTGACCTAACTGAAAGCGTACTCAAGTTATTATGTTTACATACACACGCACACACTCACACGCACACACACACACACACACACAGACATGATTCAAAAAATGGTATTTTCAGACTCAGGGGGATCTAAAACATCGAGATTAATCAAAATCTCGAAATCAGATTTTTGGACAATTACAATACCTTCCCTAAGAGAAAGAAAATCAGACTCAGGGAGGTCCAAAATTCGAGATTCATCAAAATCTCAAGGTTGAAGTTTTGGACGATTACAATACTATACTTCATATACAAGAAAGTAAAAAGGTTGTCTGCTTGTTCACCTGATAGTCCAGCCTTGCCCACTCTAAAAATCGGTGCACCCAGATACCTAACCAGGATGAACAAATCTGACTCACCATTAACTTTCACTAACTGCCTGCTGCTGATCTCCTGCAGACTCTTCTTCAGATCAGACAGATCTTTCCTCAGAGATTTAGGAAGCAACTCTTTATTGACAGTGATGTGAGGTGGGGCTCCATCTCCTGGAGGCCAAGTGAGAGCCGAGAACTTCTATATGAAGAAAGCAAATAGAAAAGGAAAAGCAGAAACATGTCAGGGTGAGAGAAAGGTCAGTTTTCTGGTGTCCTTCAGATTTGCTGTGATGCTGTTGTGTTACCTGGAGGAAGTGAATATGGTCGTCTGTCTGCGAAAACTTAGTCAGCTCAGCATCCTTTCTCGTCAGCTCCTCTATCTCCTTCTCCATTCGCTCTATGTGCTCCTCAGTCCTTCTCACTTCCTTCCTCTCATGTTCTCTAATCAGTTTAGTCACCTCTGACTTCAGCCTGTCGATGGACTGAACAAGTAAACTGAAGACCCCCTCTTGTTCCTGCACGTTTGTTTCTGCAACACACTAAGCAGAAGTATGTATTTTAGCACTACATGATATTAAGTACATCACGAGATAACTTATTTATAGACAGTGTTGGATCACGGGTTTGAAACTTTAGCAACATGTTACAGCAATGGTATCATTTGACTTGAGTCAATTGCTCTTCACATCCAGGGCATTTTTTTTGATCCCTCATTTTAATTTTTTTCAATTTTGTATTGAGGGTTCTTTCATAACTAAGAGTTATGTGTTAGTTAGAATTACTAGACCTTCAATGAGATTGCCCGATTATTTATTTCTTGGATCTCCATTTTTCATCTCAAGATCATGGAGAGCCAGTCTGCTCCTTCCTCAAGAGGACTGAAAGCAAGCAGGAATCCACCTTGGAAGAGCCACCAGTCAATTGCAGAGCGCACTCATGCACACTCCTGTTCTCACTCTTACTAC
Source organism: Polypterus bichir lapradei (assembly GCA_026402145.1). Lineage (NCBI taxonomy): Eukaryota > Metazoa > Chordata > Cladistia > Polypteriformes > Polypteridae > Polypterus > Polypterus bichir. The sequence goes on along the minus strand of JANRMT010049829.1, from coordinate 24,729,783 downwards.
ACTAACATTGTTTTCCTTGATAGTTTAACATGCATATTTGTGGGCCATGCTGTAAATAATAATTCATTACATTTATATAGCGCTTTTCTCAGTACTCAAAGTGCTATCCACACAGGGAGGAACCAGGAAGCAAACCCACAATCTTCCACATGCAAAGCAGCAGCACTACCACTGCGCCACCTGGTAGCATTATAAAGCATAATGCTACCAGGTTTTGCAATAAATACAGTACCGAAAGTTTGAACACACCCAGAAATGTTCTTGTTTTTAAAAGAAATTGATACTAGTTGCTAAACAAGATATCATTAAATTGATTTAAAAGTACAGCCAAGACATTGCTAGTGTTGTTAATGGCAATTACTGCTTGAAATGACTGACTTTTAATTTATTATTCATATATGACTGCAAGGCTCCATTTTCAGCAGCCATTCCTTCACAGTCCTAATGGAAAACTCTCTTAGTGTATCTTTAAATAGTCATGTTTATAACTAATTGGTTATTAGAGAAACCTTGATGATTGCATTAGCACTGCTGAAATGTTATTCTGTTCACTTGGGTTCAAAATGGCCAAAATGAAAAAGCATTCTCAAGAAACATGCTAGTCTATTGTTTTTTTGCAGAATAGATCGATTATTCTGTATTTATCCCCTGGTTCCTGACTCAAAGAGTTCCTAGTTGAGAACAAATTTCTTTCTTTAATATATTTCCAAAATTCAATTTCTTCCACACTAGGTAAAGGATCAAAAATCAAAAGACGCAATCAACAAGTTTCCTCCTGCCTGGTTCTTGGTTCAAAGAGGTCCTAGTTGAGGACAAATTTCTTTCTTTAATATACTGTATTTCCAAAATTTAGTCTATTCTACATTAGGCAAACAATCAAAAATCAAAGATAACATCATATTCATAATCACTGACCTGAAAATTGCTCCAGGGGTGATGTACAATGGCCAGCTCTGTGCTCTAATCTCCAAAGGTCATGCAAAAAGACAGTTTCCCCTTGTGGATTAATACAGTGTACCAAATACCAAATAGTCTAAAACGATACCCCACATACTTATGTTTGAAATATGTCATTTTAACTCTCTGGGACTGGCTCTTTGAGGGCAAGGGCCATCAGTAAAGAATCAAATATCATAAAAATGGAAATGTGATCTTGAAAAATCATAAAAAGGCACTCTATATGTCTATATTACTGTGTCTCATTGCTTGAAGCAGCATTCCAAGTTTTGTGAAAAGGAGTAACTGACCCCTCATTTCCCATTAGGGCTGAATCCCTTGGGTCAGTTGAAGTGGCATGCACAACTTCAAGTCTTCCTAATCATTTTTGATGAAAACTCCTATTGGTTTACTTTTTTATCATAAGGGTATACTTTCCTGCATGAAATATGCTCCAAACAGTGAGGTGTTTTCAGGTCTAGAGGATCACAATTTGGGAGGAACCCCAAAAAAGCTTGAAGTCTTTCATAACTAGACACAAAGAGGAGTTAAACAGTACATCATACAGTATGTGAGGTTTTCTCGTACCGGTGAGTCAGGAGATGCCAGACACAAAAAACTGAAGTGAGGGCATCCAGAAGTAGTTCCTACAACCACTGTATGGATTGTTTCATTAATTTGGGTATTCAGTGCGAAACATTGCTGCTTCAGTTTCATGGACTTTGGTTGAATTCCAAACCCATTCAAGATCTGGGTGATGGTCTCACATTCTCCTTAGTCCTAGTTGGTTTACTTCAGATACCCAATTTTCTAGCACATTCTAAAAAATTCATTGTGCCCTCTTATGGCATGGTGTCTTATCTATTGTTGTTTTCTACCTCTGGACCCTGCGACCATGACACTTGAGTCCAAATAAAAGAGGATGATTGACAGACATGGTGGCGTGGTTTAATTCCTTCCCACTAAGGCTTACCTTCAGTTCTTTAGCTAACTGCTTTGCCTTTGCCACTTCCTCTTCTCTCTCCTGTGTTCTCTTCTTGATTTCTTTTAGTGTCATAAGCACATGGATCTGAGTAGAAATAACACAAGCGAAATGACATACATCTATATGAATTCAGATCAATAGACTTGGTTTTTTCATGATATACCGAAACACAAGTCCTCTTATGTAAAAAATGACACACAGATCTGAGGACCTTCATTTGAAATGTTTGCTCTCCTGCTCACATCTCTCTATTATATAAAAAAAAATCTTTCGGCACGACAAGACTTTTTAGGATATGAAACATGACTTTTTAAAAAAATCTGTTCAAGTCCCATGAGACGAGAATATTGCCATGATATTTTTAAAAGTCACTCCTTCCTAGCAACCATTTTCAAACAAGACCATGGTCCTCTCACCTTTCAGTCTTGTGAATGCTTTTGTGAGACACACTTCCTGTGCCCTCAGCTCTTATAAATGTTAACGCTTTCCTCACTTTAAGTTCCAGATTAAAGAAGATGTATTATATCCAAATCTTATTGAAGAATTTTATCACAAAGGGTTATCAACAGAAAAAATGAGTACACGGGCAATCCTAGCACTGAGAAACGAGGAAGCCAAATGAATTTACGCCAAAAATGTCAGTCAGTTACACAGCAAATTGGTTAAATGCGTATCAACAGACTATACTGAAACAGGTGGTGGTGATCATGTGGAAGATGAAAACAACAACTTACAATATCACGAAAAATATCTACAACCGTTAACACCGTCCGGTCTACTGCATGAATTACTGTAAAAAGATGGATGTATCCAAGAAAGGTAATGTAGTACATCTCCCGTGGATAACATTACACATCAAAGGAGATCTTGATATGCCATTCGGTTGAAAATGTTAACAGTTTCCTGTTAGATTAGCTTTTGCAAAGACAGTTAACAAATCTCAGAGGCGAACATTCGAAAAGTTGTTTTATTTAATAGAGAGAAAGAAACAAAATTAAATCACGGGCAGTTATACGTCGTGTGAATGCAAATGTAACACTTCATATGAAAATTAAAATCTGTTTAAATTGTACATCCACATCCCCATACGCAAGCAGCAGAACCGCAAAGAGGCTAGCACGTCGCACAGGCAGGGGGGTTTGGCAAGCGAAGCGAGCAGGAGGCTAAGCCCCCTTGTGTTTAAATAAAAATAAGGTATCTTTTTCATTGCCAATTGATGTCATTTCAGCTGTAGTAAATCATTGAACATTATGAGGTTTCTGTCCCAACCCTAAGCTCTTCTCTACCTGCTTGTCGGCTCTCTCTGCCTCTGGTTCCACCACCTCGTGACCCTTGTGTTTTACTGCAGCACACAGCAAGCAGATGCATGTCTGGTCAGTTCTGCAGTAAACCTGCACTGCCGTCTGGTGCTCCTTGCAGAGCTTCTGCTGCAGGTTTCCAGTTGCCAGCTCCAGTTTGTGTTTTTTCAGAGCCTCAGACTCCATGTGAGGCTGCAGGTGAGTCTGGCAGTAGGAGGCCAAGCAGGTCAGGCAGGTCTGGACAGCTCTTTGCGTTCTTCCAGGACACACATCACAGTGTACATCCACAGGTTCTGGAAAGGCATTACCAGGAGATGAACTTCTTCTCTCCGTCTTAAACATTTCTACAATTTCAACCAGCAAGGTGTTTCTGCGAAGCAGAGGCCTTGAGCCAAACGTCTCACGACAATAAGGGCAGCTCCATTCCCCAGTATGATCCCAGCAGGCTTCAATGCATTTCTTGCAGTAGTTATGACCACAAGGGATGGTGACGGGATTATTCAGGATTTCCAGGCAAACAAGACAAGAAAACTGATCCTTAGATGGTGCAATATTTGATTCTTCCATTTTATTTTTTGAGTTATAAGTCGTTGCATAAAGTGAAAGTGAAATACTTTGCCCAAGCGTTCAGCAGGAGTGTTTAATTATGTCTTGCTGCTGCTATTATTACCTTCAAAATGAAAGCAGGTATGCAGTGGAGGGAGGATCAAGTTTAGCAGGGTGGACCAGTTCCCTATGGAGGAGGTCTGGGTGTAAACTCTGGACAGGCTGCATCAAGTATCTGTTTTTCTCCCTTCATGGATTTCTAGCTATAAATACGTAACCCATATCACAGACCTTCACTTCTATTCGTATGACCTTTGGGCAAGAAACCCTTCAGTGTAGTAGACAATGGCAATCTTTGGCTATCCAAGGAGCTCACAGTTACTATATGTTGCCTTTGATTCCTGTACGTCATATCATTTTCCTCTGATGATGACACCTGGAAAGTGTGGAAAGCTCAGGAATCAAAGACTATTTTAAGATACCTGATTCATTTTTTCTCCCTTTGTGGATTTCTAGCTATATATCGTGGCGGACGGCCGGGACACCTCTGTAATGGAAGGACCAGGGGAGAGTGCTTATCCAGGGAATAACCTGGGCGGTTTCATGGTCTGGAATCCCTACAGATTTTTTTTTTTTTTCTCCAGCCGTCTGGAGTTTTTTTTGTTTTTTCTGTCCCCCCTGGCCATTGGACCTTACTCTTATTCGATGTTAATTAATGCTGATTTATTTTGTTTTCTTATTGTGTCTTTTATTTTTCTATTCTTTATTATGTAAAGCACTTTGAGCTACTGTTTGTATGAAAATGTGCTATATAAATAAATGTTGTTGTTGTTGTAACCTCCCACGGAGTGCTAGGTTGGCAGCCCCCCTGGGTTGCAGTGGTGCCTCGGACCCGCACAGGGCTCCATGGGAGTTGGAGTTTGGTGCAGCCCTGTTGGGCTCTAAGGTTTGCTGCAGGTACTGTGGAGCCCACTTCTGCCACACCCAGAAGTGATAGCAGAAAAAGCTTCTTGGACACCAGGAGCACTTCCGAGTGCCCTATAAAAGGAGCCAGAGTTGAGAAGTATAGGGACGAAGCTTGTGCGAGGAGGAGTGGAGGCAGAAAGAGACAGAAGGAAAGAGAGAGAGAAAGAAGAAGAAAAGAAAAGGACTGGGTTATTGGTGCTTTACTGTGCTGTGTTGTGGGGAGCGAACAAAAAAGGACTTTCTCACTTAAATAAACGCATGTTGTATGGTAATGCTAGTGTCGTTACCTGTTTGTGTCAGGTTGGAGCAGCAAGTGCACCCTGATGGTCCACAATATAAATGGGTGAAAAACCAAAAACATTCTTCAGTGCAAATACACAGCATTGGCCCTCTTAAAATGAATTAAAATATAGTCCCCATGTTATGCTCAGCATGTTGTATTCATATTTCTAGCTCTAATAAGTCTGTCAGGTCAATGCACATTATAGTAACAATCTGGTGATATGAATTATTATACGTACAAGTCGGCATTTGGATGGTTTGGCTGCATTTCCCTGCTTGATCAAGTGTGTCGTCATTTTCCCAGTTTCTCCAGAATGTCGTGTACGGATGCATCAGTTGCCATAAATATACACCCGTTCTTTCTTTAAGTTTTCTTTTATACATAAATTCTGAGGTTTGTGTGGAAAACTGCGTATGCACATTTAGAGCATCTTTATGTGTATGTGCAAATTTTATAAATCTGATTGCTAGGTTTTGCCTAGGTGTTCATGGGCAAATTTTATTCTTGTCGCGCTGTTCTTTTTGGGCAGCAGAGGTTTCCTCCTGGCACACATCACAGATACAGTATGTGTCATTTAATTGAATGGTAGACTCCTGCACTTTGACATCAATAATGGAAACAGCTACCTGAGATGAAGTTCTGAGATTCTTAGAGATGTCTGTAAGCCTTTTGTGATCTGCTCTTCGGCTGAACTTGCCGGGATGGCCTCACCTGGACAGGTTAATAGTTGTTTGAAATCTTCTTCATTTGTAAATGGTATTCCAGACAGTGGAATGGTTGATTTCCAGTTGTTTGGGCATCTTTAATAAATCCCTTCCCAGACTTTTAGGCATCTATAACCTTCTTTCTGAAGGCCTTGGAGAACTCTTCCAACCTTGGTATGGTGATAATGCAGAATTCAACAGGAAAGAAGATTAAAATTGGACCGAGTCAAACAAGATCCTCTCGAATAATGTTCTAGTCATTTGCAGTAGATCTGGAGCACCAGATTTTAATTTGAGGTGGTGATGCATGAGGGGCTTACTTAATTTTTCCACATTTGAAATCTGCATCTATTTTTATTTAAATTATACAAAGGACTACAAAATGTAAATGTGGCATGATGTGTTATATTACCTTGATCTATAAACACAGTTTTAACTGAAGTTACTTTAACTGAAATTATAATATGTGCACGTTAAAAAAAGAAAAAAAAACATTTTGTTTACTTTTACTTTTTCTCGACTGTATATTTGATGCAATTAATTGTCTAGCATTTGTCACAATTGGAGTGAAATGCTTGTTACAAGAAATGACAGTGGGATTCCCACCTGGTGGCCATTCCTAACATACCATAAAATTCTCAAATCTGCTAAGTCCAATGCAGAATCATGAGAGGCAGGAGAATATCCCAGCAGCACTAGGTGTAGGGCAGGAATCCCCCTCAGTAGAACCCATTGGCATACAAAGAACACAGTCCTTAGATGATGTTGTTTATTGCATAACTTAAATATAACATACTTTATTTAACCAACAGTTTTTGTAATAAAAGGTTCTTTCATAAAGCAAGTATTATATAGTCCCAATCCCAATGTCTACACCGCCCCATACGTATCATCCATTGATTGAAGCAGTGCTGGAAGTCTATTTACTTGAGGCTCTTCAACAGGCTTACCGTTTTTGTCTTCACTTCATCCATTGAAAAAAAATGTGTTCCCTTCAGGTCACTTTTGATTTTCAGGAACAAGTAAAAATCACAGGGAGCTAAATTGGGCAAACAGGGAGGATGATTGAAGACAGGGATGTTTTTGTCAGTCAAAAACTGCTTTACGGAAAAAGAGAAAAATCTCGAGAAATTTGATGTTGATTCTCTGTTCGATTTTTTCACCCGACATTATTGCGGCAACTCATGTAGCAATTGTTGTGCAAACACTGACTGGGCTATTCACAGGATATACCTAGCCGGTTGGCGGTTTGAGAAGGAGTGTAAGAAGAGATATAGTTCTATGGTTCACGTGGGGCTGACCTCCAGATGGTTTTTGTGTCTCACCTCATGTATATGGGGGCTTTCCCCCCTACTCGCTTCGCTTGCCCACCCCCTAACCAAACCCCATCTCTGCCGGTTGCATTGTGAAGGGGTAGGGGGTGGGGGGGCTGAATGCACGCTAAGGAGATGCGGACAGATCAGCTGCTGGCTTGCAACTGCTGCTACCGAGCTGCGTGTTCTGCATGTCGCGCTGTGCGACAATCATTTAAAAGCCTGTACAGCAACTGCTACTGCCGTGCTGCGTGATCTGCATGTCGCACTGCGCAACAATCATTAAAAGCCTGTACAACAGTTGTCCTTTTGTTTCACTTCCTTGTCTTGCGGGACGTTAAAGTGTCTCCGAGAAATTGTTTGCAAGTAGGGCGTGACGTACAAGTAGTCTCATGGGACTTCAAAGTGTCTCTCCGAGATCATCACATCTTGACCCAAGATTTTTATAGAGAGAGAGAGAGAGAGATATAAACACCTTCTGAAAACTGCCTGGTGGACCTTTATATTCCAGTTCCATAGCTAACTTGGGCCTCTACAATGGTACGCCGTATCTCCATGAGAATGCTGCAGCAAGACAAAACTCATAAATTCTTTTCAGAAGTTGTCTCCCTGTGTCACCCTCACTCATGTCATATTTATAACTAGCTGAAGTACCCGCCGTTGCCTGGGTATGTTTGTAGAATGGGTTGAGGGTTTTTTTTTTTTTAATGGTGACCCTGTTATTGCTGCTGTCCCATCCATAATTTACACTGCCTCTCTATCAATGTCTGGACTCTCCTAAGTGTAGAATTGGTTCTTTTTGGGTCCAACTAGATTCCAGAACTGCAGTAATTAATTGCTGAGTTGTCACCATGAATGCTCTCATGTCTGCCTCTTTCTCTTAGTTCATGGTGGACAGTTCACACTGCTTAAATTATGAGGAAAAGCCGACAAAGCAGGAGTTAAAACTACCCTTTGATTTTCCATTGTGTTTTGCTGCACTCGATCAAGTCTCACCCAACACCCCCCAGAAAAAAGTGCATGATACTTCATTTTATATTACAGTAGATAGAATCAGCATTCGGTGGTGTATGGGTAAATAATGTTCAGCTCTAGTCATTTTGTCTGCTCATCTGGCTTCAGTTTGGGTGTCTCAGTCACCAGCAGGTGGTACTAATGTGCAAACTGCAGCACACTGTGGTTTGGAACACTAGGACCCTACCACGGGCAAACTTTTGGGCTCCAAGCTTACCTTGTCCTAGAGAGGTCCTAGAGAGAAACTGAACAATTTGGTCTGGAAAGTCAGTGTGTAGGAATGTACAGTGAACAGACAGACAGACATTCTATTATCGAGATTAACGCTCCTTTTGTCTTCATATTCTACTAAGCTGCATTTTCTAGATGTTGGCCCATTTTTGAAAAATCTCAGATCTTCTGAATTGTTTTGCTTGCTTCTTCAGTAGTTGCTCCCCATTGGGTTTTGGTGTCGTGTTAAAGTTTCTCAAGTTTATAAAATTTATTTAAACTGTCACTGATAATAACTTAAAATTAAAAGACTCCTCATTTGAGCTCAACCCATGCAGACCTTTTCTGTTCTTATGTTGACTTAATGGGGAGTGTGTCCAACTGAGTTAAGCCATATTTTGTTTTACAATCAGCAAAATGCTGTTTCCTTTGCCTGGCCTTCCAAGTACCTCAACATATCAAATTTTACTTCCCGAAAAAATTCAATTGCAGAAATATTGGCCATCACTTGTATGCATTCATCTAGCAGATTGTCACACTGGAGTCAAATCTAATCCAAAACCCAGGATAAAGTGGCTTGGTGAAGGAAATGTCGAACTTGTACAGGAGCGTCATTGTGTCCGAGACACTATAAAATGCTAGAAAGCCATCCGGAAAGTCCACATATACTCCAATTTTGGAGCAAAAAGGAGCAGCGATTTTAGTCTCCTTGTTATCGTGCCACGCACAATAGCAGGAATCGGAGAAGAATAAACACCAGGATTTGTCATTGTGCCCAAAAAGTGCATCAGGGCTGCTTCCTTTCCTGCACATTTCCTTGTACGCAACTCCAATGGCAGCCGACGTGGTCCACTCTACTTCCCAGTAACAGCGAGCCTTCATCAGCACCTCTCGGCACAGAACTTGCCTCCAGTGGTCAAATCTTTCTTGATGAGATGGATAGCGGCGGCTCTCCTTCCCACGTGACGCCTTCTTGTTGCCGTCGGAGACCTGGATTTCTCTGTGTGCCGTGTTCAGATCCATCGTGAGCTGACAGCAGTCTGATCAGAAGGAAAAAAAAATAAAATCAGAAGGGAGGTCTGGACACCTTTTAAATGATACCCTTGCAATTTTTCAAATCGTTATTTCTTCACACTCACGGTATATTAACTATCCTCATGAAATTGTGTTATAAAGTGATGTATTTTCATATATTTTAAAAGAAAAAACACCTAGCTTGTTCTTACGTTTTAAATTGGAAGTCGTGGAACTGGGGAATACATGAAAACAACAGTCTTAAAAGTTAACAAATATTTCGAATTTGAAGCAGCAAAGGTTTCGATGTTTACGTTCCTTCTACGTTTCTGAGTAATACCTGAGAGAACAAAACTAAGAAATTGTACCTCAGATTGTTGGTACTGTTTTCTTGAGGTGACGATAATGTTTCCCGTTCACTTGTCTGCTTGCAGTGACGGTCATGTGTAGCGTTTTGACATTTAACCCAAGCGCACTCCCATTTTGCCAAATTTCCACACCTTCAAGCTGCAAAAGATCCTACAATTCCATCTCTTCAACTCTTGGCTTCTGTCATGGCTTGTAACAAATGATGCTCCGCACAAAAGGGTGCCAAATGTGTGATGTAGCAGCAGGCTTGGCAGTAGGCCCTGAAATCCTCTGATTTGAGAACACATTGGCCATAATTCAAAACGAGAAACAGCAGAAGTGCTGCATGCATACTCGAATCGTATTTTCTTTTGCCATGTGGGTAACACTTTAGTTTGGGTACTGCAAATATGCATCTATTATTCATGAACTCTTAGGCAACAAGACCTTTAAAGGGTTCTTTTAGTCTTGATTATGGTTATAAAGCATCAGTAAAGCATCTCCATGCAGTGTGGAATCTGATATGCTGGTAAAATTACTGAAGGATTCACAGATCTTCTAATGAAGTATTACATTTCAAGAGACCTATGTCTCACTTAAGCCTCTTTGGACTGTTCCAAAGCAAAGTTATTTTAGTAGGCTGTATTCTATAGATAAATAAGCATTTTACTGATGCTTTGTAATAGTATTATCACCAAAACAATAATCGTGTAAGAGATGCATTTTTGCAGTTCCTAAACTAAAGTGCTGCCACCATAAGTACTCAAATTATATTTATTTTATTATTGGTCAATGGGCGGCACGGTGGTAGCACTTCAAACCCCTGCAGACACAGGGAGAACATGCAAATTCCATGCAGGGAGGAACCAAGAAGCGAATCCAGGTCTCCTTACTGCAAGGCAGCAGTGCTACCACTGCGTCACCGTGCCGCTCGCATAAGGAGATGGCGGTGCTAAAGGAGCTGTACAGTATATTTACAGCTGTGCAGCAATGGCTGTTTTCGGTGGTGATGGTACCTCTTACACCATATTGTATAGGACAACGGTTCTTAAGCTGAACCATTGAGGACTCCTATGGCTTTTGGTTTTCTGGTTTTAGAAGTAATCTTCGGTGTGGGACTGTATCAAAGTATCGCCAACTCCTTGTTGTATGTGATGTGATATATGGCCGGCAGTTTATCCCGGCCAATACCCCCACACCGCTAGATGGAGTCCTCCCTGCAACATGGATCGGCATCATGGACATTGGAGTTTTACTTCACAGCCCTGTTGGATACCGTGGGGGCCAGCAGGGGATGCTGCAGGGAGGCACAGGGAATTGTATTTTCCATATAGCCCGGAAGTACTCCCTAGTCACAGGGACGGAAGAAATGAAGTACTTCCGGGCTGAAGAAAAAGGAGTTTTCATCTGACCCGGAAGTGCTAGGGAATTACATGGACTGAAGGAAAGAAGCACTTCTGGGTCAAGGACTATTTAAAGGACTGTGGGAAACCCAGTAGACTGAGCTGGAGTTGGGAGGGAGTGTGACGGAGCTGCTGGGTGGAGAGGAGGATTGTTTATTGTATTGATTAGCGTTTATTATTGATTTATTATTGTGTAAAGTGGAGGTGTAGTTACTTTGTGCAGATTATTGTATAAATAAATTCATTATTGGGACTTTTTACCTGGTATTTTGGCGTGTTGTCTACGGGTTCAGGGGTCAACAGCGATCCCTATTGTCACAGTGATCAGAATCACTTGTACACGGGCTGATGTAAGTTTCAGCTTGTCATTCCTTTCAGTGCTGCCTGGGGAACTGATATGCTGCCATTCACACACAATTTTCACATTCCGATATCCATGAGATGTACTTTCAGCCTATCCACGCATTTTCAGAATGCACTTACACCATTACATTGTTACGGAGAGACAATATATAGCACACTGATGCACACATAACATTAGCAGGGCTGGGCAAGTTAACGTGTTATTATCGCGTTAACGCATTAATTAATTAACGGCGACAATTATTTTATCGCTCATTTTTGTTATTGTTTGTTTTTTTTATTTTGTTATTATTATTTTTGTTATTATTATTATTATTATTTTGAAAGCCTCAGTCTCGCTAGCGATCAATAGAGATCAGTGATCTTCTTGTTACAGCGCTTTTCGATACACTTTTGCTAGAAGGAATGTTAGCTTTGTTGCTTTGACCTCGATTCCCTGCTTGTGTATGAGTAGCGAAGAGCAAACAGCTTCGAAAATGGCATGTGGAGAGACACCAAAGTGAATACTCAAAGCAAAATAACTCGTGGATGACTTTTTTCGTATTATCATTGAATTGGACTCTGATTTGTCAGACTCCGATTTTGATACAAGTGATCTGGAGATGTAGATCGAAAACAAAAGTGAGGTATCGGCATCAGCTGATTGGTCCTCAGCTGACTGTGGTGCTGAACACGTTCGTGTAGCTGATGCACTGATGGCAACGTTGGTCTGGGAGGACAGACACTTACCATAACAGGAGGTACAAACCCTATTGTGTCTCACTGCAACTGCCACCCCCGTGCACCCGTCTCACAAAGCCCACCGTGCATCCCTGCTGGCTGTCAAGCCGCTGCCCTTTGCCACAAACTGCAAACAGGTGCCGACAGCAGGCATAGCAGGCAGCAACAAACGTTTTATGTTGATTTATGTGTGAAACCATTGCTGAGTGTTTTGGAAAAAATACTAGCCCTCAAAAAGTTCCTACTGAACATAGACTGTTGATGCTGCTCCCTGATAAAAAGAAAATGTTTCTGCTGGTATCTGTTCAGATAAAAAAGAAATCAGATTTAGAAAAGTGAACTTCCTGTTGCTCGGAAGGTGCCTGTTATAATGTTGTGATCGTGGCTCTGGACTCTGAGGGTAACGTGTTTTTTTATAACAAACTAGATAAAACATTAATGCCCTGGCAGTAGCAAATAGCTTTGGTTTTATATTTGATTTGATTACATTAATGTTTAAGTTGAGATTTACAAGAAATATTTTAACTGCTGCTATGGGAATACTGCTGTTTAAAGTGTTTGCAAACCAAAATACATGCAATACACTACTTTTGAGTTCATTATTGAATTTTGCACATAACAATGTGATTGTTGTGATTGCGATTAATCACGTTTAATATATTTTAATCGTTGCCCAGCACTAAACATTAGTATAGAGTCATCATTTAACCTAATTGGGCTAGTTTTGGGACGTGAGTAGAAGTCTAAGAACCTGAGAGGAAAAACTAAGGAACACAGGAAGAACATACAGACTCCACAGACAGTACTTGTACTGGTATTTGAACCCAAGACTCTAGAGCTGGGGTCTCCAATCTTTTTTCCTCTGAGAGCTACTTTTACAAAATGAAAATGGCCGAGAGCTACTCATGTTTTGTAACGTTTATTCTCATAGCTTATTTCAACCTAAACAAACTGAATACGCTTGTTTTGCCTGAACATTAACAAAATGTTGGTGTCCACAACTCACATTTTGCATTAAAACGTCACAAAAATATATTTATTTCAACTGTAAGTGCATTTTGTATGTCTGTATGCATTTCTAGTGTATCTCACTCTATTGAATTAAAACATGAATGCTGTCAAAACAAAACAATTCAATTCCAAATACACAGATGTGACTTATTCATTTGTCATTTTGTCCCATGTCACTGTTTCACTTTATTCACAGGTCCTGTTGCATGTGTGATGTGTTGTTTTAGTTAGTCAGATGACGGGCACTGCATGGAGTCAACATGAGAGGCAGGTGTCTGGTGGAGTGGAGCCACTGAGGTTCACTCTTATGGAGTCATTTAAATGTTCGTCTGTCAGTCTTGTTCTGAACTTTGATTTCATGACATTCATGTCAGACTCACAGAGGTATGGAGACCCAAACAAAGCAGACATTTTCAGAGCTGCTTGGTGAAGATTCTTATACTTATCTGGCTCTACTAAGCTTCAGAAATGCTGAGAATACTTTTGAGACTTTAACTGCACATTATTTTGAAGGTTTACTAATATATAATATAGAAAATCCTATGTCTCTCTGTCTGTATATCTGTCTGCCTTTCACGAAAGGAATACTTAACGGGTTTAGATCGGGATTTTTTCTATAATTTGCTTGAAAATTCCAGATGATTTTGCAACTTCTCTCATTTCACTATGTATCATAGTTCACTTGCGGTACCGATTTATTTGCGTGAATCTGAGATCCAGGTGACGGGCCAAGGGGGGAGGGGGCCTTCCTCACTCACTCGCCAGCTTCAGGGTGTGTTCCTTAACTCCGCTTAGCTAGCGAATGAGAGAACAATTGAATTCAGCTTTGTTTGATATTTAAAATAAAGTGTTACTTAGGTCTTGATGAGTTTGAGTCCGGATATTCTCTTAAGTGTATGCCATATTGAAAAGACAGATTGCAATTCACATTGTGGATCGTGATATGATTTTTTGGAAAGATCACCATCACCTAATTTGACTAATCAAGTTTTCAAATTTATGTAGGATTCATTAACCCTTTGGCGAGCTACTTAGAAAGGGGCTGCGAGCTACCGTTAGCTTGCGAGCGACGTGTTGGAGACCCCTGCTCTAGAGTTACAAGTAAGGATTGCTGACTACCATACTGAAAATCTGATGTAAAAGGAAAACAATATCTCACATTGTAAGAACTCCTCTCTGCTCTGAGGTGCTGGAGACTGAAGGATGTAATCTGGAGCACTGTGACCTGAAAGAAAAGGAAAAGAACACATTGTGGTTTGAAATGTGAATTTCTGTTAAATGGATAAAAAAAATAAAGACTAGGGTGTTGTACTGTGTTATCCATTATTGATGTAATGAGAAGTCAAGCAAAATGACACCTTTTATTGGCTAAATAAAAAGATTACAATATGCAACGTTTCGAGGCACCTCTGGGCCCCCTGTAATCATTATATCTTGCCTGAAGAAGGGGCCCGAGTTGCCTCGAAAGCTTGCATATTGTAATCTTTTTATTTAGCCAATAAAAGGTGTCATTTTGCTTGACTTCTCATTACAAAAAAAGACTGAATGATACATAATAAGAAAGAGGCCTTGTCCTCTGGCCTTGCCGCTGGATTTCTGGTTAATGTTTATCTTGTCCTTCTCATCCTCTGCCTTCACCACATGAACTGATGATACTCTACCTACAGGAGTGAATTCCTCAATTTTCTGTTGGCTTATTTTCTTCAGGCGCTCTTTCAGACTGGACAGCTCCATCTTCAGGCTCGCAGAAGAGAAGGTTGTGGGGATCACGATGTTCAGCAAATCTTCATCTTCAGGAATAGAAGAGATGGAGGAGAAAGTCTGCATGGACAGAAGAGGACAGGGACATTGAGAGGCTATTCCCATCCTTAGCAGTTCCCATCTTTATTTTAAAAATTATCAGGTCTCACATTACATGCCCTGGTCAGATTCCAGTGTTTCCCGGACCACCAATGAATTCTTTTTTTTTTTTTTTTACTATTGTTGCGGCTACAAAAGGGCGGCACAGTGGCGCAGTGGGTAGCGCTACTGCCTCGCAGTTAGGAGACCAGGTTCACTTCCCGGGTCCTCCCTGCATGGAGTTTGCATGTTCTCCCCGTGTCTGCGTGGGTTTCCTCCCACAGTCCAAAGACATGCAGGTTAGGTACATTGGTGATTCTAAATTGTCCTTGGTGTGTGGGTGTGTGCGAGCCCTGTGGTGGGTTGGCGCACTGCCCGGGGTTTGTTTCCTGCCTTGCGCCCTGTGTTGGCTGGGATTGGCTCCAGCAGACCCCTGTGACCCTGTAGTTAGGATATAGCGGGTTGGATAATGGATGGATGGATGTGGCTACAAAATGATATATACAGTGATCCCTCGCTATATTGCGCTTCGGCTTTTGCAGCTTCACTCCATAGTGGATTTTAAATGTAAGCATATCTAAATATATATCACGGATTTTTCGCTGGTTCGCGGATTTCTGCGGACAATGGGTCTTTCAATTTATGGTACATGCTTCCTTAGTTGGTTTGCCCAGTTGATTTCATACAAGGGACGCTATTGGCGGATGGCTGAGAAGCTACCCAATCAGAGCATGTATTACATATTAAATAAAACTCCTCAATGATATATGATGTGCTTCCCGAGCAGTGATTCGCACACTTCAAAGCTCTAACAGCACGTACTGATTTTTGATTGTTTGCTTTTCTCAGTCTCTCTCACTCTCTCTGCCATTCTCTGCTCCTGACGGAGGGGGTGTGAGCAGAGGGGCTGTTTGCACAGAGGCTGTTTGCTTAGAAGATGCAGACGCTCCTCTAAAAAATGCTGAAAGACTATAACTATCGTGGTGCTTCGCACACTTAAAAGCTCTAACAGCCCATACTGATTTTTGATTGTTTGCTTTCTCTGTCTCTCTCACTCTCTCTGACATTCTCTGCTCCTGATGGAGGGGGGGGTGTGAGCAGAGGTGCTGTTTGCACAGAGGCTGTTTGCTTGGAAGATACGGACGCTCCTCTAAAAAATGCTGAAAGGCTACCTTCACATTGATCCCTTCATTGTGGCCGCTTTATCGCGGTGCTTGCATACTTAAAGGCCCAACAGCCCTATTGATTTTTGATTGTTTACTTTACTCGCTCTCTCTGACATTCTCTGCTCCTGACGCGCACCTTGAAGAGGAAGATATGTTTGCATTCTTTTAATTGTGAGAAAGAACTGCCATCTCTGTCTTGTCATGGAGCACAGTTTAAACTTGTGACTAAAGGGTGTTATTTCATGTCTAGAGGGCTCTAATAATGTTAAAAAACGTATTTAGAAGGTCGTAAACAGGTTTTCAATGCTCTAACTGCGAAAATATTAGATTTATAAATAAAGAATCCTACTTCATGGAAATTCATTTATCTGTCTGGAGCGGATTAGCCACGATAAACGAGGGTGTACTGTATAACTGTGTGGAGAATATTTATAAACAGTGTGGGAGAGTTTATAAGGGCTTAAAATATATAAAAATAACCATACAAACATATGGTTTCTACTTCGCGGATTTTCACCTATCGTCGGGGGTTCTGGAACGCAACCCCCGCGATGGAGGAGGGATTACTGTATAATGAAAATTCCATAACGCTTTCTCACTCCATGATTAACACATCTGAAAACTTGTGCCATGAAAACTGCACACGGGGAATTCAATTGTTTTACTCAATCCATTTGTTTGAGCTTTGACATAACAGCAATTTAATGGTAATATTCACTGCCTACCTTTGGTGTTTAAGTGGTCCAAATAAATTAATTCCATACACTATTTACATTTATCTATTTATTATCTTGTGCACTGTGTGATTACATAAATTTCTTGGTACCCTTGCAGCTCATTAAAAAAAGTGTTGTATGGCTCCTTGTAAATGATGAAATGAAAAGCAACTGTCTCAGGTATACCTGGTATAATTGTGTGTACTTGACACACTCCTGATTAACGTGTGCAATGTGCTGCACTGTCAGCAGATGCTGCTGTGAGAAGGTCCCAAAGCCCAATTACATGGCTGCAAGTCCAAATCATGGTTCACGTTATGTGTATCACAGTGCACCCTCTTTTGTAAGACCACAACTAAAGTTCGAGGCAAGGTGCTTTGCGAATTTGTTGCGTGACAGACCAACAACTCTCAGTATTTTATATATATTGTGACGTGTGGGTCACAGACTTACACGAGAGAAGGAGGCGAGTCCAGGTTTCTGAGAAAATCGGCTTTATTGTTGTGAATATGGTGTGACGGACAGCCAGAGAAATTGTCTGGCCAAGACGCTAACTGGATGGAAGGACCAGGGGAGAGAACACCTACGAGGCACTACCTCCCCTGGGACGCTAGAGGGCAGCCCTTCTGGGTGGCTGTGGCACCACGGGTTCCTGCAGTGCAGACTCGGGAGTGAGAGTTTGATGCAGCCCTGTTGGTTTCCATGGGGGCCACCAGAGGGAGCTACAGAGTCTGGCAGCGGATTTCCATCACACTTGGGAGTGATTTCAGGTAACACTGATGAAGCACCTGGAACACTCCCAGGATCTGCTTAAAAGAGCCAGCCACTGCTAAAGGGAAGCAAAAGTCGGGAGAAAGAGGACAGAGCTTGCCAGAGAGGGAATGGTGGTGGAAAGCGGCAGAAGACGACCTGTTGTGTGTTGAACTGTAATTTAGATCGGTGTTGTAATGGTGGGAGGTGAAGTGGAGTTGTTCCCACAAAGAAGAGCAATAAAGTCATGTGCTGTGTGGTAAAATGCTGTGTCAGGTTAGGGTGGCTCTATGCACCCCTGATTTCCACAACAGGAACATTCTCAGGGCATTTATTCAGACAGAAGCACACACAGCATACAGTACATGCAGTCCTGCATTAGCTCCCTTCTCGGATTAAAAGAACAGATAGCCTTCCTGCACAAGAGAGGAGACAAAGCGAGCACACGGGAGGGTCAGCGGCCAATTTTAAATGTTTCCTACATCAACCACCGGGTGACAGACACGACACACTTACTTTAATTGAGTTTCGGGACATAGAGCATTTGGGGGGTTGTGGGGGTGTCACTTGTCACAATATAGATAGACAGATTAAGCAATTGATTTAAAAATATGTAGACGATATATGCATATATGTAAATTTCTTCAAACGAAAGGAAGTAGGAATTAAGGGCGAAAGCTGTAGGTGGGAACAAAACTGGCTCAAACACAGGAGGCAAGGGGTTATGGTGAGGGGAGCTTTATCTAGAATTAGGTGATGTTAAAAATGGTGACCCTTAAAGATCAGTGCTGGGGTCGTTGCTCTTTTTAAGGTACATAAACTTGACAGGAATAAAATCAATAAGTTAGTTAACTTTGCCAATGATCCACTTAGTTTGGTAAGAATAGATAATGTAGGATTAGCTCAACTGTTAGCAGGACTTGGACAGCATACAACCTTGGGCAGATTTGTGGCAGGTGAAATTTAACGCAAGTAAATGGAAAATAAGTGTAGGATGTAAACATAGTAGATTTAAACACACAACAGGAAGTGTGACGCTTGAAAGTATTGCTGAAGAGGAGGACCTGGGAGTCTTTGTGGAAGCATCACTATTTACATCAAGACAGAAGTGATCAAAAAAGATAATTGGATGTTTGGTTGTAAAACACAATGTGTGGAGTGCAAGTCAAGAGAAATTACGCTTAAGTTAAAAAACGCACGAGTCAGGCCTCACCTTTAGTATTGTGTTCAGTTTTGGTCTGCTTATTACAAAAAAGACATAGCAGCACTAGAGAAAGTCCAGAGGAGACACCCAGGCTGATTCTGGGACTACGTGGTTTGAGCTTTGAAGAGGGATTGAAGGAGTTGAACCTTTTGAGTTCAGACATCAGAGATTAAGAGGTGACATGGCTGAAGTGTTTAAAATTATGAAAGGAATTAGTACAGGGGGATTCCCTGTTGTTACTTTAAAAACAATTCTGCAACAAGAATACGGGGACACAGTTGGAAGCTTGCTAAAGGCAGACTTTGCACAAATGTTGAACATTAGACACATGGAATAAATGAACAAATAATGTGGTGAAGAATAGGACGTTAGAGACATTCAAATCTTGACTTGATGTTATTTTGGACAATCTAGGTGAATGTTGTTTGGCTGAAAGGCCTGTTCTCGCCACAACTGTTCTAATGTATCACAAAAAATGTAACACTAAAATATAAAGCAAATGGTCATATAAACCAAGCCAGTGACCTTTTGCCTGAGGGGCCTCATTTACTATATCAGACAGCTGTGAGAAGCCAGGGTACCAACACTTACCTGGAGGAAATGACCGTCGTCCTCTGTCGTTAAGAGCTCAGTCAGCACGGCGTTTCTTTTCATCAGCTCTGCCATCTCCTTCTCCAGTTGCTCTGTGACTTCATTTGCCTTTTGCACATCTCTCTCCTTTTGCTCTCTAATCTGATTTGTCAATTTCTTGCATGTTTCCTCAATGCAGCCAATCAGATCTGTGAAGACTTTCTCAATTTCCTGCATCTCCCTCTCTGCAGATACCTAATTGGAAAAAGAAAATGGCTTCATTGTATTTTGCGCATAAGCATTTTTAATCAGTAGATGCTGTAATAAGTATATTAAGTTTAATATGTAACTGTTCTCTGTACAAAAATATTTTATAAATCCACTTTTCTTTCTACTCACATGTACAGCTAACACAAGGACAGATTTAGCACACAGGAGTTCACCTTATAAGAACTGCTAGGCAAGCATTAGAAGACAAGACAGGGACAACTGCAAAATGGGCATTTTTGTGTATCAAAGTCAGCATGAAACTGTATCCTCTGTGCCTTGTTTGGGAATGTCATGATACACTGAAGCAGGGGTCTGCACATGAAGGAAGAGTATAAAGCCTTGGAACATTGCCCGGCACACCTTTGAAGCCGACGGACGGATGGTAGATATCTCCCTGGGTGGGTGCTCTAGGTAGGTAGGTAGGTACGTAGGTAAGGTTAGGTTAGGTTAGGTTAGGGTTAGGGTTAGGTAGGTAGGTAGGTAGATACTTTATTAATCCCAAGGGGAAAATTACATACTCCAGCAGCAGCATACTGATAAAAAACAATATTAAATTAAAGAGTGATAAAAATGCAGGTATAACAGACAATAACTTTGTATAATGTTAACGTTTACCCCCCCGGGTGGAATTGAAGAGTTGCATAGTGTTGGGGAGGAACAATTTCCTCAGTCTGTCAGTGGAGCAGCACAGTGACAGCCGTCTGTCACTGAAGCTGCTCCTCTGTCTGGAGATGATACTGTTCAGTGGATGTAGTGGATTCTCCATGATTGACAGGAGCCTGCTCAATGCCCGTGATGTCAAGCTGTCCAGCTCCGTGCCTACAATAGAGCCTGCCTTCCTCACCAGTTTGCCCAGGCGTGAGGCGTCCCTCTTCTTTATGCTGCCTCCCCAGCCCACCACCGCGTAGAAGAGGGCACTCGCCACAACCATCTGATAGAACATCTGCAGCATTTTATTGCAGATGTTGAAAGATGCCAGCCTTCTATGGATGTATAGTCGGCTCTGTCGTTTCTTACACAGGGCATCGGTATTGGCAGTCCAGTCCAATTTATCATCCAGCTGCACTCCCAGGTATTTATAGGTCTGCACCCTCTGCACACAGTCACTTCTGATGATCACGGGGTCCATGAGGGGCCTGGGCCTCCTAAAATCCACCACCAGCTCCTTGGTTTTGCTGGTGTTCAGGTGTAGGTGGTTTAAAAGGCTATGGAGGCATCACTCATAATGTTTAAATGGATGGGTTCTGTGTGCGTGTGCGTCTTTTCTAAGCTTAAAGTGTGAGAGTAGGCCAACCCATAATGAACTGGGCGAGTTCCACTAACTAACTAATGATAATTCAGGCCTGAGGCAGCCTGCATTGTTTGTCAGAGTTTCTTTAATTCTCTCAACGCAGATGTTAAACAGGATTGGTTAGAGTTACTGAGATATAGCAGGTATGTGGCATGTGCATTTTAGATGAATGGGTAAATTAATAATGCACAGTGTGGTAGAGCGGCTCCGGAGGCAGATGTGGAAGCATACAATTCTGCATTCATGCAAGTCATGACTGTCACACCTGCGTCCCACAGGGTTTTAAAAGGGAGCCGAAGTGCGAGAGGAGAAAAAGTAAAGAACAATGGCAGAAATGAGACTATGACAAGGAAAGAGATGGAAGTTAAAAAAGGGCATCAGAGAAAGCAGGATTGGGAGACGCCTGCATGCAGTAGAGAGGAGGTAGACAGGGCCATCTTAATCATAGGCCCCTGGGCAAAGCAGTGCACTGGGGCTCCTACCTACACAACCACTCAGCAAGTCACAACATACATAGATTAGCGTGGGGCCCCCGGGCAACTGCCCAGCGTACCCATGCGTTAAGACAGCCCTGCAGGTAGAGAGCACTGAGGAGGAGTGTATGGCGGCCATCAAAGGGGCTGCTACCTCCAGGACACTCGGCAGGAGTGACCCATTGCTCAAGAGGGCTCCCTCTTGCTGACTTTGTATGTCCTCATCCTCCCAGTGGTACGTTATTAGCGGTTCTGGAAGCTACTAGGGAGTGTGGAACCGACCCAGGCCATCACAGTGCCCATTCCTTTCCTTTTACCTCTTCCTATTTGACAGGCCTCTGTTAGTCCACATGTGGTTCTTATTTGTGCTGACTGGTTCACGTATACATTCCTACTTAGTCTTCTGTCCTGTCCATCTACTCCTATGTCTCTGAATATGCCTAGCAGATTTACTCAGTTTACTCACATCTGTGTTGAGAGAATAATTAAAGAAGCAATGACAAACAATGAGTCTGAGCTGAAAGCTGAAGGAGGATCAGCAAGATTTGCAGATGATAAAGCAATAACATCAAGAAGTGAGCAAGGACTACAGAAACAAATGAACAAATTGGATTACACATACAAGATGTATGGAACGAAGATCAACATAAAACAAAAGTGATGTGTATATCGAAGGAAAGAACAACGAAATCAGTAATAATAAAATATTGGAGAACACGTTTTGGAAGAACTGGACAGCTTTAAATATTTGGGAGGTGTGCTGTCAACGGATCAAGAAACTGTAAAACGAAATAAAAATGCATTTAGCAATGGGAAAAGCAGCCGGTGCAAAAAGAAAATTTCTAACAAAGAGAATGGACAGAGTACTGAAGAAAAGAATACTAAAAACCGTAATCTGGAGTGTTGCATTGTATGGAGCAGAGACATGGACAACGAGGAAAGGGGATATAAATGTGTCACGGCTCAGCCAGGGTTCCTCCCTTCATTGGGAATCACGATCATGATTTATGTTGTCATTCTCCATGTTTGGCTCTTTTGCATGTATTAAGTTTATTTGTGTTTATCTGCCATTTCTTGTTTTTTAAGTTTCAATGTCTCGGCTATGTTCCATGTGCATTGTGGGTGGTAGGGGAGCAGGGCCTCCTGCCAATCAGGAGCTGCCTCTGCGCTTTCGAAATTTGGTAAGTTCTACTATTTTTTTTGCGCTTTTTGATTTCTCTGGATTTTTGTCCTCTGCGCTCTGTTTTTTGACTTTGCCTTGGAATTCTCTTTTGGGACTGTGTTCGTCTACTAGACTTTATCCACACATTAGGAACCTTTTCCAAGCCCAATGAACCAACTTCACGTGCAAAAAAAATCCCTTCACAGAACAAATTCTTTGTAAAACAATGTGTTCGCCTTGGATCACCTTTAGGCCACTCCATTTTTCCATTGTGCTCTCCGGAGCTCCTCTGTGTGACAGACCATTTTTGTGAAGAATATGAAGTCTCCGTTTTCCAGTTTTATCTACCGTATATACTCGTGTATAAGTCGGGTCTTGAAACCCAAAAAATCGATCATAAAATCAGACCCCGACTTATATGCCCATTCAAAAATGCGACACAATTTTTTTTTTTTTTTACATCTTCTTGCCTCCTCCAATCTCTAATCAGTTTCTCAGATGTATCGAATTTTGTTGCAGCAGCACAGTTACCAATTTCTTTCGCTACTTCAATGACTTTTAATGTAAAACCAGCTTCATATTTTCTTCTGATCGAATCGCTCCATCATAGATAAGGGATGCTCTTACGATAAAGGTGTATGAGAGTGTGAGATACGAAAAAACACAAATCAGTGCAAACGTCACTTCGGAATAATTTGGGTATTGCCGTGTGGTCACGTAGGCACGATGCATAGAAAAAAAAGGCTGTGTGCTCCGTGGTTACTCTCTCAGGTGGGCGTTAGCATTTCATAATCTCTTGGACCAATAGCGTGAGTTTTCCGCATTCGACTTATACGACCGACATTATAAAATACCGGAAATTATACTGTAAAATCAAGGCCCGACTTATCTGCAGGAGAACTAATCCACGAGTATACACAGTAGCTGGGGTTTTGCAGTATATCCCCCTCTAGTGGGCAATTATTAGAAGTGCTTTTGCCACTTTTTGGGACTTGCGTGTCTTTGGACTCCTAGTCTTAACAATTTGTAATGTACCTATGGAGAAAGATGGAAAAGAACAGTTGGATAAATAAATCATCTAATGAAACAGTACTGGAAGGGACTGGTGAAGAAGGGAGAATGCGAGAAACAGTGAGAAGAAGGCAACAAAACTGGATGGGATGTGTACTGGGAGGAGAATGGACTATTGAAAACAGTGTTGGAGGATACACTGGAGGGAAAGAAATCAGAAAGAAGGCCAAAGCAAGACATGCTTTATTAACTGAAAGATGGTAAATCATACCAAGAAATGAAGGCAGAATAAAGTAAAGAAGGTGAATACTGAAGAAGCAGCAGCAGCCTGCACAGGCTCTGGTCGCACACAGCTCTGACACAGAACAAGCTGGTTCAATAATATATGTGCCAACTTTTGTTGAGGGTTGTGCATGTTAAACCTTTATTTTGGAACTGTGCCTTTAATGTTAGCTCTCTCTTTCTATTCACTTAGCCCCGTTATCTGTCAAAGACAGGCAGTCTAACAAATGTGAAAATATTTGACATCTCTTGCCCCATCTGTACCTTCAGCTCCTTTCCTCGGTATCCGCATGTGTCAGAACCTCTCTTGACCGGCGCTCCCCCTGTCGAGTGAATTCCCATCAAGCCTGCTACTCAGACTCTATTGTTATTTTTATGGAGCCTTTCTCAATCCGCTTGTCAGCTTTTATATACTTTCCGTCTTTAAAGGCGACTCTCTGCGTGCCTCCTACACTTTGATTCATTATTGTGTCTCTCACTCCCTCACACTTTCAATCGCGTCACCAAAGCCAAACTGACCAATCAGATTGCTCCGAGGTACGCACAGATCTTAGCATTTACTTTAATTCCATTTTTTACATTAAACATTTTTTTATTAAACCTCACCTTAATGAGGCTCACGCCCCGTCTGATCTCTTCCATTTTATTTAGTCTTTGCTGGACTTTCTTCTGGAAGTCTTCCAACATCCATTCCAGCTTTTTCTGGTAGAAACAAAAAAGGGTAGAGAGATATGAAAATAACAATTATTCATCCAAGCCTGGAGAACAAAACTGCAGACTGCTTATATTAATTTTGCTCAAATGAACAATACTGAACTATAAAGGAACTCGTTTAAAAGGGAATTTACAGCACCCTTGAAACAATTCAACTAATGTACAGAGGCAATTTACATTGTTGTGGAGTAATAACTTACAGTATGACCCAAATACATTTGTAAATTCTTTCTGTAATGTACGAGCAATTTATAACTTTAATGCATCGGTTTTGTTATCTAAGGAGTTTATGGTGCATTTAGTTGAAAATGGTCAGACATGTTTTATGATCTAATGGTGAAAAGAATAGACGACAAAAAAAAAAAACCCACTGAATCACTGCTTTTGGGCAGAGCCATCCATCACCAGGATAGCTAGGCAATCATACGTGTGACGTCACATGTCCTGGAGCCCATGCGTCAATTCACCCTAAAGGGTGGCCCACCCAAAGGACTGATAAGGAAACAATAAAAGAAGTGACGTCAGAAACTGAGACACAGCAAAAAAAGAGAGACCGTTACGTCAGATTGTCGGAGAACGTAACTTAGGCATCATGTCGACTGCTGAATCAAAATTCTTCCCGGGACAACATCCACCCTTGGCATTGCTGATTTTCAATAAGCTTTGTAAGACGACATACAGTATGCAGACTTTGCTATCTGCTTTATTTTCTTACATTTTCTTTTATTTGTACTTTTATATTTTAATAAATACCACATTGCCTTTACGTTTCTATAATTTATCTTTAGAATGATTGAAGTAACAAAGCAAGCAGAGTAGAACCTCTGGTCACTAACATTTTTGAACACGTACAAATCAGGTTACGATCAAAAAGTTTGCCAAAATTTTGCATCTGTCCACGACCACACACTCTGATGGCGAACAAAAACACTGGCGGCCAGTTTCCCTACACACGTTCGTACGCGCCAATGATCTCCCATTCTCTGCTTCCCGTTTTCTTTTGTTTGCGTATACGGGGCCTAACAAAGCAGCTGATGTTGCAAAAGGAGTTACAGCGTTAACCAAGCAGAGGCCTCAAGTGCTGGAAGAGGTGGAAAAACTGTTACTAGTGTGGCTGAACGAGAAGCAACTTGCGGGGGATAGCGTAAGCGAGGCGATCATATGCGAGAAAGCCAGGAAGATTCATGGCGATTTGCTGAAAAAAAATCTTTCTTCGTGTGGCAAAGGTGAGGAATTTAAAGCCAGTAGAGGATGGTTTGAAAAGTTTTTTAAGAGAAGTGGCATTTAATTTTTTTTCCCCTGTGCTTAAAAGTCGTAAAAAAAGGTGTTTACAGCGAGCAGTTCGTAAGCGTCTAGCGCAAACTCTTATAATTTTAGTTTTCTCTGTTGTTCAAGGTTTTCTCAGTGTTATTCAATGTTTTTACATTTAGTTTACTATTACACTGTGAATTTTATGATATAATTAACTATTTTTGTGCTTAAAAATATATATTTATTTACATACAGTTCGTTCGATCTGGAACGGATTAATTGTATTTACATACAATCTTATGGGGAAAATATGTTCGGGTTGCGACCAAATCGATTCGCGTCCAGAGTTTTGGAACGAATTACGGTCGTGACCAGAGATACCGCTTTATTTGGGCATCTGATGCAGGGGAGATTACCATTTGCTCAACCCTAAAACGATATTAAGACCAAGAGGTCGCACTTCAATAGGAAGTACAAGTGTGGTAGAACTAAGACACTGTGTTGGCTGGTAAGTGGCATATAACCAAAAGGTTTACGAGCCTTTGTGTGTCTCGGGGATGTCCATCAGTTGTTAATGCTAAAGATAGTGAGGATTATGGAGGAGTGACGGCCATAGTAGGAATCACTCATTCATACTTGGGTGGATGGGGTCTTAGGTGGAATGCTACACAGCAACAGGCAGTTAAGCACCACTCATACATAGCTGTGTGACTACCATCTGTGTGTGTGTGTGTGTGTGTGTGTGTGTGTGTGTGTGTGTGACCAACCTACTAACAAATGTGTCAGGTCTCGCTCAATCCTCCATAACACAACTCCGAGAAATAGTTTTTAATGAGCTTTGCATTTCAGGAAAATAACTGGATAATTGTAAATCCTGTATCCCAATAAACAAAAACTTAAAATGACCCAATTAATGTCATTAAAACTGTCATAAAATCTATACCAGGGGTTCTCAACTCCAGTCCTTGAGGGCCGCAGTGGCTGCAGGTTTTCATTCTAACCATTTTCTTAATTAGTAACCTGTTTTTCCTGCTAATTAACTGCTTTTCCTTTCATTCTAATAGACTTGCTTTTTTAAGATTTGTTTCCTGGAATTTCTTCATCGTTCATCTGAATTGCTTCATTTCTTTCCTTTAACAGAAAAGAAATGTGAAGTGAGTGAGCCAACAGAAGACCAACTAAGTCAGGGCCTCAGACTCCAACCAATTTCATTCACTCCAACTAGTTGTTTAATTAAGAGCCGATTCTACTTGTTAATGGCTTGTTGCTGTTCTCGTTGTGAAATAGCAGACATTTCCCAAAATTGTTGATTTTCTCTTATCTGTTCAAATGTTTTGGGGACCTAAGGAGAAAAGTATTTTCCAGAGACCTTCACCTTTCTTTATTTTCAGATATTGTATGATGGACACAGTTTTTTGGTTCATTTTGTATCTCGTTATTGTTTGGCTGCTAATTAAGGAAAAAGAAATAATTAAAGGGTCTGAGTCTTCAAGAGCAAGCCAAATAAAATTAATTTCAAAGAAGTTAGTTAGCAGCAAAAACAGGTCACTAATTAAGAAAACAGAATGGAAACCTGCAGCCACTGGAGTCCTCCAGGACCCCTGATCTAGACATTTCAAACTGTAAGGCTTTTCCGTCTGTCGCACCCCTGGCCTTTGAAGCATGATCTTTGTCTCAATGGACAGTTTACGCCGTGACACATGTATGGCCACGCATCCCCATGTGCTCCCTGAACATCACCAGACCAAAGAGCCTCCATGTGCACTTACTGCTCAGGGAGTGGATGTAGAGGTGGTGGGACTTTATTTTATTATCTGTGGACATAAAGCTGATGTGATTTTCCAAAAAGCTGGAGTTTTGGCTCATCCATCCAAAGGAAACTCTCCCAGAAGCAATGTGGCCTGTCAATATGCATTTTAGCAAACTCCAGTCTTGCTTTTTTATGCTTTTGTTCATCGTCATCTTTCATTGAGCCCAAAGTCACTCAATGGTGTGATGAGACACTCATGGACTTTGACTTTGGAGTTCAGCTTGTGTATCTCTGGAAGTTGTTCTTGGCCTTTTTGTCTTCTATTCTCACTATCCTCCTGCCATTATGGGGTCAATTTCCCTCTTGTGGCCACATCCCGGAGGTTGGCTACATTCTCATGGACCTTAAACTTCTTAATAATATTTGCAAGTGTTGTTACAGGAACTTCAAGCTGCTTGGAGACTGGTGGTCTTCTAGCCTTTGCCTTTCACATGGTTCTCTATCATTTTCTTTCTATATCCTCAGACAACTCTCTCCTTTGATTTCTCTGGTCCATGTTCAGTGTGGGACACACAATGACACCAAACAACAGAGTGACGACTTGTCTCCATTTAAATCGGCTGAATGACTGAATGTACGATTGGAGACGTTTGTGTCACGAATTCACGAGAACAGCTAGTTTGAAAAATCACTCGAATGTAATTATTGGATGATCTTTTCTAGAGGTACCTGCCAATGTGTCCAGGCCATTTTAGAATCTTTGCAGAAGAAGCAATACCTGAACTATTTTTGGACTTGCTTTGCTTTACTTGACAACATATAAAAAACATGCAGGTCTACAGGGGACAACTGGTTTTCATTTCCTCACTTTTCACGAGGCAGAGAGCACTTTTTCCAATGAGTTGTAAAGGGGCTAACAGATTTGTATATTTATTATGCTTAAACCATGAAACAATATTTTTGCATAAACATATACTGTATGTGCCTACATTTAAATATTTTCTTGATTAATATATTTTTCACAGATTATTTTGTAATTATCTTACATTATCATAAGGGTACCCCAGATGCAATTTTATTTGTATACGGCTCAGCACTCCCAAAATGTTTAAGAAAAACTGCTCTAAGTAAGGCTGCCTGCTAATAACTGTGCCACTATGCCACTCCACTTGTGTAACTTACGTACTGCTGCAAAAATGAATAGAAATAAAAAAGTTAAGTTTTAAAAATGCGAGTAAAGTACAGAAAACATAGACATACCCGCTTGTGGTTGATTTCTGACTCCATTTCCACTACTTCATGATTGCTGTGCTCCATCACCACACACTGCATGCAGATGGCCGCCTGGTCCGTTCTGCAGTAAAGCTCCAAGCCGTTGTGGTGCTTTGTGCATTGTCTCTTTTGGAGATCTTCATTTGGGTCGATCAGCTTGTGTTCCTTCCAGGCTGGGATCTGGTAGTGAAGCTGGATGTGAGTGTCACAGAAGGAGGCCAGGCATGTCAGACAGGACTTCACAGCTCTGGTCTTCGTTTCGACGCAGGCGTCACAGCGAACCCCCTTTTTCGAGCCTGGGTAATTCTTCGATGGAGAGGGTCTCATTACCGTCGCCTTTAATTTGTTCACCACTTCGGCCAGCACAGTATTTTTACACAGATCCGGCCTTGGTGCAAAGGTCTTCCTGCAGTGAGGGCAGTAGCACACTCCGGAGTGGTCCCAGCAGTCCGTAATGCACTCCATGCAGAAACTGTGTCCACAATGGAGCGACACCGGCTCCTTGAAGGTCTCCAGACACACCGAACAAGTAATCTGATCCCGAAGTTCTCGCAGTCTTGCCTCTGCCATCGTCTGTCAAATCAACAACGTCCGGAGAAAGCGAACCAAAAAATGAAAGCGAAGGCTACTTTTTCCTCATAAGAAGGAGGCGGAGAATTAAAACGAGTCACCAGGCACGCGCATATTACTGCAGCGACCTCACCGTGACAGGTTCGAAAAGAAAGATTGATGTGGACAGAGAAGAGATTGCAGAACAGTTTTTACTCGTAACAGCCTAAGAAGAAAGAAAACGTGAATGTAAGACAAAAACTGAAATTGAACTACAACTATTTACAATGATCTATACACCTCTCATTATTACGGCCCTGAGAGATGCCGCAAAAAAGTCCGATTTCCTACACAGAACCCACCCTATACTCCGGTGCTCGTGAGCCCCATATCCTTAAATCGCACACCTTCCCGTCGTCCCCTGAACCGTCCAGAAATCTCCGCCTCCATTTCCAACAAAAAAAACGGTCAGGGTACCTTTCATTCTATTTCCTTTTAGTGTTAATTATATCCCCGACGGCAGATCCGCTCTCCGTCCTTCTTGCCAGACTCAACTGCCGCCCCCTTCCTCCGGACTTCACCCCGGCCGGGATGCTACATGACGTTATCGTACAGTGTGCGTGTATTAAAGCTCCCCGAACGCACTGCAGCATTTAACACATAACTGACCAAGTTTTACTTTTTATAGGACATCCTCTCAACCAAGCTATACCTGGGACACGCTTCCAGTAAACACTGCGACCCCATCAAAGAAAGGTCCTGTGGTCGCCGTGAATACTTTATCGGTTAAAGTCCATCTGGAACCGTAGGCGCCTCCCACCCAAAACACACACGCACATTATGACACAATAAATGGATAAAGAATGGATGTTAAACACACACACACGTTTAATACGGGAGTGTCAAACTCAAAGTCCGCGTCATCAGTATTTAAAACCTATTACACACGGCACGCGATGACTGATAGATTTCTGAAAAGACCCCGCCCCTTAACTTTCATTTCATTTATTGATTGTCTCCGTAAACAATCAAGCTGGTTTACATTTACAGCAGCCATTTAATATGCTTTATCAGTGTCCGATCGCTTTTAATTTGCGCAGCACAGCGCATCGCAGCTACTAAACGGTAGTTAGAATGCTTTAATATAATAGGCCGACGTTACTTAAACTATGGTCACGTGATGTCTGAAGTTGGGTCGCGCGGAACGGCGACTCAAAACAGTGGAGGTGTCGCGACCAGTCTCTGGAATGCGGAAAACCTCCAGATCCTCCCTGTCCTCTCCGGGTTGTCGATCGATGGGGCGGGGGATTGAGGGGGGGTTTGTGGGGGATGACGCAACGTGGTGACTGTGGGTCGCGATGACACAAGAAAGGCAAAGCCCCACCTTCCAAAGACAAGCAGATTTGGTGAATTGGTGCTGCTGTCTTGGTCAGTGTGCCTGTATTTTATGGCAGCCTCGAGCCCTATGGCGCAATAGGGATAGGCACCTGCGAGTCAGGTCTGGATTAAGAGGGTTAGAAAATGACAGGACATAATAGTAGCTCTTTTGGAGCACTTTTATACACAGGCTTAATCCACCATGTTGTACTAAGAAACACCCCTGCGGTTCTTTACTGCCCACTACTATCAGGCAATTCAATGAGTCCTCCTAAAGTACTCTTTACATTCAATTTGAAATATCTGCACAATATAAATTTATAACATTTATATACATTTTATTTATATATACTAAGGGGCTTTGCTCCCTGCTCACTTTGCTCGCCCATGCCCCCCCCCCCCCCCCCCCCCCCCGATGTGACAACCACTCCGCGCCTCGGTGGCTGGGGTTGTGAGGGGGGGGGGCTGAAGGCACCACAAGGAGAGATGGTAGCACTTCTGAAACCCCCTCTTAAACGGTAATACAATGGGAAAAAATGACAGATTTTTTACCTCCTCTTTGTTCGATCAGCTGCTGGCTTGCTGCTGTTGCTGTGCCACATGATCTGCACTTGGCACGGCGCACCTCTGTCTTATCACCAATGTCCATATATTCAATCTCTTTTTACTTTTACCTTTCAGTCAATATCACATTGAATTTTTATTCCGTGTTAGGAATTACATCGTGACAACACAATGTATAACTGCCCGTGAGTGAATATCGTTTCCTTCTCTGTACAAGAAATGTGTCTGACATAACCATGCAGGACTTTTCCAAATCTCTTTGCATAAGCTCTTGTCTCACGGGGCTTCCAGCCCCAGGTGCGGTTACATCGCTTGGCATGAAGACTCATTTCGCGGGACGTGAAAGTGTCTCTGAGACAATCATGTCTCGTCTCCTTCCACGTTTTTTTTTTAGAATAGAGAGATTACTGCTGTGCAGAGTGAAGGCAGAGCCTCTGCATTATTTCCCAGTTGATTCTGGGGTTCATCAGGGGTGTGTTCTTGCTCCTATTCTGTTCAATGCTTGCATGCACTGGGTGTTAAGCAGGGTCGTGGGGTCCAGTGGCTGTGGGGCATCTGCTGGTGAAGAAAGATTCACAGATCTTGACTTTGTCGACAATGCTGCGACCTTTGCGAAGACAATGGAGGCTCTGATCGGTGCTCTCGAGAGACTGAGCGAGGAGTCTGAGTGTCTGGGCTTGTGAGTGTCCTGGATAAAAACCAAGATCCAGGCCTTTAATGACATCTTGGGCACAGCCATCATCAGTGTGTCTGTCTGCGGAGAGAGCGTCAACCTCGTCGAGAGGTTTACTTACCTCTGCAGTAACATTCATGTCTCTGGTGACTCTTCCTAGGAAGTCAATAGACAGATTGGGAGAGCATGGGGGGTCATGAGGTCACTGGGAAGGGATGTGTGACACTCCCGATATCTTTGCAAAAGTCCTTAAATCTTTAGAGTCCTTGTGCTCCCTGTCTTGCTATGGTTGCAAGACATGGACGGTATCCAGTGACCTGAGATGAAGACTGGACTCCTTCGGTACTGTGTCTCTTCGGAGAATCCTGGTGTACCACTGATTTGATTTTGTGTTGAATGAGCGGTTGCTCATGGAGTCCCAAATGAGGCACATTAGCTGCATCGTGAGGGAGTGTCAGTTACGGCACTACGGCCATGTGACGTGATTCCCTGAGGGTGATCCGGTTCGCGGGATCCTTACTTTTTTTTTATCTGGACCAGACCAACGGGACGTGCACGTAATACCTGGCACAACAGACAGATGGTCATTTCCAGAGGGTGGGACTGGACCGTGTGTCTTCCTGGGTGGTTGCCAAATAGGATCCCGAACTGTTTTGACATGTGGTGGGTGCGGCAACACGCTGTACTTTTGCATGCTCCCCAATCTGACCTCACCTAATCTGACCTGTGCTTCCACCCCACACACAAATCACGAAACAAAACACAATAACACTTGTAAGAAAAGAATAAATGAAAACAAGAGTCCTTTAACTCTCCACAGTCATTAACGATCCTTTACAGTCTGTTCTTGTGAAGGATGTGCAGAGCCGTACCTCAAATCCTGGGCAACTCTTATCATACACCATCCCTTACTCTGGCCTGTCAGGTCCTCCCCCAATTAATTTCATCCCACCCACCCCGAAGGAAAGGAAAAGGATTCTTCCTGAAATGAACCCCACTTCACCTGACTAACCTTCAGCGGGGAGTGCCGCTTTCCCTCTTGCTTTTATTTTTTTGAAGTCTTGCCTTCTCCTTCTGGTCTGGTGCTCTCTTCCCTTCTTCTCCACCTTTCTCCTGTCACGGCTGGTTGGCTCCTCCCCTTAAAGCTGATTAGGCAGGTGCTCCTTTCCACGTGAACCATTGGCTGCCATTACAAATCTAGACATTCCACTATTAACAGGACTTGGGAAAGGCAAAAACTGCCAACGACATCCCTCACATTGACACGACAACTGCTAAAAACAAACAACAGAGCGCCTGAGTAGGAGAGACCCAAGGTGATATTCATTACAGAGAAACGTTTTATTACATGTACTTTAGCTGATGTCATTACCTAAGGTGACTTCACATAATCTACGATTGTATTTTGTGCACTTGGTGCTCAGGGCAGCACACAGCGCAGAGGCTGGAGTTGAACTGCCATACCTACTTTTATTATGACACAAAGTTCCGCTGATGTGCCTTCATGTGAGTCACACGGCACTACTTAACCTCCAGTACACTCATCAGCGTGTCACTTTGGCTCCTTCCATACAGGGATGATGGCAGTGATCATTGTACTGCCTCAAGATCATTTTGTCTGCACCCTGTGCCAGGACACCCTGAAGGAGCCCGTCACAATCCCCTGTGGACACAACTACTGCCTGAAGTGCATTGGAGACTGCTGGCAGCACACTCAGCAACACTACAGATGCCCTCAATGTACAGAAAGCTTTTTTTCAAAACCCACCCTTTCCAAAAATCCCTTATTAGCTGATATACTAGAAAAACTGAAGGCACCAGAACATGACTCATCTTTACCAGGCACCATTGCAGGTCCAGGTGACGTCCCCTGTGATGTGTGCCCAGAGAGAAAGCAGGTAGCCGTCCAGACCTGTTTAACCTGCCTGGCCTCCTACTGTGAGACTCACCTCCAAACTCACCTGGAGTGCGAAGCGCTCAAGAAACACAAGCTGGACAAACCCACCAGAAACCTGGAGCGGAGGATCTGCTCAAAGCACAACAGCCTCCTGGAGATTTACTGCAAGACCGACCAGTGCGGCATCTGCCATTTGTGTGTGGTGACCGAGCACAAGAACCACACCTTGGTGATGTCCGATGTGGAAAGAGAAAAGAAGCAGGTGAGCAGGGCTTTGGGTTTTTTTTAGTAAATGGGTGAGAACAGCTTAGTTCAAATGGGCTGCTTGTTTTAATTGTGCTGATAAATGTCACCTTTGTATTTTAAAAAGTAAAACCTTTGACTCTAGAAGTCACAAATGGAGGCCTACTAAGAAAAACCGATCCTGCTGTGGCCTTTCTTCTATAGTCCCTCTGTGTTCTGAGACCAGTCCAACTTGACATTGATGTGGACCCCCAAGTACTTGTAGGAATGGACCAACTCTACACCCACCTCAACAAAGTGACCAGACATAGAGGCTCTTTGTTGTCGCGGAAGTTAATAACCAGTTCCTTGGTGTGCCTGATGTTAAGTTGCAGACTGTTCTCAAAGTTCTCCACCTGACTCCTCTCCTTTGTCTCATCCCCCATATTGATAAACCCCATAAGTGCAGAATCATCTGAGAGTTTCTGCAAGTGACATGACCTGGTGTTAATATTTATAGTCGGAGGGGTACAGAGTGAAGAGAAAAGGAGACCAGACTGTTCCTTTTGGTGCTCCAGTGTTCCTCAAACAGTCCTTTAACATCACAAACTGCATTCTTCTCAATGGAGAGCCCATTGTCCAGGCCACCAAAGGCTCACCCACCTGTATATATATACCTGAGCGTAGCCCTTAACAAGCATGGCTGAATGGACTTTAGATTTCTTATTGTTTGTTGTTTGAGGGAACCCACTATCATCTCTCATGAACTGTTCTTGGTACCACTCAGATCACCATCTTACATGGCTTCCCCACTCATGTAGAATTAGTGTATGAAAACACTCAAATCTTTGTGCTTTAAAACGGGGTACACAAACATGAACTGACCTGCATTAATGTATATCTGCATACACCTGAGTGAATTGGTCCATAGTGCTGCCAAGAACCTGTACATGGAATATGTCGTACATAGCTTACACGGCCCGTGAAGCACAGAACAATTAAAAACATTAAATATCTAATTTGTTTTTGATGTAGCAATTCGAGATGATGCATGTACAGTCGTGACCAAACGTTTTGAGAATGACACAAGTGTTGGTTTTCACAAAGATTGCTGCTTCAGTGTTTTTAGATCTTTTTATCAGATGTTTCTATGGTATACTGAAGTAGAACTACAAGCATTTCAGAAGTTTCAAAGGCTTGTATTGACAATTACAATAAGTTTATGCAAAGAGTCAATATTTGCAATGTTGGCCCTTCTTCTTTTTCAAGACCTCTGCAATTCACCCTCTCGTGCTGTCAGTCATCTTCTGGGCCCAATCCTGACAGATGGCAGCCCATTCTTGCATAATCAGTGCTTGGAGTTTGTCAGAATTGGTGGGTTTTTGTTTGTCCACCCGTCTCTTGAGGAGTGATCACAAGTTCTCAAAGGGATTAAGGTCTGAGGAGTTTCCTGGCCATGGACCCATTTTGTTCCCCGAGCCACTTAGTTATCACTTTTGCCTTTTGGCCTGGTGCTCCATTGTGCTGGATTGTTCATTGTTGGTCACCAAACTGTTCTTGAATGGTTGGGAGAAGTTGCTCTCGGAGGATATTTTGGTCCCATTCTTGATTCATGGCTGTGTTCTTAGACAAAATTGTGACTGAGCCCACTGCCTTGGCTGAGAAGCAACCCCACACATGAATGGTCTCAGGATGCTTTACTGTTGGCATGACACAGGACTGATGGCAGTGCTCGAAACATCGAAATTTTGAGTCCATGGCCAGGAAACTCCCCAGACCTTAATCCCATTGAGAACTTGTCATCAATCCTCAAGAGGCGGCTGGACAAACAAAAGCCCACCAATTCTGACAAACTCCAAGCATTGATTATGCAAGAATGGGCTGCCATCAGTCAGGATTGGGCCCAGAAGTTGATTGACAGCATGCCAGGGTGAATTGCAGAGGTCTTGAAAAAGAAAGAAGGGCCAACACTGCAAACATTGGTTCTTTGCATAAACACAATGTAATTGTCAATAAAAGCCTTTGAAACTTATGAGATGCTTGTTATTATACTTCAGTGTACCATAAAAACATCTGACAAAAAGATCTAAAAACAATGAAGCAGCAAACTTTGTAAAAAAACAACACTTGTGTCATTCTCAAAACATTTGGCCAAAACTATACAGATAATTTAATCTTTAGTAGTTTTCAGTAAGTTGCCATTTGCACCCATCTTTGTTCTTTGTAAAGGTGATGGGCACATAAGACCAAGCAGATGAAGCCAACTTCAAACATGCGTGTTAAAATAAAATTCACAGAAGCAGATCAGAGCACAGAATATTAACGGGCTCCTTGTGTCCTCCAACTTCACCATTTCCTGCTGTACGTTTTCTTCTCTGCTCACTTACAGGTGGAGGTGAAGGCGACACTTTTAGAAGTGAAACGAAGACTGAACGAGAGAGAGAAGAAGCTGTCGGAGATCACGGCAGCTATGGCTATGCTTCGGGTGAGTTCTAATGGGTAGCCGGCACGATACAACAAGGTGGTCAGTTAAAGAAATTCAAATCCAAAAAAAACAGACAGCATGGCAGGCAACCATACACTAAACAGTCGGGATTTAAAATAGTCATGTCAAGACAATACTAGTATAATTGAAACTTATATCTTTGACATGAAACCTGAGACATAGAAGGAGGTGGGACAAGCACAACCAGAGCCCAGTCAATGTTTGGGACACAGACACATTCTTCCTTGATTTCCCCCTCTGATCCACAGTTTAAAATCAAGTAATTCAGATTTGATTAAAGTGTACATTGCAGGCGTTCAGTTCAGGGAATTTGGATACATTTCGGTCACAGCTTGTAAAAATGACAACACTTTTTCTACAGGGTCCCCCCACTTCAGGACACCATAATGTTTGGGGCACAGCAATGGCAGGTCTATTAAAGCCACCATATTTTTGTTGCATATCCCTTGCCTTCAGTGACTGTTTGAAGTCTGAGATTCATAGACATCACCAGGTGCTGAAGGTCTTCTCTGGTGATGCTCTGCCAAGCCTGTCATGCAGCCATCTGACCTTCTTTCTTCAGCATATGGAAGGCCTGTTCAATTGGATTTAAATTCAAGAATTCTCTTCTGTTTTAGCTTGGAGAAACTCCTATGTTGGGTTAACATGTTTGGCTCATTTTCTTCTTGTAGGATGAAGCGCCGTCCAATGAGTTTGGAGGTATTCACTGGAACTTGAGTAGATCAGTTGTTTTTATACACCCCAGAATTCATTGTGCCACTATTGTTACCAGTTCCATCATGTAATGAAGAGAAGTGTGCCAGTACCTGTAGCAGCCATACATGCCTAAAGCCATAACACTCCCACTACCACCATGTTTAACAGATGAGCTGGTCTGCTTTGGACCTCGGGCATTTCCTATTCTTCTCCACACTCTGCTCTTGCCATCACTCTCATGCAGGTTCATCTTTGTCTTGTCAGTCCACAAGACCTTTTCTCAGAATTCTACAGGCTCCTAAATCCTTTATCACAAATTATAATCTGTCCGTCTTATTATTGTGGCTAACGAGTGGTTTGTATCTTGCAGCGTGGCCTCTGTGTTTCTATTCATGAAGTCTTCTGCTGATAGTCATCTCTGACACACACACATCGACCTCCTAAAGACTGTTTCTGGTCTGTCGGTCATGCGTTTGGGGCTTTTTCTTTACTATACATAGTGATGATAAAATCTGTCATCAGCAGTTGGGGCCTACTTTGGCCTACCAGTCCCTTTGTGATTACTGAGCTCACCAG
The DNA here is from genome assembly GCA_026402145.1 of Polypterus bichir lapradei. Lineage (NCBI taxonomy): Eukaryota > Metazoa > Chordata > Cladistia > Polypteriformes > Polypteridae > Polypterus > Polypterus bichir. The sequence continues at coordinate 24,691,888 of JANRMT010049829.1, read as the reverse complement.
TGTGTTCTTTCTTCTTCATGATATTCCAGACAGTTGATTTAGGTCATCCTAAGGTATTGCTGATGTCTCTAATGGTTTTATTCTTGTTTCTCAGCCTCATAATGGCTTCTTTGACTTTCATTGGCACAGCTCTTGTCTTCATGTTGAACAATGGCAAAGGGTAGAAGCAAGCCGAGGTGTCTTATGAACCAATGAAACACACCTGAGGACTCACAAACACCAATTGTCCCAAATATTATGGTTCCCTGTAATGGCGGGACCATGTAGAAAAAGTGTTGTGACCGAAATGTATGCAATGTGCACTTTAATCAGGTCTGAATTATTATTTTACACTGTGGAGCTAAGGGGTGGGCGGCACGGTGGCGTAGTGGTAGTGCTGCTGCCTCGCAGTTAGGAGACCTGGGTTCACTTCCCAGGTCCTCCCTGCGTGGAGTTTGCATGTTCTCCCTGTGTCTGCGTGGGTTTCCTCCCACAGTCCAAAGACATGCAGGTTAGGTGCACTTTCGATCCTAAATTGTTCTTGGTGTGTATGTGCACCCTGCGGTGGGCTGGCACCCTGCCCGGGGTTTGTTTCCTGCCTTGCGTCCTGTGTTGGCTGGGATTAGCTCCAGCAGACCCCCGTGACCCTGTGTTAGGATATAGCATGTTGGATAATGGATGGAGCTAAGGGGTAAATCGAGGGATAAAGTTTCTTTGTCCCAAACATTATGCAGGGTTTATGATAATATGCATTGCTGATTGTACTTGCCATATTGTGACCTGAATCCAGGAAAGTCCCGACATGTCTTTTCTAAGTGGGATCACCCTTAGGCTACACACCAGTATCTCAGTCTCAGTAATGTGTACTTTCATTTTGTTTTTTTTGTTACAACTCAAGAACCAGTCAATCCGGGCCAGGACACCCTTATGCTCCCACTCACCCAGTTTAGTTTTGGGAATGAAAATAGGATTGTGCAGAGAAAAAAAAAAATGAAGGTTCTAAGTGAAGTGATTTCTTTATCGAGTCAGATTTCTGCATCCATGGAAATACAGGAAACTGAGAATCGATTCAGTGATCTGAGGTGGTCCATTGAGAGAACCTGCTGGAAAGTGACCGAGCAGATCAGAGAGGTAGAAAAGAAAGAAATAGAAAAAGCTGAAGCAATCAAGCAGCAACTGGAGAAGGAGTCTAAAGAGCTGGAGAGGGGCCACGCTGAGCTCAGTGAACTTTTGAAGACCGATGATGATATTCAGTTCCTCAAGGTTAGTGGACGTCAGAGTGAATCCCTTTAGAGCAAAGATGAGGGCAGCGAACAAGATCTCTGGGTCTCTGCTTTTTTTTAGGGAAGTAGGTGGCTCTGACCCCTGCTTGCTTCGCTTTCCAACCCCATGGCCTGCGCTACGCTACGCACCTTCCCCTTCGCATTTCTACCACTTGTGTATGTGGATTTCACTTTCTCAAACAACAAATCTTTTAATTCTCGCGGATACGCCTCTTCGTTGGGAAGAAACACTACTTTTCCCTGATGGCAACACGAATTAGATGATCTACAAGTCTCCGACTTAAAGTTTAAAGCCAAACAATATTTACATACTTCTGTCATATCACCTATGTCCATATATCCAATCTCTTTTCGCTGTTCCATTATTTCACCGAATAATAATTTCCATTTGTCAGCGCTAATGCGATCTTTATAATCAGTTTTTTGAGACTTTTGAATTTTAGCACTTTCATAATCTCTAACCTGCTCAACATGTGTATATTGCCGACGTTTTTGAAGCTCTTTACTTTGTCTTCTACTCTTTGTCTTTTATTTCCGACCCCGCTTGGAGCTGAGAGCGCAGGAACTCTGTCTGACAATAGCATTCACACGAATGAGAAGTGATTGGACCATGGGCATGGTTGTAAATGTTTGAGAGGAGGACGGGACTTGTCAAAATCTCTTGGCAAAAAGCCTTGTCTCGCTGGACCTGAAATTATCTCTCGCAGGAGTTGAAATTATCTCCGAGAAAGTCTCGTCCCAGGATTTCCTTTTATAATAGAGAGATGTTTTCTTTTCATACATTCATAGGGTCATTATTATCACACATTCAGAGCACAGTGAAAGTCTTACTTGAATGCGTTAATCAACATTCAACATATCGCCACACCTTGGCACCATTAGTAGTGAGTAGAACTACAGCGGGGAAAATAAGTATTGAACGTGTCAACGTTTTTCTCAGTAAATATATTTCTAATGGGGCTATTGGCATGAAACTTTCACCAGATGTCAGTAACAACCCAAGTAATCCACACATACAAAGAAGTCAGAACAAATAAGTCCATAAATCAAGTTATGTGTAATAAAGTGGAATGACACAGGGGAAAAGTATTGAACACATTTACTGACATTTATTTAATGTTTAGTAGAAAAGCCTTTGTTGGTAATGACAGCTTCAAGACATCTCATCTATGGAGAAACAAGTCACATGCATTGCTCAGCTGTGATTTCGGCCCATTCTTCCACACACACTGTCTTCAAGTCTTGAAGGTTCCAGGGGTCTCTTCTATGAATTCTGATCTTTAGCTCTTTCCATAGATTTTCAAGTGGATTCAAGTCAGCTGATTGACTTTATTTTCTTCCTCTGAAACCAATGGAGAGTTTCTTTTGCTGTGTGTCTGGGATCCTTGTCTTGTTGAAATGTCCACCCTCGTTTCATCTTCAGCATGCTGGTAGATGCGAAGGTCTTGAGAGAGCTCTTTGCCTTTACCCATCATGAGATGCTTCTTGTGTGACACCTTGGTAATGATAGGTCATCAATTAGGACTAAAGCAGCTTATATTCATTTGCACTGATAGGCGGTGTGACAGATAGGGGCGCTATCGCTCCCTTGAACCCCTGTCCACGACTCCAGACACCAGGTAAAAGTCCAATAATCGACTTTATTAAATCGCCACAGTGCACAAAGCACCCTCTCCTCCACTATACTCATAAATCAACAATAATCACAATCAATAAACAACCCTCCAACTCCCAGACGTGTTGCCACCCTTCCACCCAGCTCAGCTCGCCATCTGGAAGCTCCCACAATCCTTTTATATTCCCTGACCCGGAAGTGTTCCCAATTCCCAGTCATGTGATCTTGTATCACTTCCGGGTTAGGTAAAAAGTCCTTTTCTTCACCCCGGAAGCACGTCATTCCCCTTGTCCATGTGACTTGGACGTACTTCCAGGGCATAGGGTAAATACCCGTTGTTCCCCCCTGCAGCGTCTCCTAGTGGCCCCCACGGCATCCAGCAGGGCTGCGTATAAAAACTGCAATGTCCATGATGCCCTGCTGGTCTTTGGGGAACCTCCATACTGCAGGGAGGGCTCCACCTGGCGGCTTGGGGTTATTGGCCGGGATAAATGGCCGGCTATACACCACAGCGGCTACCAGGATTGCTTTCTAAATACTGACAGATTTCAGCTACTTTCTTGGCTTTCCATGCCTTTATGCTCCTCCTTTTCATCATGTGTTCAACACGTGGACCAAATATATTTATGTTGACACATTCAATACTTATTTTTCCTGCTGTATGTTACCTTGAAACATCTGTCTTCCTTAGCTCAAAGAATTACCTTCCCACAAGACATTTGTTTTCCTTACTTTAAATAGAACAAGAACACCTGGGATTATTATGGGGAGCTCCTAATGGCGGGGGGCAGATCTACTGTGAAATTAATGTAGCTTAAGCTTCAGGGCCCCAGAAACATTTGGGGTGTCTACTGTATGGGAACGGCTTTTCAAAACCCTGTGATGGAAACCAGGGCATCAGTGAGCCCCAGACCCCAGTACAAACACACACACAGTCCCTGGTTCAAATAAAGGTGTGCTTATTACACCAAAATACACAATACCTCCACAAGTTAACAAAAGCACAGGTTTCTCTCTCCACAATCCAATTCTTCTCCACAGTTCCTCTCACCACCACACTGGCCTACTCCAGTGTTGTCCTCTCAGTTCTGACTCACCTGGAGAAGGGAGTGTGGTCCCTTTTATTAATGACCCGGGAGTACTTCCCAAAGGAAGTACTACTGGGACATATGGAAATCCGAGTTTAGGGAGCGCATCTCCTGACAGTGCCCCCTTGTGACACCCATGGTCTCCAGCAGGGCTGTATTGCTGGACTACATCTCCCAGCATTCCCTACTAGTTCCCAAATGGGTACCGATACTATGTCTGCTGCCATCTCCTGTTCTGGGGGAATGAAAAGTCCTCAGCAATATCTTCCACTTCTGGTGGGTTTTCTGCCCATCTCCTCTGGCCATCACTTCTGTGTCTGGCTTCTCCTTTTCTCTTGGCCGGGTTGCCCATCTGTCTTCTCAGAGTCTTCTGTCCGGGTAAGGAACCATCCCCTTTTCTGGTCGGGATGCCCGTCCAACCCATATGGCATTTACAACCCCTACGTGTAGTGATTTCATTTTTTTAAATTTTCTGTCTTGGAACAGCCCCATTGAAGAAGATATTAGTGGTTACCTCCAACCTCATTGGAAGTTGCGAAGGGGCCTCCCCATAACAGTTCAAGCTTTAGGGCCTCAAAAATGTAGGTTATTGGATACTTCAGGTCTCTTTTATATCACCTTATTTTATTTTATTATCCTCATCTCTTCTATATAGAATTTCTCATCACTCTATGTCATACCCGGAGATGAAGATGCACTTCGAGTCACAGTCGATATCAAATTCTCTGCTGAGGATCAAAGGAAGGAAATGTCTCATTTAAAAGAATATCTGGACAAGATCAGTCAGTGGAAATTTGAGAAATGCACCCAAGATGGTAACTTTTCTATGGTTTCACTTTTTCTTTCATTTTAATCACGCAGTAATTGCATAAACTGCAATGGTTCACAGTATGATGCCCTGTAACACTGAAAATATATAGTATACGAAGTAGGACCCAAAATTCCTGGGGAGTTATTAAAATTATTATTTATTATAAAAACTTACAGCAATTCCCTTTAAGTTACCTTTCAGATATTCTCCTTGAGATTCAATACACTGGTCCCAGCAGTTGTCCCATTCCTGTTAACATCTCCTTCACTCCTCTTTTGTTACCATTTCTAGAGCCCTCTCCAACCCTAACCTTAACCCTAATTATGGAATTACATCCTCACTGCAGGCATTGCGTAAAGATGCTTTTTGAATACGCCTTGAAATGGTCATATTTACAAGAATCTAGTGGACTGGTCATAATGCGAGTAATGCACATGGTTGTAGGTGTCACGTTGGTGACATCTTCAGTACGGCGTTTACGTTTACAGACTTGGAGTGAGACAGTATGTATTTAATGAACAGGACCAGGAGATAAACCTAGTCCAGCTGAGGTCAGAGTGGGGAAGCAAACCGGGCAAAAAGGCTACATTGAAATCGCAAACTGAAAACCAAAGACCAAATAGCAGAAACAAAGAATCTAAATACCAGGAGGATAAAGAAAGGATTTTTCTTGTCAAGCTTGGATACAGAGTATACGCCTGTCCTGAACTAAACACGGTCTCATTGATGACGTCACATGCATCTCACTTTTCAAAGAATTCTAGGAGGCAATAGCCATTGGAACACCCGATGTTGAAGCTCCAGAAAGATGCTCCCTAAAACAAAATAAAGATGTTATATAATTAAATAAATAAAGATGGCGTTGTGGCATAATAGTAATCATTTTCAACTATTTATATCCCGTTCAAATGGGAAAGTAATATCATTTTAGAATCCTTGTAGTGAGCAGAGTTATTTTAATGAGGATAATCAGGAGAAAAGAAATGGTCAGGGTAAAGGAAAAAATTCAAAACCCAGTGGATTGTAAACCCAAGACAATAGACAAAAGTCAAGGTCCCAAATATTCAATATCAAAATGTACCAAAAGTTCACAAAAAAGAATCCGTGAACTCGGACTGCGTCGGGCTCAAAATGAGAACATGCAAACAGGGCATGGAAACTTAATTCTTACATGAAAAACGAATTCTCCGACCTCAAAAATGTTTACTTATTTGGATCATGCCTTTATCCAAGGCAACGTCCAACATTTATGATAAAATTGGCTCCATTTCTTTTGTTTTTTTCCAGTAGGAGCAAAGGCAGGTCAAGCGACTTGCTCATGGTTGGTCACACAGCGTCAGTAGCACGATTTGAACACACAGCCTGAGAGGGTCTGAAGTCCAAAGCCGTAACCACTACACCACACTGCCTGCCCAGGCAAAGAGTGTCTGATTATAGATATTCACCCCAGAAAAGGAATAAAAATGATCAAAATAATCCTTCCATACCACGTTGATGGATACTGTGTCTATCTGTGTTCAAGAGATCCCACAAGAAATTAATTGGAAAATAAGCACAGATGAAAATCCTGCCAAGTGCAGTTACACTTTATTGTGTCACCAGGCAGGTGCTTACATATCACACAGAATAAGAACAGCTGCTCTACATAATAACTACCATGATAAAGACCTGCCTTTATACAGCAGTGAAAGAATATTTTGAATTTTTGTTTTATCAAGCAATTTAAAAACAAACTTTTAAAATTGCAATTGAGTTTTCAGGACCTTCCTCCTTGCCAGGACCTCCAAAATGCCACCATGGCGTCCATTCAGGTGTCTACAGCCTCAAGTTTGAAAAACTATTGGTTTAGTTATTGCATAATCCAACATTTCGGGGGTTGACTCTTTTTGTATCGACAACACACACTGGACCACTGCTGTGCTTTGCAAGTGATGTAACATTCAAGCCAGGCCAGTAAGAACATCTTGAACTATTCATCTGTAAAGATGGCTTGAGTGGACTGAACATCACACTTTCCATTCACCTACCCCACTGTTAAATAATTTTCTAGAATAAATGAAAAAGGAATAAGCGGAGGGCATGTTTAGTGCAAGACTAAACTGTAAAAAGCTGGAAGGAGCACAAAAGAAGGCAAAGGGACGCGCTTGCGTTTCTCATTGCCTATCCAACCCTCTTATGATCATAGCAGCTTTACAGATCACTAAACCTTCCATTTCTGTTTCAGTTTGTAATCATAATGTAAGTCATAATTTGTACATGATGGTTATGCAAGTTTGACTTGTTTATTTTTATATTTCTCTTTTTCACTTAGGGAGTGAATCTCCAGTTTTCATCCTGCAGCCTTGAGAACCACAGAACACAAAGTAGATTTTGTGTGCTTTTTAAAGCAGTTTTCCCTTTTTTTCCACATTGCACCCTTTACACATGATATGGATATATTAAGTGGAACATCTAGGGAAGTCCATGAGATCTGAATCTTGAGTTTTGAAGTTCACAAGTGAACAGTGGAAAGTAATAAATCAAGTCAGTGATGCACTGCTGACTCACCGGAGTGGAGGTGCCAACTCATGCCATCTTCTTCTGCTTTGTGACTTTTAGTTAACTGAAGCTGTCAGTCCAGTTATTGGGCAGTTGTGCTAGAAAAGAAATTCTGGAACCTTGAGAAAATGAAAAAAATGATATGTGACATTGTCAGCTGTTCCTTCTGACAATAAATAACTGAGGTGAATTGGTGGGCCTTGCTGACTCTTTATGTGGGAGACTGGTGTGGGCCCAATAATGCTAGAATTTGCACTTCATCATACTGTATATTAATTTGGTTTAAATGTGTGAGGATTAAACAGGCTTGGTGGATAGATAGAGGACTCCATCACTCTACAGTCATATGAAAAAGTTTGGGAACCCCTCTCAGCCTGGATAATAATTTACTTTCAACAAAAAATAATTTACTTTCATTTCCTAGGAATATCTGCGTACTGGGGTGTTTTCTGAACAAAGATTTTTAGTAAAGCAGTATTAAGTTGTACGAAATTAAATCAAATGTGAAAAACTGGCTGTGCAAAAATGTGGGTCTCCTTGTAATTTTGCTGATTTGAATGCATGTAATTGCTCAATACTGATTACTTGCAACACCAAATTGGTTGGATTAGCTCGTTAAGCCTTAAACTTCACAGGTGTGTCCAATCATGAGAAAATGTAGTTAAGGTGGTCAATTGCAAGTTGTGCTTCCCTTTGACTCTCCTCTGAAGAGTGACAGACAGCATGGGATCCTCAAAGCAACTCTCAAAAGATCTGAAAACAAAGATTGTTCAGTCTCATGGTTTAAGGGAAGACTACAAAAAGCTATCTCAGAGGTTTAAACTGTCAGTTTTAACTGTGTGACACTAGAGGGCGCTGCTGCTCCTCTAAACCCCACAGACAAACGTCCAGACACCAGGTAAAAGTATCAGAAATTATTTTAATTTCTTCTTTTTGATATTGTGCCACAGTAGACACCACTAACTCCACCATAAACAATAAATCAATAATCAAATACACAAAATCAATCCTCCTCTCCTCCCAACAGCTCCGTCACTCTACCACCCAACTCCGGCACCGCTTGCTGGGTTTCCCATAGTCCTTTATATAGTCCGTGGAAGTGCTCCTGTCCTTCAGTCCACGTGATCCAATAGCACTTCCGGGTCAGATGAAGACTTATATTTTTCTTCAGTAGCATATGTGCAGGATTGTGAGAACAGTGGTTACAGACAACCCACAGATCACCTCCAAAGACCTACAAGAACATCTCGCTGCAGATGGTGTATCTGTACATCGTTCTACAATTCAGCGCAATTTGCACAAAGAACATCTGTATGGCAGGGTGATGAAAAAGAAGCCCTTTCTCCACTCACACCACAAGCAGAGTCGCTTGTTGTATGCAAATGCTCATTTAGACAAGCCAGATTCATTTTGAAACAAAGTGTTTTGGACTGATGAGACTAAAATTGAGGTACCTGGTCATAACAAAAAGCGCTTTGCATGGCAGAAGAAGAACATCGCATTCCAAGAAAAACACCTGCTACCTACTGTCAAATTTGGTGGAGGTTCCATCATGCTGTGGGGCTGTGTGCTCGTTCAGGGACTGGGACCCTTGTTAAAGTCGAGGGTCGAATGAATTCAACCCAATATCAACAAATTCTTCAGGATAATGTTCAAGCATCAGTCACAAAGTTGAAGTTATGCAGGGGTTGGATATTCCAACAAGACAATGACCCAAAACACAGTTTGAAATCTACAAAGGCATTCATGCAGAGGGAGAAGTACAATGTTCTGGAATGGCCGTCACAATCCCCTGACTTGAATATCATCGAAAAACTATGTGATGATTTGAAGCAGGTTGTCCATGCTCAGTAGCCATCAAATTAGACTGAACTGGAGAGATTTTGTATGGCAGAATGGTCAGAAAAACCTCCATCCAGAATCCAGACACTCATCAAAGGCTATAGGAGGCGTCTAGAGGCTGTTACAGTTAGGTCCATAAATATTTGGACAGAGACAACTTTTTTCTAATTTTGGTTCTGTACATTACCACAATGAATTTTAAATGAAACAACTCTAATGCAGTTGAAGTGCAGACTTTCAGCTTTAATTCAGTGGGGTGAACAAAACGATTTGAACACAATCCCTTCATTTCAGGGCTCAAAAGTAATTGGACAATTGACTCTAAGGCTATTTCATGAGCAGGTGTGGGCAAGTCCGTCGTCATGTCATTATCAATTAAGCAGATAAAAGGCCTGGAGTTGATTTGAGGTGTGGTGCTTGCATGTGGGAGATTTTGCTGTGAACAGACAACATGCGGTCAAAGGAGCTCTCCATGCAGGTGAAAGAAGCCATCCTTAAGCTGCGAAAACAGAAAAATCCCATCCGAGAAATTGCTACAATATTACAAGTGGCAAGATCTACAGTTTGGTGCATCCTGAGAAAGAAAGCAAGCACTGGTGAACTCAGCAATGCAAAAAGACCTGGACGTCCACGGAAGACAACAGTGGTGGATAATCGCAGAATCATTTCCATGGTGAAGAGAAACCCCTTCACAACAGCCAACCAAGTGAACAACACTTGATGCTGAACCTTTATAACGCAATGGTGAGGCCTCATCTGGAGTCCTATGTGCAGTTTTGGTCTCAGGGCTACAAAAAGGACACAGCAGCACAAGAAAAGGTCCAGAGAAGAGCGAATAGGCTGATTCAGGGCTACAGGGGTTGAATTATGAGGAAAGATTAAAAGAGCTGAGCCTTTACAGTTTAAGCAAAAGAAGATTAAGAGGTGACATGATTGAAGTGTTTAAAATTATGAGGGGAATTAGTCTAGGGGATCGAGACTGTTATTTTAAAATGAGTTAATCAAGAACACGAGGACACAGTTGGAAACTTGTTAAGGGTAAATTTCACACACACATTAGGAAGTTTTTCTTTACACAAAGAACGATAGACACTTGGAATAAGCTACCAAGTAGTGTGGTAGACAGTAAGACATTAGGGACTTTCAATATTCAATATTCTTTTTGCTGATCTCACAAGTATGGCAGTAAGATGCAGTTTCTGTTTTATCCAGTAGATGTCCTTTCTGGCTTTCTTTGGCGGTCTTGTCTTAGTAGTAACAGCATTGGCTTTTGAATTTGAAATGGATTGCAAAAAAACTGACCTCGTGAAAACGTAAGGTGGATTCCGATTGCCAAGTAAACTAAAAGCCCATTTTTCTTCATTTGATCACAGCAAGCAGCTCTTCCTGAAGAATTTTATTTACAAAGGTACAATGAAAGCAGTCATGGTAAAAAAATATGACAACCATGCAGGACAGCTACAGACAGACCAGGTGAATAAGTTAACTGCATCTTTTAAAAATCAAGAGTGGTCTCCCCTCAACTTTTGGTATTCTCAGATATGGGGATGGATATTTGAGGAGTAAACCACAAGACAATGATTATATTTTCATATTATGAGCATTAAAGGACCATCAACAACAAATCAAATCAAATTAATAAAATATTGACCAATTATTATAAAAGTAAAGTTGAATAAATCAGACTCTGCAAGTGTATGAATAAAAAAGTACCACTTCCGGTTAGGGGCAATATCCCAAAAGTTGATAGAAATCTGTGTTTTGTACCTCATATTTGTATGCAAAATTTGGTTGACCTAAGTGAAAGCGTACTCAAGTTATCATTTTCACACACACACACACACAGACAGACAGACACACAGACATAATTCTAAAAATGGTATTTTCAGACTTGGGAGATCTAAAACGTCAAGATTTATCAAAATCTCCAGGTTGAATTTTTGGACGATTACAATACTTTCCCTATACTGTACTTTGTTTATGAGAAACTAAAAAAGCAACATTCTGTTTTCACTCCTAGTCGTGAGCCGAATGGTGCAGCTACATTATTGCTGATAAAGCTGCATCAGCATCAAAGCCATATTATGAAGCAGACTTCATGATAACAAGGATGTTGAGGTCCACTGAACTGGTGTATCCCTACAAGTGACAGGCTCGATGAGACAAATGATAGAAGATGGGGTTATGGACTTGGCTCAAGACTTGGACAGGCAATTACAGTAAAAGATCAAGCAAAGGCATTTATATGTTTTTCTATTGTAACTGATGTTACTCACGTGGTTGAAGGATCACCATCTCCAGGTCAGCCTGGCAAAGATCCCAGCTTATCTGACTATTCAGCACCCCATCTTTGTTCAGCTTGGTGCATTATCACTATAACCAGCCAAGTCAGTACTCCCCCTTGGGGTTGTAATCGATGACCAGCTGTCCCTCACTAACTGTGTTGCAATGGTTCATCAGTCTTGCATGTTTACTGTTTACAATATCTACAAGATCAGACTGTGCCTGACCAAATACGCAGCTCCCAGTCCAGGCTTTGGTCTTGTCACAGCAGGACTACTGCAACTCTCATCTGGCAGGGAAAGCGTCATGTGTCCTCAAGCTGCTGCAGATGGTTCAACTAGCATGTCTGTTGTTCAACCACACGAGGCAGGCACGTCACTCCTTTTTCAAGGTCACTACATGGCCTTCTTGTAGCTGCATGCACTAAGTTCAGATCCTCGATGATTGCCTACAGAGTAGTCAGTGGGCCAGCACCTGTATCCTGTATATATATGGAGACTTCGTATGCTTCTTCCCTTTAGTCTTGTCTTGGTTGGACTTTTGTAACTCTCTGTTGGCTTTAACACCAGCATGTGTCACCAAGTCACTACAAGTGATTCAAAATGAAGCAGCATGTCTGTTGTTCACCCAGTTGAGGTGGGCACATGTTACTCCTCTCTTCAGAACACTATATTGGCTTCCTGCACTGGCCTGTATTAAGATGTCAGTGGGTCCGCACCCCTAGAAATAGAGACACTTGTGAGGTCCTGTGCTGCTCCTCGACCACTCAGGTCTGCTACTGCTAGTGACATTTTAGTTATTTGGTTGTGTCCTTGGATAGGAATGTTGTGAGGGTTGTTATCAAAGCTGTGAATTCCACCTGGGAAAAAGGACTTGCTGTGACGATGTGGGTTCGGCTCCACGCTCCCATCTGATATTTGGAAGCCCTTGAACCCAACACCGTCAATAATGTCACCGAGTGAGCTAATGGAGACCTCCCAATCCCTGGCTTCGGTCTGGCACTCATCCCAGCCTCGAGACTTGGTTTCCACCAACGGCCAGGTCGCTCACGTTGGGGACTCCACCACCAAGCCTCCCAACTCCCGCTGCCTTTCCGGTCTTCTGCGGCCAGTTGCCTTCCCCTGGACACTCCCGCTACCTGCTCGCTCAGCGGGAGCGACATCAACTACAACCCCTGGGTGTAAGCCTAACACCCAGGCCCTAGCAGCTGCCCACGAGCGCTCGCTCGCTCACTCTCCACACACTCCGTGTGTCTCTCTCACGCACCGACCTGCTTCCTCTCTCGCTCCCATGTAACCTCCATCCTCTCTTTTTCTCTTTTCTTTTTCTCGTTCTTTTCAGATCTCTTTCCCAACCGGCTCGTGCTTCTTTTAAACAGCGAGGGGCCATAGCAGCTGCAGCACATTAGCCACGGGAACAATCACGGATGTGGACAGTTCCTCACCTGTGCACTCGGTGAGAACCGCCCACACCGCAGATCGCCCTGCGGCTTGCTACAACCACTACGCCCCCTCATGAAACTGCCGCGAGTGCGGTGATTATCTATTTAAAATCTGGCCCTTACTGAGAGCGCTGTGGACCCGCTATACCACACTTGCCAGTTTGATGTTTTGTTGAATGAGCACAATGTTAGCCTTGGGATCCCATGCCACACAGCCAGTGCTGGTCAAAGCCCTTCTGGGGCCCTAGGTGAGATTGCCCCTCATCAGGGCCAGATTAAGAGCATTAGAGGCCCAAAGTGCTTTGGGTGCGTGAAGCCCAAACTAATATTACTATTTTATTATTTTATTATTGTATATTGAGGGGCTCCGCCCCCTGCTCGCTTTGCTCACCCACCCCCGGGTTTGGTTATCTGGACATACAATCTAAAAAGAAATTGTTATTTTCATGGGAATTGTTACATACTCTTTTGATTCTATGTTGCACCCTTCTCAGTGATCATAAATATACACCTGACCGAATTGTGGTTCTTTGAAATTAAACTTGTCGTAACTTTAATTGTTGTGGGACCACAGATTCTCATAGCTTATGGTCCATTATTGTGTAATTCAACATTCTGACCATTGAATGATGCGAACGTGAAGGCAATATATTTTGCCTGTAGTGTTTGTGGATTTCACTTTCACCAAACAACAAATATTTTAATTCTCGCGGATAGGCCGAGAATTGGGAGGCAACACTACTTTTCCCTGATGGCAACACGAATTAGACGATTTACAAGTTTCAAACTTAAACTTTAAAGCCTTACAACATCTACATACTTGTGACATATCACCTATGTCCATATATTCGATCTCTTTTTTCTGTTCCCTTATTTCACAGAGTAATAATTCACGTTTGTTTGTACTAATGCAATCTTTACTTTCTTTTTTTTTGATACTTTTGAATTTAACTACTTTCAGAATCTCTAACCTGCTCTGCATGTGTATCGCACCAACATTTTTCAACATCTTCATGAAGTCTTTTATTTCTGACCCTGATTGGACCTACGAGGTTTTCAATTTCATTTGGACCAGGCTGATTATTACTTTCCTTATTTTCAAAATTTGCACATAGCTGCTCTTTCTTCTTCACTTAGTCGTTGACGTGCCATCTAGAACGTATAAAATTTTTAAGAGCTGGGAGCACATGAAGTGTGTCTGCCCAAAGCATTCCAACAACTGAGAAGTTAGATGTCCGTGATCTTGTCTGTAAGTAGGGTGTGACGTGCAAAAGTGACCATCTCACGGATCTTGCTTCCAAAGGTTGTAAAAGTCTAGTCTCGCGGGACATCAAAGTGTCTTTCCGAGAAGATCACATCTTGACTAAATATTTTTTTATTATAATAGATGTAATTTTTTAATCTAATGTGGGAGCCCCTTTTTGTGGAAACTGGTTTAGCTGCACCATTTTCTTATGGTCCATGGTAAATCCGGCAATGGAAAATTTTTCGGGTGCCCCCTTCCCTTGATACCCTAAGCATGTGCTTATTTTACTTAATAGCTAATCTAGCTTTGCCCCTCATTGCCCTGAATGGGTAGTCTGCATCATTTGACTTCGATGACCTGTTTTGTCTGCTCGATGCCCAGAGTGCAAATGCTGCCCATTTGCGTAAATACCGCGGATTTGAAGGAGCGTGCACCCAGTCGTGTACAGAGCATGCGCACTTTCTCAAATGGTGCGCCCTCCACATAATGAGACATTAGGTGGAGTGTCCGGAGCGTGCATACATCTTAACTTTCATAAATGATGCCCCTCAAATGACGGAACCCTAGGTGGTCCTCTATGTTGTGTAGTGAATGGATCGACAGGCTTTGCACACAAGTGTTACTCAAGTGTTTTTAGGAAATACGTATGGGAATCTAACTTTTCATGAATCAAAAAGTGGAAGTGGTAACAGAATTGAGTGAACAAAGATTAAATGAGGATCTTGCGTTTATGGTGGGTATCACTGAGTGCTTGAATGTCCTCAACCCCGCATAGCCTAAACAAAATTGCAACGGAATATTATGACATGCATACAGTATGTGTGTTTCAGCCAGAAACTAAATCAGGAGGCACAGATCGCGGAGAACAATCCTGCATATTCCCCTTCTTTGAGAGACATCAAAGCACAGGCAAAGCTGAAATTAAATTAAATAACATGACAAAACACTGAGTTTAAGCAGGTTTTCAAGCCCTGAATCATCTTGAGGTGTTAAAAGTCGCTATTCACCATAAACCCATCTGACATGCCAGAGAGGACCTGCAAATGGAATGAACTGATTGAAAGTGCAATGCTGTGTTGAAGGACATCATTTGCCAGTGTAAATCTGGACACAGTTTATCTGTGTCTTGGACCAAAAATGCCCATAACTGACAACTGTTGCCTTAGTGATTTTGTGTGTTTTTTTCTAAGCACCGACACTTGTGAGTAGAAGCTGTCTACTATGAACGCAAATATGTCAGAAGTGCGCTCTCGCCTTAAACGACATGATAAAAGGTGCGTGGCTCAGGGCACACCCTTCAAGTCAAAAGAGTTCAGTATCAGGGAGTTCTATTTAAGTAGGTTTGGCTCATTTATTTGTGTTTTCCCGAAGTTAACTCAGAGTGAATGTGCAGTAATCTGAAAAAAATATATTGTTATTCTGGCAATGGCACTGCCACTAAAGGGGCTTTAGTAGTAGATATATTTACACAATGTTCAGAGAAATAAAGTTTAGCAATGCAAAGTGATAATTATTTTTTATGTATTATATTCACACCGATTATCCAACAAAGATGATTCAAATAAATACTATAATTATTGGAACATACTAAGTAATGACAATTAATTGGATTTTTTGCAAGGTAATATGGTCTCCTTTTGTGAAATTTTTAAACAGTGCAGTGTCCATTCCCAAATGAGTCTGCCACCCTTTCGTTAAGCAACAACAAACCATGATTATTAAAAAAACACAACTGGTTAATGTAAGTTATGGGACTTTGCATTTACAGAGTTACACAAGGCTGGATTAAGACCTTTAGAGGCCCTAACCACTTAAAAGATGTTGGTGCCCCCATATATATGAGCTGCATTTTCATTATATTATATTTTGCTAAAGACAACAATAGATGAACTAAATTCAGGACATCATCAAAGCTTATCCTCTTCCCAGTTGTACTTCATTTTTAAAACAGCAGTTCAAACATCAGAGGAAGATATGGCAATGCCTCAAGCTATCAATTACTTTATAACCTGAGAAAGGATGGACATCTGGGACAACAAGTAGCTAAATTGGTTTGTAGCTTAGGAAAGGAAGACATGCCAGTAGGTATTAAGCAACAACAAAAAAGTTTTATTGTTTGGGAAAATGGACAATGAATTTATTCATCATATTGACAGCCAGCCAATCAGAATATCTAACAATCACATCTTGAAGAGGTAGAATTTTATAACAAATCATCTGAGGAGCGATGGAGGAAGGAGGGAGGAAGAAGAAGGGACGAAGACGTTAGGAGAATGGAACAGAGTGACGTCAGAAGGGGGCACCAGCAATGTGCGGCCGTTGCCATCTGATCATCAGAAATGCATATAATGAACAACTACGAGTGCTAGATCACAAGCCACCTGAGACATTTCCGAGTTGTGTGTTTTACAACCAGCCATCTAGAGTGCTTAGATCTTCTGGTCAGTTGTCTCTTGTTGTCCCTTGTACCAAGTGTAAAACTAAGGGGGACAGGGCTTTTACAGCTGCTGCTCCTCGCCTGTGGAACTCTTTACCTCATTACATAAAGGAGTCGTCTACAATTGAACTGTTCAAAACAAGATTAAAGACTCATTTGTATTCACTTGCATTCCATGACCTTCAGTAATACATTGTGATTATATAACATTACTTCTATTTATTATTTATTTTATTTATGTTCATTTATTTTATTTCTATTTATGTTATTCATGTTAGTTGTATGTTTTTCTTTAATTTTATTATTGTAAAGCACTTTGGCCACAGCATTCCTATGTTGTTTTAAATGTGCTATATAAATAAAGTTGACATTGACATTCATCGTAAGCTTTTTCTAAAGATTATATATATATCCAGGCTTTACTATCAGTCCTATCTCACTAGTATAAAAAAAAAACTTGCGACGAGACGAGACTGACGAGACGTGATCTTTTGAAGAGAGACAGAGAGACAGAGACACTTTCACTTCCCTCGAGATGGACAAGTCACATCATACTTACAACCTTCAGATGTAATTCCTGTGATACACATGCAGAGCAGGTCAGAGGTAATGGAAGTAGGAAATTTGGAAAGTCTCAAAAAATGAGAGAAAAGAACGCATTAGCTCAAACAAACTGAAAATATTATTTGGGGAAATAATGGAACAGCAAAAAGAGATTGAATATTCAGGTGCTGAACAGGCTTTTAAACGTTCAAAGCGCCACACAAAATGCAGGTCACGCAGCATGCAGCAGCAACAAGCCAACAGCTTCTTGAGCAAACAGGAAGTGAAAAAAACACCTGATACTTGTTTTCCAATGTATCACCAAGGGGTTTCGGAGGAGTGACTGAGTTTCCTTGGGGTGAGTTCAGCTCCCCTCTTCACAACGGCGCCTACCACTGGCTGAGGGGGGGTTTGTTTGTAAGGGTTTGTGAGCAAATTGCAGATCACGCGTGACGGCA
Organism: Polypterus bichir lapradei; assembly: GCA_026402145.1. Taxonomy (NCBI): domain Eukaryota; kingdom Metazoa; phylum Chordata; class Cladistia; order Polypteriformes; family Polypteridae; genus Polypterus; species Polypterus bichir. The sequence continues at coordinate 24,674,324 of JANRMT010049829.1, read as the reverse complement.
GCAGCAGTGCGCCAGCAGCTGCTCGAGCAAAGAGAAGAAAAAAAAATCCCATTTGTATCCCAAAATATCACCGTTTAAGAGGGGGTTTCGGAGAAGCAGCTGCTGGCATTGGAGGAAAGGGGTTGGAAAGCGAATCGAGCAGGGGGCAAATCACCCCAGTTTTCTATTATTCTTTGTTCTATTGGTATTATTATAATTGTAATAAATACCATGCTACTTTAAATTTTCTATGCTTTGTCTTCATGTCTAGAGTGATTGAAGTAATAAGGTAGATTTCTTTGAGCACCTGATGCAGCTGGATATTTGCCATTATCTCTGTGCTGTGAGGTTTATTAAGGCTGAGAGTGAGAGCTCCACCCAATAGTAGGGAACAGTACATAAAGTAAGGCATTCTTACTTGATAAATGGCCTATAGTCAAGGATGTTGAGCCGTTGTATGTTTAAATGTATTCTTGGAGACCAAAAGTAATATTTAGGTCTTAGATTTATTTAAAACATTGTATGTTGTTTGTGCCGATAATAAGTAAATCTCTTGAAGTGCTGAGAGAGTGACAGGCTATGTTATTCCTAAGGCACTTGTATGATTTAAAGTGCTAGAGATTAACCTCCTGTGTGTGTGTCATTACTTGGGCACTGTTGACTATCTGTGTGTATGCGTATAGCTATGTATGCGTGTGTTAATTTTAAGGTGCAACAGTAGACCAACCCAGTAACAAATCTAATGAGTATACCTATCCCTAGGTAAAGGGTAAGTGGAGGGAAATACCACAATAATACAACTATACATTGTTTTTTTTATTAATCAGAGTTCAGCTGATACAGAATTACAAGGAAGTCAAAATGCTTTACAAGATCTAATGGTCTGCATTGAGCAAATGCTGAATAAAGTGACAGAGATGACAGGAGACAAGGAAAGAAGAGAAGTGGGTAAGGGTGAAGACATCATAAGGACATTAAACAAGGAGAAGGAGGAGCTGAAGAGGAGAGATGAAGAACTAACTGAGATTTTACAGACTGACAGCCACATCCACTTACTGCAGATATAGCTTAAGGTTCAAGTGTTCACTATTGGACAGATACTGCTGGGTTCTATTTATGCTAATCAGGTTGGAACCATTTTGTTTTCCTGTCTGTGTTTTTATGTGTATCCATTATGTAATCATCACTTTGTAAAGCTTCTACCTGTGAACTTGTCACAGCACTTTGCGCTAGCACTTAGTGTAGAGTGCAACTCAAAAAATAAACTGAATTTAATTGAAATGAAAGAAAACCTGAAGGCTGCCATACTGGGTTTATTATAATGAATTGCCTGTAGTGTTCACTTGCTCTTTGTTTTCTTTCTGATTGTCATCCTTAATGCTGTCTTCCTTTTTCTGTCCTATACACAGAAGTTCCCATCTCTGTATGTCCCTCCTGGAAACAGACATGTCCCTGTCACTGTGGTCAATACTCAGTTCTCGTCCAATGACTTTAGGAAAAAGCTGTCAATCTCAAGCAGGACCTGGAATGGCTAGGTAGCTGGCAATTAGATAAAGGTAAGGATGGGGAAAACCCACAAGTTTAGTGAAATTACGTATAAGCATAACAGCAAGAAAAGAGCAAAGAAATAAGAATTTCAATGTACTATATACACATCACAGTAAACCTGAACTTGAATTGAGTTGTAGTTTACAAATGCAGCCTTATAATTAACTGAGTTTCAAATTCAGTAACAGTGAGTGTCCACTGTGCATATGAGGCCTATTATAATAAACCCAGTATGGCAGCCTTCAGGTGTTTTTTCATTTCAACATGAGGAAGCTGTCCCTGTCCCTATATAACACACTAGTGAGACTACACCTGAAGTTTTGTTTGCAGTTCTGGTCACCACGCCAAAAGAAACACATAGCAGTTATTGAAGCGGAGCAGAGTAGAGCAACCAAGTTCATACAAGGACTTAATGACTCAGAGAATTAAATCTGTTTAGTTTAAATTAGAGGTGACTGGATGTGAATAGTCTCGATCTGCTGGACTAATTCCCTTCATAATTTAAACACCTCAATCACGTCTCCTCTTAATCTTCTTTTGCTTAAACTGAAGAGGCTCAGCTTTTCTTATAACTCATCCCCTGCAGTCCAAGGATCTGCCTAGTCACTCTTTATGCCTATTTTTCATGTCTTTTTTGACCAAAACTGCACACAGTACTCCAGATGAGACCTCACCATTGTGTTATAAAGCTTGAGCAGAACCTTCTTGGACTTGTACTCTACCCATCAAGACGCTATATAACTTCACATTCTGTTAGCCTTCTTAATGTCTTCTGAACACTGTGTGTAAGTCGATAGTGTCAAGTCTTAGTGACAAATGAAATGGGAATTGACCTGATAATGGTGGGCCTATGAGGCAGTAGCACGGACCACTATACCAAATTGTATTTTCACCAGCGCAAACTGATTGTAATACTTTTATATGGTATATAATATGATTAAAGAATTGAATACACACTGTCTAATGCCTCCATTACTTCAGACAGGAAGGCTGAGATGGTGGATGGCTGATTCTGGCAAAAGTCAAAGTTTTTTATGTGTTTAAGACCCTTCAAAGCTACGAAAGTAGTTCTGCTTTAGTATTATTATTGTGCTAAAATATAACTTTGGTGTTTTAAAAATGTTGTTTCTTTTTCTAAACTGCTGACGTGAATTAGGTACAACTGCTTAACATTTTTGTCTTTTCATTTTTTATTTAGTGATTTCAGCCCCTGTTTACCACCTCAGGATCAGGATTTCGTTTTAATACGAATGGCATATCAAGATCTCCTTTGTTGTCTAATGTTATCCGCGGGAGATGTATTACATTACCTTTCTTGGATACATCCTTCTTTCTCCAGCAATTTGTGCACATGAAGACTGGACGGAGTTAACTGTTGTAGATATTCGTTGGGATGTTGTAAGTTGAGTTTTTCATCTTCCACATGATCACCACCAACTGTTTCAGCATAGTTTATTAATATGCATCTAATCAATTTGCCGTGTAACCGATCAACATTTTTGGCATTAATTTGTTTGACTTCCTCATTTCTCGGTACTAGGATTGCCCGTGTACTCATTTTTTCTGATAACCCTTTATGATGAAATTCTTCAATAAGATTTGGACATAATACGACTTCTTTAATTGGGAACTTAAAGTGAGAAAAACGTTAAATTTTATAAGAGCAGGAAGTGTTTCTGACAAAAGCATTCACACGAATGAGAGGTGAGAGGACCGTGGTCTTCTTTGAAAATGGTTGAGAGGAGGGCGTGACTTGAAAAAATCTCTTCAAAAAAGTCTTGTTGCAGGATTTCTTTATATAATAGAGAGATATGCACTGTAAACAAGGAAAGTGCCTATTAAAATATTCACCCCATTTGAACTTTTCCCATTTTATTGTTATACAACATTGAGTCACAGAGGGTTTAATTTGCATTTCTTGACAATGATAAACAGAAAAAGACTCTTTAATTTCAAAGTAAAAAGAGATCTCTGCAAAGTGGTCTTACTTAATCTCTAAGTTACAAAGGGGCACCAAGTAGGGCAAGATGAGGCTGGTCCAGCCAGAGATGAGAGCTGTGGTGGAGGAGTTGTGTACTGGCAGAGGGATGAAGATGCAGCTGCAAGGAGCGTGGACAAGATGGGATCAGGCATCGGAGTGATAACTATCTTGGGGAGAACTATGGAAGGCCGAAGCCCAATGCATAAATTCCTTGTCCATTCAGTCTATGATGTGCTCCCCAATCCATCTACCCTCTACAGGTGTGGTAAAGCTATAACATCGGCATGCCACTTATGCTCCAGGATGGAGACACTGGAAAATAGTCTGACCAGATGCCCAAAAGCCCTGAGAGAGCTATCACTGGAACCATGAACAAGTGCTGAAGGCGGTAGCAGATCCCATCATCTCAGCCATCATTCAGCACAAGCACTACCAGCCAGTAAAGTGGATAAGTCACTTTGTTAAAGTGGGGGGAAAAGACCGTGGTACAGCCAAGGGTGCAGAGAAGGCTCCGTGCAATGGCCCAGGATTAGCAGCTGAAGGTTGACCTGGGGAAGCAGCTCCATTTCCCAGAGTCCATTACGGCAGATATAGTGCTGCTGTCAGGGGCTACAAGACAGGTGGTCATGCTGGAGCTCACAGTTCCCAGGAAAAACAGGATGGGGGAGACCACAGAGAGAGTGAGCCAAGTATGTAGATGTGGTGGTGGATGGTGCTTGCCCATAGAGGTGGACTGTAGAGGGTTTGCTGGTCATTCCTTCTTCAAGGCATTTCATCTCCACGGAATCAAGGGGGTGGAGGAGTGTCACCAAGCAGGCCATCAAGAAAAGCACAGAGGCCGTGAAGAGGGCCTCAGGATGGCTGAAGTTGAGGAGAGAGAGCCATGGGCTAATTCTACTCAGACATAGGCAGGAGTCTGATCAACGTCTGCTGGATTACCCAGGTGAGGGTTTATGATGTTGAAAGACCCAAAATACCCAATGACTCCAGGCCTATATTACTGATGATGTGTTCAAGTGCATCAGAAGATGTCAGCATGAAGTAATCACATCAGTATTCAGTCCCTTTAAGTTAGTATTTAGTAGACGCCCTTTTGGATGCCGTGACGGCCTTCAGTCTATGTGCAGAGGCCATGGGTTGAAGGTAATCACCTCTCTTGTAGGACATTTAGAATGTTTTTGGGATATTTAATAGTGTATTTTTTGAATTTTGATGCAAAGTTTGGGCTTTCATGTTGGCCACAGCCAGCCAATCAAGTGGAAACAAGGCTACCTTGTGATGCACCTTCTTTGGCCAGGCTGGTAGAATTCTGGCCTGCTTTCCTGACTGTTTTTCAAGGCTTAACTCTACTTTGTTTGATAAATCAGAACAGGTGGGGGAGTACATTGTTACTTTTTGTATGCTGGCAGCAGAAATAGGGTGGGACAAAGCAACACTGATCTCTTTGTTTAAAAAGGAATTGGCTTCTGAAATCAAGGACAAATTAACCAGCCATGACTCCAGAGACACTCTAGATAAACTTGTTAATTTAGTACAAAATAGAAGCATGTTTAGCTAAAAGAAATGGTAAGTAAAACTATGAAAGAGGGTTTTCTGTATGTACTACAGAAAAGAGAACTACTGAAAACCATATTCTAGCAATAAAACGTCAAGACTGAATTGTGTGACCCCCCAAAACCCATAGGCTACATGCATAAAAAAGAGCAAATTAGAAAAAAATATAATTATCAGTTATAAAAATTCTAACATAAAAAATGGTCTTTTAGCATTCAGTCCCTGCAAATCTAGATAGATAGATAGATAGATAGATAGATAGATAGATAGATAGATAGATAGATAGATAGATAGATAGATAGATAGATACTTTATTGATCCCAAGGGGAAATTCACATACTCCAGCAGCAGCATACTGATAAAAAACAATATTAAATTAAAGAGTGATAACAATGCAGCTATAACAGACAATAAGTTTTGTATAATGTTAGCGTTTACCCCCCCGGGTGGAAGTGAAGAGTTGCATAGTGTGGGGGAGGAACGATCTCCTCAGTCTGTCAGTGGAGCAGGACGGTGACAGCAGTCTGTCGCTGAAGCTGCTCCTCTGTCTGGAGATGATCCTGTTCAGTGGATGCAGTGGATTCTCCATGATTAACAGGAGCCTGCTCAGCGCCCGTCGCTCTGCCATGGATGTCAAACTGTCCAGCTCCGTGTCTACAATAGAACCTGCCTTCCTCACCAGTTTATCCAGGCGTGAGGCATCCCTCTTCTTTATGCTGCCTCCCCAGCACACCACCGCGTAGAAGAGAGCACTCACCACAACTGTCTGATAGAACATCTGCAGCATCTTATTGCAGATGTTGAAAGACGCCAGCCTTCTAAGGAAGTATAGTTGGCTCTGTCCTCTGTCCTCACTATTGGCAGTCCAGTCCAATTTATCATCCAGCTGCACTTCCAGGTATTTATAGGTCCTCACCCTCTCCACACAGTCGCCTCTGATAATCACAAATCCAGGTGGTCAGACCCCTGAACTGACATCATGAATATAAATGTGTCAAGTTTTTTTTCTGCAGAAGGACGAGAAGAGATATTATTATTAGTCAGTGTCACCTCCTGTTTTTACGGCATATTGCTTGCAATGGAGTCCAGCCTTGTGCCTGGATATTATCTAAATCTTCATGAAAATGTAGAAAATGGATGAATATAATTTGATTTGATATACTTTGTTAGTCCCCAAGAGGAAATTGTCTTTTCACATGACTTTGGGTGTCAGAGTGCAGGGTCAGTCATTGTACAGCGCCCCTGGGGCAATCTTCAGCTTAAGGTCCAACAGAGTAGGATCCCTTCTGGCAGTAACAGATTTTGAACCTTTCAGATACTAGCGCGGATCTTTAGCCACAGGGGCCACCACTCTGTGTTCTGTAAGGAGAAATTAAATGATCGCAAGCCTGATTATACATTCTCAAATCCATAAATAACTTTGCTGTATCTTGATATGAATATACAAGGAAGCTCATTCTGCTTTTGTGCCCACTTGATTTCTTTTTTTTTTGTAGACTTCTGTCAGCTCTCACTGGACCCCAACACAGCCCAGAAATGCATCTGTCTTTCTGATGAAGAAGAAAGCAACAGGGAAGGGAGCGACACAATCCTGTCTGTCTCACCCTCACAGATTTGACTCTGTGCCCCGTTCTGGATGTTCTGGAGGTTCTGGATGGTGGTCATTCTTACTGGGAGGTGGACTGGAATGGTGGGTGGGTTGAGATTGGAGTCACCTATGAAGGACTCTGCAAGAAAGGAGAGTCTAAAGAATGTCAGCTGGGCCGTAACAGAATCTCCTGGTGTTTGTTCTGTTCCAAATCATCCTATTCAGTGTGGCACAATGACAGGGAGATTGAAATAACTGTGCCCCCCAGTACCCGAATAGGTGTGTATTTGGACTTTACTGCTGGTTCCTTATATTTTTTCAGTGTTTCAAATGCAATGATCCAATTGTTCAGTTTCCAGGCTACTTTTACAGAGCCTCTCTACCCCTGTTTTAGGCTTTCTTATCATTCTAGCATACAACTTTAGCCCGCCATTGGTGCAACCTTAACGTCTTGTTAGTAATATATTCATCTGTTTTTGGAAAAATGGAAATCTGGCTTTTCAGAAGGGGAATTGAATATATGAGTATCATGTTGCCACAGAAGTTATCACTGGCACCTCTTGGCTCCTGTTTGTATCAGGGCCCAGTCCCTGCCTACGTGGAATCTGCACTCTCTCCTCATGCCCTTGTGGATTTTGTGCTGGTACTCTGATTTTCCTCCCAAATCCAAGACACATTCATGTTAGGTCAAACAGAAAATCTAAAACCGATCATATATGAGTGTGGATAAGTGCCCTGTAAAAACAACACCAACAATACACCATTTCACAGCTGGGTGGAACCTGCTAGCCAAACAGGTTGGTGGATTCTGTGTCTACACAAAACCCTTCTAAAATGGATGGATAGGGGCAAAATGGCTATGGCTACTTTATTCTCCACTAGGCTGCAAGGATGCAACGTCCTGGGACTGGAACACCTGTGTGCATACCAGCAGGGCAATCTGAGTATTGTACGTAGTTCTGAAGCACAACCTTGCTGGATGCTATGAGTGCTATCAGGGGGCACTTCTTAGAATAAGCTTTCCTATCTGGACTTTGGCGTTTTCCTGACCTGGAAGAACTTCCTCAGTGGGTGGTTGCTCTTTCAGATGGGAATAAAAGGAATTACCCCTCTTAACTCGGGGGTTCAGTCGTGACTAGTAGACAAGCCTGAGGAGGAGTGGAGTGGAGAAGAACTTAAGGAAGAGGTAAAGAAAGGAAGATTAAAAGAGAAAGAAGGAAGTGATGTTCAATGGGTTTAGGGCAGTGGTTCTCAACCTGTGGGACGGGCCCCCCTAGGGGGTCGTAAAGTAACAAAAAGGGGGGGTGCGAAGATGTGAAAAAAAGAAAACAAGAATCAAAAATATGAAAAAACATCTGTTGAAACCAAAACAAATTAACTTAAACTACATTCTGATACTAGAACAATAAATATATATAGTTAGATAAATGTCAATAAAAGTTAAGTAGGTATAATAAAATATGCATCTACATTTCAAAAAAATGTTAGGGGGGCACGATTAAAACTGTTATGAAAACTCGGGTCGCAAATACGTAAAGGTTGAGAAATGCTGGTTTAGGGTATAGATGAGCCCCCTGGTGGCCATAGCAGGAGCAAACAAACAATTACATCAATTATTAGACAGAACACATTCATCTTGTTTTATACAGACCCAAGTGCATAGGAAAGCCTGTGGCAAGTATTTGAAAAATAACTGTGTTATTAACATGGAACTGTTATGGGAAGTGATGTCGGATGGGTTTGGGGCATAGGTGAGCACCCTGGTGGCCATAGCAGGAGCAAACAAACAATGACATCAGTTACCAGAAACGATCAACATGTATTCACAAGACATACAGATGGAGTTTGGACTGGACAATGAAAGACAATTATTATAGAGAAGGGGATACCCTCAAAAATGGCAACCGAATCGGGGCCATTGCAAACGGTGAATTATACAAATACTTAGAGTTCAAACAGGACAAACGCATGCAATACAAACAAATTAAAAAAGCTCTTGCACAAAAATATACATCACGTCTTTCCCAAATGCTCAAAATGCACCTAACATGCACAATTAAAGCCACCAATACATACTCCATACCAACACTCACATACTCCTTCAATCAAAAACAGTCCTACAACAGCTCCAAAGGACAACCCAAACACACAAAAAACAAACATTAACACCCCAAAGCAGCCATAAAATGACTAGCTCTTCCAAATACTGAGGCATCATAGTAAAACAGGACAAACTTTAAAAATCAATAAACAAACAGGTATCGCTAGATAAGCAGAGGCAAGGTACACTCCAAAATGTAGGTAGACCGACTCGAATGAAGGTTGGCCCTGTCCGGCTCCCCAATTCTTATGTCACATTTCTACCTCCCCTCAGCTCGCAGCCTCTGTCTTGGATTAGCAAAAATAAATCACTCCTGCAAGCGAACTATGATACTTAGCGCAGTGAGTTCGCTAGCTAAGTGGAGGTATGGTACATCACCTGAGGCTGACGCGTGAGTGAGGAGGGTCCCCCCACACTTTCCTTGGCCCGCTGCGTGTCTCTAGGATTGGCGCAAATAAATCAGTACTGCAAGCGAACTATGATACATAGCACAATGACAGAAGTCACAAAATCAACCGGAATGTTCAAGCAAATTATAGAAAAAAACCCGATCTAAATCCGTTAAGTAGTTCTCTCATTTGCTAGCTAAGTGGAGGTACGGTACATCACCCGAGGCTGACGCGTGAGTGAGGAGGGTCTCCCACCCCCTTCCTTGGCCCACTGCGTGTCTCTTGGATTGGCGCAAATAAATCGGTAGTAGTTCTCTCATGAAAAGCGGACAGACAGACGGACAAACATTGGATTTAATATATACAGTATAGAGATATATTCACTAACTTCGCATTTGAGGATAAATATCATCTGGTCCTGATGATTTGTTTAATTTCAGCCATTTCAATCTAAACAGTACTTCTCCCTCCATAATTTTCAAATCACTCAGTACCTTCTTAGTAGTCCCTGTTACTGCTGGGAGATTATCCACTTCCTCACAAGTGAAAATGTCAGAAAGATGCAAGTTTAGAAACTCTTGTAATTTCACCGACTGTGTATTCCTGATGGACTTCACCTCCTCCTCCTTGACTGTTCTTTTACTACTAAAACAGTGAAAGAATCTGTTTGGATCGTCTTTCACCTTATCTGCAGTAGCTTTCCTAATACCCTTCTTAATGGTTGCTCTCACACATCCTATGGTTAGGACTGGACTTATTAGTCGTTTTTTTATTTTGTCCGTTTGCAACTCCTCTTTTATCTTTTTATTCATCAGCTGCTGAGTTTTTTAGCTTCTGACTAATTTTAAATATATCTGTCCTGCATCATGTCTACAACATTTTTAAAAAATGTTCTACTGCATCTCTCTACTGTCTCCACACAGGTTATCCTAGTTTATCCATTTTAGACTTTGGAACCACGCATATTCTCTTTATTTTCCTCAAGAAAATCTCAGGAAGACCTTGGCCACTACCTAGAATGTACTTGGTTTCAGTATATAAACATGAAGTAGAAGTTGCACTGATGGAATCATCTAGTTGCCAAGGAGTGATGGAATAAGACTAATAGTTTGTTTATTTAGCTCATCGTTGATTCTTTTTATTTCAATAGTAGACTTGAGAATTTATGGTCATTCACTTGCATTCCAGAGTTGGGTGGCCGAAAGCAGACATGGCACACATTTATTAGTCAATACATATTACTTACTGACATCAAACATTCAGTATCGATGAGATTTACAGAACTGACTCATCCTTACGCAAATCTTTGCCACAATTTAAGTTTCATTTGTTCAGCATGGAAAACCGAGCTTTCCTGTCTCGTGTCAACTGGCACAAGGCCAAATCCCCACCCATTAGCCACTTAAAAGTGCAAGCAGCTCCCTGGAACATTAGTAAACTAAAGTTCTTCTCTTTGTCAGACTTGTGTGACTATACCTGAAACATGAAGGTGGAAGCAGACCTCTCAAACACACAGGATTCGGTTTCATGCTGTGGATGCATGCAAAAAATGCAGGAGCCTGTCTTTCTCCCGTGTGGGCATGGTTTCTGCATGGAATGCAATAAAGGCCTCAGAAGTGAGACTGGAGTAAGCTGTTGCTCTCAATGCAAAAAGGCTCCACCCAAGAGGACAATTCAGGTCCAAAAGTCCTTGGAGGAAGAAGCCACAGTCGATGTGACAAAGAAGAAGAGACTGAGCTCTCTAGTAAATAGAGATTTGGGACCTGGAGAAGTGATGTGCGATTTCTGCTCTGAGGCAAAGTGCAGAGCGGTGAAGTCTTGCCTGAATTGCTTGATCTCCTACTGTGGGACCCACATCCGGGTCCACTATGACATTCCCATGTGGAGAAACCACAAGCTGATAGATCCTGCTGAAAACCTGAAGATGAGAGTCTGCAGTAAACACGAGAAGCCCATGGAGTTATTCTGTCGGACAGACCAGACCTGTATCTGCTACTTATGTGAAGTGAGTGAACATAAGACTCACGATACTTGCTCAACGGAAGAAGAAAGGCAAACAAAGCAGGTAACGAGTGTACTGTCTGATTTCAGTGACATATCAGCTTGAGCTTTCATAGAATAAATTGTGGCAATAGGGCTTTTCTGTATCATTTTTAGTTTTAAATAGCAATACCTCTCATAAAGTACCCTGTAAAAATAATTAAACCCTCTTGGCAAATTTATATAACATTATTCCATGCTCATTAAAAAGTATGAGGCAACAATGCCACACGCATCTGCACATGCAGTTCATCAGTAAAATGTTCAGTATGTGATTAATACAAGGCAAGCGTGGCCATCAGTTACACCACTGGAAAATGACGTTGGTCTCCTCTATGACTTCTTTTAAACAGAACACTGTGCTCCGTTTGTTTTTAAACTACTCGCATTTTTATTGTATATGTCACTTTTTAAATTTACAGCAGAGGTCTCCAGTCCGAGACATTGAGGATTTTGCTCCAAGCAATCTCTGCATTACAGAGATTGGAGATAAAAACTGATTCGACTAAATCAGAAATGCCTGACAGGCAGGATGAAAGAATTTATATTGCATATAATTAAAAAACTCGTTTCATTAAGAGCAGCTTCTAATGTGGAGATTGGTAAGAGCAAATACGCACCAAGATAATAATTGTAATAACTCTTGTGTTCTGAATATGTTTATGAATGATAGTGAGTACAGCTTGTTATGGCTCTGTGTGTGTGTGTGTGTTGTGTGTCTTCACCCTGCAATGGACTGGCGTCCTGTCAAGGGATTGTTCCTGCATTGAGCCCTTTGCTTACTGGGATGGGTGCCAGCCCCTGCCACAAACCTGTTAAGGATTAAGCAGACTTTGAAAATGGCATGGCATGACATAATCTCATATGTTGACTTCTGTGGTTTTGGCTTTTATCCTTACAGCCATACCATCTGCACTTTGGAAGAGGTCATCCACCTGAAGCTAAGCATGTTTGAGCCCGTCCAGTAATAGGATGGGAAATCCTTTAGGAAAAGCTTAGGTTGTTGCTGGAGGAGGCGTTGGTGAGGCCAGCAGGGGGCGCTTACCCTATGGTCTATTTGTGGATCCCAATACTCCAGTGTAGTGACAGGGATACTGTGCTGTAAAAATGGTGGATGAGACATAAAACCAAAGTCCTGACTTTTTGTGGTCATAAAAGATGCCTGGGCATCTTTCAAAAAGATCAGGGTGTACCACGATGTCTTGGCTAAATTGCCCACGATAGTCTTGTCCATTCTGGCCCCTTTTCATCCTCTGTCTCTAATTGTCTATCCATCTCTTTCACCCCTTCTTCTCCTAGTTGCTGACAAGTGGTGGGTGTACTGGCCCAGCAATGGCTGCAGTTGCATCATCTAGGTGGGATGCTGAACATTGGTGTTGGTGGTTGAAGTGATTTCCCATTGTCTAAGTAAACTAGCTAGAAAAGCAGTATATAAATGTCATTAACTATTATTATTATTGTTAATATTATTACACATCCATTGCATACTGTTGCAATACTTGCTGTTCTTGTTTAGTGCCTATTTATGATAGATGACTCCTCAGCTTTGATGTTATATAGGCCTATATTAGTTTTTCCATGGTTGCCTCAGAACAGCTATGTGGGGCCCAAATAAATGTTCAAACCCAGGGCCCCCCTGACCCCTAAGTCTGCTCCTGCCTCTCAGCACTTATTCGTAGGCCTTTCATCCTCACACTATTAATCTATTTACTCTCATGTATATTTAGTGAGAACTGTTAGATTACATCATCATACTCTTTAGCTTCCAGGTTTCTAGATAAGGCTGTACCTCATGGAGATACTGCATTTCGTAATCACAAAATATATTTTTAAAAGTCATACTTTTTAGATCTTTCCCCATTTCAGGGCATTTTATTTCTTCCTTCTCCTCACTCTACTTTTTATGGTGTTCCCTCCTTATTAATTGAATCTGGAAGGTCACCCAATGCACCTTATGACACCTTCTTAAACTCGGGTTCTATCTCCACAAAGGGGCTGCTGAAAGGAACACTGGAAGACATCCAGAAAGCAGTTAAGGAGAAGCAAGAGAAGCAGGGCGCAATGAAAGAATCTCCAACACTAATTAAGGCAAGTTTTTGTGATTCTGAAAGACTAGCCATTTGTAATGTTATAAAATGTGTGGTACTGGTCTCTGTATAATAATAATATTAATAATAATAATTCTTTATACTTGTATTGCACTTTTCTCGCTACTCAAAGCACTCTCTAAACATTGAGGAAATGGGAAACAAACCCACAATCTCCTTACTGCAAAGCAGCAGCACTACCTCTCCTATATTATTAGAGCAATATGACAGTACTAGAAAAAAGATTAAGTAGAGCACTGGGTATGAGAAATGAGGAAAGACTGAAGGAGACAAACCTTTCCAGATCAAGCAAGGTTAGCAGAAATGTGATAGAAGTGGCAGAAAATTATGAGGGAACTTACTATTCTAGTTTCTTATCGAGTCACCAGACAATATCAATTTGCACAATTGTATGTTTCTGAACATGACAAATTTAGAGAATGTCTTTCCAGCACAGTTGCATTCACTCTGTGACCAGTAGGGGATGTTGCCACAGCCGAACACCAGACACATAAACAAGACACAAGTCCTGAGTTCAAATTAAAGGTTTGTTAATGGAAAGTTCCTCTACAACAGGCTTCTTGATAATAACAAACACAAGCACAAATCTCTTCTTCTCTCTTTTCATTCTCCTTCCACTCCTCCAGGAAAGTTTTTTTCCATTTTCCATCCCACTCCAACTTGCCTGGATGAGGTCAAGCAGCTTCTTTTATCGTAGACCTTGGAGGTTTTCCGGTGGTAGGGCATAGCCGGTTGGAAACACTGCCAGGCCAAGTGGAAGCCCCACAAAATAGGGATGATGGATCCTTGCAGCACCCCTTGGCCAGCCCCAACAAATCTGACAAGGTTGCCCCATGGCACTACAGTTTCAAGCATGCCTTGTAGGTATCCATACAGGTTGCATCGCCAAGGGATGCTGCCACCTAGCATATCAGTGGAGCCCTAACAGGTGTCCTTCTGTCACACTAGCATCCCAGCCGGGTATTATTCCTCAGGTCAATCAGTATACCCACATCTGCACTGGCATCTCCTGCTTGTCTCCAGGCAGAGGAAGAACAATCTTTACCTTCCTTATTGTGCCTCTGAATACCTGGGGCCAATCCAGGTAAGGAACCTTGCCCATGTGCGCCATCCATCAAAACTCCTTTTTCTGACAGCCAATAACATGGCGCCTGACAGAGCCAGTGTTGTACAAAGGGTTAAGAGATACTTCCAGTTCTCTGCCCTTTTTTGTTTTTTCAATTCTTTTTTGGTTTGTAAAACATAAGTCATCAGACAGATGAGTTTATCCTCAGTATGTGAAGTCCAAAACACCCGTGTTCTTTTTTCCTCTTTGCTGCGCTCATTGACTGTCAGCTCTAATGCCAACAGAGTCCATCCCTATGACTAAAAACAAAATCAAATCTGTTTAATTGATGAGCGTGTCAAGGATCAGTTGGACTGATTTCCTGGATATGTTAGACTAGACCACCGGCCTACAAGGGAGTGTGCAGCAAATTGCCTCTGACTCGCCACGATTATGTAAATGAAACTAGCTGGAAAAGTCATATAATGTGACATAGCCTTACTGTGTCACTCAACTCCTCTCTTAACAATCTCAATTATTGATAACTCTGTGTGTTTTGAAAATCAATGTGTTTGTATGGAGACTTAACTCCTTTACAAGTGCCACTAACTTCCAGCCAATGTTCAGCTTGGTTGTGCGCATTGTGAACTATTTGGCTAATCTAGGCACAGATTACCACAGCAAAACTACATACAAATAAATGGAAAGAAGAGGGTTTATTAATTGAAATGTCAATGTATTCAAGGAGATATCAAAGAAGGAAACAAATATACAAAAAGGGAAAACAAAATAACAAAATCTATGCTCTCTGAGCTTTAAATATTATTATCCAACTGACCAAAACTCCTCGTCACCCCTCCAAACTTCCATAATTACACTGACCTGGTCATGTCTTCCTTCTTGCCCAGCAAGCCCTTGCCAGTACTCACTTTCCTGATTCCAAGCTCACCCAACTGAGGAGTTGAAGAGGCCTAAGAGGCCATTCCAGCTTATCAAGAAGCACATCCATGTCGACATGGTTTTCTTAGAGACCCTTAGTAGATGCTACCGTAGTTCAGTGTTTCCAGGGGAGCTGATCTACTTGCGCGGTGATGTTGGGTGGCCTTCACATTTGCCTGATCTCGCTCCGTGCAATTTCTTCTTGTGGGGCTATCTCAAGTCGAAGGTATACACACACACACCGATCTCAAAACCTTGAAGCCCTCAGGGATGCTGTTCACCACAAATTCACTACTCTTCCCCTTGAAATGGGCGAATGAGTCATGCGAGCATTCAGAAATTGTCTCGAGGAGTGTATTGCTAATGATGGCCACCACCTTGAAGACATCATTTTGAAAACACAGTGAAAAAGATCTGTTTTGTATATCCTTTCTTGTGTCACAATGAAATGTATTTTATCTCACAGAGTTTATGTAGAATAAATGTTTGAAATGGTACTCTTTAGCTCACCATGTAATAGATAGATTATTTGTTGGCACATAACTAAGATTGTGTCATGAACCATAACAAACAGCTTTTTTTACTTATACATAAATTTTGGTGTCTGTGTCTCTCCAGATGCCCGAACTACGTGCAAAGGTACCATTGCCCTAGGCATCATGGATACATTACAACTATAATAATAATTATACAT
The DNA here is from genome assembly GCA_026402145.1 of Polypterus bichir lapradei. Taxonomy (NCBI): domain Eukaryota; kingdom Metazoa; phylum Chordata; class Cladistia; order Polypteriformes; family Polypteridae; genus Polypterus; species Polypterus bichir. Next base: position 24,658,358 of record JANRMT010049829.1, on the reverse strand, counting down.
TAAATTTGTTATAGTCAAAGTCTAGGCAGGTGATGTGAATCCAGCCACTTCGTGGTTTGAATATCCAAGCCCATAATCACTACATTTTACAAACACTGGGAAGAGTAAACTGTACACACAACTACTTTTTTCTCTGACTTTAGGCGGCTGCAAAGAGGGAACGGCAAGAATGTGAACAGTCTATTAACACCTTGAAAGATTTACTCGCTCAATTCGAAACAAAGATGAGTGATCTGATTACCGAACAAGAAACGAAAGAAATCCAAAAGGCCATAGGGATTGAGAGGCAACTGCAGCAAGAGATTGAGGATTTGAATAGAAGATATAAAGAGATGATAAGGCTTTCCAAGATTGAAGACCACACTCTTTTCCTACAGGTGATATTTCTACATCTTTCAAACTAAACACTAGTGGAATATCTCTATTCTGGATAAAACAAAAAAACTAACAATTTCTTATTTCTGGTCCTCTGTTGTAGAACTACAAGCCACTTTCTGTCACTTGTGGAGCTGGTGCTTTACCTTCTAAAGTTGTATGCAGAGACTTTTCATCTGAAGAACTAAGGAAAGAGTTGTTGGGTCTGAAAACGACTTTAGAGGACATCAACAAGCGAGGACTGGAGGCAGTCGCTAAAACAGGTATGCATAGCCATTTGAAATTGCCATCTGAGGTGTAAAACAACTTTAGAATTAGGGTGGCATCACCACCAGAGGGCAGTGTAGAGTATACATAAATATTTGGCCAGTGCTACATTTACAGGCAGACAGCACATGTTGAGAGGATGATAAATTCAGGGCTTCTTGAATTAAAGTAGCTGTTTCATGCAGTAATGTTTCTGGCACTTGTGTCCATCACAAATGCACGCAGTCACAACTTTGATCTGGCACTTTGTTTGGGCCCATAGGCTTGTGTAAAGCTGCAACTGTGAGTGCCTGCTGTTACTAATGATTCACCAATCAAAACACAGCATTCACTAGAGCCCACTCTCTCAACTTTGGTGAGCAAAAATGGCAACTTTCATTTCAAGATGTATTGCATGTTGCATGTGGTGTCACTGAAATAAATAAATGAACAAAAAGTGAGCTAAACATATAAAGAAATAAGCAATAAAAACATTGTGACACTGGTGGGTGCTGTCACTTCTCAAACCCCATAGACAAACGTAAAGGACACTAAGTAAAAGTACTAGAAATAATTTTAATTTCTTCTTTTCTTTGATATGGTGCCATAGTGCACCACTACTACCACAATTAACAATAATTCAATAATTTACAAATACAATAAATCCTCCTCTCCTCCCAGCAGTGCTGTCACACTACCACCCAACTCTGGCTCCGCTTGCTGGGTTTCCCATAGTTCTTTAAATAGTCCTTGACTCAGAAGTGCTCCTGTCCTTCTGTTCATGTGATTCACTAACACTTCCGGGTCAGATAAAGACATAGATTTTTTCTTCAGCTATAGGGAAAATAAAAATCCTTGCGTCTCCCTGCAACGTCCCACGATGGCACCCACGGCACCCAGCAGGGCTGTGAAGCCGAACTCCATCTCCCATGGTGCCCTGCAAGAATCCGGGGCACCTCTATGCTGCAGGGAAGATGACATCTAGTGGCCTGGATGTGTCGGCCGGGATGAGCTGCCGGCCATCCATCACAACATGTTTCACAAATTATTTCATCATTTACATTCACATATCATTGTGTTTTTAATTATCTGTTGTCAGATTTTATAATACATTTATTTCTTTGCAAATGTATTTATTTTATTTTATCTGAGTGCAAGCCTTAAATATCGCTAGTATATATATTGAGTATATCCTCATCGGCCACTTTATTAGGTACACCTTGCTAGTACTGGGTGATTGGACCCTCTTTTGCTTTCAGAACTGCTGTAATTCTTCATGGCATTGATTCAACAAGGTGCTCAGGGATCCCTCAGGGATTTTGGTCCATATTGACATGATAGCATCACGGAGTTGCTGCAAATTTGTTGGGTGTACATCCATGATGAAAATCTCTGGTTCTAAAACATTCCAAAGGTGTTCTATTGGATTAAGATCTGGTGACTGTGGAGGCCTTTTGAGTTCAGTGAACTCATAGTCATGTTCAAGATGTTTCATGTTTATCCTGCTGGAAGTAGCCATTAGAATATGGGTACACTGCAGTCATAAAGAGATGGCCATGGTCAGCCACAACACACAGGTAGACTGTGGCATTTAAATGATGTTCAGTTTGTACTAAGGGGCCCAAAATGTGCAAAGAAAATATCCCCCACAACATTACACTAACATCAGCAGCCTGCACCATTGATACAAGGTAGAATGGATCCATGCTGTTGATATCAAATTCTGACTCATCTGAATGCTGCAGTAGAAATCGAGACTCATCAGACCAGGCAATGTTTTTCCAATCTTCTATTTTCCAATTTTGCTAAGCCCATGTGAATTGCCTGTCCTTAGCTGGCAGAAGTGGCCCCCAGTGAGGTCTCCTGCTGCTGCAGTCCATCTGCTTCAAGGTTTGACGTGTTGTGCTTTCAGAGATGCTGTTCTGCTTGCCACAGTTGTAACGAGTGCTTATTTGACTTACTGTTGCCTTCCTATCACATCAAAGCAGTCTGGCCATTCCCCTCTGACCTCTACCATCAACAAGGCATTTTTGCCCAGAGGACTGCCATTCACTGGATATTTTCCCTTTATCAGACCATTCTCTGTATATCCTAGAAATGGTTGTACATGAAAATCCCAATTGATCAGCAATTTCTGAAATACTCAGACCAGCCTGTCTGGCACCAACAATCATGCCACGTTCAAAGTCACTTCAGTCATCTTTCTTCTCCATTCTGATGCTCGGTCTGAACTTCAGCAGGTCGTCTTGACAGTGTCTACATGCCACAATGCATTGAGTTGCTGCCATGTGATTGGCTGATTAGATATTTATTTTAACAAGCAGTTGAACAGGTGTACCTAATAAAGTAGCCAGTGAGTGTATGTGTGTTTCTGCATATATCCATCTGGGTATATTATATGGTGTTTTTGTTTTAATAGGATGTTTGGACTGAAGTAGAATTATACTTTATGAGAGTAATTTTTTCATGTTAGTCATAAACAATGCCTTCTTCCTTCCTGAAGTTTCACAGTTCTGTATGTCTATCCTTTGTCAGCAGGTGTAGCTCCAGTTATAACACTGAGGGTGGCTCATCCGAAGAACATAAAGGAACCTATAAAACGTAAGTTACATTCCCTTTCCCATTCATTTTCACAATTATACACAGAAACTCACAAAAGTGCGCCTCTATTCTTTCTGTATCTGTGTCTCCTTCCTTCCATTTCCCACCATTGCTAACTCCAATTCAGGTTTCCAGGGTGTTAGAATCTGTAACTAACACTCAGCACAAGGCAGAAACCTGACTTGGACAAAGCAGTAGTTTACCACCTGGCACATCATATTTGATAAACTGGATACTATGATGAATATATTGATGTGTATGTATGTTTTATTTTTTATTTTGGTTGTTTCTGCCAATGGAGCTGTTGGTGCTGATGCTTCCAGTTGTTCGGTACTCACATTGTTTCTTTATATTGCAGGACAGCCAGTGCCAATTTTGTCATTCCCATGGATTGTACAAAATGGAGTCTTGACACAGGTGCAGAAACCCAGCCTCACCTCCGTACCTGCTTTCCCAAAGGGCGCCTGCTAAGTGGCTGAGCTGTTCTACAGCTGTCTTCTCAACAATTTGGTCAGCCTGCTTTCTGATTTTCATCTTCTAATTAAAGGTGTTAAAATCCTTCAAGACCAGAGAGGTCATCTTTCTCCTTACTTCAAGATGGACTGTTATTTTACCTGTTGAATACCAAGCATGGGCCAATAACTGGAAGTGGATTCTGACACAATCACCGGAGACTGCAACCTCCTTTAAATTTAGGTGTTGCACACATCTCTCCAGCTGACCAATAATCTTTGACTTATGCTTTTCCCTGTGAAATTGCAGAGGATGAGACTAATAGCCTAACACCAAGTTGAGGAACACAACTCCATGCCTTGGAGCTAAAAAAACTACACGGTCTGACACACAAATATATACCACTCCAGCCCTCATCTTGGCTTATCTTTACAAGATAATAAGAACTCTTAATAGCCGTGATTAACTCTGTCAGGAAAACTTCTAGATTTAACTAATTTGCAGAATGAGGCCTCAAATCATGTCCTAACAGTCTAGCCACCTCTAACCTGTTTTGATTTGTGGTGTTTTTAAATTATTTGTTCATCTCCTTGTGCTTTATCAATCCCATACTAAATGTGGATATCAGCATTTTTATAGTTAGGGAACCCAATTTTGCCATTAGCTTCTTTGATAAAAGATCATTTTCTAATGACTATATATTTTCTGCGGCTTTTCTGACACCATTTTTATTTTCCAATCCCAGGCACCTCCATTTTGAGAATTAGTTACTGTAGTGTTGAAACAACCCTTGGAGGTGTGCAGTGCTGACGTCATCCTCACAATAGGCTAAAAGTTCAGCACCGTGAGCTTCCTGCTCACCTGAGTTTGCAAATAAATCAACAGAGATCTCTGTGTGTTGTCGTTAGGGTTCATTATTAGCGTCATAGACTCTTTTCCTGGCGTCGATGTTGATTTTTAGTTTAGCGATTTGGTTTAATGAAAGGCAGGACAGACCCTTTCTTCGGGCATTTTTCATGTTTCTTCTCAAGGTCGCCTCCATTATTAAGAAATTTGACCATTTTTGACAGCAAACATAATATAACCCACCACAGTGCATACAAGTAAGGACAAGCAGACTGTGAGGGCACTCTAAAATTCCAGAAGCTAATGAAAAATCTTGTAAAATCAAGAAGAAGAATGACAAAATCTTCAAAAGAGTAAATAATAGTCAGCATCTCCTGTGTTGTAGTTTTGTTTGTCTCATCTGACTTCTAGCATCATCTTTTAAGTTAATACTGTATATAAATAATTGCACAATTTCTAACATTCTTGTATATATCATTAAATCATATTATTTTGTTTCTTAAAACAAATGTAGTTCGGTTACCTTGATATAAGCTTTATGGTGAAAGAAATCCACCATATAAAGATTCTTTTAATAAATGTTCAAAGTCACAATACTGAAATAAGAACCTTGGCAATTCAAAACTGAATCTGTGGCTCAGACAGAATATAAAGAAGCTAGAAATGATTAAGCAGCCAGCAATTCGGAGACCTGGAACTTTTTTTTTCTAAACAAAGTCTCTAAAAATTTAAGATTGAATTGAAATCATTGAACTCAGGACTCTAAATCCAATCTCAAGAAAATTCTGGAGTCAAAATAAGTCTTATTAATGGCTGCTATGTATTAATATAAATCCTATCCTTACCAATTTGAACTTTGTATCCTTAATCAAGGGGAGTCAGCTGGAGGCCTGCAGTGGTTGCAGCTTTTCATTCCAACCAGTTTCATAATTAGAAGTCTGGCCTAGCAGATCATGAAACTTGGTGTTTAATTATGGATTCTTCTTTCATTCTTCCAGAGCAGATCTTTAGCACATTGTTGGTTTTTCGTTTTCTGAAAATATTATCTATATGTGCTGTGGTCCAGAACAGATTTCTAGCTCTTGGTCCTTCCATTCTCTCTCTTTTATTTCAAAATATTGAACACTGTGTTTATTTAAGTTTTATATTTACATTTATTTGCTTAGCATTTATCCATAGTGACTTACAAAAGAGGTCAACATCAGTCTGGGGACTGTTTGGGGACAAGTGTAATAGGTGTAAGCACCATGTTGGATCCCTGCCCAGCCGGGAAGCCATAACATGAAAATGACTACATGAGAGGAGGGATAACCCAGACAGGATGGGGCTGGATTATTATCCCATTCAAGGGGAAAGATTATTGGATGGACTGGGGGAGGTTATTTATCAAGAGCGGTTCCGTCCACAGTATGATAGATGGCAGTGCTCTGCTGAGCCCGGCATGGACACCTGTAGGGGTTCATAGGATTCATAGTCCTGGGTGACAGCCCTTTCGGGGTCTTTTGGCGCAACCAGAGGGTACTGTAAAGAGAAAGACTACCTGTTTCTTGACCAGGAAGTGCTTCCATTAAGCTATGCACTGGCACTGGAAGTACTCCCGGATCCAACATTAAAGGAAGCCATCGAGAGTCGGGAGGCAGAGGGTTAAGCTCACCTGAAGGAGGAAAAGGGGTATTGTGAATTGGACATTGTGGTGTGGACTTTGGTGCCTGGTATTCTGTATTGTAGTTAAAGAAGAGGTGTGCACTGTAAAGGTCAAGTCACAGATGACTGTGGGGATGAGTGTGTGCCGCTGCCTATGGAGAATTGTCTGCATGTGGAGTTACCCTGCTCTCAGTCCTAGGTGAGCATGTGCTGTTTTCTTGGAATCTCTTCTCTACACCTCACCTACTGTAGATGTTATTGTTGGTGTGGCCAGGGTGTTTCAAACTGTTGTCCTGGATTGACAAGTGGCCCAGAAGGGTGTTTTTGTTGTTGCTTTTTTTATAGATGTTGTCCTCTTTTTTTCTTTATGAAAATGATCATTTTGTTTGGGTGCTTCTAGCCAGAGACTGAGTTCCAGAATATGAATGCCGGGCGTTTTGGCTCATTTGAAGATCTAGACTAGCATTGGAGGACAATCCATTTTGTATATTTTGAATTGAGGATTTTATATATGAATGAACATTTTTATATTTGTTTATCTGTGTTGGGTAACATACTATAATTGGAGTGGAGTGCAGACCAAGACCTTTTCCACTTTCATAAGGGAGCTGATGTGAAAGATGAGGACCCACATTTAAAGTGGTTGCTGACCCAAAAGAATTTAATCTGTTTTTTGCAAATGATACTAAGTTTAATTGCTCAGTCTGGTGAGTTGTTTTTAGTAATAACAGAACATTAATTCTGTTCAATTGCATGAGAAGTGAACCACTAAAAAGGAATATAATACTCAAAGATCTAGGGAAAGCTACAGTATCTTCATTAATTAGTTTGTGCAAGAAATGGCATGCTCTCATGAAGAAGATGATACAGCTCTCACATGAGTAATTAGCCAAAGGGTATCTGGCTAAAAGACTACACTAAATAAGAGAACCTCTAAAAAGATTTCACTGGCAGCCCGTTCAGGCTTTATTGTTTGCATGCTAGCAGGTCCTGAGAAGTTCACAAAACCTTATTGTGCTTCAGTTGTTAAAATATAATCTAAAGTGTGTGAAAAACTGACAGGGAGATCAATAAGGTTTGCTGTCCCAAGAGGGAAAATCCCTTTTTAATGAGATGAAGAATAGTTTATGAAAGGACTTTGTGCCAGGAAAAGTGCAGCCATCATCTAGTCGTGAGGCTGAGGGTCCATTGGGGTTTTTATGCTTGGTGGATGAGAGAGGTGGGATGATGGGAAGAGCTCAGCTAGAGTCTAGGATCTTCTGGGTCAGTTATCTCCTGGTTCGGCAAAAAAAAAAAAAAAATACACAGGTGACTTTTTATTGTGCTGGATCTCGACCGCTTGTTTGAATATCATACTAAAAAGCATAGATGCTCTCACAGAAATCTGTTCCTCCTTTTTCTCTTCATCCCACTTATTATTCCTCATAGCTTATGCTAAACTTCAAAAATGGCAAACAAAATGCTCTAGCTGTTTGAACGAAGCTCGAAACTTACTTGTGAATTACTGTGGAGGATGTAAGTATTGACCTTGAGCTGTTAGCACATAAAGACTCTTCTCGCTCTCTCTGAGGTAAGGGTCACATGTAGTCACCTTGGCCACAATGACAAGTCCTACAATGGTTCTGTCCACCTTATCTATCACAATAATACATACTGTACATGATAAGAGAATAGGTTCTTATCAAGACTTGCCAGCTGGTTCTTGATTATATTATGGCCTCTCTGACATAATGACCATTTGCAGAATCAATACTGCCATAGAACTGGCTTAATAATGATGTCTTTTGTGGCAGAGGTAATACACCTTTTTCTGAAGCTAATTATCAAACTATCCTTTGATTTATCTCAGCTCTCACAAACACCTTATTGTCCTGACTGTATTTACTAGACAACAGATGAACTCCCTGCTATGATTAGAAATCACAGCATAAGAGGTTGAGGGACAGATGTCTTTAGAGGTTGAAGGAACAGTCAAACATGATCCAGCCCCATATTTTAGTCAACAATCTGATTGATCAATTCTGTTTGGACCCTAACTTGGAGGGGTGGATCCGGGACTTTTTAACAAACAGAACAAACAAAGTGAGTGTCAGTGGCTGTTTCTCTGATGGCCTTAGTAGATATGTTGGTACTCCACAAGGGTGCTGCCTATCTCCTCTTTGGTTTATCCTTTATACAAATGACTGCAGGAATTTACATAAGGATAGACACATCCTGAAATTTATAGATGACTCTGTCATTGTGAGTCTTCTACAACATAAGGAGGACAGCCATGGACCTACTGTAAATTAGTCTGTACAATGGTGTGATCACTCTAACTTATAACTTAATATTTCTTAGACAAAAGATATTGTTGTAGATTTCAAGTGCTCTCCGCCATCTGCTGTCTCAACTCTAATTAAAGGGGAGGCAGTGGAGATGGTAGAACAATGCAAATATCTGGGAATAATCATTGATAACAAACTAAACTTTGATCTTCTTAACACAGAGCAAATCAGTAAAAATGTGCAGTCATGACTTTTCTTTCTTGGGAAACTCAGCCATTTTAAAGTGGACAAAACCATAATGAGACCCTTTTATAAGTCGTTAATTGAAACCATTGTTACATTTGCTTATGTCTGTTGGTTTGACAACCTCAGTAATAAGAATGTAAACCATCTTCACAACATTATAAAAAGTAGCGGTAGAATTATTGGCTCACAGCAGACATCTATCACTGACATGTATTGCAAACAGGTTAGAAAGTTAGAAAGAAAGTCACCTCAGTTCCATCAGATAGTAGCCATCCTCTTTGCTGTCAGTTTCAGCTGTTGCCATCAGTCTGCAGATTTAGGTTTCCAAAGGTAAAGAATAACAAATTTCAGAACTCTTTTATTCCTAGAGCTATACACATTTAAAATTCTTTTACTAGTGAGGACGCTGCTAAATGTTAAATTTTGTATTATTGTTTTGTGTACTGTTGAAAGCAATTATTGTTCTTTGTACTAAAATTAATTTATTGATTAAATGTTGTGTCTTCATTTATCTATTGGATCTGTGTAACAAATGCTTCTGTTTTTGTACTTTCCTGCTGCAAACAAATTTCCCTCTGGGATAATAAAGTCTACCTTACCTAACCTAACCCCGACAATGCAGCGTCTTAATATCTGTCTTATTTTTAGTTTGATGTATAACATCTTTATCGTGTTTAAATATTGTAAAAATGTTGATCACTCATTAATAAGTACAACAAAACAAGTGAAATTGAATTCACAGTGAAGCTTCATGTCTCACTGTTTTGTCTTGGTAGAGTATTATATTGCTCTACTTTCCCCTTTTGTATTATTAATATGTAGCCTTTGTCAGAATGCCTCAAATCTCACAGACTTATCACTCTTTATAAGGTATTATAGTATATAACTTCACCCCACCTTCCCTTCTACATCTATAACCTCAGGCAATTAGGTATAGTAAAAGACAAGCAGGAGTTAAGTTACACTTTAAATAATGTATTATTGGTAATATTCATAAATAATAACAATATGCAAAGTACATTTGAATATTGGCAACCATACAACCTGAAAAATGGTGATGTGTAGTTTCAGCACACAGACTTGTTAGTTACTTAAAATGTTTCTAGTTAAGGCATCATTTGTGATCATCTTTCTTCAGAACAGGCCGAATACCTGTCTCAATATGGCTGCCAAGATGTGCTCTTCATTGTGTTGTCCTTTTCAGTTCATGCATCAGTTTGGTAAAAGAGAGAGAGTGAGGGAGTAAGCAAATTTGTAGGTTTTTTGTCCAACCCCTAGAGCCAATAGGACGTCGTGGAACTTAAAGGCTTTTGATATAAGATCCAAACAGCCATACTTCAGACCAATGGGGGAATAGAACACCTTCACACCTGCCACTCCCCAAAACCATATGTCAAGGTAAAGCTTGGCAGTTAGGCAGCCTGGCTTTCCTGTGGGGGTTGAGAGAGAGACTTTAGCAGAGAAACACTTACCAAACTGGTTTGAAGCACTTCCTCCAAACCCTGTCGTAAAATTCAAAGAGACCCATTCCTAAAAGGGGGGGGGGGGGGGTAAACATGAATGCTTCTCACTAATGTAACACTAATATTACATTGCTTTGCCTAAGTTACAAATAAAGACATACAAAATATTTATCAACTTGTATGCAAAATTTCACATCACAACACTCACTTTGCACAAATATTCTCGAAATAGGTTGCATTTCACTTCCAGCAAACTTCATGCCATTCACACAAGAAGAACGGTGTTTCATTACTGTCTGAAGGGATCACAATGTATGATTTCCACTTCGGTCTCCCTGTCATTTAGTATTTAAATATTGAACTTTAGTAAGTGTGTAAGTATGCATATCGTTAATTAGAATAAGGCGTTTATTAGGTAATGGAGGAAAAGAAGAGAGGTTGAGTTGTCCTGTTCAGTGAGATTTTCCTGTAGAGACGGTGCATTTTAGTGTGTCTTCACGTTGAAACTATGCAGCATGTCACATCTATACTAATAAAAAGCAAAGCCCTCACTCACTCACTGACTGACTGACTGACTGACTGACTGACTGACTGACTCATCACTAATTCTCCAACTTCCCGTGTAGGTAGAAGGCTGAAATTTGGCAGGCTTATTCCTTACAGCTTCCTTACAAAAGTTGGGCAGGTTTCATTTCGAAATTCTACGCGTAATGGTCATAACTGGAAGCTGTTTTTCTTCATTTACTGTAATGGAGATGAGCTTGAAACTCGTGGGGGCGGAGTTTGACATCATCACGCCTCTCACGTAATCACGCAGTACGTAGAAAACCAGGAAGAGCCCCAAAAAGCGCTGAAGAAAACATGCATTATATAATTGAGAAGGCAGCGAAACAATAAGAAGCGAGCGAGTGATATATACAACCATATTCATGAGTTCTGCTACTTCGGAAACAAAGCACAGTGTAAACCAACACTTTAAATTAAGTTCATAGACAGGCTGCCGCTGGCGTTTGTAATTTAGTGCCTGCCCATATAAAGCCGTCCGTCAGCGGCAATCCAATAGCAAACTGCCACGGGTAAATTATTCACGGGTGTAGGACTGTGCTTATGGAGAGGAAGATGAGATAGTCAGGGTGGTGTTTGGCACAAACTCAGCGAAACTGCGAGAGAAAGTTTTAAGTACCGGGACTTCGGTAACATTAGATACAGCCATGGTACATAGCACGACATGGCAACAGCACAGCTGGGAAACTTAGATGCAAGAACACCGAGCGGCTCACGTGAACTGACGCAGTGCACAGCCAAAAAGCAAGAGTTCCGAAGAGCGCTGAACAAAAACCGAATTACACAATTGAAAAGGCAGCAAAAAAATATGAAGCGTCTGATACATACAAGATAAGTATGTAATAAGTACAGCTACTGCAGAAACAAAGCACACGGTGGAAAAAGTGAATGTCCCGCTAAAGGAAGACAGTGTTAAAAAAAAACCCGTGCATGCAGTGTGTCAGGTCTCAGAAGAAGAAGACGAGCTGTTTATTGATGCAGTAAGACACGAATCTTTTTCATAGCTTATTTAACACACTACGTCTCCGCTGCGATACGCGGGTATATATATATGTATATATATATATATATATATATATATACCCTGATCTACATACTCGAATAATGAATACTTTATTCGCAATCAATGATTGTTTTGGTAAAGCCATACTCAGTGTATTCATTAGATGAACGGTAAAAAAGTAAGAGCGAGGGAAGGGTCACTTAGTGAGGCATGCAGGCAAAACCACATTAGCACGCGGGCTCGATGTACGAAAAAATATATCTTTTCAAGTTCTATTTAGTCCATATGTGTCAAACTCAAGGGCCACGGGCCACATCCGGCCCGGCGTGTAATTATATCCGGCCCGCGAGATCATTTTATATACTGTATTATTGTTATTAATGGCCCGGGTATATGAAGCGCTGGTAACACAATAAACTACAGATCCCATAATGCAGCGCTTCAGAAGCCTTACCGAACACTTACCGCGTTAATCAAGTCTAGCTTGCAAGTTATTGCGAAGCTAGCCCACACGATGCTTAAGAGAAAAGTTGATTCTGAAAATAGAGCCTTTAAAAACCGATGGGAGGCTGAATATATGTTTACTGACATTGCCGTTAAACCCGTCTGTCTCATTTGTGGAGCTAATGTGGCTGTAATTACAGAATTTAATCTAAGACGGCACAATGAGACAAAACATCAGGGTAACCTGAAAGACCTGAATGCAATGCAGAAGATACAGAAAGCAGAAGAATTAAATAAGAATCTGACACTTCAGCGGACGTTTTTACCCGTGCACAATCACAAAGTGATTTCAAGTGAAGCTGCTTTTATGGGAGACACAAATTCACCAGTGCAACTTGCCCCACTTTCCCTGTTGCCAAGTAATGTTGAACCAAGTCGTCACTACGGTGTTCCCAAATACGCACTTTGCTGATAAACTGAGCGCACGGCGCGTTGGTGACTTTGAAGAACAAAAAAAAGTCCGTCTACATGCGGCTCGAACCTTGTGCATGTTTGGTAGCACATATCTGTGTGAGAAGCTCTTCTCAGTGATAAAGACTAACAAAACAGCACACAGGAGTCGCCTCACTGATGAGCACCTGCAGTCCATCCTGAGAATCTCCACAACACAGAACCTCACACCAAACATAAACGAACTTGTTGCCAAAAAAAGATGCCAGGCGTCCAGCTCTAAAATGACATATGAGCAAAGACAACTGAATGATTTGATTTGTTATTGCTGAAAGGAACACATTTTATTTATATTTCCAGGTTTTGTTATGCAGCATGTTCATATTTGAATTTGTATAATTTTGACAGCATATATTTTTATGCAGAGCAAAATCTTTTGGGATATTTAAAATCTAAGTTTATTTTTTATATAAAATTACATAAGAGTAAAGAAATTTGAATGTTTCTTCTTTTAACGTTTACTTTATTTCTAACTTGTATAATTTAGACAGGATATATTTTTATGGAGAGCAAAATATTATAAGTTGTTTAAGGTTTGAGTTGATTTATTCAGGAATAATATTCCTGTCTGTTTTTACCATTCCTACCAAAGATATTTCTGTCGACTAAATAAAAATTCCTTCTATTTAAAATTTAAATAGAACTTGAACAATAATATCCACGCAGACTTGCACGTAAGAGCGGGAGTTATCCATTTTAACAAGCAGCGTATTGCACTGATACGAAATAGCTGTGTGTGTATATATGTAGATATGTATGTATATGTATATATATGTTTATATATGTGTGTGTGTATGTATATATATATATGTATTTGTGTGTATATATGTGTGTGTATGTATGTATGTGTGTATGTATATGTATGTGTATATATGTAGATATATATATATGTATGTATATATGTGTGTGTGTGTATATATATGTGTATATGTATAGATATGTATATATATATATGTTTATGTGTGTGTGTGTAAATATATATATATATATATATATATATATATGACAGCAACACTCATCACTCACAACAGTGACAAAACAATTACATTGACAATCATGTTACGTTATTTTCAAAATGTTTCCTTTTCTTTTTCATTGCTTCTTTAACACACTACTTCTCCGCTGCGAAGCGCGGGTATTTTGCTAGTTTTCAATAAAAGTTCTGCGCTCTTTCACAGTGATGTGAATGAGGCAAAACAAAAAAATTTGATGTTGCTGATGTTTTACAGATTACATGCCTTACACAACTGTAGGCAGGACCACAAGTAAGCACAAAAGTGAGAATGCGGCTTTATGCAGTAGGATTCCTTATTTTCCAACCAAAACAAAACTTTCAACCTCAAAAAAACTCTTCAGTGAACTTTGCCTTTTACAACTGGGAAATCATCTATGAAGCACATTTTAGTGTTGCTTTAAAAAACTGTACTCAAATCAAAACATGCCTGTTTTTCTCATCTTTACTCATTAATCAATTGTTTAAATACTTTGAATAAACAAAATGTCTCTTTGCATTATTTTGTTTTGAAGCACTTTGCCATTGCATGTTGAAATGTTTTAGTAAGCCATCAAGGTCAGAATTGTAGGTGCCATGTACAGTGTATGGCGTGACTAAGGAGTTTTCGGGAGCTCTTCTGACTGTGGTATCTGTGCATTATGAAACCACAATAATCACAGTTCATCACAATTCATCACAATTCCAGAGGTACAGCTGATATTCTTTATGGCCAATCAGAATCATTTCATCTGCTTCCAGTTAAATGACCTTTCCGCATGATTTGGACTGACTGTCATCCCAATCAAGATTAGTTCCCAGGATGACCTCAAAGAATACGGAACCCACCCTCCATATTCTGAAAGGTATTGCAGTTCAACACTCCCTTTATTGTGAATTTTTCTCTCTCTGTCTCTCTCTCTCTCCATTACATTCTGACATAATTCACTTGGAATTATCTTTGAATTTATGCATCCACTTTATGTCAAATATTTAAGCTTTTGTCTTGTTTTTCTGGATTTTGGTGATATTGTCACGCCACCGTTTTGTAAATGATTTTTCCCCATTTGCCACTGTGGTATATCTGGGCCGTACAGCTCCACAAACCCAGACACAGACAGACACAGTGACAGCGTGTGTGTGCCTGGCTCTGTCATATCGGGTTGTCCACAAGAACTGGCCTCCTGCCAGCCGACGGCCAGGAAGTCTCATCTGGGACACTACTTGTAGTATATCGGGGCCGTAGAGCTCCCCAAACCCGGACACAGACAGGCACAGTGACACACAAGTGAAAAACCACCACACACTTTATTTCTTTTTCCCTTGTGGGATATGTCTTCACGTTCCCCAGAAGTTTAGCACAGTCCCAGCAATACTCCTCAATCGCCTCTCTCGCTCTCTTTTAGCCTTCTCTGCCGCCTCGACTCCTCTCCTGGCAAGTTTTATCCTCTTCCTCCCGACTCTGGCTTTTCGAATGAAGTGAAGTGGCCCCTTTTATAGGGCACACAGAAGTGCTCCAGGTGCTCTCAGATCCTCTTCCAGCAGCACTTCCGGCTGTGGAGAAAGTTCAGTAGTCCAGGGCTCTGGAACTGTCCAAGCACCCACTGGCCCCGATGTAATCCAGGGGGGTTGCCCTCTCGTGTTCCAGGGGAAGTATTGTCCTGGATATGTCATCTCCCCCGGTCCTTCCATCATAGAGGCATCAAGGGCTGGGTAAGGGCCCTGGCCACCCTTCACACCACCAATCTAGGTTCCATTGTTGATGGGTGCTGCCATGTTGTTGTCGGCAGATGTTCTGTGGCTGATTAAATGATAGAATTTCATTGATCCTATACTATTTAAGATGACGGTGTATTCCACACAATATCTAAGCTATTGGATTTCAAACAAAACCAATGTTTGTTCACACTAAATTAGTTAGGGAAACATTTCTATAGTTATGGTTAATGCATTTTGTGGGAACAATTTATCACTAAGATTTTTGATTTCAGATTCTGCCTCTCCTGATCTTTTGGCTCTAATAAGTTCATTTGAACTTCACCTTGACTCTTCATCTCTTGGTCCATTCCTTCTCTGGCCTTTTTTAACCTTTTGGTCCCGCCAATCTAAAGTCAGAAGCAACCTGTATGACACACTTTTCTCTGGCTCTGTTAGTTGACCCAAAGCCAGGGTCCATACCCTGAGGGTACATATAAGGGCTGATTGACACTAGCAGTCAGGAGACACATGTCTGAAGTGCTCCCTAAGTGCTGTGTCTGCACCCCCTCCTTCAAAACTGCCCATTGAGTTACTTTTACGCCTACTTTTTCAGGTACTTCTACTCTTTCTGACATGTCTCAGTCATCTGATGAGTCTGTCTCCCTTAGGTTTGGACTCAGGGGTGCTACACTGCTTTCTTCTCAGAACCTTCGTCCTCTAGGGTAACATGAACTTCATCTGCTGGAATATTCGAGGGATACATGCCATTCAAATGATCTGTGATGAGCGTGATCAATTGATCCACCACTATTAAATCTAAACCAGTCCTCCATCTCGGTATTGTTATTCGGCTCATCTCCCAATCGCTTCCACCAGCGAAATGAGTCAGGACACAGCCACCTGAGGAGAAATCTTCCTCTGGCTAGTCAAGTGTTTCATCCTCACTCTGCACTCAGTTAACCAGTGAGCCCAAACCCACTTTTGCCAAGAATCACTTCTAGTCTCATCCTGGAATCACTTTTGAGTTCAGGGACACTTCTGTAACTGCATCAAACACATCGGCCTTGGACTCCCTTTCAGGGGCTTCCATGTCTCTGTGTCCCTAAACCTTCTATAATTATAACGCATGTTCTCCAAGGCAGTCTTTTAGATGCCTGTTCTTGTGGATGGAGGTCACAATCAGATTTGTC
Organism: Polypterus bichir lapradei; assembly: GCA_026402145.1. Lineage (NCBI taxonomy): Eukaryota > Metazoa > Chordata > Cladistia > Polypteriformes > Polypteridae > Polypterus > Polypterus bichir. The sequence continues at coordinate 24,641,817 of JANRMT010049829.1, read as the reverse complement.
CGTGTCAGGGACATGTGCCAGGGTGTGTTGTCATTTTAAACTTTTCCTATCTGCTACTTTCAATTCAGCCACTTTTGTCTCTTTCTTCCTCTCTCCAGCTCAGGTGTCTCTGCCTACAAAACTCCAAGCCCATTTAACACCAGTGCATGACCTACCACCCATGGAAGTGTTCTTTATCCTACATTAGCATGGCTTACTATACTATGCTGTGATAAGATAATTTAAGAAGATTAAATACTCAGAAAATGGAAAGCGGGGTACTTAATTGTAAAACTACTGAAAGCACAAGGTGCCAGCTATCCTGGAGTTTTGGTCAGGTTTCATCCGTAAGGTTTAATGAGAGGTACCATAAAAACAGAAGTAAAAAGGTACGCTGATTTGTGTTTTTTACTAAATGAAAGGATATATGTATTTTAATACATTCTTGTTTGTCATGTGTAAAATAAGAATGAAGAAGGAGATTGTAAAGGGCTTGGGAATGTCCAGGGACCTTGTTCAATGACCATGAAATCAAAGAAAAAAAAAACAAAAAGTAAAGTCTGTGACCACCAGGGGACGCCTCAGTGCCCCCTCACCAAACACATCTCACCCATTGACAAGTTCCAGTTCAATTTAATAATGATTCATTATTAACAGCACCTTTGCAGTCTTTTTAATCAACTAAACAATAGACCAAATAGTAAACCAACAGCTTCCATCTCCTTCCCTTCCTCCTTCACAAGTGTCATCCACTCCCTCTCAACTCTGTATCACTTGTATGAGGCAAAGCAAGTCCTTTTATGTGGGATTGGGAGTACTTCTGGTGCCTCAGTATTGCATGCACTTCTGGGCCACACATAAGTTGCAAGAAGCAAAAAGGTTCCCCTCCTATTGCACCCCCTGGTGGCACACAAGGACCTAACAGGGGTGCCCTTCCACACTACAATTTACAAGCAACTCAGCAATTGTCCAAGTTGGGAGCAAGCCAGAGGAATACTGCCACCTTTCGTGCTGGGGGATGAATTGTTCATAATATCCAACCTTCCCCAGTCCATCCATTATTCATTCATCCTGATTGTGATAGGAATTAAGGATTACACTTCCACTCCTGTGTTCTTCATATTATGACCTCCCAGCTGGGTAGGATTTCATCTCCGATCTCAGTTGGGATGCCAGTCCATCCGCTCCATCATTTACAAGTCCAACAAAAAAACACCAAGCATCTGTTGCCTGTTTACAGGTTGTATAAGTCAGCTCTCCTGAGTTTCAGGTTCCTCAAATAGGAGTTTGTCACATTGGAGATGTGTTCTTCTTGGAGGTGGGTTTGTAAATAAATGCTGATTTCGGTGTTGTCTTTCTTTAAAATGGTCCCGGAATGGAAGATGCAAAACCCAGAAGTGATGTCAGAAGTCATCTCCTGACTCGTTCTTCAGTCTGAGACATTAGTGGCTGCAAACTCCACATGCATTTGGGGCAGAGGTATCACCTTAACAGGGCCTTGCAGATGCTCCTTAAGCGCATGCATGTGACACATGTCACCCTAGAGCAATGACTTGTTACATGTTGGTGTGCCTCATTCCATATAAATCAGTCTGTAATTTCAGATTCAATGATAAAGCTTCACTAGATAGTATTGCCAGGAAGGTTGATCCCATGGTCAGCAGTGATCAGTGCTATTTTGTGCTTATAAATATCTTGCGTCTAGATGGCTGTCCCCTGATGGACTTATAACTCATTTTTTTATAGTTCAATCACACTTTTCCAACTTCTCAGAAGTCTCTGGTTTCCTTGTTTCTTGGAACTGCATCTCAGCTCTGTAACTGAGTAGCTCAGGTTGTGTTTTCCTGCTGTTAACACTCATTAAAATATAAAGCTGACACAGTGCTGGTAACATATGGGATCACTCCTACATGAAGCAATTCCCAGGCATTTGGCTCCTGCCCAAGACCACGCCTGACTCTTTCCTGAAAACTGGAACGTTGGTTTTACTTTCTTTTATTTAGAAGTCATTCCTCAGCCTGACTGCTGCACAATGGCAGAAGCCCGGCTGTCGATGTTACAGGAAATGTTCAACTGCTCCATGTGTCACGGGATTCTGCAGGACCCTGTCTCGACCCCCTGTGGACACAACTTCTGCACTAACTGCATTAATAAACACTGGGATCAGAGTGATCAGGCAGAGGGCTACAAGTGTCCCCAGTGCAATGAAGTCTTCAGCTCCCGGCCTGTCCTGTCCAGAAATGCCATGCTGGCTGAAGTTATGGGAAAATTAAAACAGATGGAGGTCAGCCTCCCACCTGTAGAAAGCTGTGCAGGTCCTGGAGATCTGGAGTGTGATGTCTGCACTGATAAGAAGCGAAAAGCTGTGAAGTACTGCTTGACCTGCCAGGCCTTCTTCTGCGAGACTCACATTCAGCCTCATAGAAACTCTGAAGCATTTAAGAAGCACACGCTGGATGATCCAGTGGCTCGTCTGCCCCAGGAGCTCTGCTTAAGACATCAGAAACCCATTGAGTTTTTCTGCAGGACTGACCGGTTGTCTCTTTGTTACAGCTGTGTGTTGACAGAACACAAGAGCCATGACACCGCAACGCTGGAGACAGAGCAAGTGGAGAAACAGGTGATGTACAGGGGTGGGATGAAGGAAGGTGGGAATTCCAGCGGTGGAATATCTAAGCCATGACCCTGATAGAGCACTGTTGACTATTGTGACCATAATAAGTATACAATAAGTAATACTTGTGCCCTGCCCGGGGTTTGTTTCCTGCCTTGTGCCCTGTGTTGGCTGGGATTGGCTCCTGCAGACCCCCGTGACCCTGTAGTTAGGATATAGTGGGTTGGATAATGGATGGATGGATAAGTAATACGTATTGACTCCATGTAAATGCACAGACCTTTATTGACCATGTGAAAGTGCATGTTGACCATATATGGATAGGTCCACACTACTTTGTTTTCTGTCTGTTTTTGTCTTTTCGTCCACACTACCCTGATGCTTTTAACTCCCGAAATACTCTTCAGAGCTGTATACTTCTGAAAATGCCTGCTTGACTTTACAATATAGATGGGTGAAAACGCAGACCTTTGAAATCATAAACTCTAACCCCTCTCTGATTGGTTCATGCTTATTATGTAGCCCTTCCCTGATTGGGTCCTGCCCCTTACAACATCCCAGTCACTAACTGGTCACCCTTCACATGTCATGCTTCTCTGGCAGGGATTCAAAGTTTTGTGCTATGTGTGCCATTTATTGATGTTAATGTTACTTTTGTCGATCATGTGCACTATTCTTTGTTTTTGATCTTGTTTATAAGCTGCCAGTGTTATTTTCCTTTTGTTTTGTGGGTGGTCCCCCAAGAGGCGGAGTCACCTGCCAATTACCGCTAGGAACTGCCCAACAGCCATTAAATCTTGAGGGTCTTCCACAGCTCCTGGCAGTTTATTTTGAATGTGCGTGGGAGTGATGAGTTTACCCTTGCTTTACTGTTCCATTTGTGATTTACCGATTACTTGACCTTCTGCTCTGCTCTTTTCAATTATGTCTCTGGATTTCTGTATTGGGACCTTGTTTACCAGGATTACTTTGGGTTTTAGGCAACTCCATTTTGCCTTTTGTGCTCTATGGAGCTACATTCTTGTTACAAGCATTATGTGGAAATAAACCTTTTTATTTTTATAAAGCTTATGTGATGCCCTTATATCTAGCCAGGGTTTGGTGGTATACCCCTCTCAATTGAGCATTTCTGGAAGTGTTATTCACAACATTACAGAAGAAAACCATATTCGAAAATAGCAGACATAGGGGAGTTGCTTTCCATAGTGCATGTTGCTTACCTGTATGCTTCTAAATTGTGTCTGAATGCTGCATACATGCTCAAATAATTTACTGGTCATTACAGTTTTGTGATAAACCCCATGGCCAAGTGGCATTACTGCCTCTTCAAGGATTATTTTCCGTCAATGCATGGGTGCCCCATGTTGACGGACATTTGCATCATAAGCATTTGCAGTCATTTTAGTGTGGACAGAGATACTTTTGAAAATAGCGTGAAAACACAGCGATGGTTTTCATTTTAAGTAAATGTGGTAATGTAGTAATGTAAATGTAACCTAAGAATGGACTGACCAAACTGTCTGCTGTAAATGTAAATTCATTGCCCATACTGAACACAGGCATTTGTTAAGGTTTATTTAATTTACAGTTGTTTTGCCTTTGTTGTGAATGCTACATCAGTAATGAAAGAATCCTCCTTTGACCACCCAGGCCCAGTTAAAGACAGCACAGACCGAAATCCAGCAGAGAGTCCAGGAAAGAGAGAAGAAACTGGAAGAGGTGTTGAAGGCCGCAGAGTTGATCAAGGTGAGAGATTCATGCTGGAAATGGAGCTCATGTGTCGCTCCACCATTTCATTATCTTATGAAGAGGAATGGTGTTTCTAATATTCTGTCTTTGCACATAATCTTCTTGAGTGGATATTTTTACAAGGTAACGGGGTGTAATTTTTAAACAGGCTTTACCTTGGCTATACATGTTGTGAAATGAACAGCCTTGACACACACAAAAAGGTTTGGGGCAGCCACCCATATATTGTTCCTGGCTGCAAAAGGGTTTTGAAGTAGGAATCATGTGCTCTTTTTTGAGTCCTGAACTGAACTGAACAGTTGAGAAAAGATGGCAGCTCTATAAGCCGAAAGGCGGAACCAGAAGTGATGTTGAATCAGGCAGGTTTTCCCATGTTTGACCTGCAGAGATAACAGAGGTAGGTTTAGTGCAAGCCTGGCGGGTAATTACCTCCATTTGGTCCAATCAGCTCCCTCCTAGTCGCACGTGTGTGACAATGTTTAGAAAATAGTAGCTCCCTGAAGCAATGGTTCAACTTGAATACAGAAGAGGCAAGACATTTTTTTTTCTAAACAGCTGGATTTGTTAAAGTAATTTTCTTGAATAGGGTTTGTAGACACTAGGAGTCATTGCTGCCCCTTAAACCCAACAGACAGATATGAAGGACACCAGGTAAAAGCACTAAGAACTATTCTTTAATTATTTTCTTCATTTACAGTGCCCTCCAAGCACCACAGCCACTATAAACAGATAAATAAAGCAAAATTCACAATAACCACAAATCTTCTCTCTCTTTTTTCCTCCTCCACACCTCCCAGCAAGCGTTGTCCACCTCCTCCCGACTCAGGCTCATCTGCTGGGTTTTCAGCGTTATTTTATATAGTCCCCGACCCGGAAGTGCCTCTGCTCTTCTGTCCACTTGAATCTGCCATTACTTCCAGGTCAGATGGAGAATTCAAGTTTTTAAATCAGCCTGTAAGTACTTTGGGGCTTCCATCCTCGTAACCTACTAGTACTCCTGGACTCAGTGAGAACCTTGTCTCCCAGTGTCCTACAGCATCCCCTGGTGGCACCCACGATACCCAGCAGGGCTGTGATGCTGAACTCCATGTCCTATAGTGCCCTGTGGGAATCCAGGGCATTGCTATACTGTAGGGAAGCTGTCATCTAGAGTCTATGGGGGAGGCAATGCACTAAAATAGTTACCTTCCCCCCTCCTTCCAGTCTCTGGGCGTACCAGTCGGGTTGAACTGCCAGCTGTCTATCACAGGTTAAATGCCATGTGAACATGGCAACATGTTGTTCTGAGAGTGAAGAAGACAGAAGTTTCAAGTTAGGCAGTAATACTCGTTGATCATGGCACTGGAGAATGGCGACCTGTTTCATGCTGATTAGCATATGCAAGTAAGAATTTCACTGCACTCTGTACATGTGACAATAATGATCATAGAAACCTCTAAACCTTTTGTGTTGGTTAAACTCTCCTTGGAATGTGACACAAGCACCTAAGCATCCATCTCCATCTAAGCATTGTGTAATTGCTACTTCCGAGAGGCAAACATCTCTGAAGAGCAGGCCTGACAGGTTAAATAATACCACCTGAGGCAAGGCATATTTTTGCCCAAAAGAAACGTACTAGTCATGAGACAAAACGTTTAATCCACATACAAAAGATATTGTGATACACACTTTATAGCACAATTGTTCTCATCTCTGTAGACAACTGAGAGGAATTAGGAAAGACAAGGAAGAGAAGTCAATACAAAAGTGAAGGTCAAAACCTAACAGAACAATCGTACTGTGTGACAAGACCAAGGGTTAGACAAGAACTAGATTTGTTAACAAATTTGGGGTCAAAGCCAAAATCAAACATGAAAAAACAGAGAAAATAAAATTTCTCGAATATCATAACGAAGTTGGATACTAAATTGCCAACCCAGAAGCTATTTATAATGACGCAGGAGGTTGTGAAATCTTGACAACTACATGGCAACCACGCACAAATGGTGTTGGAGAATTCCTGTTAGTGAAAGCAACAAATCAAAACAACATTCAAAGGCTTTAAAGAATCAAATTAATCTCAGAATAACCTGATGAAACACAACTTGACAGGAAGCACAAGGGTTAATGGAGGAAATGTTTTTTTCAAAATAAATTAAAAATAAAATTGGTTCGTGACAACAATACTCCAACAATACGGTGCATCCTTGGAACAGCCTGCTAAATAATGAATATAAAGCTCAAATTCTATTAGAATGAACTTTGCTTTAATCAAATGTTCATTTTAATGGTTAAAAATACCTCCTTACAGCGAAGTCCATTTTACCTGCAAAATTCATTACAACAAAGTGATTTTTCATAAAAAAGCAGCAAAACACACGTATTTCTTCTGTACTTGGCTCAAAAATAACAAGGGCCCATCCTCTCATGGCCTGCATCCCGCAGGCCCATCTCCCTCAGGGCCCGCCACCTTTTAAACTCCTCCTATGAATGGCACTGCAAACTTCAGTGGCCTTTAAAGCTTGGAGCAGGTGAGTTGGGGAAAATGTTGATCTGGCAGGGAGGTAGTGTGGCCAGAATTGTGAAAAAGAAAAAGAAAGAAAGAAAGAAAGAAAGAAAGAAAGAAAGAAAGAAAGAAAGAAAGAAAGAAA